>CM046962.1:3085000-3760000 GCA_025698475.1 Gossypium anomalum | reverse complement strand
ATACCTTAATATTTTATAAAAATTGATCAAATTTTAAAACTATATATTTAGAATTTCTTTTAAATTATATCTAAATAATGTTACTGTGATGAATGTTAGTGTAGTACAATATCTATATTTCATATATTTATATTAGGTTTAGTACAAATTCCCAAGAATCTCATAAAATTCTAAATATTAAATATTAAATAATAATATTATACCTTAAACTTTAAACCTCAAACAATAAACTTACACTCTAAACCCTAACTATAGTTGAAACTTTAATTTTGATTTAATACACATTTTAAAATACATATTATGTATGCATATAAATTAATTTAAAAAATACATGATGCTATTTATTATATCAATAACGCGTAAATATTTTACAAGATCTACATCAAATTACAGAATTCATGTACACAATTGCACACTAAACCACTTTTCATATATATATTTATATATATTTTTCAAATAATAATATATATATTTATCTTCTATACATTTATCTTCTAAATTAAAATCTAAAATTATACTCAATCTAAATTTAAAACCCTAAACCTAAGACTCTAAACCCCTAAACCTTATACCACAAACACAAAATCCCTAACCCCAAACTTTTAACCCCAAAACCATTCGGTAACCTTAAACCAACCATAACTCCTAGACCATTAAGCCCAAACTATAAAGTACTTTAAAAACTGCTAACTTTAAACCATAATCGTATACATATTATTGGGAATTTGTGTGGCCAATGTTAGTGTAGTACAAATTAAAACACACATATATATATGTTTATATTCTTATATTAAATAATATGAGTATATACAAAATAGCATGAATCTTAAATGTTCTTCAGTTAATTTCTAGCTAATAGTTCAACAAATGCTAATTCCACATAGTTCAACAAATGCTAATTCCACATTCAAAATCACCCTTTCTTAATAGCATCCCATGTAAGAATCTGGAAAGAAAATTATCTCTTAAGAAGTTAATAATTGTCCCATTGTAAACTTCAAACCCTAACCTTTAAACCCTAAATCATAATCCCTAAACCCATAATTCATCATAAACCTTCAAATGCTAGTTAACTCCTAAACTGTAAATCTTAAACCATATATATAGTTAACTCATAAACCTGTTTAAACCCTAAACCATATATCTTAAACTATAATGATAATTAATTTAATTAATATTTTTAATTTAATACTATATATCTCTTTTACGATTATATAAGACAATACTTAATATATTGTATAACCATAAATTTTAATAATTATTGTTTTAGGGGTTATAAGATTAGTGTTTATGATTTTTGTTCGGGTTTAGGGGTTATATGGTTTTTAGCGGCGTTTTACCCAAAGTGCCGCTAATGCCCTGGTTTTTAGCGGCGTTTTACCCAAAGCGCCGCTAATGCCCTGGTTTTTAGCGGCGTTTTACCCAAAGCGCCGCTAATGCTCTGTTTTTAGCGGCGTTTTTTATAAAAGAGCCGCTAATGCTCTGTTTTTAGCGGCATTTTTCTTGAAACGCCGCTATTGCTCTGTATTTTAAAATTTATGCGGCGTTTGTTGTTAAAACGCCGCTAAAAACGCCGCTAAATCCCTATTTTCCTGTAGTGAATGAGATATTCACCAATTGAAAAGCTGTGTTGTGCGCTAATTTGGACCACCTGGAGATTAAGACAGTAAATGCTATACCATACCACTTGGCTTATCTTAAAGCTAGATCCATTGAAATACATGATGGAATCAACGGCTCTAAATGGGAGAATGGCGAGATGGCAAATTTTACTTTCAGAGTTTGATATAGTCTACATAAGTTAAAAGGCTATAAAAGGAAGTGCGGTAGCTGACTTCTTGGCTAGTAGAGCTCTAGAGGATTATGAGCCATTGAACTTTGATTTTCCAAATGAGGAGTTAATGTATATAGTAATGACCGAAGATTCTCTATGGAGGCTCACTTTTGATGGGGCTTCTAATGCAGTTGGAAATGGAATTGAGACAGTCTTGGTATCCCCTAATGGCGATCATTACCCATTCACGTGCAAGTTAGACTTTGATTGCACGAATAATATGGCTGAGTATGAAGCATGCATCATGGGACTTCAAGCAGCCATAGAGCGAGGTATAAAAACCCTAGAAGTATATGGAGATTCTGCGTTGGTAATTTATCAGCTTAGAGGTGAATGAGAGACAAGGGACCCTAAATTGATCAATTATCGAAAGGTAGTTTTGGGGTTACTTGAGGAATTTAATGATATCACCTTTAATTATCTCCCACGAGACGAAAATTAGATGGCAGATGCTTTAGCAACCTTGGCCTAAATGATTAAAGCAAATAAAGAGGAAGAGGTGAGACCAATTCAAATGAGTGTCTATGAGGCTCCAGCTAGCTGTTGTAACATTGAAGAGGAAGAAAAGGGTGATAACTCGTGGTATCAAGATATATTGCGATATATGAGAGATCGTAAATATCCAGAACAGGTAGCCGAAAATGACAAACGAACTTTGAGAAGGTTAGCTTGTGACTATGTCTTAGACGGGGATATCCTGTACAAGAGAAGGAAAGACCAAGTACTTTTGAGATGTGTTGATGCTGTGGAAGCTAAGCTGATTTTAGAAGAAATTCATGAAGGTGTATGTGGGACGCATGCAAATGGGTTCATGATGGCCAGACAAATCATGAGGTTTGGTTATTATTGGGCCACCATGGAAGGGGACTGTATCAACTGTGCCAAGAAATGCCATAAGTGTCAGATTTATGGGGACAAAATTCATGTACGACCATCACCTTTACATGTTATGACTTCTCCATGGCCCTTATCCATGTGGGGCATGGATGTCATTGGACCAATATCGCCGAAAGCTTCGAATGGGCATCAGTTTATTTTCGTGGTAATCGACTACTTCACAAAATGGGTAGAAACCGCTTCTTACGCAAATGTTACTAAACCCGCTGTAAGTCGATTTTTAAAGAAAGAGATTATTTGTCGGTACGGAATACCTAAGAAGATCATATCTGATAATGCATTAAACTTAAACAACAAAACGATAGTAGAGGTTTGCGACCAGTTCAAGATCAAGCATCACAATTCTTCTCCCTATCGTCCAAAAATGAATAGGGTAGTGGAGGCCGCCAACAAGAACATTAAGAAAATAGTGCGAAAGATGACTGAGACTTATAGAGATTGGCATGAGAAGCTACCATTTGCACTCCTGGCATACCGAACATCTGTCAGAACCTCTACTGGGGCAACCTCATTCTCATTAGTTTATGGGATGGAAGCAGTGTTGCCTATTGAAGTAGAAATACCTTCTCTCCGTATTTTGACCGAGATAAGGTTGGATGAAGCTGAATGCGTTCAATCCCTGTATGATCAATTAAACTTAATTGAGGAAAAGAGGCTGAGAGCCATCCGACATGGTCAGATGTATCAAAAGCGTATGATGCGAGCCTATGATAAAAAGGTTCGTCCAAGGGAATTCCATGAGGGGGATCTCGTGCTGAAAAAGATACTTCCTATTCAAAAAGACTTTAGGGAAAAATAGATGCCGAATTGGGAGGGTCGACGTTGTGAAGAAAGCTTTCTGAGGGTGCATTGATTTTGTGAAATGGATGGGAAGAGCTTACCCAATCCAGTGAACTCAGACTCAGTCAAAAAGTACTTTGTCTAAAGGAGAGGAGAATCTAAGGTGAAAACCCGCAAAGGGCGCCTTGAATTTTTGGCAAAAAAAATAAAAAAAAAGAAAAAAATAGAGAGGCCAAGGTGAAAACCTACAAAGGGCGCCTTGTGACCAAAGGGGTTTTGAGTTGAAAACCCGAAAGGGCAGCTCAAATTTTGAAGGGCATACAGCAATTTGGCTATATTTGACTCAACAAAGAAGTAAATTACATTGCATATTGGGGCATCAACAAAGTACTTTGGGTCTTTTAAACACATGTCGAACTCAAAAAAGATTTCATGGAGCTGGTGTATAGACGCTCAAGCGGCGATACCTGGAGCATCTAACTTTTATCCTGTTTGCTATCTTTAAATTCTATTTCTTCTCAAAGATATGCTATCAGATTTATTTTCTTTGTATTCAAATTCAATTATTCTTGAAGATTTATTCATCTTTTATTATTCTTTAAATATGTTGCATTGAAATAATGATAGATGAGCTAAAATATTTTCACAAACGAAGTTTTGCACATTATTTTAGAATTTCTAGATAATGCAAGAAACTAAAACAGGACAATTGTTCGAGAAATTCACGTAAGTAAGGGATGAAGGAACTCGAGGAATTTCTTCTTTCCGGTCTAAAAGGAAAATAGATAAAACCAATGATTCAATTCTTACAGACATCCTCAGTAGATCGTAGTGTTGGAGGAAGGCCTACAGGCTGAGCAAGAATGAAATTTTGAGAAAAGAAAAGACAAATGAAGGAATGAATGGTGCCGTTTAGGATAGAGGTCATATTCATAGCATTTTGCATCATAACATGTTTAATTAGGAACATTCGATTCACTTCGAGCATAGCATCCTAATTATCAGGCATAATCATTTTACAGGTTATCAAAGACGGCGTGCTTTAATCCCCTAAACGGTAGGGTAATAGACCGCAGCATAGCAGATCTGACCTTCAGATGATTAGACTGAAGCAAGATCCAAGATGATTTGGCATTCTTGTGTTTACAAGAAACAAATCGAGGACATAGCGGATTTAACTCTTAGATGTTCTCAAACAGAATCAAGATGGTTTGGCATTCTTGTGCTTACAAGGAACAAATCGAAGACATAGCTGATTTGGCTGTCACGTGTTTACGATAAAGCAAATCTAATATGATTTGTCGTCTCTGTAATGTTAGAGAACAAATCGAAGTCAGGCATCTCCATTTCGACGGAGAGAAGACACATAGCAAATCTAACCTTCAGATGTTTATACTGAAGCAAGATCCAAGATGATTTAGCATTCTTGTGTTTACAAGAAGCAAATCGAGGACATAGCAAATTTGACTCTCAGATATTCTCAAACAGACTCAAGATGGTTTGGTATCCTTGTGCTTACAAGGAACAAATCGAAGACATAGCTGATTTGGCTGTCACGTGTTTACGATGAAGCAAATCTAATATGATTTGTCGTCTCTGTATTGTCAGAGAACAAATCGAAGTCAGGCATCTTCATTTCGACGGAGAGCAGACACATAGCAAATCTAACCTTCAGATGTTTATACTGAAGCAAGATCCAAGATGATTTGGCATTCTTGTGTTTACAAGAAATAAATTGGGGACATAGCAGATTTGACTATCAGATGTTCTCAAACAGACTCAAGATGGTTTGCATCCTTGTACTTACAAGGAACAAATCGAAGACACAGCTGATTTGGCTTTCACGTGTTTACGATGAAGCAAATCTAAGATGATTTGTCGTCTCTGTATTGTCAGAGAACAAATCGAAGTCAGGCACCTCCATTTCAACAGGGAGCAGATACATAGCAGGTCACACCTTCAGATAATTTCACTGAAGCTAGATCTAAAATGATTTGACATCCCTACAAATCGAATAAGCAGATTCGACATCTCTATCAACATGGCAGTCATAAAGGAAATTGAATACCATGATTTGATAGGGCCGGTCAAATTTGGTCTTTCTATGAGTCTTTGCTTAATTCCTGTTACACAACAATAAGCAAATAGGGGTAGTGCTCATCCGATGACCTTGTCATAAGTGTGTTACCCTTATAAGATATCATTGATCTCTTTGGGATAGTATCTGTTCTCCCAATATAATCCTATTTTATCTCATGGTAACCATTACATCTTCCTTCATGAAAAGTCAATCACTATCAAATAGTGATCAAGTCATCCATCACAAAGATGGACGACCCGTGGCTACATTTGCTTTTCATCAACCATGTAATGCCAGTGAGATGATATCATTTACCCATGTTTTGGGCTATGAATTTTTTATCTATTTGAGCTCGGGCTTTTACTTACATAAAAGTATATGAGTCACGCATACATAGTCCGTCATCCACTCAGGATTTAGGTATGTCACACTATGAATGTCACAAGTGAATAAATACATAAATAGATTCAGGATTTATTTTGCTTGGGTCCTATCTAATGTACTGTCTGTCTAGTCAATCACGTCAATGTCTCTATCTTATGGGTGACATCTGCTCTAATGCCCAAAATAAGACATCTTTCCAATTAGACTTGATAAACAACATATTAGTCTTTCAATCGGTTTGCTCATTTTCGATTAGACTAATGACATGTTTAGGTTCATCTACTAATACAAGTTATCTTTTCGCACTACGATCCGACCACGTAATACTGCTTAATATCAGTTTAAACAATAGAGAACCAATGAGCAACATTTGCTTCTAGTTTTCTTTGCATGCAAAAACCATTTAAGGACAATAATACAAAGTATATTAATTTAATTCATGAATAATTTTATTAATCAATCTATTTGAAAAAAATTACATGTGTACTTAGATGAAAATACTACACTGGGGGCACCGGATCCAACAACTAGGCCATGTACACTTTAGAGGTTTGCAAAGATCGATAAGATATAATGTCGTTTGAGGATTATCAAAGTTAGGGGGAGCAATACATGATCTGTCATAATTTTACATGTCAAATTCAACTCTCTCGAATACTTGATGAGCTTGTTCTCAAGCGATTGACGAGTCTTTTTAATGATTTTTATTGATTTTTAGCTTTTAGAATTAATAATATTTTTCTTGCATTTTATTTCTTTTCAGACCTAAATTGGCAAAATTGTGTCATTGGGAGTCTGAGCTTGTGTAGGGAAATGACTAGTGGTAAGTAAGGTGTGGTCAAATATTGGTCAACAAAAAGGCATAAAAAGATTGTTATTGATCATTTATGAAAGATTTGGGCAACGTTTTGCTTCATGGAGATTTTCTTTCATAGGTGCTAATCCTTGAGCACAATATCACCTAAGCTAGTTCTAGTGTGGTTATTTTTGGCTTGGTGATTTTGATTGGTTTCTTGGCTATTTTGGTTGCTATTGAATGTTGCATGATGTTATATGTTTGGCCTGCACGTCATTTTTTTAATGAATATTACATTATTGGTCTATTTTGGGATTTTTTACATAATTGTTGATGTGGGTAAAGCTAATGGTATGATATTTCAGATGGCGTTTCATCTTTGATAGTTAACCTGTCGTCAAATGTAGTTGTCAATTCGGGTCAATTCTACACTTAAGGAACTTGTTTTCTAAGCAATTTAGGATTTTAATTTATGTTTTCAATAATTAGGCTTATGATTAAAAGTTAATAAAAATAAGTGTTTTTAACACATTTTGTAGGTGTTGTGACCTAATAGGTCGACACGGGCCTTAGGTTGTGCTAATTGGTCCAATTGAGTGTGTAGGATAGAGATATAAAGATCCAATTGAGTGGAAGTAAGGGTCAAATGAGGCACAAGCTTCCTAGGACGTCAAAGCACATAACGAACGACACAAGGAAGTATTTAGGTGTCGTGTCGAGCCACGCAATTGGTGTGGTGCAAACAAGGCTGACGTGTTGCCCAAGTATTTCAGGTTTATTTTCGTCCACGCAATCAAACTTATACAAAGACCTAGGACGTGTTGAGGACCTAATTTGGGCTCCCAACACCTCTATAAATAAGACATTACGGGTTGAATGTAAAAAACCCTTCCTAGACACCTTCAAAAACCATCGTAGTTTAGAAGTAGTTGTAGTTTATTTTCTCTTTGGCTTTTCATAACTTGTTTTTCTTCTTGAATCAATTTTGATTCAATAACTTCTTTATTTAATTAAATTATTCAGTTTTTTTTCCTTTGCATTTGTTTTATTTTTTTATTCCAATCGAGAGATTTGCTACTCTATTCCCCATTCGATATTGAGTCCACGATTATTCAAATCTCTTTTCTTCTCTGAATCAATTGTGTTCTTTACATGATTTGTTCAATCGAAGTTTAGATTATGAATAGCATGAGTGGCTAAATCCCTTGGGGGAGATTAACAAGTGGATGGGGATGTGATTAACGGAGGATTTAGGGTTTCCTAAGAGGGATTAGTTGTTATAAATTATGTGTTCTTAACCTGTTAGGCTTGACAACCCTAATAAGTTATCATATCCTAGACAAGGTCGGGAGATAAGTCGAGTCGAGTAAATCGTAATTTATCATGGTTGAGAAATTAAGGTCGAGAGATAAGTGAGTATCAACCAAACAATTAGTTAGTTAGAGGCCGAAAGGTAATAATTAGTTAATCGGTTACTAATCCACTCTAAAACTCTAATTTCAAGTTAGTTACAAACCCTGAAGCAAGTTAACATTTCTGATTGGTTTATTGATTTAGCTCGTTTGTTTATTTCTCGTTATTTTTATCTTTTTATTTATTTATTTATTTTTATTCCTATTAATCTATTTTATGGTTAATCGTAATATAAGAAATAATTACTACTACTTAGATTTGTTATTGTAAAAGTATTTTTATTATTTATTCCATCCTCCCTTAGGTACGATACTCAAAATACTTCTAGTATTTCGTTGTACAACTATATTACAATTTGACTTGTGCATTTGCGAACATCGCCGTTCTTAATTCTTATATTTTTTGGTCTTATATTTAAACTATAAATGATAGTGCTTTTATAAGGGGTCAATAGTGGAAGAAGGATCTCTTGAATTTGCATTTTGTCGTAACGATTTTGACTTGTGAAAAGACTTTTAGTTTGCAAAATTTCCAATTTAATGTTTAAATTATTGTTGGAATAGGTGCAACTTTGAGTTGGAACAAATAGGATAAGATAATATAAAAAAGAGAGTAAGGTAAGGAGAGAATCAATAAGCAATATTTGTTAATGTAGTTCAGATTCACTAATCTTACTCTGCGAAGCCTTGCTCAAAAAATGATTATATTCAACAATTGCACTGGATCACCTATTAGATTAAGCCTAATCTATTGTTACAACAACAGATAATGGCAACCCTAATGTTGAACACAGTCGTTACAATCATTCTCCCCGAAATATCCTCACATAAAAATAATAGAACTCTCCAAATAATACCTATAAGAGTGTCAAACAAAAGCAACAAGAAAACTCAACAAAATACTCGACTTAGACACTTAAGAACCGTGCCTTCAATGTGTAGTATTACTGCCTATTTACAGGCCTCTTTAAGAGTCTTTTGAGCCGAATTTCTATAAGACTTTGTCTTCAATTTAAAAGTTGATTTTATCAAATAAATTATCTTAAGTATTTTCAAATAAGGCTCTTCATAATTCAACCTCCCAATAGGTTTAGACTCTCTTAAAAGATAAGGATAGAATTCTATACCAACTCAAACTCTACTCCTTTCTTCTCCAAGTCAATAAAAAAGATAAGAATGTCACAACATACTCTAGCATGAAATTCTCTTTCATTTGTTGGTTAGTATTATTTTAGAAATAAATCATATTAATTGAATAAGTCAAATATGTCAACCAAAGACGAAAACTTTCATTGTTCCAAAAACTAGTTGTTCTATCTATTATTTTAACATGAAATAGAACAAGGTAATAGTACAGGCAACCAATGTTTCAACAACTTAGATGAAAGAAAGGAAAAAAGACTATCAAAGGCTATTTATTGATGCTATATGTCTGAATGTTTGGAGTTGTATTTGTTTTAAGTTGTCTAATTTTTCATCTAGTGTGGTTTTTTTTTATGTTTTTTATTTTGAGATCTTTGGTATTGGTTTGAACATATGTTTTGAGGTGATCTCATGCTTTGCAATTATGTTGTTGTTTCATAAACACTTTTTTTTTATTTAATAAAATTCACTTGATGAGGAAATATATATGTTGTATAACCTTTACGGATTTCTATATATGCCTAGTTAGTCACTAGTTGACCAGTCACCCGCGCACTCCACTCGCTATTAAACTACTTGCTTTTTAGTGGAAACACACTTACCATCAAGAGGGGACCATTGGGACATAACAACTTCTTACTACTTCAGTTAAGGGAATGTTAGTGCAATACCACAATTGAGGGCAATTGGCCTATTACCTAGCCGACCACACGAGTGGACCACCACTCGTATTTGTTTATGATGTGGCACCACCAAACATGGGATAAGGCATGAGACCTTCCTCTATAAATACCTAAAAGAACAATGAAAGAATGGGTTTTTACCCTCTCAACAACCCTAAGCATTTACATACAACACTCAGTTTCCCTCACCTTCGTAGCCACCTTACTTCTCTCCTACTTCCTTTATTTTCTAGCTCTTTATCTATATAAGTGAATCGATCTTTATATTTTTTATTGTAGACTTCTATCAACATATATAAATATTTTTTTTAAAAACAATTCAAAATTAATTATAGTATAGATAACTAAAGCTATATGCATTTTCAGTACACGTCGGCATAAATTGCCATTTTGGGGGTTAAAATGGGTGGGTTGATATATCAGTCAAGTAATTAATATCCAGAAGTAGAACCAACATTTGCTGGTGAGCACATTTAATTTAATAGAATAAATATGATTTGTTTGTGGCGCATAGAATTTCAGTAGCGGCTATCTATAAAGCAGATGTAATACTTGCCCAATTCGTCTCACCTGCTTTAACTTAACTGTATCTCTCGCAGATCGATCATCAGTACGTTCGCTTTCTTTTTCTCTGTAAATTTTGATTCACTTTCTGTCTTCTTCTTACGGCTTTTTTCTAATCAGTTAAACCAACATTTTTGAGGGTTTTACTTTTTAATCTTACTCTCTTTTCTTTTTAAATGTTTTTAGAATACAGAAGCAAGCATGGAAAGGAGTGATTGGAGTACAAGCAAGATGGGCAAGTGGGAGTTTAACAGGTTGGACTTGGTGGAGTTGGAGGGTGAGCAGTACTCATGTTGTAAGTCACCATGGCCTGCAAAATATTATACTTGTACCTTTTGCAAGAGAGAATTCAGGTCAGCTCAAGCCCTTGGAGGTCATATGAATGTTCATAGGAAGGATAGAGCCAGGTTGAGATTGTTTTCTTCATGGGTTTTAGAATCCCAGAACCCTAATAAACCCAACTCTAACCCTAATCACCCTAACCCTAACCCTATTAATTCTTCTTCTCCATCTGATGACTTCTCTGTCTATCCTCATCATTCCTTGCTTTCTCCACTCTTCCCCACTCCTTCGTCTTCAGTTCTAACCTATGGGGAAAACCCAAAAAATTCTCTGAACCCTCAACTTGGAGATTTGTCACAGGAGAATACCATGACACCCTTCCCAGCTGGGGTTGAAAATTTGAAGGTGCATGCACCAAATTATAAGCTTGAGGTCGGTGGGGTTACTGATTTAGACTTGGTCACAGGGTTCGGAGATACAAAGGAGGTTTTAGATCTAGATCTTCGACTGGGGCATCTTTAAGTGCAATGGTGGTATTGTGGCTCCAATTTATGTATCTTATTTCATCATCTAGGTTGCATTATTTACTTATCTTCTGTTCCTTTTTTTCTATTTCATCTCTACAACTGCAAGATTCTCTCTTTTCCTTCCCCATCGCTTTCTCATCCATCATCCACCAGGTGTCAAAGTTCAAGCCATATTATACTGATATTAAGACTAAAATTAATGTTTTAGCAAATATATATATATATATAACCTTCCTTACTTTTTGATTTAATCAATCTGTCATCAGCTTTTCCACGAATATTTTTTATCCGTTAACTGTCAAGACCAGGATCATCATAACAGGTAGTTTACTTGGATTGAAAATCGTAATTTATTAATCGAAAGTGAAATTGTTTGTCTGGTATGGACAGATGAGATGTTTGTTCAATTAATGAATGTTCTTTTTGCATTCTTTCTGATGCAAAATCAGAAGAAGAAAAAAAACACGTACGTCATTTTTCTTTAATGGCTCTCATTAATTAATTCTATACTCACTCCTTGATCTTGGGAAAAAGAAAGGAAAATCTTAAGAAAAGAAAAGAAAAGATGAGAATTCCCATCAACCTTATCTAAGCATGCGTCCAACTGTAGCCCTTTACTGCTATACTGTTTGATAGTAAGGCACCCGGAGGAGAATCTATGTGCTACACTACCATTACCAACAATAGTCAACTCTATTGTTATAACACCGAGGATAAGAATTACTTAAACTCTCTATATTATAACAATAATGATATCAATTAACTAAAAATTAATTTAATTTTTAACTTTAAATTGGTTTTTTAATCCAAAATTAAAACTGAAAATTACGTACTCTCGACTTTTGCAAATTCCCTTTAGGGTGGAAATTATAAATTTGCTTTTCTTTCCATTTATAATATTAATGGCTTAAAGGGTAATTAACTTTATATTAGTTAATTAAAAAGCATTTCAAAATTTTGTTTTATATATCTTAAATTTAATGCCGATTGAGTCTTAATTTGGTTGGTATTGATTTTGTTGTCGATGCAAGATGACATTGGTTTGACCGTGAAGCGCATTTATCTTTTTATTTAAAGGTTGAGATGAATTATGAATAATTCTAAATATTATATCAATTTAAAAACTTTCAAATACTTTCACAATGAGATTTTTCTTTTAAAAATACCATAAGACTAATAATGTGATGCCATCAACTTTTTAGATTAAAATAAATATTTTAAATTTGCGAAATCAGAAATGCTAATCACTTAAAATTCTAAACTACACTTTATTAAATTTTGTTCGTATAGCACTTTTCAAAATCACTTTTTTAATTGTAATATATGTATTAAACTATGTTTTGGTTGTCCAAATTACGTTAATAATTAGCGCTGTTAGAAAAAAAAAAAAGTTTTCTTTTATAAACAAACTATAATATTTATATGTAAACTTATAGGAGATTGTCAAAATTGTATTTTAACTAGAGTCAGCCGAAAAAAGTCTGTAATTCGACATCTGTCGTATTGATGATCAAATATCACATAGCATTACTGAAGAAGGCATGAATGATGGTTGTAAGAGTTGAAGTAGTAGCAGGCAGTGACCAGTAAATGTAGTCCATTGGCATGTGTCCATTGATTTCTAATTTAAAGAGGCATTTTGGTATGTGTGCATACATAGGGAGGGAAGTTGTGCTTCCCAACATCTGAAACTTTTGCATGTTCCCCACAAATGTCTTTGAGCATGTCAGATGGAACATGATGGCCTTTCTTAAACAAGAAACCCAACCTTCTTTTTCCCAACCCAGCAAACAACGACCAAAAACAACAACACTTACGAACTCTGCCCTGACCTCCATATCTGTCTCTCACAGTGTCCCGAGTGACCTAGCAATTAAGAAAGGGTGAGAATGAGTGGACTGTGGGAGAAGAAACAGAGAAAAGGTAATGAGAAAGGATCAAAATGGAGTCATTCCCCAAAGGTAAATAAATAATACTAACAAGGTTAAAAGAATAGACGTTTAGGGTGGGTCAAAGACTCAAGAACAGTGCCTACCCAAGTGCATGTTTAAGTGAAAAGATGAGTGATAGGAGAGGCATGCATGGAGGGATAAAAGGAAAAGCTAGTCGGCGCACGTCACCATTTTAAGGCTGGCAGTGCCACACGACTCGTCTCGTCTCTTCTCCTTCTTGTTCGCAAAGTCAAGTCCCCTTCCCCTTTTTGCACTTTTGCTTTAAATCATGGCCCGTTATCTATGCCATACTTAACAATCTTGGCTAAACTATAGTAGCTAAAAACCTCTCTAAAATTTATTCTAATTATATGGTTTCTAATGTTGTTAATAGGCTGCCCACATCACCCAGAATAATAATGTATCTAAGATATTATGGTCTAATAATATCTTTTGACAGTATATTATGAGATTTCCTCCAGTAAATTTTAATCTTGAATTTTCAACAACCATGAATATAAGCCCTAAAAATGTCGATTTTGTATTGGAAGCCCGTCTAACAAATGGGCTGGAATTATGTAATGGACCTTTCAGTCCATGTCAACTCCTTCAGCACACCCATCCAATTTTTCATTTTTGGAAACTTGCAAATAAATTTTCGTTTTTATATTTATAAGTTTTAAGTTTGCAGATGACAACTTGATATTGTTGGTTATTGTGTCGGTCTTGGGTTATTAATTATTTAAGTTCGAGTTTCATAATATGTAATTGTAATGTGTAAATTTCCAGTTTCATTATCTGTATATTATGTATGGATTTTGTTTAAAAGTTTTTTGATTTTGTTTAGTTCTTTTCGATATTTTGCTCATTGTACTTTGTATTAATTTGATCTTATTGTCACAGGTCACATGTTAGAGCCTGTGACTATTGCGCACAAAACGCCTCATAGAGGTCAACTTATTAAATGTGACTCATTTGACCCACATGAACTGGCCCAATTCATGGAACCCGTAAAGAAGCCTATCTACTTGAAGCCTTGGTGGCCTAGTAAAACACTTCAATAAAAACTAGACTTACCAGGGTAAACTAGCGTAAATCCTAAATGGATAAGATTGTATAGAGTTTAAATTCCTTAAGATTCTTAATTGTAAATAGGGGCTAATTTTAGTCGTTGATGTAAATTGATCTGTACAGTTGGATTTGAGGGGAGCTCACTATAAATTGAGAGCCTCCCCCTTATTTGTAATCATCCATTGTATCCATTATTCTTTGAGTTAAAGAATATATTGAGAGGATTTACTCAAACACCTTTTATACATTATTTTTCTATGGCTATTATACTCTTTTGAGCTTCTTCTGTTTTTGAGATTGTTTTTGCTATATTTTGGTACCTTAGAAGAATTCTATGAGAATCTTCACTTTGCGAGAATTAGGTTGACTTAGGTGCATTCAAAGCGAAGGAATCGCTTAAGGTTGCACAAATTGTGAGACGAAAGGTCTAGCCCCATGACAGTTGGTACCAAAGCTAAGGTTCGAAGGCACCGTTGAGATGTTAAAAGGAGCAGATGAGCAGAATGCCTTGTTGAAGACCCGTGCTAGGAAAGGCAGGAAATAAAGAAGATCAAGGGATATGTTGTTGGCTTTGGAAAGTCGTGTGGTCCATCTTGAGGAATCCATAGGAGAAGTAAAGGAAACACTCGAGGTAGTGGAGGCATGCACTGATGAGTTAGACCTAATGAGAGAGCAATTCAAGGAATATAAGGAAAAGGCTTTTAATTCCAATATGGACGCAGTGGAAGCGCTTCTCAATATTACTATAGGTAAGCTGACAGAAAAGAATAATGCTCTTGAAGCTTAGACGACAGCTATGAAAGAAGAAAATGAAGCCATAATAACAATTTTGAATGCAAAAATCGAGAAGCTTGAGTGTAAAACCCTTACCCGACCCGATAGCCGAATCCGGGTGTGGAGTGTCACAAATGGACCCGATTTGAACTAAAGACCAAATTATAAACTTAATAAATTTAAGATGGCTTTATTAAAATATATATATATCTTACAACAGAATCCTTAAATTCAAATAAAAGTTTACTATCTCAAGTTTTCAAACTCTAAGGTAACTACTTACTTACAATATAATCAACCCGAGGTAAAGCCTCTAAGGTACCCCTTTCCTATGTGCATGAAACATTACTAACATTGACTCTTAATCCAACACTATCTAGCTTGGTCCCTCCTTGAGCTCCTCAATTTCCCAATTAGTCCCGCAACCATGGACCAAAATCCTAAAAGTTCAAAGAACTTAGTAAGTTTTTTTACCAGGTTGAATATATATAAATGCATATATCTAAACCTCATCTTGTTGAGGTTTTAATTGAAAAAGAATAAATGCGTTACTTCTTTTTGACTTTGGCGTTCATGCTTTATCCAGAGTGGCAGACTTCGAGCCAATTTTCGTATTTCCTTCTTGGCGGATTGATCGCTTAACAACCATTACTCGGTCAAGTTTCTGATCGGTCATCACGCTGTGGCGATTCCTAGACCTTTCGTCATACTTGTAGATCTTCACATTCCTACACATTGTACCTTCCTAAATACATTCTCGTTATGTGGCATCTATTTTGCTGATTCTCTTATCTCATAGTATACTTGCGTATTCACTAACAACACCCTGATGAGATTGTCAGTACAATCCGTTCCATTATGTGGACTTAACCCTATTTCTTCTTACCTACTACTACCTTTCATTCGTGTTGAAATATCATTAGATTACTCTTTGTGATCCACCTTTTTTACTTTACCTTGCTTCTAAGGTGTATCATAAATGTTTGCTTTGGACCGCTTGAACCTCCAATTTCCAGCAGACAGTTATATAAACAATCATTCAAGTTTACAATTTCTTTTACATGATAGTTCCCTATGGAATTAACTCTAAGAGAACTATACTCGTGATATATTTTCCTTAAAGAGGAGTAGTATTGACAGACATATCTATCACTAGGATACTCTTTTTGGGCATCTCTTTCTTTCTCATCCAAGTTTCATTTAGCGCCCCTAGCAATCCATAATGGTGGATCCTTAACTGCGATCCTTAGATACATCTTATCTCGTTTGTCTTTACACCAGGCATTACCAGTGCGTCCTTTCCTTTGTCTTATTCTAGTTGGGTTACCACTCATATGCCCTACGGCTTCTCTGATTATTATTTTGGCGGTCGTGATAATTGTTCATCTAAAGAATTTAATTAAAGAATTTTCTCAAAAAATTAATTTGGAAAATCTTAATGATTTTTGGAAAATTTAATTTTGATCAAATAAAATTAAATTAATCAAATTAATTAAAATAAATACAATATTTTTGGAAATTAATTTTCAAGTCAGACAATTGGCCTAATGGGTAATTGAACTTGAAAATTTGACCCGAAATCAAAAATTGAATATGAAAACCAAAACCCGAGATCGAAACCTAAAATTGGTTGAATCGGGCCCTATGTATGAAACTGGGTTGATGGTCCAACCAGTGGTTGGATCGAACTGGTCAGGCCGTCACAGGCCCGGACTGAACTGGCAACAATCGAACTGACCAGGCCCATTCAGGCAAAACGGTGACGGTTCAGGGTGCCAGAGAAAGCAGTATCGATGACGGCACCACCAGGTATGGTGGCTACGACCGTGGGCGATTTGGCTGCCAGCAGGTGGTCAGCGACGGTGGTTCTTTGGCAATAAAGCAATGGAAAAAGTTAACTCCTAATGGGACTCTATCGGGTAACTTGGTTTCAAATTAACTTTTTCAAAAATAATATTGTTTTAATGAATTTAATATTTAATTTAATTTAATATTTATTTTGATAGTATATTATTAATATGATATTAATATGATATATTAAATATTTATCTAGATAGAATTTTATTAATATGATAAATTATAATCCTAGTTGAACTTTCTCTAAACTCTCCCTATATAAAAAGAGATTGGGTCATTATTCTCATACACTTGAATTCAAGAAAAAGTTATGGAGAGAAAATTCTTTAAAGAAATTATTCCAGAAATTTTGTAGAGATATTTTTTATATTTATAACTTGACCCCAGAAGTTTAGAGAAATTACAAAATTGTCTCATTGGTAATTTTGTAAAAAAATTTTGAGTCGAAGCAAGTTCACACTCAGTAGACGTGAGCTTGAGAATAAAGGAGAAGACCACTCGGTCGAAGCATTTATCCAAGACAAATAAAAAAGGTATAAATTTCGATTAAGTGTTTATTACTTTAGATAACAGAACCAAGTTCTTGTTTTGGAAAAAAAAAATTAAAACTATGGTTTTCCCTTAAACCTATTTTCCGCTGTGTTTTCTAAATCCAATCTTCCAGCAGTGTCAAGTGCAATGGTCACTATTTGAGACACTACTCCCAAAACTTGCCTCAACAATCTCCCTCTTTAGCATTTTTCACCAAAAACCATGTAACCAATTTTCTCAAGCAAGGAATATAACACTTAACATCTGCAATCAAGTTCCATCTCCTCCTTAAAATCATCTTATTCTCCCACTTTTTAGATAAAAATCCAAAGCATTTTCAAGCAATTGTAGCTAGAGAAACACCTACATATGTTGAGGTTTCATCAACAACACAAAATAATAACATGTAGATAGTATCATGTATAAATAGAACAAATAACAACGAAAAGCATAAAAAAGAAGAAACTCCCATTTAGTAAGACCATCAACAAACTCCCCCTTAGTAGTAGCATATCAACACACACCCCCTTAATATGATGTTTCGATAGAGGATGCAATGGATATTAACTCATCAACAACTTTATAGTTTGGAGTTGTAACTCATGGAACAATAAGGTTTTTTACCATGAGATCTTAAGGGAGTAGAATTATCTTCATACTGATTTTCAAAAGTTTTTGCATTAGTTTATGGTTGTATCTTTGTTGAGTTGTAATTGATATTGTAACAGTTCCCCATCTCAAGTCACTCAACATCTTATAACAATGTGACATGATATAAGCAATCATACTACAATAATAGTAGATAATCCTCCTCTTCTTATGCTCCTCTATTCTATGAGATAGCCTCTCATTTTTCCTCCATATAGATTATTACCTTTAACCTTGAGCAATGTCAGGTGCAATAGGTACTGGTTCTGCCTCTACATGCTTCCACCTTTGATATTTCAACATTTTGAAGCATCTAGTTCTATTATGATCAGGAACTCCACAATAACAACAAATAGCTTGATGATTAGAGATTCTATTCTCTCCATCATAAACTAAAACACGCTTCTTGGAGCATTCAATTTAATCAACAATATTTGTGGCTTTGACAAAAATTGGCCATTTCATCACGACTTTTCCCTTATTCTCAATATAGTAAATAACATATTTTCTTGGTTCTCTTTTAGTAGTATAAAGGATCTTATATGATTCCTCGCTTCTAGATCTCATCTTTTTCAAGGTAGATTGGGTTGCTGCAAGCTCCTTTAGAGCATCACTGAGGTAGGTTATTTTTTTTTTTTTTTTTGCTAAAAGGGAGTCTTTTTCTTTAATGTTTTTCAACAACCTTTGATTTTCCTATTTAAGCAAAAAAATTCTCATCAGCAACCTTGGAAGTAATTTCACATACATGATCCAATTTTTCAAGCATGGTTTTGTATATCTCCATAAAGTTTTCTGCTAATTCAAAATCTCCATTATTGACAGTTTCAGAGTTAGTTGCAATATTGGATGCAACACCTCCAATTTTAACAATAAGAGCAACATACTTCTAATCATCTTCATTGATCATTACACTTTTTTTGGTAGTATCACACATTATTTATTTTGGAAATCTCCTTGACAACTTTCTTAAAGTTTTGAGTAAGCAAAGCAATATGCTTATGGAGTCATTCAATAGCAATGTTACCAATAGTGGCCATTGGTGTTGTAACTTGTAGGGTTATGCTCTTCTCATCTTTTAATTTGTTCTTCCTTGACTCATCAAGATTCATTTCTAACTTTTGCAAAGATCCAATGAGCTCATAATTTTTTTATTGCATCAATATCCTTGGTCTCTTCAATTGAAATTGCTTTGATGGAAAAACACTTAAGCAAATATCTAAGGACTTTTCTCACTACCTTTAAGCATGAATATTTATTACTAAATGCGAAAGTATGATTTGATAGATTGCATAGCTTGGCATAAAACTCACCAAGAGTCTCACTTTCATGCATTCTCAATGTCTCTAATTTGCGGGTCAGCTTTTGTAGCTTTGATTACTTTACAATGTTGGTTCCTTCACGAACTATTCCAAGAATGGTCCAAGCCTTGTAAGCAAAAATAAAATAAAATTGGAGATGTGTTTGAATCCTTGAAGATTTACACCATTGAAGATAACATATAAAGCCTTTGAGTTCAAATTGAATGTTATGTCTTCATTTACGGCCTAGGTGGTTGCAGGTTTGATGATTCACTATTTATTTTCTCTGTAAGTGGCTCCCAGCCTGATAAAATACCCTTCAAAGCCTTTTCATCAGTTGACTTTATAAACACTCTTATACCTGGCTTCCAATAGAATATTTTAATCCATCAAATATAGGGGAACATGAAATTGAAGAACATTCCATTAAAAGCAATTATCGACACCAGGAAACATCATTAGCTACGTTAAATGAGAAGCTCTGATACCAATTGTAAGGACTGAGAACGTCATTTGCAAGGAAATTGAACAGTGCCAGAAGTAGTCCTATGAGTATTGCCAATTGCTTTAGGCACTAATGAAGAACAAAGATGAACACAACAGTATGTTTATGTAGTTCAATTTCCCTACATCTGGGGGCCTTTCCCAGAGAGATAATCCTCTATCTTAACAACTTCTAAAACAAATTATTACAAGTTCTAACACTCACTGATTAGCAAACTCATCTTTGCACCTAAGATCTAGATCTCTCTCTAAGTTTTCACACTCAATGCACTCAAAACATAATGTTCCTCAATGAATAAATAACTTCTCTCAATATTCAGTACATCACATGTACAAGTCTCCCCAATATATAATGATCTGACTTGCTAACACACTAAATCAACTACATTTAACTTTCCTATCAAAGTAGCAAGATAATTAGCATAGAAAAGTCGATTTAATTGATTCAATCTAAACCAATCTTCAAGATATGTTTCCGTAGCAGGTTTGGATATAATAGATAGGTTCGCACAAGTTTAAAATATCAAAAAAGATCACAACCCAGAGATTTTATTTACAAAAAACTTCCAAATCCAAATATAGGAAGTTATGAGTTAAAAAGTGTCAGATAGTAGCACCGCTTCTCCCTCGCACTCTCTCATAACTCCCTTTAACAATAAACCTCCATCAAGTACTGCTCTCGGCACTCCTCTCATAACTCCCTTAACAATAAAACCTCCATCAAGGTTGAACAAGCCTTCTATATTTGGAGTAAAAATCCAACTTCACTAAGTAAACTTTAATCCATCACGATCTGCCCAAATCTTATCAAATTAATTACCTTTCATATAAGAATATAAAAGATTGAGATAAACCTTCATAAAGTTAGCCCATATTATCTTAGATTGCATATCTTAATATATAAGGTAAGTAGATTACATAAAAATCCTTGAAAATAACTTTGTTTGATTTGGTCTCTCTCTCTCAAAAAAAAAAAAAACACAAGATTGTCTACACAAATTCTCAAAAAGATGCAAGTAAATAACCAAGATAAATAAGGCAAGTTATAAAACCTATGTTGTGCCAAGTGCAGTGGCCACTGCTTGAGTCATTGCTTCAAAAACTTGCTCCGATAGCATCACCTTGTCAACTATGGTTCTCATGAATGTATCCACGGTATTTTTGTTGTCCACCTCACAAAAGGAAGGTGTACATGTCAAGTTCCCCATTACATAGAACACACGTGGAGTCTCGTTTGGTTCATGTCAATCTCGTCTCCGCTTATCTAGAAGTATATTATGCTCCCTAAGTGGCCGACCATGACAAGACTAGCGTAAGCCACTTGTCAAAACATAGGTCGATAGATAGTTACCCTCACTTATAAATGCCTATCTTTGGCCTTAAGAAGGATCCTCTTCAACTTTCCATCTACATTCTATATACCTCTTACTTCTTCTGTTTCAACAACTCTCAACAACTTACCTCGGTGTGAACCACCATCTTTCTCTTTATCAACAATTATATTCGATTTTGACTGCAAAGATATGATAATATTTATTTCAGATTACACAAATTTCTTTCTCTAATATTTATTTTTCTCCCACCCTCCTCTCCCAGATAAAGTATTCTAGTTTATATCTAACATTGATGTTCCTGGCAATGAGTGGATTTGTTCTTGTATAGTTAAAATGAAGCATTAAGCTCTGAAATTATCTATCTCAATATAGAATCATGTAAGTTTTACCGTCATGATTTTTTTTATAATATTTTCGTGAGTCTTACACAATTCAATATTGTAATTGATTAATAGCATTGACAGGCGTCGTTTTACCTATCAAAATAAAATAAACCTCTTCAAAAATAAAATAAATAAATAAAAGGTAGAATGGTGGAAGAGGGTCGATCCACAGGAAGTTTAATGGAATTCTTGATTAAATTTCTTGTTCTTGACCTAGGAGCTGAAATAGAAAATAAAAAAATGATTTGAGAAGTAACAAGAAAATAAAATAAACAAGTAAAATTACAAAGAAAGATGTATTAAAATAGAAGCAATAAAATAAAGAAGATGAAATATTAAATTCAATAAACAAGAGTATAAGAATCGCCTCGAGCTAGTTTCGTCAATTCCCACGGTCATCGAAAATAGATTTTTGCTCCGGGATTCATGTCGGTTACGAGGCCCAACCCATCGTAACTTGCTTTTCTCTCATGTAACCGATCTTTCCAAGTCTATCTTCGAAAGTCGATTCTTAAGTAAATCAACCACGACTATCGCCGTTAAAATACTTAGTTTTAAAATAGGAAAGGCCCAACTAGGAAGTTGTCTTATCGAGAATCATTTCCGATCTCGTCTTTCCTTAGCGGACCACCACTAAGAGTGTTCATAGGAAGTCGAAATGCCACATGCTGATCCTTCCTCCCAACTGTAAAATTAAACGATTCCAGACAAAAGGATCTTTTTTTATTTGAAAAACGTTTAAAAATTTTAGTAAGGCCGATTGCCAAACTATCTAAGTAGAAAGACGAAAATGTATCCCAAAGGGATTTAAGCAATATTCAATTCTCACGTGAGGAATTGATTCGTACTAGCTCTTGGCTTGAGAAAAATTAGCCAAGCATGATATCGATTATCATGCTTAACATGTTTTGGTAATGTAAAAACATAAAATAATAAAATTAAGTAGAAATAAAACAAAGAAGAAAATTTTATTAGAAATGAAAATAAAGAAGCAATAAGAACAAAGGCAAGAGATCCCCTTAGCCTTACCCAAAGGTGGGTATTTATAGGCTTCAAATTCCCAAATCAACAAACTAATCAAAAAATAAGATAATATCTTTAAAATTATGAAAATGAAATCAAAAATCCCCCAAATCACGTCAATAGATCAAGATAAGTTGTTTCCAGAATATTCCCCGTGTTGACTTCTCTGTTTTTCCACGCCGATCCGTTTAGTGCAAATACGTCGTGCCCACGACTCCAGTCGTGACAGAATAAAAAGAAATAAATCAAATACAACCAATTAAGTAGTGAAAAATTCATAAGATAAAAGAATTAACAAGCAAAAAGTGTCAAATATAAGAGTACATCAAGCATTAAAGTAATTGAAAATGATACATTCCCATAGTCGAATTTAGTAGGAACACACTATGTTGCTGTGGTCCTTGTTTTCACCATTGTCTTCATATGCCATTTTTTTGGTATAGGTTACAATTTTCTTGATAGACTATGTCAAATTCAAGACATGTAAGATACTTAAAACCCTCTCCTTTTTAACAAATCAAATTATCAATTCCCCCTCCAAAAATGAATCAATATTATAAATATATTATTATTCGTGAACATCCATTAAAATTAGAGATAAAAGCTAAAATTTTTATATTGAGGGAGTTTAAGATAAAATTATAGAAGTTTTGGGGTTAAATCTAAAAATCGTGTTAAAAAGTTAAATTGAATAATTAATTATTTTTGAACAATCTAATTATAGGTTCTGATCATATCTGCTCTTTTTGACTCAATGCCTTTAACTACTCATAGCCCTTCCTCAACCCATAAATAGAAGGATAATGCGTTTTAGCGCACTCAAACCCACATCCTTCTGCATTGGCAACAATTACGATACCAATCGAATTAAGACTCAATCGACAATAATTAATTTTTAAAAGAAGTCAAAAATACAATTTTTTTATTTAATTAAAAGCTAAAAAACTTAAATTGAATTATTATTTTTAGAATGTCCAAAAATAAAAAATTTCCACTTAACCAAGGATATCAAGTCCCATTCGCACATTGTGATAATAAAATGAGAACTCCAATATTCTTTATGATAAGAATTCTAATTTAACAATTCAATGAAAATTTAACTTCTTTGAACAGGAAATATTATTATAATTCTTATTATATACAGGGGCGTAGCCAGGAGGTTGGCATGGCCCCGGCCCCCCCTAAAATGTAAAATTATATTTTAAGTCCTTAAATTTTTTTAAAAATTTTAAATTAGTAAAGGTAAAATTTCACTTTGGCCCCCTAAAATTATAAAAATTTGATTTAATCCTTTACAAATTATAAATATATAAACTATAAAAAATTAAAATTTTATCCAGCACCCCCTAAAAAAATTTTATGGCTTCGCCCCTGATTATATATGCTCTTTTTAACATAATGTCTAGAACTACTCATAACCCTTTCCCAATTTATAAATAGAAAGATAACGCGTTTCAGCAACAATATTCGTATCAATCAAACTAAGAATCAATCGGACTATATACAAATTTAAAGTATAACAAATGTTTTATATTATATATATACCCATTTTTGAAAGTATATCAAATAATTAACTTTATAACTATGATATTTTGCATAGAAAAAATGCAGGCTTCACTTTTTCCTCTCTCTTACGCTTTCACCACTTTTGTCTAAATGGTTGTAATATGGACATATGGTTCCATCAAAATGCATATTTGTTTAGTGATTAAAAAATGATAAAAATGGTTGAAATTTGATAGTGGTAGCCGCCATTTTAATTCCAAACAAAACATCTGCCCTGTTTACCATTTATAACCTACTCTTCTATTTAAAATTCTCGGCCTGCAAATTGAAATTTAAGATAATCACAACGTTGTATTTAAGATTATTCATCATTTATTTTTTTTGTATTTTTGGGTTTATAATTAGCAGAGTTGTTAGCTAATTCGTGCTCCCATTAATTAAGATCGTAAATGAAGGTGATTGTGATGGCAAAATAGATGATGTGTTCCCCATTAATTATGGTGCAAAAAGCTTATACTTAACGACAAATGCAAACTACAAAAATACACTATTTTACTTATATGAGGGGGAAATTTATATATATAATGCAGGAAGGTTCCTACATATTTCCTCACCACTGTCATAAGCATCTCTTGGTTTTACATACATACATTCATTTATTAGAGGTGAATCGATTTGATTTGAAAAAAATTAGAATTTCGAGTTATTAGAATTATTCGAGTCAACTCAAGTAAGTAATTCGAGTTTAGAGTTCGAATTGAATTAAATTTTACAATTCGAATAATTTGAATAATAGATTGGTGTAAATACTCTTTTGCTCCCTGTCTGTCAAATTTAAAAATAAATAAATTGGTCTCTCTCAATAAAAATTACAAAAAAATTCATTAATTAATAATTACATTTAAAACTAGAATATAATCATTAATTTAATTAAAAATTTTAAAATTTTTATTTATTTATATTTAATATTGTAATAATACTAATAAATTGAAACGATATATCAAATTTATCCGATGATATAATATTAACAGTTGATTAAGTTAAAGGGCCACAATTGATGACCATGGCATGGACTTGATGGAATCATGGAACATAATTTTCTTTGGTAATTAATAAAACAAATGGAAATTGTGTTTAATTCTGATCATGCATTAAATGTACATAATACATGCTTAATTAATCAAAGGTGTATTTTATGGGATTCAATGCCATTCAAGTAACGTATTTGACTCGTAATGATAGTATAGTTGGTAAAATAAAATGGAGATTAATCTCCATGAGTCGAATGATTATTATTTTTAATTCAATCTTATAAGTAAAGAAAATAATAAATGTTTCGAAAAATATTTCAATTTAGTCCCAACATGATGTAATCATGGATTAAAAAAGTATTTTGAAGAGGGTAAATCTATCTAAATATGGGAGTAATCAATCAGAGCTACATGCAATGATAAGACACATCATTTTAAGAAGAAATTTTAAGTTCGAAAATTAGGAATAACATTCGTGTGAAAGGTAATCACAAACCCTGAAAGAGTTCATATCAATAATCATAAAATGAATATGGAGTATAGCTTAGTTAAATATATTAGAGTAAAAAAATATATTAAAAAAAGGAAAAGAGAGACGTGACAAAGTGAAAACTGGGCTCGGGAAAAATTTAGACGAAAGTAACAAGATAGAATTTCGACAAATAATAGAAAAGAAAAAGGATAAAATATGAAGTATTGTCTGCTAAAGATGGATTTAGCACCATAGCCGGCTGACAGAAAAGCTCTCCCAAGAAACATCAAAGACTTTCCAGAACATCTTGAGACAATTGTAATTACTATTACCCAAAGGCCAATCGATGTCTTTTATTTGTCTCTTGTCTAACTATATGTATTTTTCCTCCATATAATACCCTCTCTTTCTCTTAATCTCTGCAACCCCAGTACCCCACCCTAATTTGTTGATGAGATTTTGGCACTCTAAGTCAACACTTTCCATGGAATCCAGCCAGCTAGAAGACTCGAAGAGCTCAAGTGAAGAAACTGATCGATCGGAGCAAAGCAACGATGATACGGGCACTGGTCGGTCCTACGAGTGTGTGTTTTGCAAGAGAGGCTTTACCACAGCACAAGCTTTAGGAGGCCACATGAATATCCATAGGAAAGATAGGGCCAAGGGCAGCAGGCCTAGTTCAGTTCCTATTGTTTCAGATAAATTTGTTGATGTTAATGATCATGACAATTACAACCCAAGAATAAGCTCCTATCCCTATCCACCAATCCAAACCTATCACTCCATGGATCCTGACCAGCTACCTGTAAGTTATAAAGCTCTTTTCCCAGATTCAGGTTGGGGTTTTAGACCCCCACACAGTTATCATGAGTTGTTTGTACACAATTCACAGCATATGAATCCTTTTGGTCTTAGCTTGGGAATGGGTCCATCCCATGTATATGAAAACAACAAGGCATATGGAAGTAGTCAACAAGATGATGAATTAGACTTGGAACTTCGATTAGGTCATCATCCATAGTATTATTATTACATTTACATATAATTAAAAACCCTTTCTCTATATATTTTCAGTTGTTTGCATATATTAATTCTTTATCAAGCACTAAATAGCTGGGATATAGGAAAGGATACACTTCTTCATGTGGGAAAAAAAAGTTGAATGAGGTACATAAAGTTGCTTCACCCACATTGATAATCATACATCAAAGACCAAGGCAAGGCAAGGTAAGGTAAGGTAAGGACCTTTTTTCCCCTATAATATATACTTCTAAGAGCAAGGGAAGGCAAGATGAATCATAAGATCTTTCTTTTCTTCTTGGTTCTCTTTTTCATAATATTGTTTAATTTCTTGATCCAATACTTGAGTTATTTGATGAATATATCATATTATTTACTTTTTCATAGTTGTATAGCTGTGCTTGAAATATTTGTTGTATAATATGGCTTGTGAGTCTAATGCAATGTAACCACTTTAACACATATATTAAATAAGCTTCTTCTATTATTATACTAATAACCAAACGTAGCATAAATTATTTATATCTTTTGTTAACAACGGGTACATTTACCCGAGGCTAACAAGTATTCTATACAATTAAGTCCTTTACTGAATACTATAACTTTAACGTAAATTACACTAAATCCTGCTGCAATTGATATATAGTGATCCCTTGTTCATGCATTTAGGTGTTCTTAGGATGTATATATTAAGTTTATTTCTGGCTTCAATGAATTAAAAACCCAGCTGATGGAAACATACTTTTTCATTTTCAAAATCTTTTACTGTATAATTACATGTGTATATAAAGTTGCTTTAAAAAGCCTTAAAGGATTGGAAAGTGATAAAATGGGTGGTGTTAATCAAAATTTTGAGTGGGGTTAGTAAATCAAATCCAGTGGACTGTAAGAGCAAAGACTTTTTTGGTTGCGTGAACTAAGGCATTTATCACAAATATTCCTAGACAAATTCTTTCAGACACTGCTTTCCCGTCACAAGCTTGTCATATTGTGAAGCTGGTATCCAACAAAAATCACCATTTCTTGTCACCTTACGATCAATGCATACAATGAGAATGTCCGCTTAAGTTGTTTGGTTATGAAACAAGAATTGCGCTTTCAGTGGTTCATTGGATGACTGCGTCTGTTTGGGCAGTGAACGAGAAGTTTCTAACAGCATGATATGATGTGATATAATTGGAAGTGCTTTGTGTGATAGAACAACGCCATTAGCTGACAACTGCAAGTCATTTCCGTTTCTATATCATTTACATGCATGTATCATGATAATGATAAAAGAAAATTCAGAAAAACTTTAACCTGATTCGTCTTGATACGGTGAATATCAATGGCTCAACATTGAATAGGAATGATAATAGAGTAGGGACGGAAATTGTTAAATTTACCATATTTGGCACATTCTGCTCTACCACTTGTCTCGTTTTATGGATGTTGGATGGATCCATTCTCACCCCATCTCGCTCCATTTTAATTTAATTTTTGTTATTTATCTTTAATATTTATACTTTTTTAAAGTCAAGTATATATTTAAACATAATTCTTTAAAAAAAATTAACATAAAATATATGATTTTTTTCTGTAGTTAATTGTTATATTTTTACTCTTTTAATAATTTATATATACAAAGATAAAATAATAATTTCATATGGTGAAGTGGGTCAAGACGGAGTAGGCAATTATCATAACCATTCCAAGTCCATTATTCGAAAGAAAAATTCTACCCCACCCCGCATCCACTTTTCAAAAAAATCCACTCCATTTAAAACGTTTGCCATTTAACACTCAACACTACTACAAGCCTCTAGAGCCTGTAGATATTTTTGAAAAGTTTTTCTTCTATTTTTAGCTACATTGAGAGATTAAATACCATGTATTTTACCCTTACAATATGCAGTGCAAAACAATATCATATTATCACTTAATAACAAATTAAGCATACACATTCTAACAATCCAAACTTAGTGCATGCAGCAGACTCAATCAAAGCATTAAGCCAGATTTGGTTTTGTTCATCTCTATCAAATTTGGGAACCCAAGTAGACATATGGGACTAAAACTATGGATAAAGTATACATGACTAAAATTAGAAAATAGAAATTTCCGGGAAGGTCCATTATATTTGTAGGAAGATCCTGTTTAATCTTAAATACAAGTGGCTGCTTAACTTCGTGGAATCTAGTATTTCGTATATAATATAATAGCCCAAAGTACAATCTTGCAGCATATATATGCAGTCCTGAAATGCACTTCTTTGTTGCAATTTCGCTGCTTCTTCCAATAGTTAAACTCTTGAAAAACCACGTTGTATAACTTAAAAAAATGTTAACCTTGGTTAACTTTTGGTCGCCAATCATTAGCCCAGATCCAAGTCAGGGTTTGGAACTTAAAAGACAGTTACAAACAGCCGGAGATTCGGATCTTAGGCCATAGACAGGAGAGGAAGAAGATATATGCAAATTATTTATGTTGGAGGATGCTAAAGAGACATTAGCTCCTAACTATAGTCCATGCCCACCAAGGCCTGTGTTTGATATACCAAGAAATCTTCATATAAACATACGAAAATATCTTACATGTCGGAAGCACATTTCAGTAACCATGTATAAAAAGGGTCTTACAAATTGTCACATAAAGTTCTCAGCTGTATCAAAAACACCGTAGACCAGTTACTTAGTAAGATAGTATATGACAAGGAAAACAACCACAAAAGATGCCACCAGTGTAAACATTCTTCTGCTTGATTTGGTCTCAAATACCTGAGAGGCAGATTGAATTCATTGTTATGGCATGAAACAGTTGATGTACTAGTTATCGACAACATCCATGCTCAAATATCAGTAAGAAATTAAAGCTGAAAGCAAAAGAAGTTGCACAAAAATCGCAAAGGGAAAAAGTTATCTAGTTTACATACCATCTTAAACTTGTCCATAGTTCCTGAGAGTATTCCCCTAGATGCATCCATATCATTTCCCTACATGCAAACCATGTGCCATATACTAACATCAGCTGTGACAAAACCAATAATATTCAGAAAAATACAGTTTTACTGCTGTTGCATACTTACCATCCGATCCAGCATACGATTGTGGCTATCGACCTCCTCATGTATATCACCTGACAGCTATTGAAGTGGCATTTATCAAAATATGTTTGCATAACATTAGTGTTTACAGAAAAAAACAGAAGTTTCAGGACATAAATGTATATATTCTGAATTTTTGTTATCAGTTCCGTTACCTTGTAAGATATCATCATTTCATTTAACAAGTCACGGAATCAGGATTCAAGATTGAAATATACCCCTAACCATGACAAATCCTTAACACTTGAATAATAGGGAAAAAGACCTTCACCCAAAATAAAACACAGATTTCTCCAGAAGACTGCTATACTTGTAGGAGCTTATCACTTTTAATGCTCTTTAAAAATAGACTTACAGGGTCACCCCCCAAGCCCCTCCTTTGCTTTGTCAAGGATACAACAAGAAGGAATAGGAACTAAAGGATATAAAAGAAACGTTCTGTCGCAATGAATAAAAGGAGTCTAACATCCCAAGACAAGGCTAAAATGCTAAAAGAACTCTAATTCGTTAAGTGGCTATATATGGTATCAATAGAATCAAACAATGAAACAATTGAACTAGTAATGGCATAAGATAGACGGGCTCCGTTCAGCAGCCACGATCAGACTTACTCTCTTCAGTAGATTGACTCTATCTTGCAATCCTTCCATTGCTCTTTCATTTTCATGTTCATCGATTTCATGTGAGTAAGAAGATGAGGCCCTTATGCCACCTTCCTCGATGCCATCAAAAAGTGCAACTCTGCTGTTACGCATGTCCCTGCATCCAAAGCGGACTTTTATACTAATTAGACAAGCCAGAATAATTTCCTTCATATGAAGGATAGAATCCATAAACCAAGGTCATAACGAAAATTAACAATCAAAGTGCAGTCGTCTTGTTCTAGTTATATGATTAGATAGGAAATTTCAGCTTTTAGAAAGATGGATGATTGAAAATTATGATCTATGAATGTAGCTATAATGGCAATACCTGCTTCGATCACAAGCCCTGAGAGTCAATAAACATAAACAAGAAACTGATCCTTTCTCAAATACAAAGCAAAATTTGATATAAATCGTGCGGAATATCAGAGTAATTGAAAAATCATATGGAATGGGGCAAGGTAAATGAGGCAAGGATTTCAAAAACAAAAAACTGATCAGATGCGAATAAATCAGGAACAGATCTAAGCAAGCAATTTTAGACGACCAAAGCATTGATTACATTAAAAAAAATGGCAGAATAAAGATTGAACTGACCTTCGAGGATTCATGGTTCTTCAAAATAGGAGAATCAAATCCCTTTTTTCTGTGTTTGAAAAGGAAGATGAACTGGATTTCTTTCTTTCCCGGCTATGGTAGCAAAAGAGTAAGATATAAATAAATAAATAAATATACTGATTTGATGATTTACATTTTACGTTGCTCAATACTAAATAGGATGGTAAAACCCAGCCAGATGGATTTTGGAAAGTGGATAGCTACTTGTCTTATCTCCACTCCTTTTACTTTTAAATTCCAATAATAAAAGGTACTAGCACAACTCGAATTTAAGTCACATTTAGAGCCGTGAACACTTTTGATCATTAAGCCATCACATGAGGTTCTCGACTCTTTTTATTATATGAAATAATTATTTTATTTTTATGTAAAATGTAATAATATAATATGAAAAAAAAAATTCACATATTTTATATTTAATTTTTTTTAAGAATTATGTTTAAATATTTATTTAACTTTTAAAAAATCGAAAATATTAAAGATAAGTAAAAAAAATAAATTGAAACGAAATGAGGCGAGGATGGATGGATATATCGAATATTCATGAAAATGGTAGTAGTGATAGATTTAATAATATTTGCCCCGTCTAACTTTATTGCCATCATTAACACTTAAACCTCGTATATGTTTTTTTTGATAAATTACAAAAATAGTTATTTTTTTGTCTCAGATTACATTTTAGTCACTTATGTCTAAAATGTTATGTTTTAGTCATGTTATCGTGTTGTAACATTTTAATCACTGAACCGTTAATTGTTGTTAACGGTGTAACAGTAAGCTGATGTGGCACATTAAATCATCATTTCAAATGAAAATTTTAGATTAAATTCTAGAATTGGTCCCCATATTTTTTATGAGTAATTTAATTTTTTTTTCTTTTATGTTCTTTTAACTTTCCTTTTTTTTTTTACATAATTCGGGCACTTATGCCTTTCTTAATTGACATAATCTTAAAATGACACAAGAAAAATATGTGAATCAAAGTAGACATCATTGTCAAATTTGGGGGCCAAAAATTACATTAGTCCTAAAACAAATTAACAAAGGATGAAACGTAAAGCTCATAATGTTATCATGCCTTAGTAGGCATCACAAATTTATAAATAACTTACACCACAACATTAACTAAGTATGACACACTTTAAATTATGCACTTTTTAAATTTATTTTCTTCAAAGTTTACGGACTTAAGCATCGGAGGGTGTCTTGGAAGATCAACTCTGATACCTTCTAATTTGTTTTTCTATCTTACAAATAACTTGAAGCACCAACTTCGTCACCCAAATTATTTTCCTCAAAAATCGACCTCAATAATTGGTATTGTCTATAGGAATACCTTTTAACAAAAGTCAAGGATTCTCTCACCAATCAAACTAGTCTAACCATCACAAATACTCAAAATCTTGAACCTAAATCATCACTCCAAACAACTACCTTCCAATCACCTTTAGTAACTTTGAGCACTAACCTTTTGCTTGATTGACAATTGTTGGAAATATTAAGGCAATTTTAGTTTATCATCTTCCTCGGTTCATTATGTTTATTCAAAAATCTCAATAACCTCTTTCATTAACGACCAAGTCACGGTTACAACATCATAATTGTCGATTTACATCTTCAAGCTAATTTACTACTCGCAACAACCAAACCCCTTTATTTGCATGTTCTAAGTGTTTCATTGTACACTTATAAGTATTACAAATGACCTGTCACACTCGCAGAGTACCACACTTCACGTTTATTTATTTACAATTTTCTTTGCTCGGTATACATACGTGTGGCACGCAGTCAAGTTGTTGGTGCTATTGTCGGGGAGATTTGTGTGTGTGATAAGTTGAATTGTGTTGATTTTTACATGCTTTGCTAGGGAGATAATTAGTGAAAGCTAGATTTATAAATACAACGCTTTACTTTCCTTTGTGCACTGTTTTATTCTCTTTTGTTATATTATTGTTTATTTCTTTGTTTTAATTGTTTGAGTTTCTTGTGGCTAAAATTACTCAGTGTATGAATCAAAGCAACAATGAGCTGGTCTCATTTAATCCCAAGCTAGAGAGGACGCTGAACAACATTAGACGAGGATTATTTCTAAAAGAGGATCGGCCATAGATTGATCCATCGAAACATAGCTCAATTTTTGAGGACCCACTCTTGCGAATTCAGCTGTTAGAAGAGCCTAATCCTCCATTCCGCTCGAGACAAATAACACATCGCACATTGAGGGATTACGCCATGCTAAACTTAGATGTTGTGCGAGGTAGTATTTGTTGGATTTGGTGCCCTAAGTGTAGCATATTCATCTGTAAACTTATAATTTTTTTAACAAATTGGTTGATAAAATTATTCATGAGAAGACCAATGCTATGCCTAGGAAAAAGCAGTTGAGTTGGCTAAGCAAAAGATCCAAAGAGTTGACAAAAGCTAGAAGAAACACAAACAATCTTGATCAAACAAAAAGGTAAATAGAACACACTTTCTACTTTTAAGATCCATTTTTTATGAAGTGTGTTCTGTTTACCTTTTATCTAAATGAGTTGACAAAAGATCCGTTTATTATTATTATTGATAACATTTAGTTAATCTTTATAGACTTGTATTTTGATATGTCACACACCAAAAATGACGGATCTAAAAAGATGAGTAAAGTATGTATGTAAATTGTTTTGGCACCGTGGTAGTATAATCCGCCAACCTGCTAACTTACTGGTGAGTTGATTATTGACACAAACTAGCATTAAAATATCTGCCCGTTAGCTGTATCTAAGGATTTATTTATAGGGTATCTTCAAGTGAAGAAAGAATACACCCAAGAAAAAGTACGCCTAGGGAAGAGCATATACTAGAGTATTGGATGTGCACAAAGAGCTTACCAAGTGTATGAGAAAGCTATAGGAGACTTAATTGTCTTTAAGACCATTCCATACGCTCCAAAGTATAGTACTCTTGGTTGGTATGAGCACTGGTCAAGTTGGTTTTTGTAATGGATTAGTTGGGAGTCAATTTGATTAATTTGACCCTCCTCATGATTGATCAGTAGTAAAGTAGATCTTCGTCAAATTTTCTTTTACCTACCCTAGATTTGGTAGCGAAAATCAATGGGATCAGGGATATATATATTAAAGGGAGGGGGACATTCCAAATGGTTTTTCTTTCTACTCAACGTTTAGGCTCTTCTTTCTAACCTAAATGTTCTCTTCTTCTTCATTAAAATAGAGCTAAGACCTCATTTAATCAGTGGATGATTCAACTTTCTAGTAAGTCTTATAGCCTTGTATGTTATAATTGTTGATTGTTGAAGAGTAAGAATGTTAAAAGGTGTAAGAACAGTAGGGTGTGAGTGGAAGGCCCTACATGGGGGTTATACATAGTTGAAGCATTAGTAAACTATTTATAAATGGGATTCTAATAGAAATTTCATAATCTTTTAAGCAATTGTAGTTGCTGAATTGGGAAGGAAAATTGAAACAGAAGCTCCAGACTGAGGTAAAGGTAGGTCTCTGGTGAATCTCTAGATCTGTCTCCTACACGTCATCTTATAATAATTCTTTGCACAATTGATGTCCATATAAATGAGCATATCTTCTTGAGAAGTTACAGTGCGTATGTATGTTTGTGTGTTACTATGAAGCATCTGTATGTACGTATTGAAATGATGATGTGTGGTAAGCATGTATGGAAAATTATGTGTTGGGAAATAAGATTCTATTAAGGGTATTGTTGGAAAACTGAGTTTTGAAAACGCGACGAAAAATAAATTTATGGAAAAACTAGAGTTTTAGAATTTATTTTCCAAAACAAGAACTTGGTGTGATATCTAAAGTAATAAACACTTAATCAAAGCTATACCTTTTCGATTTGTCTAGGATGAATGCTTCAACCAAGTAGTCTTCTCTGCTATCCTCAAGCTCACATCTGCCGAGTGTGGGCTTGCTTCGAATTAGAAAAATTTTCACAAAAGTTACAAGTGGGGTAATTTCGTAAATTCTCTAAACTTTTGGGCCAAGTTGTAACTAAGAAAAATATCTCTATAAATTTTCTAAAATAATTTCTTCAAGGAATTTTCTCTTTACAACTTTTTAAATATGTGTAAATAATGACCCAATACTCTCTTTATATAGGAAGAGTTTAGAGAGTTGAACTATAATTAAACTTAATCACTTTAATATTAAATTAATATAATAGTCATCTGTAAGATAAACATTAAATTAAATTTAATATTAAGATAATCACTTTAATATCAAATTAATAAAATACTATTAAAATAAGTATTAAATTTAATTTAATATTAAATCTATTAAAATAATATTACTTTTGGAATAGTTAATCTGAAATCAAATTCTCTCGTATAGTCCTAGTAGGAGTGTAATTCTTCCTTTTAAGAACTGCCGCCGCCAATCATTTGCTAACCATTGGAATGCCACCAAAGACCTCGAAATGATGCAGTTCTCTCGATTCGATCCGAGCTAATGATGGCCCGACTGATCTGGTCCAAATCGGCTGGCTAGACCGTTGGCCCGATTTCACATACCAGACTCGGTTCGACTAGTTTTTGGGTCTTGGTCTCAGTTTTGGGCTCTTGGGTCCAATTTATGATATCAGGTCTAATTTTCAAATTCAATTACCCATTGGGCCAATTGTCTGACATGAAAATTAATTTCCAAAAATATCATATTAATTTTAATTAATTTGATTTATTTAATTTTACTTGATCAAAATTAACATTTCCAAAAATCACTTAGATTTTTCAAATTAATTTTTTTAAGAAAGTTCTTTAGTCACATTCTCTAGTTGAACAATTCTTATGACCACCCAATTTAATTCCACATCGAATAAATTGACTCAATTAAATTATTTCCAAAGTCATAGAGTTTTCTTCTGATTCAAATGCAGTTTGATAAAGCTTTTGTTGAGCTAGCGGAGGGATTAATCGGGCATATACAATTAGGCTCTAGTAATTGCAATTATGTCTAGAAGCATCGTTCCGATAATTTACAATTACTTAATCATAGAGTCAGTCCATAAGAAGTACCATGATTGAAGCGCATGAGTTACATACGCATGGTTAGTGACTAACTCAGGAGTTAGGTAAATCACACCATGAATATCACAAGTGAACTAATCCACAAACGAATTCAAAATTAATTCATCTTGGGTCTAGTCCAATGTATCATTCTGCCAATGAATACATCTATGTCTTTACCCATAGAGCCAACTGCTCTGATAGCCAAGACTAACCATCTCTTCAATTGGAATTATAAACAACATAATAATCATTCTCCGTATTTGAATCAAATGCTCACTTTGATTATTTTACGAGATTATGGACTCCTTTAGATTATCTACTGAAGTATGTTGTCTTTTTTACAGTGTAAACATTCCTACAGTGCCACTTATCGTTAGTTTGAACTTAGACAATCAATGAGCTAATATTTTCTTCAAAGCCAGTCTAAGAATTTGTATGTATATCATTCTGAGAAGTGTATCCAATTTTTATCTTCAAAGAGATTATGAAAGAAGACTTACAATAAGGTGTGAAGTCTGTGATCTACCAATCAGCGAAATGTGTATAGGGGAGGCAAGTGTAGAGGTTGGTGTATAATGATCCGCTAGGAATTAGAAAAGTATCTGCCAAGTTTTAAAAGGAAGCCCAAAATCCTCGAGTCAAGGAATTCAACAATGTCGTTTAAAGGTAAAATTGGCTAAGACTCACTAAGTTCCATTGAACTTACAGGTGTCCATTTGTTATGCAGGTTTTTGGAATTGAACCAGTGCGCCAAGAGGGACCAAGCTAGGAATGTACTAAGGTGATAGTTCGAAGAGCGATATTATGCATACAAAGGAGCATTTTTGGATATATGGCGAATAGTATTCTACTCCATGATTAAGTGGGTTTTAACAAGGTTTTAAATAATGTATTAAGCTACTCTCGAGAATCTGTTGTATTTAGTAAACGTCTCTTTTATAATCTTTTGACTTAGAAAGAATACAAATAAATAAGAAGTATTTCAAGTATGGTTTTTGCCATTGTAAAATTTTTGCTAAGTATTTTTATATTGTAACATCCTATATCTGGATTCGATAAATTGAATCGGGTATAGAGCGTTACAGATCATATCTCTTCTTCACTTGTTACTTTTACTTGGAAATAAAGTGACAATGCATAATTAAGTCTTTATTGTATTTTATTCCATATCACATTATATGGGTAATAATTGCATATTTTATTTTATTGACAATAAAAAAATTATTATATAATGTATAACCTATAAGTTAAAATAATTAATAATTTTGTTTTTAGTGATATTTTTATTAATTTTTTAAATATATTTTATGGTATAATAAGTAAAAAAAATCGAGATTCATAACTACCCATCTAATATATATTTAATTTAAATTTAACTCACTTTAAGTTACTTATTTAAGTAATTTTTTTATTAGTTTAATATTTGTTAAACTAACTTTATTTGATAAATTGTTTTGATATAACAAACAAAAATGTTTTTGGATAAAATTTGTGTTTGAGCAAAGAAACTATTAAGTTCAAAACATAAAAATCATTTCAAGACTTCCAAACATCTCAGAAAATGTTTTGAACACTTAGAAAATTTGGACAAAGTTCAAAAACCGTTTTAAACTCTTGAACTCAATTGAAACAATTTTAAATTGATTGAAAAACTACTCCCTACAAGAAGAACCAATATTTTCCAAAAGTATTGACATCCATACAATTTTTATCGATACCAAAGCTACTTACTGTTTTGAAACAAAAATTGAACAAATGCAAAAAGTATCGATACTTTTCAAAATATATTGATACCTATTAAATTTTATCGATTCCATCTTTTTATATCGATACCACTTTTGCATTCTAACTTGATGATTTTTCAAACATTTACAAAAAATATTGATACCCTTTTACCAGATATTGATAAACGGTTTTTGGTATCGTTGAAAACTAACTTTAACGGTTACAAAATCAGACATTAAATGCTGCTAGTATTGAGACTTGTAGAAAAAATATTGATATTTTTTGTTGCAAGTGAATTTAATGATCTGGTATTTTCATCCCTAACGGTTCTATTTATTTTCTCAACAACCACAACAACTGGAAATGAATTAGAGGGTATAAATACCTGCTTCCTAAGGCCTTATAATAACAAAAAAGAATAGTCAAGCAAAAAGATCAACCAAACAACCTTTGTGTCAAATATTTCTATATTTTTCTTTCATTAACTTGTGAGTTTCATTGCTATTCTATTAGCTCAAAGTGTTTCTCTTTGTGATTGAGCTTAATTTGCAAACACTTTGATTTTCTTTGTTTGCTTCTTTGCATCTCTTTGAGAAGGTTTGTGTCTTAAGGTTTGGGTAGAAACTTTGGGAGTTTGTAAGGTTATCAAATTAGTGAATTTGGAAAAATCCTTAGCAGAATCTAAAGTAGTAAAATAGACAATTGGGACTGAACCATTCTAAATTCTTGTGTCAAATTTTTATATCATTATTCTCTAGCATCCACAAAATTTTTAAAAGCCAAATAATCCCTCTTGACAATTTCGGTTTGATTATTTAAGCTAACAATATTAAATTTTAAATTGGACAAATTTAGATTATTAACTTTTATTATCATATCGAATTTGATAGGATTTTAATTTGGAAGGATGGAATCAATTTTTTAATTTTGGATAAAATTTAAAAGGTCCTTTACACGGATTAAATATTAAAATCCTAATCGTATTTTGTTCCTTGTATTTAGTATGAAAGTTAATAACCTTTTGAGTAAATTACATCGATAGTGATCTAACTATTAGTAATTTTTTTTAGACACTTGACTATTAAAATTTATAAAATCGTCACTTAATTAATCATATTTTTTTTACCACTAGTCATGAAATAGTCCATGCAAAGATAGTAAGGAAACTTTTAAATTCGGCATAAAAATAAATTTAGCCCTAAACGTTTACAAATTGTGTTAATCTAGTCTTAATTATTAAAAATTTAGCCATTAATATTTATACATTGCCTTAATTTATTATATTCTTTACATGAAAATATAATTCAATTCACAATGTGTAAATTACAAATTAGAACAAAAATGTTTTTTGAATTTTTTTATATTTTATTAAACTAAATAATCTTCAACTATGTTGCTTTGTCTTTTAGGTTAAATTAACGGAGTGGATAGTTTTTACTTTTGAGTAACTGAATTGGGTATTTTTTTAAAAAATTTGGGTCATTTTATTTGTTGTTGTTTTTTTACTTTTTTACGGAGTCAAACGCAGGATAACATCGCAAAGGGATGAAGTGACAACACTTTAATCTCTCTTATTTATTGACGAAACCCATGATTTGATGTGAGCTACAACAACTAATAATGTAACTTTATTCACAATTTTATCTAAACTAGAGGTGTTCACGGGTTGGGCCGAGTTTGGTCCAAGTCCAACAAAAAAACTTATGCTCGTTTTTTAGGCCCAAATCTTGCCCAAAAAATAGGTCTAAAATTTTGCTCAAGCTCAGTCTGGATAAAAATACTAAAACCCGAGCTCGGCCTATCCGTATTAATTTTTTATATTATTTTTATATAATTTTTAAAAAATATAATACATCAAAAATACTAAAAATATTAAAATAAATGTTTCCTAACAAATTGAAAATAAATTAAAAAAATATATACTTAAATAATACTAAGATAGGTGCAACTTGACAAACAAATGCATCTAAAATAGTAACAAAGTTAACAATAAAACAAGAGTTATACAATATCCAAACAATAACAACAAAATAGTAGCAACATAATAGTGAAATAATAGCAAAATAGTGAAAAAAAAAAAGAGAAGAAAATTGAAAGAAAACAGTAAAAAAATAGCAAGAAAATAGTAAAAAAAAGTTTTTTTTTTTTTTTTACATATTCAAGCTGGGCCGAGCTTAGGCAAAAAAAGTCTTACCCAAGGCCCGACTCATTTTCTAAATAAGCCTTATTTTTTGGCCAAACCCATTTTTTGAACCTATATTTTTACTCAAATCTTTTCAAATTTCGGGCAAGTTTTCGTGCTGAGTGGTCTAGTCCATGGATAAATCTAATTTGAACTCTTGCTCCCCAATATGTTTAGCTTATTCATTTGTCAGACTAAACTAAACATATTGCATCTTCGGGTCCAAACATTGATGATTTCAAATATGGTTTTCATTTTTCCTTTTAATATTAGGTTAAGTGAACAAGCGACAATATTCTTTATGTTTGTCGGAGAGGGTAACAATAATGACAACAACAAAAAAAGCAACTCGCATAAATTGATGTCGAACAATTCAAGCTTAAATTTTATAAAATTGGAGAAGAATAATCTCAATCATTAAATTTTTATCTAATGGTGAGAATCAGAGCATTAAGAGAATGAAAAGGTAAAAATTATGATATTGGGTGTTTCTATTTTTTTATTTTTCTATCAAATTTAGTTAATTTATTTTTTTTTTAAGCTTTTTCGATGAGAGGGTCGTAAAAAAAATGCAATAATGGACTAAAATACAAAATGTTTAAACATAGAGAGCTAATTTTTTGAGAATTAAAATTAGACCAACATAATAAATGAAAATTGAGGGTCAAATTTTTTAGTATATCAATTTTAAAAGTTGCCAAAAAAAAAAGAAAAAGAAGAAGATAAAATCGAATAACGGAGCAATTTTTTTGTAATTTTTCATAGTTAAATGACTAAAAAGTAAATTTACTAATAGTTGGTGACTATCAATTTAGTTTACCCAAATCTTTTTCCCTCTTAACAAAGAATCCTAGTCCCCATACCTCGATTCGCGTCGTTTCCAAGCCACTTCTCAAGGGTCCGCCAACTGATCTGCATCGCCCGCTCATGTGTTCCTTGGTCGACGGCGTATCAGCATCCGACATGGAGAAATTTCTATGCGACCGGTTGCTTGACCCGACACAACCCATATCCGAGCGCTTCCGAGCTCTCTTCTCCCTTCGCAACCTCAAAGGCCCTGCCCCTCGCAACGCTCTCGTTCAAGGTCCATGCGCTTCCTAATTTTACATATCTCTATTCGTCTTTTTCTTTTGTTTAGTTTCTGCCTGAGGATATGTGTGTGTTTTAAGTATATATATAATTAAGTAATGCTAAACAGAAGAGTAATTACTTCAATTTTTTTAGTACTTTTTTCTGATTCCATTTGCATCATTTTATTTGGAGCCAAACTAATGTAGAAAATGCATAGATAGATGGGAATTAGTGTGACTTGATCTGGGATAAATTCTATGGTTTAGTTGCAATAATTGATTATATATTTGGAAAATCCCACAAAATAAAACGAGTAAATGGTAACTTTATCAATGAATTAATAATAGTAAAATATTCTGCTCTGTTAAGTGTTAACCATACTGAATAGTCTAATCTTTGTTGCAATCTATGTTCTTTCAGCGACAAGGGATTCATCAAATTTGTTGGCTCATGAAGCTGCATTTGCATTGGGTCAAATGCAAGATGCTGAAGCTATTCCTGCTTTGGAAGTAGTTCTAAATGATCTTTCTTTGCATCCTATCGTTCGTCATGAGGTTGGTTCATGTTACACTGTTGTTCTACGGTTATGTATTGTGTTTATCTCTGTTATACATTGGCTGTTTTACTTAAATTGTTCATATGTTATTGTGCTACAGGCAGCTGAAGCACTTGGTGCCATTGGTTTGGAGAGTAACATTCCTCTTTTGAAGAATAGTTTGGTTCTAGATCCTGCTCCAGAAGTCCGTGAAACATGCGAACTGGCTCTCCAGCGAATTGAGGAGTTAAAATCCGATGGTAGTGATGACAAATCATCCATGACAGAAAAGTCACCCTTCTTGTCAGTTGATCCTGCTGCACCAGCTTCATCTCATTCATCTGTTGATAAACTTAGGTACTCTCATTATTGGTGATGGATGCAACTTTAAATTTTCCATGTCATTGTTTAGGCTATCTAACAATGTTGTCTAATATTAAGGGAGGTGCTGTTGGATGAAGCAAGAGGCATGTATGAGAGGTATTCAGCTCTCTTTGCTCTTCGGAACCATGGTGGAGAGGAAGCTGTTTCTGCCATTATTGATTCTTTGGGGGCCAAAAGTGCTTTGTTGAAGCATGAGGTTTGACAGTGTTATTTTAATCTATGTCTTAGTCTTTATGCAACCTTAATGTGTTTCCTTTACAGCCAGAGGGATTTTTATGTTTGTCAACTTGCTACAATGCAGGTTGCTTATGTCTTGGGTCAATTGCAAAATAAAGCTGCTTCAGCTGCACTTAGCAATATACTCAGGAATGAGACTGAGCACCCAATGGTTAGACATGAAGCTGCTGAAGCTCTCGGTTCCATTGCAGGTAATGACTATGTGATGCTAATAGTCATAAGGGATAGGCAATAAGTACTGCTGAGCAATGAGATCTGCTGTCTTTTTTCACTTTCTTGGATTACTACTGTGGCTTATGAATATTTCATTTTTGCTGTTCTGACTTCTTGAGTTAGTCTAATTGAATTCCACATTGTGCCCATGTTGTAGATGATCAAAGTGTAGCACTTCTTGAGGAATTTGCTAGGGATCCTGAGCCCATTGTCTCACAGAGCTGTGAAGTCGCTCTTAGCATGCTGGAATTTGAGAGAGCAGGAAAATCATTTGAGGCATGTAACTTACTGTTCTAACTTAAATTCCAGAGGGATTGTTATTTCAAGTCTTCTATTTCTGATGATGACAATCCTAATCATTTTTGTATGCAGTTCCTCTTCATGCAAACTCCTGTGGTGCATTAGATCTGGTTAAAACATGAGCTAGGGAAAAGACAGAATCTGAAACACTAAAGTACAACAACATATAATCATCTTATTGGGGCAAAATTTTCTCCATTTTGCCGCAAATTACAAAATTTTCACCACAGGTAGTGATTATATTGTCAAAAAAGCCAGAAGACAAATACCGAAAGAAATGAAGTTGCAAAGTTATTGTAGATGTCCCTTTCGTTTAGAACTTGAAAGAAAGGGAACAACCCAAAGCATTTGTTTCTGCTTTAGACTTTTCAAAACCAGTTTGTTGAAAAATGAAGTCAAAACTGTGATGTGGTGACAGAGGCTTAGCTAGCGAGTGAGGAAGATGAAGTCAGAACTATGATATTTTGTTTGCAAAACTCCATTTTCCTGTGTTAGGGAATGATGAACCTTTTATCTTAGTTATGCTTTGTGTTTTCTTGGCTGACATTGAGTCTTTGGGGGTGTTTTTCTTTGCATGTTGTCATATTGATGTAGCTGCATGGTTGTTCTTAGGCCATTTTTTCTTATGGTTCCAGCTGTTTTGGTTTGGTTTAGACTTTTTGGGTTGATTGATATAATTCCATGTTTGCAGTTCGTGGCTGATGCATACGTACATTTATCTATATATTATATCGCATATCTGTGAACTCTAGCATATGAATGGTATATATAATATAAATTGTTGTGTGGTGTAGAAAGCTTTTCATATGCGTAAAATTCGCAAGGAAATAACGTGTATTGGTGACAATAAACATTGAATCAGACCCTTTTACCGACCAAAAAAAAGACCCCAAAGAGAATGAAAAGAATCTGGTAATCATATAACTTGGAAGTGAATAATTATAAAAACAAAGATAAAGATTGTTATTAATAGAGTAATTTTATAGACAGGAGTTTAGGCAGAAGAGCACTTAGCAGGTAAATCAAAGTCAAATTTACAGGTTCCAAACACCAACAAAAGCTAAAGAATCTCCTTCTGCTTCATCTTCTCTCAACGAGAAAAGCAGCCATTAGTATTTCATTACTTGATTTTCTTTTGACCCTCACTTTAGCTTTAAACTTTTCTGTTCATAAATCATACTCTCTCTTCAGATAGATATTATATAAAATTACTCATAATGAATCTTCAAAAATGTTGATAGGTCGTGTGGCAATTAGAGGAGCGCCCACAAAGCGACAAAGTCAAAGAGCAGCAGTTCCAAGGTGCGGCGATCGGCGGACTATTTTAGAAAAGAAAATGAAAAACTTCGTACTAAAAATCATCTAAAACACTACCGGATACCTAACTTCTTGTATGAAATAAATGAGAAGCGGCTAGTTTAATGTAAACTTGCATGCAAACTCCTGGTGTGAAAAAATAGCACTTCATTGAAATTGAGTTTGAATCAGATTAGATAGAGAATCGATTTGGAAAATGGTATTGAATCGATTAGATTAAGAATAGATATAAATCAATTAAACAAATTTTTTTAAATATTTTTTATTTTTATTTTTAATTAAACCAGTTCGACGGCAAACTGATAACAACAATTTAATTTTAAAAACATTGATTCAATCTCTTAAAAAGATTTATTTAATAATCCTTATGGAACTCTATTCTTTTTCGGTAAAAGTACCATGGAGGCTCTAGGAGTCAGATAGCATTTTGCTCTCTTTACTCAAAAAATAGAAAAATTAGTCCCTATACGTTAGATTAAACATCAAACTAGTCCTTCTGTTAAAAATTCATCCATTTTTATTGTTAAGAATGAGGTACATGTGACATGCTATGTATAACTGTTTAGTTATTTTGTCAATCATGTCAATTTTTAATAGTAGAAATGAAAGGAATTTTCAACAAAAAAAGATCAGTTTGCTCTTTGATCTAACATATAATGATTAGTTTACCTATTTTTTTGAATAAAAGATAAAATATAATCTAACTCCTAATATAGAGACTCCAATAAACATTTACCTTTTTTTATTATTTTTTTCAGATAAATATAAAGCAGTCTAAATAATATAGTAAATTGGTCTAACCCATTAAAATAATAAACCCATGTTGCATAAACCATTATTAAATGTCTCCTTAGACACCCTACATGATGACCATCAATGTCCCCCCATTCACACTTCTTATAAGACTACCCCCTTTTGTTGTGCCCCTCAAGGATCTCCTCTCCCCCTACCCTAAACCCCAAAACCCGATTTTTTTTGGCACTATTTCCTAGTGTACTCGTGTGCTTTGGCAAATTTTTAACATATTTATATCACTTATCCCTGATCTCCAGCTACTTCTCTGCATTTTGTTTTCTTTTCTGTTTTATCCCAAACTTGTTCACTTGCCATGGCATCATCTGGTAGTACTGCCACAGGATCTGGTTCCCCTTGCGGTGCATGCAAGTTTCTGAGACGAAAATGTGCCACGGACTGTATATTTGCACCTTACTTTAGTTCAGAACAAGGCCCTGCAAGGTTTGCAGCCATTCACAAAGTGTTTGGTGCTAGCAATGTTTCCAAATTATTGTTGCACATCCCAGCTCATGATCGTTGTGAGGCGGTTGTCACCATTGCTTATGAAGCTCAAGCAAGGATTAGAGACCCTGTTTATGGTTGTGTTGCTCATATTTTCGCCTTGCAACAACAGGTAAAATTATGGAAGCTCCCATTTGATCATCTCTTAACAGTTTAACAAACATATGCAACCATTTTTTTATAGGTGGAATGCCTGCAAGCTCAATTAATGCAAGTCAGGGCTCAACTAGCTCAAAATGCCATGAATTCAAATCACATCAACGGTACTCAGTACTGGCAAGGACACCTTTCTGGTTTATTCCCTTCATTTCTATCTTATCCAAGCAGCTCCAACAATCCAATTTCCCCACAAAGCTCTCTTGATTCGGTTGAAGTTGAACTCCACACAGCTGACAACATGAATATGCAAGAAATACAAAGCTTACAAGACTTTTCTTTCCATGGTTATCCTAATAAGACACCATGTGATAGTGATTTGGGTGAGCTTCAAGCAATTGCCCTTAGAATGATGAGAAACTGATCATGGAGTTTCATGCTGATGTTCTTTTTTTTTTTCCCCCCAAAACAACTATGTATATAAAATTTAAGCCTCACCCAAATCTTGATTTCCAATAAAAAATAAACTAGAACAAAAAAGTTAAGCCCCAACACAGGGTTGATCTTCAGGTTTACAACCTGTCCACCATTGTAGACATTAATCAAAGACTCATGTCTGCAAGCTCATCACATCCCATTTATAATTTTGCAAAGCAAAGAACATGTAAGCTAAGCTAAGTTGGCATAGAGATCACTTTTTTTTCTATTTCTTGCATTACAACAACTATAAACAGAAAAAAAAAAAAAAAAAACCTAAGCTGAAAATTGCATTTGTTGGATTCCATTACTTGCACTTAAAAAAAGAAGAAAAAAAAAAGGTATAGTAATTATTCCAATGATGATTATTTAAATTGGAGGTGATTGATGATTAGTTGAAAGTGAGCACAATGAAAGGGGAAAAGAATAGCTGTGACATTAAAGAAACAAAAGAAAGGACAGAACTTAACTGAACTGGATGTATAAAATATGATTAAAAACTTTGAAAAGAAGCAAAAAAAAAAGAGAGTATGGTCTGTTTCTTTGACAGTCTTGTTCTTAAAGAACAAAACCCCATGTTATAAGTATATTTTTATATTTTTCTTTGTTGAGAGTTAGACAGTGACAAACACTTCCAACTCTGATCTTTATCAAAAGATCAGTGAAAAAGGGTGTTGATTATTGAGGTTAATTTGTTTTTCTTTTCCTAATTATTATTTTGATGGAATTTAGTATTAATTAAAAGAATTAATGAACAGTATATGGTGGATACTACTGCCTTTATTTTTATTTAGTTCACAAACAAAATTTGAGATTATTTTCTTTTAACATTAATCTCATTATAAGTTGTTTTTTATACAATGCTTAGAATTATTCATTGTCTCTCCTCAATCTTTAAATAGGAGGATAATTTGCTTCAGCACATTCGAACCCACGACCTTCTATATTGACAACAATATTAATACCAATCAAAGAAAAATATTGTTGTATGAAGTTCGTGGGTTTGATTTAATATTAGAGATTAGGGATAAATTTTAAAAGTATGATGAATTATTATTTTTGTTTATTTTATATATAAAATTTTGGTTTAATTTATTTTTTATAAATCAACAACATAAGGTTAATTGCTAAATTAACCTTTTAATTAACATAAAATTTTGGTTTAATTTAATTTAATATTCATAAATCAATGACTAAATTATAAAAATAGTAAAAGTTAATTGCTATAACATTTTAATTAACTGAAGGACTAATTGAGCAATTGGACTCTTTTTAAGTAGCAAAACGGTGATGGATGAAAATAAGCATCCACCAATTTTGCTAATTATGCTTAAGGTAGCTTAATTAAGTTTTAATAAAAATATAATAAAAAAAAGCTAAACTATTTATCTTCTTCATCTTCTTCAACTGAAGCAAAAAGAAGAAACTTTGGGGTACAAAGCTTCAAATTTTCGGCTAAAGATTGGTGAGTTCAATTTAGTCTTTTTCTGGTAATTTTTATGTTTTTGAGGTTGTGAGAACTTGATTTAGCTAACCCGTATACTAATTGTAAAATTGTTAAAGTTTCTAAAAGTTTCCATATAACGACCTGTAAGTTAGAGGTGTTGAAAAGTATGGTTTCGGGACCATATTTTTATTAAATATTTAAGAAATTATGTTGGAAATGAATTGAATTTTAGATAGTTAATTTTGTTGAATTGGTGCTTAATTTTAGTATGGGGACTAAATTGGGTAGATGATAAAAGTGGGAAGTATTATTAAAATATAAAGTAAAACAAAGCTAAGGGATTTATAATGCAATTGTACCTATGTTTTTATAGTAGTGGACGGTCATGAGTAAATTTATTATGTATGTATGTTATATATATTATAATTAACATTTTTATAAGATATAAAATTTTATTATAATAAAAAAAAAAAAATGATGAAATGAAAATGAGATAGGACTAAAATGAAAACAAATAATGTAGTGGGGGAGAAAGAGAAACAATTTTTAGATTTTCATTTCTTGCTTGTGGAAGGTGGAGAAGAAGAACAAGGGTGAACGACTTAGGGTTTTTTATTTTTTAAGGTTCAATTGATTAGTCAATTTAGTCTCTTTTCTTGTCAGTTTTATATTTTTGGAATCTCGATACCATAAGCTAGTCGACCCATGTATCATTTTTTGGTATTGCTTAAGATTTTAGATGATACCATTGTTGAGTAGTTAAAGCTTTAAGGACTAATTTGATAGATTTTAAGGTTAAAAGTGAAAAATGACTAAATTGTGAAGTAATTGTTGATTTCGAGCAATAGGGACCAAATTGTAAAAATTTTGAAATTTAGGGGTAGAATTGAGAAAGATGGAGTTGAATTTGGCTTAGAGTGAACTTGGTTTAAAAATTTGGGGTTAGATGTGAAAGTTAGGCTGGTCTCGGTTTTAGGGATTAAATTGAAAAAAATGCATAAGTTATGTAAATTAGCAATTAAATGTGAAATTTCTTGTATATTGATTATGTGTATGATTTATTTATTTTCGTGGCTAACGCCGACCAGGATTCCTCGAAAAAGAAAGGAAAAGACAAAGTTGTCAACGGATGGCTCGGAATTTACGGTTTGTGTTTCTATAATCTGAACTACTTTACATTTTGTTGCATATTGTTTTGTTGTTCATGGTAAGCATTGAGGTGAGATTTCTTGTTCAATTGAGCTTAATTGAATCAACTAAAGATTATAAAAACTCAATTGTGTATATTTGAGAAAGATATGTATTTTTTAAATGCATGAATTGAATATAAATATATATTAGGATACTATGGTTGTTATTCATTTGAATAAATGTAAATATATATATATATATATATATATATATATTAAGAATAAATGTGGATTGGAAACATTGGTTGGTATTAAAATATGAAACGAAAACCATATTAACTGTTCAGACTAAGTTGGATATGGATGGCGTGCCATAAGATAGGAAGAGTTTAGGGTTACTTTGACTACAAGTCCATGAGGCACTGAATGTCAATTTACTTCGGTTAAACCAATGAGACACTGGTTGTCAACTCATTATAGCATTGGGCGCAACTATTTGTTTCAGATTTATCCAATGAGGCACTAAATATCAAACTGGTGTGTTGGTTGGGTCCATGTATTCGTCTGAGTCCAAATCGTGTTAATAGAGAAAATAAACGGTAATTTGAATTCTTGAATTAATATGGAAAATATTATTAAAGTGAAAATGCTATTAAAATAGCAAGTGATGGGAATAAAATGTGTTTTTGGAAATCAAATGGGAAATAGATATGCATGAGTTGTGTTTGCCATGTAATGGTATTTGTAAAATGTTTAAAGAAAAATAATATTTGTATGGGTTTGTATATTTGAATTGATATTAATATAAGTTTATCTAATTTTATTTTGAGCATGTAAATGTATTTATATTTTGCTTTAATGTTCAAATTATAGAAATATCACTGAGTTACTCAGCGTACAATTTTATTTTATGTGTGCTGGTTAGGTACTATCTGGTTCACTCGTCAACTTGGCATCCAGCAAAAATCCCGTACTCGAGTGTTGGTGATGTTTTGTTCTGATTTTTGGCATGTACCTAGGAAGTCTTTTAAGACTTTAAAGCTCATTTTGCATTTAATGGTCATTTAGTGATCTGGTTGGAATTATATAAAAGTTATGTGTTCATATATGTAGTAGAAATATATATATATATATTAGATATGTTATGTGTATGTTTTGAACAATGATTTTATGTGATGCAACTTTAGATAGTATAAAGTTAGACGAGATACTTATATACGTTATTAGGGTTAGGACTGAACATGTCTTGGTGAACTATTCATTGGATATTTGATAGAAGTCTTATTGTGGCATTTGAAATATGGTAAGTTACATATATGCATGGTGTTTGAATATGTGAATTTTGAATGCTATTAGTTAATGTGAAATGTGAGATTGATTTGAATATTGAATTGAGGTGTCAATAAGGCACATTAGTTAGACATTAAGTGTTTAAATAGATGATATTATTGTCTTTTGCTTGCTAGGTAAATATGGCATGGTATAAACTCTTTAAAGATGAAATTTTACCATTTGGATATTAGGTATCGATATTTTGGCATCTGGTATCGATACCTGAACATATGAACAGTTTTAAAACAAACAGAATGCCAAAATGGTATCAATTTTTATTTAAGTATCGAAAAATTTTCATAAAATATCGATACCCTGAAATAATTATCGATACCATTGCTTTACAAAGAAAACAAAATCAAATTTTGGTATCAATTTTTAGTGAGGTATCAATTTGGTATCAATACCACCTATGAATTTTCAATATTAACCTTTAACTTTCATAATTTTTCAATTCTAACTTTCTACATGATTGTATCGTGTAATTAGGTCCATGTAGAATTCTAGATTATAATATGTTTGAATATATATATATATATGTATATATATAAACTAATGATAATTAATTGGATTTTCTTTTAGTAAGTTAAGTTTTGGTTGATTGTTAAATTATGTTGTAACATCTTATTACTTGGGTCTGGCGACCGGGTCGAGTAAGGGGTGTTACATTCCATTGATGATTTCTTGATTAAATTGGTATTGAATGGTTAGATTTTAAGCTTAAATATGAAAAAAGACTAGTTTGTAAAGTGAAAATTATTAGTTTTGAATCTAAGGACTAAAGTGTATAAATTTCAAAATTGGTGTAAAATTTTTGTATTTATAGATAGTAGAGGGCATTAGAAGGATGTTATTGAGATCTGTTTCAAAATCGAAGCTCAAATTTGAAAGTTATGGCAATTTAGATTTTAAGGACTAAATTGAATAAAATTCAAAACTTTAGGGGAATTCAAATAATGAAATTGAACTGATATATGCTTATAATAAGATGATATAAGATGTGTGGAATAGATAAATTTATTGAATTATTATTTAGATTGGGATTTGAACTAAACTGAGGATAACTAAGGAAAAGAAAAAAATATCGATTAGTCTTTTCAAGTCAACTCGTTTGCTGATTTAATCAGGTAAGTTCATATGGTGTGGTTGTGTTTAAATTTTTATGTATTTAAAAATTATGAATGTATGTATGTTTAATTAAAATTTGGACTGTTTATGATTTGGTACAAAAGGTGAGATTTGAATTAAATTGTAAAGAAATATATATGAGCTTATATGTTGAAATTGCCTTGATAAACTTAGTAAAGGTATTGTACACGTGAGTACAGATTGATTATCGATGATTATCGAGATCCAACATTTTTTGCGGACTCGAAGATACATCTGACATAGGTTTAGCTTGGACGAATAACTTGATGCCGTTTTAAAGGTTTAGCTCGGAAGGGTAACCTGAGACAAATATATATTCAGCTCGGACGAGCAACAGATGTGATGAGTACTAGTGTATTTGAGTTGGTTTACTAAGTTTCATCGGGCGATAAAAATGAAATGAAATGAGGAATCGAGAATGAAGTATTGATGAATGATTTGAATATAAAGCTTTCGTATACATATATGAATACCCTCTTCATGATTGAAATAAGATTGAATTGGTGATTTAACATATATGAATTGGTATGTTACATACTTGACATATTACATGATTGATTATGTACTAAAGCTCACCTTGTTGTTGTAATTGCTATGTTAGACAAACTTTGCCAAATTAATTAGTTCGATATGTTAAATTGTAAATTGAGGTAAGTGTTGGAAAAATCTCGGTCTGAAAATGATTTTCTTGCACAACGGAAAATTTAAAATTTGAAAACTGGCCTAATTTGTGATTTTTATAGCAATAAACTTTAACCGAATTTGTATCTCGTACCATGAATTGCTTCGAGTGTGGACTTAACCAATTGAATCAAAATACAGAACTAGAAAAAGTTTTCTCTCCTTTTGGGGTAAAAACAAAAATTCTCTCTTCTTAATTGAAACCGGTAGAATTATTATTCTGGAAAAAATATATGTAATAGTTGAGAATAAGTTATCTTTACTTTTCAGTAGAATAACAATCTCTCAAAATTGTGTTAATAGCTTTACCAATGCCATTATTTATAGGAAGAGAAGGTAGAACCCTTATTAAATTGTAGTGATTTAAGGTAGAACCCTTATTGAATTGTAGTGATTTATTTTAAATAGAAAAACAACATCCTAATTAGAATAGGACTAGAGTGGATGGCACACCCTAGTATTCCTACTAGGGTTGCTACCCCTTTCATGTCCATGGGGGGTTTTTTGGCCTCTCTCACATCGGGTCCAAGTACGAGTACTTCTTGGGCCTTTTTGGCCCAGTACTCTGTAATGTGATTCAACCTAATTCAGTTTTTCTATTTCCCAAAATAAAATTTAATATTTATATATAAAACAAATTTCTCATCTCTATTTTAACCCCAGGAAAATTTTGACGATTTTACCCTTGGTAATTTTTTGATGATTTGACTCTTGGTAAAATTTCGAGAAAATATGATCAATATTTCATAACTAAACATGTTTGCTATGACCAAATGGTTTTTTTTAAGTAATCCATATAGGATTACAAACTGATCATTTCCATTTCTAATTTTGAAAACCTATATTCATTTCCAAATGATTCCACTTTTCCATTTCGGAAAAAACCATAATAATTCTTGAATATTTTCCATTTCTCTTTTTCTATTGATTTCGTTCATTTCTATTCAAACACCCAATTCATTTTTGCTTTCAATAAGCTAATGGAGGGACCGATTGGACATATGTAGTTGAGGCTCAAATGATTTATAATTACGTTCTGGCTTTTCACCTATTAATTATAAACTCATTTAGTCACGAGATCATTCCACTATAGTATCATGACTGAGCTCTCCCCAATGACATACCATTACGAAAGCAACTATCCAGTACTCGTCAATGACCTTGTCATAAGTGTGTTGCCCTTATAGGATATCCTTGACCTCTTTGGGATAATATATATTCTCCCAATATGATCATATTTTATCTCATGGTAACCATTACATCTTCCTTAATGAAAAATGTAACACCCCAAACCCAACCTAGACGTTATGGCCGAATCTGACGATGTCACACGAGAGTGTTTTTGAAAACATGTTGACCTTAAGCTGAGTCAGTTATTATCTTTCATTTAATTCAGAAAATGCAGATTCATTGCTTAGCTTTAAAACATTCCATTTACACGGAAGCTTTTGTTGAAGCTTGTCTTTAAAAATTAGTGTCATTTGATTTAAAATCGAGTTTTAAGCTAAAATCCCATAAATCGTTTTAAAGATCCAAATAAAGTCCATAAAGTCCTCAAATTACATTAACCACAACCCAAAAAATAATTAGGAAAGAAATACCAATACTGAATTTAAAATAGTCCAAAAATATGTGGCCACCATCGAGTCCTCCGCTGCACCGATCCAACTACTGCTGGTGATTACCTGAACAGATCAAACAGATAAAGAGTGAGTTTTCTCAACTCAGTGTGTACATCCCTACAGTTCAGCATGCATACAGTTAGATAACATAGTACAGTCATAATTCAGGCCTGAACCCTTTATAGAAGCTGTGGGGCCCTTAGCCCACTCGTAAATGCAATTAGATACATTTAGTTTAGGGCTTTCAAATCATCATCTCGTATATATATATATATATATATATATATATATATATATATATATCATGCATAACAGATCAAAATAACAAAACATGCCCACCAACCTTGCACACCATCTCCTTCCAACCCAACACACCATGTGGGGATAAAATCGACCCAACTAACCTTACACACCATAAAATACTGCAATGCAGCATATGTCATAAATATGCAGCTTAGCTGCCAGACAACAAGCTTATGAAGCCTTTCAGATACTTCCTTCACTTCATCAAACCCACCCCAATGCAATGCATCATACAATATGGCATGCTATAATGCAGGTAAACAGATCATACGTTTATATTCAGAACAGTATATAGATACATGCTAGATGTAATATATATTAACACATGCAACACAATATCAGATTACAGAAACAAGGGTCTAAGTAAGGCTTACCGACCCTATGACAGGTCACAGTCGACTTGGGCGACCCGTGCAACATTACAGAACATTTTAGAAAAAAATGGGCTCACACGCCCATGTGGCCCACCCGTGTGGGCCCACATGCCCGTGTGGCCCTCCCGTGTGGATCACACGGCCTGGCCCAAATTCCCACACACCTGTGTGACCCATACGGCCTAATTGGCCAAGCCCGTGTTGACAGAATGCTTTTTGGCTTTTGTCAAATCTCGTTTTCTGTGCAATCGGAGTACACACATGGTTTGATTCTGACGCACAATCACTCCTGAACACTCCAGAACCTGAATTCGTTAATAGAACATCCATTTTTCAGTCACTTAACCTGAATTGTTACAATAATTATTTTCCAAAAACTCACCGATAACCTTACCTTAAACGATCAACGACGATTTCACGCTGCTAGCAACCGAAAAGTAGCCCACAACACCCTATTTGTCCCCTAAGCAGAAAACACAACTCTTAATACTCTATTCTATCATCAAACAAAACAAAAAGAGTACTCCTAGACTTACTGGATACACACCAAAAGCTGAGTTACGCGATAACAACGGGGGATCGATAAAAAGGAAAAATGGGCAAAACGGCGGTAGGATGGGAAGAAAGAAGAAAATCAGCAGCAAAATTTTGGGAACAAAAATAAAATTATCAAATATCTAAAAAACCCTCAATCCCCCACTTTCCTCCTAAAATCACTCCTATAACCGTCCACTAGCATAAGAATTCCACCAACACTCAATCTCCTACAAGCCACAAGCACAAAAATAAATCCCTTGCTCACGCAGAGACTCGAACTCTAGACCTCCAACAATACCAACACTCCTCTTATCCACCAAACCAGCAGGCCCATTCTGGTATAATTTTACTAACATTTAAACTTAAGCCCACTGAACAAGAGTAAAGCTTTATTCATGAAAATACCAAAATTTGCCAAAGACATGGCTTAAACTTGGAACCTCTCAAACACTCCTAGGACACTTAACCATTGAAGCAGATACACAGATTTTTGTCACAGACATACAAAAATAAATATATGGGATTTTGGGGCATTACAAAAAGTCAATCATTATCAAATGGTGAACAAGTGATCGATTATAAAGACGGACGACCCGTGGCCACATTTACTTTTCATCAACCATGTAATGCCACTTAGAGGATATCATTTACCCATGTTTTGGGTTATGAACTCCACTATTGTGAATGACACTACATACTACAGAAGTCATACACCCAACGCACCAGTTTTTAGTTCCTTATCTATTTGAACTCGGTCTTTTACTTACATCAATGTGTACGAGTCATGCATACATAGTCTGCCATCCACTTAGGATTTAGGTATACCGCACTATGAACATCACAAGTGAATAAATTCATAAAATGTGGGCCATGTAACTCTCTGTGATCGCGTGAACCAACTTGCACTTAAAATTTAAAATGACACATAGTTGTGTGGTGTGTGGTGTGGTCGTGTGTGGCACACGACCGTGTGACAGCCTGTGCCCCAGGCCGTGTGCTACCAAAATAACCCCCAATATAAACCAATTTAATAACCCTTACTTACACACCAAGACAAACCATTTCCATACACTTCCACACATTAGAACACAATCAAACACACCTAAAACATGCCAAAATCAATCAATCTAGGTGTCTAACCAATATGCCATCACTTGGCACCACAATTCATACACCAAATCAATCCAAACTCAAAGCCACAAGTCAATATCATAATTATGTATAGAGCTTTACCAACTAACCAATTCATCCACAATCCATTCCACCATCAATTATCTTCTTTCATAAGGCATAAATAAGCAACCAAGTCACATATATACACACACATTTACAAACCTAAAAACAAGGTCATATATTTCCAAGTAAGCTAGGCATAAACTCAAACCATACCATATTGAAAAAATAGCATAAAGCTCCTATTACATGCCATTTATAACCATCAACAAAATAACAAAACATATACCAAAGTGATGGATGGATAGTGTGAATTTGTTGTGACTAGATTCCAATCGGTTGAGCTTTCTGATGATTTACAAGAAAGGAAAAACAACCCATAAGCAAATAATGCTTAGTAAGCTCGTATAACCAAAAACGTAAACTTACTTATTAGTCTCAATTTAAATATAATTTATACATAATTTTATTATCATGCTCATGATTCATTAAATCCTATACACATCATAAGTCTCATAAGTTAGTGAGCTCAAAAGGAAAATACATAATCTTATCATGTCATAAAGCACATAATAGTAACATATCAAATATACCTTTTTCCCAAAACATTACCAATTTACATTACTTATCCAAACCAAAACATTTCATATAATTAAGCTCACTTGATTAAGTCTTTATTACCCGTTGAACCAAATAAAACAACATTGGATACACGGGAACCATGCTCACATAAATTGTGCCTATATATATAATGCTCACATGAGCTGTAGGTCGGAATGTTAAGCTACATGATGCTGCTCACACGAGCTGTGGAGAATTCATAACAAATGCAAGACCTTAGCTATCGGTAGGACATCCAAGACCAGTACCTGAAATCGTATAACCCCTAATGACATGTCATTTGTATCCTAGGTATTCACAGTGTTCAAATAGGACACCTTTCATACCCTTATCCTTAAACTTCATTTCCATTATAACATTTCACTGTCAGATACATGTAATCCACATTATCAACAATTTCAACAATTGATTATTATGGCAATGTAATTTAATTTAGCATATAATATACATTAAACATTTAAGTTACCTAAATTAGTTATTCATTAACATTTAACAATTCCACAAGAAATGAATTAACTATTATACAAACTTACCTCGACAAAAACAGCTGTAAAAATGAAGCCGACGGCTAGTCTAATAATTTAGCTTTTCCACGATTTAAATATGATTGGCCTATTTATTTATCTAAATAATAATTTTCATTAAATTAAATAATTCAAATAGGTTACATAATTAATCCAAGCCTACAGCCCTTATCAATATGAATTTACAAAATTACCTTTGACATTTAACTTTTATGCACTTTAATCTTTAACCCCAAAATTTATGAATTATCCAAATTTAATCAAAATACCAGCTAGCCGAATTCCATAGGATTCATAATCAGCTCATTTTTACCATCATTTCACAATATTAACTTACTATTTAAACAATTTAATTCTTAAACATTAAAATTACTAAAAATCACTTAACAAAATACTTTTATTTAACTATTAAACTCCAGAATCTATCAATTAAATAAAAAAACCCCTAATTCATTTATGGTAAGTCCCTAAACTTTTAATAGTTTCACAAATTAACCATCAGATTAACTAAATTAAGCTAAAACGACTTCAAAAACATAAAATTCATTAAAAACGAGATCAAAAGCACTTACCCTGCAAGCAATGTCGTGAACTAAATTCTCCCAAGCTATTTCTATGGTGTTTTTCAGTTGAAAATAGATGAAGGAGGAAGATGACTATAGATCTAGTAAATGGCATATTTTTGTGCCACATGGGTTGGCACACGATCATGTGACCCCCACGGGCTGGCTATAGATCTAGTAATTCTTTTATACACACAGCTTCAGTTTGTTGCACAACCGTGTGACTTTTGATGAAATTTTATAATTTGATCCACACGGCCTCAATAAGATACACGGTCGTGTGCCCCCTGTTTTGCATAAGTGCCCTTATCGTTTGGAAATGTCTCAATTTGATCCTTATAGTTCTCGGGTCAACTTAAGAGTTTTCGTAAGCTCGATTAAGACTTGAATTTAATTGTATATCATAATATTTGAATGTTTATGACATGATTGATTATTTGAATGATTTATTTATGATATAATTGATATGTAATTTTGGAAATGTTGCAAATTAGTCTTAATTAAATTCTAGGTTGATATTAGAGCATACATAAGATAGTATAAGGCCCGACCAAAATTATATTTGGTGATTATGCATTGAATTGATTACGATTGTATGATTCATGTTTAAATTGAATGTTAATTATGTAATTATGAAGAAATTCCATGTTTGTTTGAAATAATCGACATGAATTGAATGTGTTCTGTTCCAGCTTTAATTGTAGCACTCTGTAGCTCGGGTCTGACGACCGAACCAGTAAGGGAAGGTACATCTCTTGCCATACCTACAAACACCCTTCAAGTAGATGCAAGAATTCCTCTTCAACAAAACCATACACCATTTTATGCCATATACCATTTCTTCCTCTGTCATGTCACCATCTAGACCAATTCCCATATCAATTGACTTCTCCTCAAATCTTTTTTCTCCTTGTTCATTTGAATTTAGTAGAACTTGCTTTTAAGAAAGCTCCTATAGCTTGTTAAAGCATTCGAATCATAAATGAGAGTTTATGAATGTGTATGCTCCTAACAAGTAAACTGGAAGGCATGATTTTTTGCTGAATTTGGTTCTGTAATTCAATCTAATATTCTTTAGGTTATTAATGGGGATTTTAACATTATTTAGTGTAATACTTCTCACTCGTCCCGACATACAATATAAATGAGATGTGTCATTAGAGCACTTTCGTGACAATAACCTTAGATTTATTTAAGAAATTAAATATTAAAACAATTATATAAAATCATATAAAATAGATAAAATCAATTTTTGAATTTTTAAAATCATGTTTAAACCATTTAGAAATGAATTGTATGTGTTTGAAAGCGTTCGGGACTAAATATGAGCCTTGAAGTTCTCAATTTCAACAAAACAGTGTTGTGGCACTGTTAAGGGCCTATGTATCGATACCTAAGAAGGCTTTAGGCAATGGCGGAGTCATGTTAATCTGGGGGGGGGTTGGGTTAAGCTAAAATTCGATAGTTGGAGAATCTTCATTGATCACTAGTCGACTAGCATCACAAGTATCACTACTTTTCCTCTTAAAAAAAGTATCAATTATCTTTACCGTATTCATTTTTTTGCAATCGACCTAAAATTTAATTTTATAAAATTATAAAAAAAAAATTAAAATGACTATAACATCCTCCAACAATGAGAATTCCAAAAAATGAGAAGACTTCACCGAAATCAAGTGAAACAAGGCATAACGAGTCACACATATGGACAAAAAAAGTAAATGGAAAATAAAGAATTAACACTAAAAGGAGAAAAAAAAAAACCAAAACATAAAAAAAATAGTAATTTCAGTATTGGACCCGATTCAACAACGAGAAAAACATTAAAAAAATGACAACAGCATAAAAATCAACCAAAACCAACATAAAAAATAACTTTCTATTGGATACAACAATGGGAAAAAACATGTAGTTTCATTAGCTATATGGACCCCATTCAACAATGAGAAAAACATTAAAAAAAAAAATAAAACTATCACATTTCACAATTTATTACCAAAAGCAACCAACCATGACAAATAGTAGTTTCAGTAATGGATCTCATTATAAATAACTTTCTACTGCAAATCAGCTATTTCACTAATTTTGAAGCATGACAACAACATATAACTAACTAGCATCTCAAAAATATTGAACTTTTACGTGCTAATTGATTTCCCAAGCTCTACTAATAAACTATCGAGACATCTAAATCCCTCTTTCCCATTAAAAAATAGCACACTGGAAGGTTGAGGATATATACATTGATTGATGAAATTACCAATATCAAGACCCTATAAAGCTCAAAACTTATATTAATTCTGCAGTAGTTAAGAGAGTAAAACAAATAAAGGATGAAAGAATTTGAAAGAAACAGTGGAAGTTCCAATTTTTACTCTCAAATTAAAAAGCCATACTTCTGAGGACCATAACAAGAGAAATTGAAAATTCTTACAACTTGGGGTTTTGGACCCAAGTCCCTGAACTATCTAATTGAACATTCTATCGAGTTGGGGTGGGAACCTTTGAGAGGGGTAAGGGACTTTAGTCACTTGAGATAAATTTTTGATCCTTTCTAAGCTGAGAACCAATATCTACATCAACATCATGGGTACCGAACCCTACGTGTATAGGAACAAAATTTTCTTTTATTATTTTAATTGTTGCATTTGATTGGATCGTCGGTGAAATTTGTACATGAGTGTTCTATGTACGGTTTAACTTGAAAAATAAATTCTAAATTATATAATTAATTTAAAATAATTATGATGCATATGAACAAAATTCAAACTTTAAATCTCAAAATACTCAAAAAAAAATTTATTATTTCAAATTATATTATATATAAGGTAGGAAAAATAAATAAATTGGGAGGATCATTAATTTATTTCCAACGACAAGTCAAAAAAATCTGCTTTGCATTGAAAAATGAATAACAACATTAATATTAATATTAAAAAAATTCTTTAAAAGAAATAGGATATAATAATTAATAATGGGTAAACTATTAAAATAGTTACTTTTATTTCACTTAGGTTACATTTTAATCACTGAGCGTTAATTGTCGTTAACAGTGTAATGGTAAGCTGACGTAGCATGTTAAATCATCATTTAAATAAAAATTTTAGATTAAATTACACAATTGGTCCTTTTTTTTTTTTTGAGCAATTTAATTTTTTTCTTTTACGTTAAAAAAGATGAAGAATGGAGGAAAATAGATGGAGAAGCAGAAGAGAATAGAAAATAAAGAAAGAAAAAGGAAAAGTTAAAAAATAAATTGCTCAAAACAAAAAAAAATAGGGACCAATTGTATAATTTAACCTAAAATTTTTGTTTGAAATTATGATTAACATGTTACGTTAGCTTACGTTACACCTTAACGGCAATCAACGGTTCAGTGACTAAAATATTACAACACAATAAGAAACAAAAGTGACTGTTGACCTATAAGGAAAGCTAATTAATATTATTGTTCACTTCAGTCATGAGTAAACTACATTCAAGCCATTAGTAGACAGCCAGTTCAATGTTTCATGACAGTATATATATGTGCTCTATAAGCAAGCCATTACTAGCTACCTGATCAGTATAATTAATTTTCTTGCAAATAGTAAATAATTAACCTGATCGGTCATTTTCACGACGGTAAATTTCTCATGTCAAAAAAAATTTGATGTCCTCAATAAGGCCATAGACAGATTTCTTTCTAGATTATAAAAAATAATGGTAGGGTAGATGATATAGGGTTTGAGATATTGTATGAACATTAATTTATTATGGTTCCTAAAAGTGCATATGCTTCAAAATATGCAGGAGCATAGCAGCATTCAATTCAAAACTGGAAGGTCCATGGTGTCTTCATGAACTGTTTCCTCTCCATTGAGCCCCAGTCATCTGGAATTTTGAGCATACCCGAAGGCCATTGATTGAAGGTCATCAACACCCTGGAAACTCCATTGTCTGTTATTTGTTTGCATGTCAAGGGAGGAAGACATTGAATGAGGAGCCTCTACAAAAGTAGTAAACGAGATATGATCGTCTCCTGATGAGACCATTGAATTCTCATAATAAATCCCTGAAGAGTTTGGATTCGAGAACCCATTTTCACCGTATGAACTCGGGTTAAAATTTGGTGCCATGCTTGAATTATCAGGGTGAAACCAACTTTGAACATCTGGGAGCTGAGAACAAGGAAGCTTTCCATCATTAGGGTTTGATGTAACCGAGCCATTTACAATGCTTTGAGATGCTTGCTCCGTAAGAGAAGCAAGTTGTGCTTCTAGTTTAGCAACCTGTATGAATTTGGCAACATGATCAGTTTATTGCCTCAAACAAGGTCAAAGGGTGGTTTAAAAAAAGAAGAAGAAGAAAACCTGCTGTTGGAGAGCAAAGATATGAGAAACACAGCCATAAACGGGGTCCTGAAGCCTAGCTTGAGCTTCGTATGAGATTGTGACAGCAGCTTCACAGCGGTCAGTAACAGGGAGGTGAGCAAGCAGCTTCGACACATTGCTTGCACCAAAAACCTTGTGGATGGCTGCGAAATGGGTTGCACCTTGTTCATGTGAGAAATAAGGTGCAAAAACACACCCTCTAACACATTTTCTTCTCAAAAACTTGCAGGCACCACAAGGGGAACCGGAACCTGTCATTTTGAACTCTTTATTTTCTTGGTTAATTTTCTTTTTGTTCTCACAGACAGGAGAGGTTTGAACGAGGACCTTATAAAACACCAGTGGAAGTGTAAGGTGGATCATTTAATAATCATTTCTTTATTACATTTGGTCCCCTTATTGGGCTAAACATTTCTTTTCTTTTCTTTTTTTATTTACATTTTCGTTTTAAAACCCCTCTCCCACCCTTCCATGTATAATCTATATTGTAACTAGTAGAATCTAAATTTATGTGTTACCATCTAAATCATTAGTAGAACCTAAGATAGACATTCCATCCATCATTAAATACAGTTAAAACTTTTTGGTTTCTGAGTCTACAACATAAAATATACTCATATATTCCTATAACAAACACTACTATTACAGATATATAAGTCTCGATGAGCTCTAATCTATCTAAACTTTTCTTGGGATATATTCAAAGTTGCAGAGTTTTAATCTAAAGCATTGTCATGCTGGGAAATAAGACAAAAAAGAACCAATCAGTTTTGGAAGTTTAATAATGAACTGATCATGAACCCTTCTAACATGTGAAGCTCACTTTAATTAGATGATCATTTTCATTCTCTCAGCTCTGCAGTTTGCAGCATGTGTGGCTCATTATTAGTTAAATCAAATATATATACCAATCAGAGCAAGCTTCAGTTTACATTGATGATTTATATATTTATATAAGTATAATATAACAAACTGCCTGACTAAGTGGAGATTAAATAATGTCATCTAACCAAAAAAGAAGTTCACTTAATTTCAAAAGATTTGTGTTTCAATCTTGGATTAAAACTAATCTGATCCTTATAAAAGAAATGAAAATTCTTAGAATGGAATAGTGTGATGTTGGTGACTTAAAAAAGATTTGCATATACAAGAGGGTCCCTAGTCCCTACCCTATTGCTACTACAGATATGATCACAATCTCTAGGGTTGAAATAGTGGTCCCTCTTCCTTTGCTTGCTATAATCCACCTGATAAAGTTGTCTTTTCCCATTTTTGTTTTTATGACTAAAAGATATCCGAGGTTTTAAAAAAAACCATGTTGCTGCAAATTTTTCAAATGCATTAGCAGCCACTCTAAAAGCTGATTAATCATGTGGATTTGTAGTGACACAAAACTAAAATGGTATATGGGGATGTTTTGCCAAGAAATAACAAAGAAAATAAATACTAATAAATCAGGTATCTGTTGTGGTCAATCATTAAGGAAAAATATATATTGTAAATAGTAGACATGAAATGGTGGAAAACTCCATCATAGCTGTTCGAGTACAGATAATGAGAGTGCAAAAAGGGTGGCAGATAAAAAGGAAAGAGAGCATATATTCCAAAAATGAATGAAACAAAAGATAGTGACACTGCAATTAATACAACATTATGGGTTTATACTCAGGTGAAAGAACCCCCAATAGCAGTGTGTTGGTAAATTTTATTAGTGCTTCCCACACTTGACCAATTTATACACTATTTATCATCATCATCATCATCAACAACAACTTATCTTTATAATTAAGTAGCAAAGCTTGTTAGGCACCCACATGAGAGGTTGCCCCTTTTGGCCCCACAACCCTAACCCCTAATAATAATGACTGACCCTTCCCCAACTTGACATATTTCGATGAGCTATTATTGGCTAAACCCTTCTCTTAAAGCAATAGCATGGGCTAATGACAGAACTAAGCCATTATCCGATCTTCCATTCGACAATATATATAAATATATATAAACTTTTAGGTCATTTGTACTTGTTGCCCACTTAATCCATTAGAAACGAAAGACTAATCTTTGGGACAAGAAGGTATGTGCATGAAAGACTAATCCATTATTAAAATATTAATCACCTTAAAGAATACCGTAGGAAGGGTTGAATTAGAAGGGGTATGCGTGGAACTCCATCATGTTTGGGTTAAGTTTATATATAGTACTTTTGTTTAAGTTTAGTATATAACTATTTATAGTTCATCCCAATTAATAAATAGAAGGATAATATGTTTTAGCACACACTTGAACCTACGTTCTCCTGCATTGACAACAATTCTCATACTAATCGAGTTAAAACACAAATATAAATTTTTACTGAAATTTTAAATATAGACAACATATTTTTATGTTTACATTATAGTATTATATATTATATCATATTTAGATTTAAGTGATGTAAATTACATCATATTTACATTATATATATTAGAAAATGAATAGGGTCAAATTGGACTTTGACATTGAATGTTGGAGTCTAAGCTCGATTATATTCTAAGTGGGCCTTTTTTTTTTTAAATTTATTTTTCAAACCTAATATTTTTGGTCAAGCCCTCCCAGATTCCGAACAAAATTTTAAACTTAAAAGAACAGAGCTTTTAACAAATCCAGGCTTAACTAATCTCAAATTGAGTAAATTTATTAATAAGGTGTCAATATTTATGATAATAAAATAACACAAACACTTATATCATTAGTTATGAGGATAATTATTCGATACATAGATAGGTGAAGTTTTTGAAGTCTATAAACGAGATTAAGAAACATGTCTTTAATTAATATTAAAAAATAAAATAAGAATAAATGGAACACCTCTCAATTTTTTAATTCAATTTACATGTTAAAAACTCCATCACCTATATATCAAATAATAATTTTTAATTATAATAAACAAAAATTATATAAATACAAGATGAATATATATACTTTCATATTTAGTTTAAAATGAAAAAAAGTTATATATATATATATATATATATATATGTATGTATGTATGTATGTTTATATTGACAACATCCTTTGCATTAGATATGATAATGGGCCGGACTATTCATCTTGGTCTGTTCGAAATTTGGGAGAGTTTCGGTAAAAATATTAGACCCAAAAAATGGATTCAAGTAAAAAAAATTAGGCCCGTTTAAAATATGTGCCAAGTTCAGACTTAAACATTCAAGGCTTAAGCTCGTTTTTAAGTTTATAATACTTTATATTATATAATTTAGAATACATTAAAAAATAAACTTGTACTAAATATATAATACTATTATGATGTAAATATTAAAATAATATAATATAAATACTTTTTTAATTTAAAAAATAATATGGGCAGGCCTAAATGGGTTTAGGTTAATCTTTTATAAATATGGACGAATTTAGGTAAAATTTCAAATCCATATTTCAAGTTAAATCGAATTTAAACAAATATAAAATATATTAATATTATGTTTAAACCTAATCGAAGTTCAACCCAACTCGGAACATAAACACCCGCTGTGCGTAATTGCTCCATCCAATTATTTGCTAGTTGCTATCAAATATTGAGAGCAACGGAATCTCTTTAAACTCCATGCCTGTGTCAGCTTAAAGTACAAGGCAGGGTATGGCACTCGGAGGTAAATAAATTATATTATAATAAAGTTACACACAAATCTTTTTTTTTTTCTTTTGCAGAAACAAATCATAATTTATATCAAGTCATCATGCAAAAAAAAAAAAAAAAAAAAAACCAGAAGTGTAGTATAATATATACTTCATTTAATATAAACTTTTTTATTACGAAATAATAGTTAAAGTTTTTATTAGACACCCGTTTAGCATAAATTTAAATTGTATTATTTTATCTCTATTTTTAATATTGTATAAAAAAATAATATCTCATATTCAAAATATTTATTTTTAATATTCAAATCGAATTTGTTGAATATAATTATTGAAGGGGGTCTACAAATAAGGTTGATATCATCATCTTAGCATTGGTGCATTAATTATTTTAGGGATATACATCAATTTTGAATTTGGTGTAATTTTATAAATTTTATTTAATTTTCATAAATCATTAACAATATTATCGAATTAGCACCATTTTATGTTGATATATTGCATACACAAATAATTATATTAATCCAATATGAAAATAAATGTATGTATTCATTTCTTTAAATATGTACAATTGAATCAAAATTAAAATTTTATGTATATATATAAACTACAATTCAAGTTTCATATATATATATATATATATGTGTGTGTGTGTGTGTATGTATAATCAGTGGCGGATCTAGAAATAGAACTTTGGGGGGAGGGGGCAGGGGCGAAGTAAAAAAAAAAATTTTGAGAGGTCAGAATTAAATTATATATTTTTTATGATAGTAAAAATATAATTTTACCATTTTAATAGTCTATATGTTTATAATTTTTAGAGAATTAAATCAAATTTTTATCATTATTAAATTAAAATTTTATAAATTATAAATGACTTAAATGAAAAATTATCTAAGGGACCAAGATCTCTTTCAGACCCCAAATCAAAGTATATATACAAATTTAATATTTATCCCATTATTTTATAGTGGGAGGCAGGGACTCTTGAAGACAAATACTATATTATGACTCATCAAAATAGGGTATATGCAAAGACTGGCAGAAGACAAATTAAGACCAAGTTCTTTGGACTTTTGTTGGAATTATTATCCAACAATTACCAAAAATCCATGCAATTATCAGCTTTTGATAAACTTTCCATGATTTGAGCGGCGCTTTGCTCTTTCAAGTTCATGGGTCTGATCTACCTCTTCAAGCCACTGATCCATGCAAGTGGTTCAAACACCATTATTTCTTGTTTTTCAAAACAAAATTTAGAAAGAAGAAAAAGGAGGAGTTGGTCTGTAGAAAAACAGGTGTTTGGATGATGCTAACATAGTAACCTTTGTATCCTTGGAAAGACTGGTCAAGCCGACACCCATCTTACATATGGGGCCATTTTTACGTGTGGATTCATTATATGGTATAAGATTTAGGGTTTCTATAAATGCGTGAGAAATAGTGAATTTAAAATGATTAAATTATATATTTTATTAAGATGCTAATCTGGACGTCCAAGATGTCCATTACTAAAAGGAAGCGACGAAAATGTGGTTGCTTGATGATTGAAACAGGAGCTGAAACCTTCATTTTCACAAGTAAATTTATATTTAAAGTATGATTAGGATGGTTTAAGTCACTAATCAAGTATGATTATAATATTTGGATGTACTTTGAATAAGGGGCAAGATTTCAAAGTCCAAACCTTAAAAATAGGGACCAATAAGCTCTAGATTAGCTTAAGGGCGGCCATTATCAATTCTCAGGTTACCATCTAGAAAATTAACACACACACACACAAAGTGAAAGAGATGGTTTTGTTATTATGTATGGCTTAATCAAATTCCTTTTAAGATTTTGATTGTTTAGAGAGAAGTCCACAAATATATTGTCCGTCAATGGTCAACGAATCTCTTCAACATACTTGATATTTGGCTTAAAGTGTCTATGTTCAATTTTATCTCCGTATTTTGTGTCTTGACTTTGTCAAGAGCTGCAAAGAGTTCATGAAATAATAAAAGATATATCATATGAGAGAAAAAAAAAGAAGTAATTGTATAAATGAATAAAAACAGTAATAGCATGAATAGAAAATCTAAAAATAAATTATAAAATTTTGATGAGTTATTCATCAAAACTTGAAATTTGTCCAAAATTTGAAAAGATTTATATAAAAATATTTAGCATAAAATATAATGTTTGTTATGAATATCTTATTCAGTGGATGTCCATCATGATCAAGATAAAGTTTTGATGTACTTTAAATTCTAATAGTTATTAGAATTAGATCTCTACTTCTTTTATACTTCTTATGCCCATAAATAGAGACTCTGATAAAGTATTGTAATCACCCCTTTTTGATCAATAAAGTACATTTTATATTGCTTTCATATTTTATTTGTTCTTTATTCTCCCCATCTCTCTTTATTTTATAATATATTATCAGCACGATTTTGCTCAAAGTGATAGTTCCTTTTATTGACGATCAAATTTATCCTCCACGATTTTCAATTTCTTTGACGGCAAGATATAAAGTTTTTATAGGAAGTTTTTACAGGAAGTTTCTTTTATTTAATGTTTCATATCTGATTATTATTTTTCATCTTCTTTCATTATATGTTATAATTGTTTTGATTAACTTATTTTACTTTTTGTTCTTAAGGATGGTGAAAGATTTGATATCGTTATTTATATGAAATCAAGAATATTTTCGAACTATCTCATACCTTTTAGTGATGACGATGATGTTAAAAATCTTCAGGTATATTTTACTATGTTTTATTTATTGTTTATTATAATTGGAGACTAATCATGACAACATGCATAGATAGATTTTGATTTGAAATCTCACACATGTTTGCGATGGTGATTATGAAATAAAGAATCTATTGGGATGTTTATAAGTCTATCCTACTAGATTTGTTGCATTCCCGAAGTGAATGTAAACATAAAGAAAATAAAATATGTATTGATGGACCATTAAAAGTGGGAACATAGTAATAAATAAGAGAACAATGAGAGTTCTCAAGATAAATTTTCAAAGGGTAAAGATAACTTATGTTATCAATGTGATATGATTATTGGCCACATAATTGGCATATGCCCAAATATTTTGCTTTTTGTTAATATTCTTTGAGGAAGGATATAAAAATATAATAATGAATTCTATCATTATAAACAGAAAATATTTATCTTATTTGGTACAAAAACAAACAAATATTATTCTAATATTTGATAGTACAAAATTAGTTGAAAGTTCCAGAAGAGCTAATATATTAATATATTGTAAATGAAGATAAATATCTATTCTGAAAGGATGAAAAAAAGAGAGGAAGGATTGAGTTATTGATTACTCTTGTTATTAAATTGAATTGATTGTGACTATCTATGTGATCTTCTTTTGTCATCATCCCCGTTAAGAGGTTGGAAGCAAAATATTTGACTGTGAAAGATATACTTATGAGCAATAGAATATGATAATTCTATCTAAAGCTTATTATAGTTGGATGCACCTAAAGTTGCAAGTTTTTTTAAAAACTGTGAGAATAACTCTACAGTATTCAAAATAAGTTCTCAATTAAAATTACGTGGTAAAATATTACTGATGATAACTTGCAAGAGAGAAAACTTATGTATGAAAAGTCATTGGTTATGTACCTGTTGTATATCTGGAAAATAAGATCCACTCTCAAAGTTTGCTATTAATAGATTTTTGGGCATTTGAAGATTTTGGCATATTCCTTGAAGCGAATATTGCATACATTTATTTAGAAATTATATTTATTGACTTAGTGGCATTATAGACTTCACATTAATTTAGACATTTCCAGTAGTAAATGTCACAATAGTACTTATATGTGGATGCAAGTTAAAAGGAATGATAAAAAAATTATCAATTTGTTATAATTTAGTACAATTGAAACACATGTTAAAGTAAACTAGAAGTTTACTAATACAAATGTGTTTATTACTTGGCGTGACCAATTAGACCATCATGGATCGTATATGATGCGAAAATTAATTAAGATATTATATGGACATTCATTAAAGAGCCAGAAGATTCTTTAATTTAAAAGAATTCTCATATGTTGCTTGTTCTCAATGAAAATTAATTATTAAAAACTTACTAGCTAAAATTGATATTTAATGTCTTGCATTTCTGAAATGAATATGGGCTCATTCATCCACCATGTTGATAGTTTTGATATTATATAATTTTGGTAGATGCATCTACAAAATAATCACATGCGTTATCAACTTGCAATCTGTCGTTTGCGAGATTACTTGTTTAAATGATTAATTTCATATTATGCAAGTAAAACAATTCATCTTGCTAATGTTGGTGAGTTTACATCCCAAGTTTTCAATGATTATTGCATGTCATTTGGAGTAAAAGTTGAACATCCTGTAGCTCATGTTCACACACCAAATGATTTAGCTGAATTATTTATCAAATGCCTCCAACTAATAGCTAAATCATTACTTATGAGAACAGAACTTTCTATTTCAACATGAGATTCTGTTGATTTACATGTTGTACGCATCAAGCCAATAAATTATAAATACTCCCCATTACAATTTATTTTTGGTCAAGAGCCAAATATTTCCCATCTTAAAATTTTTGGAAGTGCGGTATATGTTCCAACTGCTCCACCACAACGCACAAAGATGGTTCATAATAAGAGATTGGGAATGTATATTTATATGAGTTCTTATAATATTTTTGAACTATTAATTCGAGATTTAATTATGACATGAGTTGTCAGTTTTCCCAACATTAGGGGGAGAGAAACAATAACTTGTAATGAATTAGGGGAAGAGTAACTGAACCAGAAATTCAATAAGGATAACTCATTACAAGTTAACTGTTAGATGTATTTACAACCTTAATGAGAATAACCAAGTGTTATATACCATCTAATATTTTAATTTGAATCAAAGTCTCAGTAAGACAATCAGTTAGAATAAATAATAGATTGATCGGTTCCAAAGATGAAAATTATTCTAGATGGTCATATAGTGGAGGCGAGTACTCCAAAAGAGACCCAAGACATAACTAATAAGTAAAAGTTCAGAAGAGATTTAGGTACCTGAATCTGAATTTTAAAATAATGAAAATAAGATATCTCAATAAGTTATGTCGATTCGAGAAAATGTGGAACCGAATAATAAATGTGGTCAACAATGATTTTGCATGCAATATTATTATTGAAATAATGAAATAAAATGAGGATCTTGAATAAATCTATTGAGAAATATATATATGGAATAAATTGATCAAAATAGAAAGACGCAACTCAAGTACAATTAAATTTGTGGAGTTTTTGGACTAGTAGTCCAAATATCTAAAGGTATAAAGCCAATAAGGGTGCAAATGAAGTAGTTTTGCAAAAGCGGAATAAAAATATAAAGTTTTTCGCTAAGTACTGGTATTGATTATGAAAAGATATAATATTCTTTTGTGGTGGATCAATAACTTTTAGATATATTATTAAATTGACAATTCATAAAAGATTTAACTTGCATCTAATAGTTATTGTTACAACTTTTTATGAATCACTATATAGTAAAGTTTATATTAAAATCCTCGAAGGATCTAGGATGCTAGAAGCATATTGAAATTCTCGAGAAATTGTTCATTTATATGAATTGAAATAATTTGAACGCATGTGGTAAATTTGAGTAGTTGAAGGAGGATTATAAAATAATCCAAAATACCTTTTTGCGTTTTTATATAAGAATCATGATTAATTATTGTTGAATCTTCTGAAGAGATCAAAATATATTTCCCCAAATTTTCCTCACTCATGACTTTTAAAAGAATAGTAATATAAATGCTTAGCAAATACATTCAAATAGTCATTTGAAAAACTAGTATTCAAGATTGAATACGTAGAATATGATAAAATATGTGATGTTTTCATGAGGGGGAGTAAGTACACGTTGTACTCTTTTTCCCTTAACCGAGGTTTTGTCCCATTGGGTTTTCCTGGTAAGGTTTTTAATGAGGCAGCATATTATGCGTAGTATAGATTGTGTACTCTTTTTCCTTCATTAGGTTTTTATCCCACAGGGTTTTTCCTAATAAGGTTTTAACGAGACACTATCTACCAATGGACATCCAAGGGGGAGTGTTATGAATATCTTATTAAGTGGATGTCCATCATGATCAAGATAAAATTTTGATGTACTTTAAATTCTAATAGTTATTAAAATTAGATCTGTACTTGTTTTATACTTATGTCCATAAATAGAGACTGATGAAACATTGTAATTACCCCTTTTTTATCAATAAAGTACATTTTATATTGCTTTCATATTTTATTTGTTATTTATTATTCCTATCTCTCTTTATTTTATAACAATGTTAACATTATAGTAAGTTGTTTATGTTTACAATTTTAATAAAAGATATTAAATTATTAAATATCAAATTAAAGATATCATAAACTTTTTGGATTAATCATTTACAAAATATAAAAGCAAGCACAATAAAGTAGGATGTTTGTGGAAGGAATTTAGCATCATTGCAGCTGAAATGGCAGGGGCTTTAGCAATGCAAAGCAAAGCAGGGGATAGAGTAGGGTTAGAGCTTTATGGCTACCAGGCAACCCCCCAACAACAAATACGGTCGAGTGGAGATGTATACTTGGTGCACACAGTGTCTATTGCCGGTGGACTCATACATCTTACCATGCATAGCACAATGAAATTGAGGGTAATATTATATAAACCTGCTTTCAAGATTCAAGAACACATAGCAACTTCCTCGCTACACATAGAAGCATTTCTCAAAGTTGTAAACAATTCCGGTGTTTGGCCCATTGGTCAAGGATGTTCACTCCATAGTGGGATGGAATTGCAGGAATTACCTAATAGTGGTATGTGTGACAGTGAATTGCTTCTACCAGTATCAGATGAAGCAACAAGAAAAAGGACCATGCTTGTCTGGTCTGGAGACTGGAAATGCCTTCATCAAAGAACAAAGGCAAACCCTTTTACTACATGTGGTAAAGCATCAGATATGTAATTCTGGTACTGTTTAAGCACCATCTCTTCACATTGATTGATACAGCATTTGTTAAAGAAAAACAAATATTGCAAATTAGTAAAGCAAGGAGAGGTCTATATGAGTAATGGAAGCAAAATGGGCAGATTTGATCCAGCACTCTTTGGCCTAGAAGTAACATATGCATATCGCAAAAGCAGAAGTTTAAGCTTTCATCAATCTACTTGATCTCCAACACCAAAATTTGTACTTAAAACCCATTATTGCTTTTGAAGATTGTGACTGAAACCGGTTAAGAACGGCATTAAAACTATAACAAGTTTCCATCTTTTAATCAAAATGAGCATCAAAACCAAGAAACCCAATTATTAAAAGATGAAAATAAAATAAAAGAAAGATAGAAAGAGTAAACTTTTCCTCGTAGAGCTTCAAGGATTTTACATTGTTCTCATCAAAACTGCACAAAAGTGTCGTATCCAGATCCAGCTGCTTAACCAGCTCAAGTTGTAACCCCGTTTCAGCCAATTCCAGCTCACTTGTTTTCTTTCCTGTCCTAGCTTTGATGCTCCTTCCTTCGCTGGTAAAGTTGAGATTTTTACTAATTGTTTAGCGTCCAATAGAAAACAAACGACAAAGGGAGAAAATTCCAAGTTGTTAATAATCTACAGAGACGGATTGAAAGAACAGAATAAAGCTCCATGCAAATACAGCAGGCTTTCGGCCACCGCCCACCATGGGTTTAGCTTTTGGGCCTAAGAATAAGTCCAAGTCCAACAGACTTGTCTGAATAGTTAGTGCTAGCTAGGGTTTTTTAAGTTTCAAACTCATTAGTCAGTTCTTCCTATAAATTACTCTTTTGTTCTTAGGGTTTAGCCACCAAAAGCACCTGCAGAGACAAGCCGTTTCGACATAGTATTTCTTTCTTCTACTTTGGTTGCCCTGTTTGTTTCAGATTATATTTATTTCTAGTTCTGATGCTTGTTTTTCTGGTTCAAAATTGTCAAGTGTTTGGTTTTTTTTCTTTTTCTTCCAAAAACAAGGGTGTTGGAGAATGAAATGATGAACAGAATTTTCCCTATTGGTTTGATTGCCGTGATGATGGCAACCTTAACGCATTAGCTCTATCTGATCATTCTCTTTACCTTGTAAAAAAGAAAAAAGTTTGTGGTTTTTGATATGGTTTTTGACAAACGTCTAGACTTTGTTATTATACTCCCTGTTTCAAGATTGTTAATTTTGGTATTGGATTTAAAAATGGACCTTTGAACATTGCTCACTTGATTGATTTAACATTTTGTTGTTGGTGGTGTTGTGGGAGAATGAAATGATGAATGTGATACTGTTTCCCTATTGGTTTGATTGCCGTGATGATGGCATCTTCAGTATTAGCTCTATCTGATCATTCTCTTTCATTTTTTTTTTGTTTTCCTAATGTGATGAACATGAAGGAAATTGGTAAAGGATATCCATGTTTATCCTCTGAAGTGATATTGGGGATGAAACACTGAATGTAAGGATTCCTCCATGCGTATGAATTAATTAGCTCATGGGTTTTGGTTGACTGAATTTTGAGTTGGGTTGGGTTCGAGTCACGAATGTTTTTAACCATCAGTCTTGGCTAATATTTTAAATGTCTTAAAATTTTTTGTTAAAGTTTAATATTTTTGGATAATGTACTAATAAAGTCCTATTTCTAAAATCATTTACAGAAATGGGTTATCTTTAAAAATAATTATAGATATGGACTGAAAATTGAAAAATATGTTGATGTGGAGGTATTTTTAAAGGATAACCTATAAAAATGCTTTCATCTTAATGCTTTTTTCTTTGTGTCAGGCAAAAACGTGTTGACATGGATGCATTTTTATTTATGTTTGGACTAAGTTTTTTAAAAAGTTTATTTTTTTAAAATATTACGAAAATAAATTAATTTTTAGAAAATTTATGAGAAAAAGCCTTAAGACTTAAAGTGGCAACATTATTTTTTTTTTTGTCATCAATTAATGTGAAAATAAAATTTATAAAACAAATTTTTATATAGTCTTAAGTTTCATTTCTTTTATTTTTTTTAAGCAATGTGGGATGAGATATATATATATATATACTTATGAATAAGTTTGTTGCTTGTTCTTATATAATGTGAGTTTTTTTTTTAACTAATAATATAAGATTAAAGGTTACACTATATTTTATATTTTTTTTACAAAATAATTTTATATTACATATGTATAAAATTCTTTATATGTATAAAAAATAAAAATTGTTTTGTAAAAAAAAATATAAAATATAATGTAGCATTTAATTTGATGTTGTTAGTTAAAAGAGGAATAAATCTTATATTGTTTAGGAATAAGTTGCAAATTTATTCATGAGTCTATAGATATACATATCCTATATCTCACATTGCATAAGAAAACAAAGGAAATGTGATTTTGGATTTATATAAAAATTTGTTTTGTAAGTTTTATTTTCACATTAATTGTTGGCACAAAAAAAATAATGCTGTCACTTTGAGTTTTTATAAAAGCTTATTCTTGTAAGTTTTCAAAAAAATTGGTCTATTTTTGTAATATTTAAAAAAAGTGTTGACGTGGAAGCATTTTTCTAAGTTATCCCCTAAAAACGCGCCTGTGTCAGCACATTTTTAAGTTTTCGTTCTATGTTCATAATTATTTTTCTAAATAATTATGAAAATGGGTCTTTATTAATACATTATCCAAATATTTTTACTCAAATTTTTCTAAATTTTGAGTGAGCTTTTAGACTTAGGCATTTAATGTAATCCATGTAAGGTAGAGAAGTCGTAACTCAATGAGGAATGGCTAGGGTTAAGTGGGTTAAATCTAATAACAAATAAAAAATTTAATAATTTTTTAAATAAATGTAATTATCATTAGCTAAAACATGTCATGTGGTGTTTTTCTACTTGTTAAAATTTAGATATCAATATAAAAAAATTGAGTATACCTTAGGGGATAAATTGTGAATTAAGTCTAAAGTAAACTACACTGTACTTTTTTTGGAGACAATGACAGAAGAGACAATGACAGAAGAGGAAGTTAAATTTTGGGTGACCAATTGTATAATTTACCTTTTATTTTATATGTTTTTATAAAGTTAACAAATAATTAAAATTATATTTATGGCATATAATAAATAACAATTAGAAATAAACAACATCAAATAAAAATTTGCATTTATTTATATTATTTGTTAAATTAATTATTTGTAATTAACCAATATTAAACTTATAATTAGAAAATATAATTTAATTACTAGGTTATTTTTTCAAATACAAGTTCAAACTCACATTCACTACACACATTGCACTATCACACAAGCGAACTTTGATATCGAACCCTGAAAGTATACAATAATAAAAGTTAGTAGGATTTTGTTTTTAGATACAATGGTTAAAACAAATGAATATAATGGTAAACTTTTTCAATTTTTATATTAAACAAATTTATTCCTCTTAAAAAATTGGAGTAATTTAGTCTTTATTAATTTTGAAAATGAGCAACTAAAGAAAATTATTTACAAATATAACCTTTAATGTTTAAAAAAAATTTCATTTTGATCTCGATTCTAAAAATTCAACAAATTTAACCCCCACGGGATATCAACAAATTTAGAATCAAGACTAAATTGGTAGAATATATAAATGTTGAAGGTTAAATGTTTTAAATTAAGACAAACTTGACAAAAATATGTAGTCATTGGGGGTTATTATACCAATTGAAAGTAGGGTGAACTAAGGAAAGAAGTGAACATCACGATTAATTATCCTTAATTGCTCATTTTTGAAATTGAAAAGAGCTAAATTGTTTCGGTTTTTAGAGAAGTCAATTTATTTAATATCAAAATTGGGTGGGATCAAAGAGGTCTTTTTATCTTTATAAATGTGAAGAAGCATTGTGGGGACATAGTGTAAAAAATATTATACTTTAAGATTCCAACTGACTCGTAATAATTGATCATCCAAAGGAAGCCATTTTTTATGAGATGGTTTAGTTTATCAAGTGAGACATGTTGGAATAGATAAAATAAAAATATCATTATCTTATACATCACCGGTGGAATAAAAAAACTTCACAAATGAATTTAAGACGAGTTATTTATTTTTTAGGTGTAATAAAATAATAATTAAATAATTAAAAAGAACATTTGACATCATTTTATTTCTATTTGTGAAGTTTTGTTTAATTCCGGTAAATAATAACAAAAACAATAATTACTCAAAAGAAAATAATAGAGAGGTAATTATGAAGATATAGAAGTCAAAATTGTCGACCATACTTTTTTTTTTATGGTATTATACAATAAAAAAAGTTAATACCCATATATGATAGAGATATACACATACCACTCACGCACACACTACGTCTAAAGAGAACTGCCCAAATAAAGATCATCTTAGAGATGTACTCGTACTAGTTCGGAGACTCGAATTCATGTGAATTTTATAAGCGAATAGCACTTAGCCACCACCTAATTGAGAGTTCACCGGCAATGCTATTGCATTGTTTTTTTGTCGGCTGCATGAACAGAAAATCTAGCTTTCAGCCGAACCTTCACAGGGACATCCATGTGAAAAGAACATACTGATGGTATCTACTAGTAGCTGCAAGAATTTGAGAGGATGGATTGATCAAATGAACATCTATGGACTTTGGCATTTGCTAGTTGATGGGTGTCCCTTGTAGTTAGTTTATAGCTCTTCCAGCATTTTATTGGTGTTTTAACGTAGGTTTTATCTTTCCATTTATTTGTTCCCTTTTTCAATATGCACAAAAGCATATTGAATATATGAACTTACAAACTATAAATTAAAAATGGAAAATGGAATGAAATGTGTTATACAAAAAAGAAAAAAAAACTTGTTGAAGGGTTGGAATTAAATTGTGTACTTTTACGATAATAAAAATTTAAAATTTTACCATTACTAATTTAAAATTTTATAAAGGGGCCTAAATTGAAAGTTTTCCATTTTATGGGGCCCTTGCTAGTCCCCTGGCTCTGCCACCGCCTCCACTCTCTATGTTTGGCTGGTCACCGAATAACCAACATCCCAGAAGGCCTACTTTTATCTAACCTCCCAATTTTCTCAATAGGGTTCTGCTCAATCATCCTTGCAAATAAATTGTCCGCTCTCTTCAGAAAGATCTTATCCATCCGTTTTTATGAACAGGCCATCGTTCCTCAAGACACTCCTACTATGGACATGCTCTTTAGACCACCAAACCCTACTTGAATGTAACAACTCTATACCACAACTCAAAAGAATTGACAGAATGAGGCCCATCACGTACATCCCCTTATGCACTCCGCAGATATAACTTATTGATAGCAGGTTTAACACGTCAACACTTCCAAGTACTAGACCTTCACTATATATACCATTTAGCATGATGAAAAGGGGATTGACCCTTAAGCATACATAGCATTCCTATAGTCCTCAACCTCCTTCCTACCTTTACACACCACCATCGGCTCTCTGTGCTGCTAAGGTGAATTGGCTTTCCTCAGCTCATCACATCCTCCTCCTTATCTTCTCTCTTATTGATAACCTCATCAACAAAATGCTTTCTAGCAATTATTTCAAAGCTAGAAACCTCAGAAAAAACAATGAACAATAATGTTATAATACTTTTGTGCAAGAAAGATAGTAATATTTATCTGCAGTTCCTACAAGCACATAAAAGTTGAATTCATGTAGCCTAAAAATTGTCGTTTGGTATTGGACTCAACTCATTCACAATAGTAAGTCAAAGCCTGCGCTATTACATTCTCCATTTTCTCATTTTCATATTGTAATATTTATATGCTTTTATGTGAGATGCTCATTCAGGACAAAAGAGCCAACAATTATGTCTGTCTTCATTGAAAATGCCATTTCTTTTTTCCTGCAGAATCTATATATATGAGGCCAAAACTGTGAAGGGGAAGTGTTTCTATTCTGGGAAAAGGCCAGATATACACAATTTTTATTATTTGTTTAAACCCTGCTCACGAAAGATTGTGCGAGTTTCAAGGAAATGCCTTATGCGGATATCTCGCTAGTTTGCCTACTGTGAAAATTAAATAAATTTCCACTGCTCCTTTCCTTTCAGTATTTTATTATAATAGTAGTAGTAGTGGCTCAGTTCTCATGCCAAGTTTGTTTAAATTTCAAAGGTATTTGTTCATTCAACTAAGCATCTTTGTAATTGTATGCATGAACGGTCACTTCTTAGTGCCCCTTATAAACACCATTCTTTTTCATTCAGTCTAAGCGTCTTTGGTCCTCTTCTTCGCTTCTGCTTAACATTATTTCTCTTCCAATTTCCAGGTACTATTTGTGGACATGGAGCTGAAGGTGATTTCTGAAGAAGATTCAAGTTATGACAGAGCAAAGGAAGTCAAGGACTTTGATGAAACAAAAGCTGGGGTTAAAGGACTAGTTGACTCTGGTGCTGTCATGATTCCCAAGTTCTTCATCCATCCCCCTGAAAGCCTCCTAAACTATACTACCAGTAGTAGTGAAGTTTGTTTCCAAGTTCCGGTGATAGATCTGGAAGGCTACGAAGGTGGCCAACGACGGAAGGAGATATTGGATGGAATCTTAGCAGCATCAGAAACATGGGGTTTCTTTCAAGTGGTTAACCATGGAGTTCCTGTTGGCATTATGGACAACATGGTTGAAGCCGTACGCCGATTTCATGAGCAGCCAAAGGATGTGAAGATGAAATGGTACTCCAGGGATTATAAGCAGCAACCTGTTAGGTATTTCTGCAATGGAGATCTCCTTGTAAACAAAGGAGCTGCAAATTGGAGGGATTCAATAGCATTTGATTTTCATGATGGCCAACTTGACCCCCAACTTTTTCCTCCAATATGCAGGTACTACTGTAACAAATGCAATTTAACCACCAAGAGTGTAATAACAGATGCAAACTCAGAAAATTCTTGAAAAAAAACATTTTCAGGGAGGCTGTAAGTGAATACATAAAACAAGTGATTGAGCTAAGAACGACATTGTCTGAACTTCTGTCGGAGACTTTGGGGCTTCACAGTGACTACCTCGCCAGCATAGGATGCATGGAAACCGAATCGCTTGTGTGCCACTACTATCCTGCTTGCCCTGAGCCAGAATTAACACTGGGTGCAACCAAGCATTCGGACCCATCTTTCCTGACCATTCTCCTTCAAGACGATAAAAGAGGCCTCCAAGTTCTTCATCAGAGTAACTGGATTGATGTTCCTCCTCTTCCAGGCGCTTTTGTGATTAACATAGGCGACTTCATTCAGGTATAGTCTTATAATTATCACTACAAAGTGATTCTTATACCTAATAAATGCAAAAATATGCATGTGTAAATGCAAGCTCTTTTTCCTCTGCAATCTAGAATGATAAACTAGATTTCTCTTTCTTTTCCTTTACTAGCTCATCACGAATGACAAATTCAAAAGTGTGGAGCATAGGGTGCTAGCAGGACAAGCACCAAGGGTATCAGTGGCCTGTTTTTTCTATCCAAGCACGGCAAATAAACATAAACCATATGGACCAATAAGAGAGCTTCTGACAGAAAGTAATCCACCTATATATCGGGAAACTCATGTTACTGAATACATGGCCTATTTCAGAGCCAAAGGTCTGGATGGAAACTCAAGTCTTCCTCACTTCAACTTACAATGCAATTATACTACTTAACCATCATTTTAAGAAGCACGTATGTAAAGTAGTCTGTTAACTTAGCTAATAACACTCTATGATATCCAATTTCCTCTTTCTCATGAGCAGTTGCTGCATTAATGGTGAATGTTGAATCTACATGTTCATAAGTAAAGAACCAAATTTTAAAGTAATAACTGCTGGAAAATATCCAGATTAAGGCACCCGAGATTGGATCATTATCAGAACTTACAAATAGCTGATGATGTCTAATATAAATTGGAAAAGGAGAAAAGAAAATGGTAGATGGAATTTCCACAAACCATGAAGAACAAAAGCAAAAATAATCTTCAGAAAATGTTTCTTAAGTATGCCTTCTCTTCTTTTCCCCTAATTTGGATATTCTTTTAGGGGCTGGAGGGCAAAGACTAGGTCCAAAAACCTTAAAGCCAATCTAAAATGTTAAAACACGCACAATATGTTACACTAACAGCCAATGTTACTACTTCCAAGAGATGACAAGCCATTGCAGCTAGCTTGTAGCCTTGGATTGCAGAATTTGCACAAGCGACCATAAGATATCCATTCTATGCATAACTTTGTTCTGTCCCTGCAATTTTTAAACAATTGGAATTAGTTTATAAAACGGGAAACAAAGTTGAAAGAGGATTAAAGAACTGAACTCTTTTGGCACTTAAAATATAGTTCATACGTGCATGTGGGAGATATATCTTATAATAGATTCAATGTATCAGTATCATAAATATCAATAGAAGTGATTGGCATGTACCATTAGCAGCCAATGAGTATGTTTTGGGCAGGCACATAACCAATGGAACACACAGCCTCAATGCAAAGGCAAAAGGACACAACACAAAATGTTGAAAATGTCCCCTTGTTTTCTATTCTACTCATTTATACAAGTTCCTTCCACGAATGCATACAATTTTGAAATCAATCTTCAGCATCCAGCATGTAGGGGATCTAACTTTTCCAACATTTAAATTTACAAGAAAAGCTTGGACATTGAGGCTAGCAAATACTAAACCAATAAATGTGGAAATTAAGATGCCCAAATGATCATATAGACAGGCAATTAAATTGATGCATATGTCATAAAATGCCGGAACTCATCCTGGAAAGTAAATCCTACCTCAACGACGAAACATATCCAAGTCTTCTCACCATGTGCTTCTGTAACCCCCTTTAAAATTGTCAGGCCCAAGCTCCTGATGGCCTCCGCTATCTCAAGAAAATGACTACATTCCTCACACAACAGCTGCATGGATAAACTAAAATAACATTAAAACCAATTTAAAAAAGTAACAAGTGAAGTCTTGATTCGGATATAAAATCTCATTTTTGATTGGCGTGAAAGCTATCTGGTATCATTTTCAAATTATCCCTCTTTGTTATACAAGTCTTCTTACTTTTCTTTCAGTCAGGTGAAATAATGAACAAATATCCTAAACTAAAATACTGTAAGCAGCGAGACAACCAATAACTATAACCAGTGAAATAATAACATACACCAAGCACTGAACCCACCAATGAAATCATAAACTTAGTAAACAATAACTAATAATCAAGTCAACTGGAACAATATCATGAACCTACACAGACTCTGTACATACCTCTACAAGCATCTGCCCATTTTTGTTTATATTCTCCACTACTATTGAGCAAACTTTTAGATGGCTTCCCACTTCCACTGCCCAGCTTGAACCTTGTTTATAATTGGATGATCCAAGCATGCCAGCTCCCTTGTGATGCATCTACAAAATCAGCAGTAAGATGTATGATAGAAGAAAAAATGGTAGGCCCTTCCAATAGGTAAGCTTTTCCACTACACCTAATTATTTATGACAACTTGAAACGAGTTTTGCAGTAAGAGGGGCTCAAAAATCTGTGACAATACTTTATTTCAGCGGGTGTACAGTAATTATGTTGCCCTTTCATGACAAACATATATATGCCTACAAGCCCAATGGTAAAAGCCCCCCAAAAAAAAAAAAAAAAAAAATTCCAATAGAACTCAAATGAGATCATTTAATTCATTACCCCCAATACTCAAACAGAGCACTGAGATCTTCTCAGTTTCTAATTTACGAGCAAAAACGATCGTTAACCAGTAAACTGCCTGGGCCAATACCTTTGATTCAGCACATTTACTGAGCTTGTCAGCATGCTTTGTGATGCCTTGCAGAAAGACCATGTGCTTGATTGTGCGCTCCAGCAATGAATCAATACTGCACTGCATATTTTTCTTGAAATTTTAGCAGTGACACTTGTAAGGATGGAAAAGGAAATTATCAAAATCCAAGACTCGTCTGAACGGCAAGAAATTTACCTTTGCTCCATTTGGCACAAGCTCCCTTAGCTCCTTAATACGATCTTGAATGAGTTGTCTGTCCCTTGGCCTAGGCCTGGGATTTTCACCAGGTCTAGCCCTCTTTTTATTGTTCTTAGCTGGCTCTGAAGACCTCTCTAACTGCTCACTGCAGTTGCTAGGGCCAGCAGAAGAAAACCCATTTGAAGAAATTGCACCACATAACTTTGACGAATTCAGGAATTGCTGTGTGTTATTTTCCACTAGAGAAGACTGATTAATTGAATAACCTGCTGAACTAATAGTAAAATTTGTTTGGCTTGAAAGCTCAGGTGTATTTACAGTAGTCACCAATGATGGTGCTGATCTGCAAAATGATCTCTCACATTTGATATCACCGCCGCTATGGCAAACATTTGCCACTACAGCTTCTAGGAGATTCTCTGAACCAGATTCGAAAGTTAATTGGCTGCTGCTCATCCCCTCTAGCATTTCAATTCCAGCTTCTGTTTTCTCTACCTGCCAGTCAGTATAGATACTCTTTCTCAGAAAAGCTGGTCCAAGTGCTTCGAAAAGCTCATAACCAGCAGAAAACTTTGAGGAAGTGTTTATAGAGTCCAAGTCACTTAAATCATTTAGATTCCCAAACTTCAGGTCCTTTTGAAATTTTACATCTGAAGATTCAGGAATGTCCAACACTTCATTTTGATAAGAATTCAAACCACCCAACTTAACAGTATCACTAACTGCAGGTTGAAGGAAGTTTGAGCCGCATGTATGTTCAGCTCCAGACTGTTCAGCTTGAAGTGTAACAGTAAATAAATTTGTACTACCCACAACAGGATGGCTTGTGTAAACATTTTCTGGTCCCATTCGTGCACTTTTCCACCCACTAGTCTCCCCTTTGCATACCACATTGTTTATCAGATTCCTCCCCAACTGATTTAGATGCTCCAAGTTGGAAACATTTGATCTTGGTGTCAGCAATTTAGCACTCTCATCACGCCCTGCTGCGGATAGCTCAAGCCCTTTCTGAGGATTACTGGACAGTGGAAAAACAAATGAACTATCACTGCATTTTTGGTGATGTGAAAACTCAGGCAACAAAAAATCTGGCCCTTCTTTGTCTACAGCTTTATCTAAAGAAATAATTTCTGAATCTAATAGTTTTGTATGTAATTCGGGCTGCAAAACAAAGATCCAAAAATATTAATACCATAAGCAAATTCATATGTAGTTTTGTGCAAGGCTGCATGCATGTAGACATGCTGATACACAAAATGGGGGTGAAAGAGAATTATACCTCAAAAACTGAACTCTTCATGCTACATTCTATCGGTTTGGCAATATGCCCCACAGAAGAATCTTGAAGAGCAAAAAATACATCTCTGATGTGACTCACAAGCTTCACATCCTCGACTACCTGCTCCATTCAGATAAATAAAACTTTTTTACTATAACGCTGTCTAGACTATGAGCTCAAAGAACTAGAGCAAAACGCAACAGACTATTTTGCCAATGATGATAAATTTCAAATCCAGAAAAGGCTTCTAGGACATGACCATATTAAAACATACTTTAGTAACTATTTATCACGTTAAAAACACATTTTACAAATAAGGCATGAGTTTTCGTACCCATAATTTTCAGTGCTTCATCCAGTATAAACAAAAATATAGAGTTCAGAATTCAGAAGCAAAAGAATTCAAGCAGTAACAAAAATGCTGGAGAAAATGTATCAAAATTACATGGACAAAGCCAGCCACAAAAATATTAATTTTTCAGAAGTCAACTACTTCATTGACACTACCAAAAAGTTCAAGCAAACAAGATGTTTTTGTATAAAACAAAAATCTTAGGAGGTCAAAGATATCCATCCCAAAACCCCAAAATGAAGTTGCACAAACATCAACTTAAAGTAAAGACCTAGACAAACATTCATAAAGTAGAAAGCACCAAAATAATTGGAACTCATCTTACTTTATTTAAGGAGCCAAGCTGCACAACTCCCTGTGGAACAACAGCAACAACAACAATGGTCTACAAGGCAAAATGAGAAATACCTCTATTAATAGCATAGCCATATATATATGGAATGGAAATACACTTCAGGCAAAAGACAGTTGCAGAAAACACTAGGAAAGACATTTACTTCCGAACACCCAGAATACAAGTTAAGAGAGCCGAAACTTATATTCACTTTATGCTAAGGTCAAATAAATAAGCCCAATGAATTGTAAAAGTGAAGTGGAATTTAATGCCTTCACTCAAAATGCAAGCTCTACCAAAATTTTGACCTTTGTCCAAGAAAAAAAAAAAATCAGTTGTTGACTTCCATGTCTTGAAATACGGTAATCATCAGTTCATTACAATTCACAACTCAAATACATTGAACTCTAGCTATTCGTTAGATCGGATTAAAAGTATGCATACCCTGATCCCTGCTTCAAATTGACTTTGCCAACCATCACGGAACTGAAATTAAAACAAAATTAAGGCAGAAAACAGAGTATGTGAGTATTGAAAACAAAATAAACTCTGAAACAGTATGTTTGATATCAGCGCTTGGTGAAGCTCCTTACCTCAAATGATGAGCAGGAGCTGTTAGCATGCTCATCCGCAAATATCCACTGATGCTTTCCAGAAACTGCCACCTGTCCAACAATCCTGTAAAAACAAGCAATGAATACTAATGGGAATTTTTGCATAAGCTACATGTACTCATTTGTTACCCGCTTCTTTTCAAATTCAGAAATTTGATTCTTATCATAATCACAATTAAAATTAAAAAAAGAGTTCCATAAACCAAGATTGTTTCATTAGTACATACTTAAAGGAGGGAGGGGGGATAAATAAAAAAGAGATGCAATAGGATTGAAGGGGTTATAAGACCCTATGTTAATTTGACAAGAAAGAAAGAGAACAAAAAAAGAGTGGCTGCTGCCGTGAGAGGAAAAGAGAGGAAGAAAAGAAAAGGAGAAAAAGAGAGAAAATCAGAATGTATTTATCACACTTTACCCTCAAACATAGAAAAAATAAACTATACATAAAAAGGAAAGGTAATCTACTAATTACCTAAATTTCAGCCTATTGTAATCCTAAATCAATGTCTAAGATTTCTACATATCTTAACACACTATTTTCAACCCATTGCATCCTGGTACCATATTTTTCAAACTATTGCAGTATAAATCTTGGACATAACTAAGATATCTATAAATTTCATCCAAAAACATATACCAAACGCTGAACAATATATTTATCAGTGAATTGAGCCATACCCTTCCCCTAGTGAATATACATGATAAGACATATTTGCCACTGCTAAACCAAGGGGGTCATGTGAATAACATCCTGTGTGCAAGTTTTGTAATGTATCTCGGAAACAGTTATTCTCAGAAGGATCAGGTTCGTCATGACTGTCGTAGTATGCATCCTCGAAAGTCAGCACCCTGCAACAAATCAATACTAAGAATGAGATTTAGCAAAGACATCAACCCATGTTCACCAAGGCCATCATAACATTCCACAAAATTAAAGGTATAACAGAGAGATAAACTCACTCCTTAAAATCTTAGTACTTAAAAGGAACGCCATAAAAGGAAATCCCTGAATAACCAATTGGTATTTTTGTCCACTTATTGTGTTTCTAATTAGTGAAAAGGGGCAGGGGAAACCAAATTAACCCTAAAAACAAATATGTCAATTTCAAGAACTTCTGAAGAGTTGGGATATTTCCAGGGGTCAAAGCCATTCCATCCTAACCTAAATAACATTTTATTTAGGATAATAAACAAATAATGAAACCAACATTCTATGCTTTAATCATAAAAATTGAAAATTTAAAGGGAAAAAAAGGTCATTCCATCCTACCGTAAATAACATGCCAACTATATAGTACAAATTCGAAAATTAAACAAAATCTAAATTCATTTTAGATAACAAACTCCGGATAACTAGATGCAGATACAAACTCAGAATTAGGTGACCTCAAGGGACACGACAAAATGTTCATTAAGCTTTTTTTGTAAACTACGCTAAAAACAAGATACTGCAAATCAATCAATTGAAAGAAAATGGGGATCAACTAAAAAGAAACAAAAAAAAGTCAGAAAGAAGCAGTTTACTGACATTCGAGCTCGATGCTTAAGCTTCCAAAAAACGGCGTATTTCCACTCAGTATTGAGACAGAGACTTCTCAGTATCTGGTACAATCCACTGCTAGTTGTACTGCTACCCATCCCTATCTCTCCTCAAAGAAAAAAAAGAAACCCAACTTTTTATTTTGTTCAAACTCCCCCTCCCCAAACTCCAACTAAAAGTAACAAATTTTCAATCAAAATCACCCCCAACCTATTTTTTGTTCGCAATAAAGCTCCTAGCTTCCTCTGTAAGAGCCTCTTCCAGCCTGTTTTCTCCTCAACCCCGCTCGCGGTTTAATTGGCGGTCCAACCGTTGGCAGTAACAAACTATCCGTTCCCATTCCTCTACTCCCAATAACAAAAACAGAAAAAAAAAAGATCTTTCAAATGGTTTGGTCGCAGATGCCAATTACAAGATCAAACTCGAGAGATCAATCATGAAACTCTCGTCGCAATTAAGACCGTTGAAGACGTTACTGCATTTAGCCATCTTTTCTTTGGATTAGAACCAGAATATTTTCGAGTAGTTGAAGATCAAATGAAAAACTACAGAGGGCGGAAAATATGGCAGAGGGGTCTAGCTAATATCTGACGACATGGATAGTTGAACTCGTTGAAAATCAAATCTTTTTCAAATTGAACGCGAGATTCAACAAAGAATTGAAATAGTAGATGTAGGAAAAAAGTGAGTAGAACAAAATTCAGAAGATCAAAGGTTAATGGAGAGTTGAAAGGAGCGCATTTCAACAAAGACAGAATCCAAATCTCTCTGCAACATTTAGTCTGCTCTTTTGTTTTTGGTTATTAATCTGACAAAAATGGGCGCGGCGTAACTTTTTATAACCTGCGCAGGCCTTGGGCTACTTTATAACTATTAGTCTACGCACCCGGCGCATTTTAGATCCCTAAATTTTTTTTTCAATTGTTTAAATAATATCTATTTTTTTATATAATACAAATAATAAATAAAAATTTTAAATATTTGTGGATCACTTCAAGTGAATAGTTTGTATTAGAGGTAAGCATGGGTCAGGTGGGCCGGGTTTAATTAAAAAATTAGGTCCGTTTACTAGGCTTGACCCTACCTGAAAAATAGCCTAAAATTTTGTCCAAGCTCGACCCGGATAAAAATGTTAAAACTCGGGCTCGACTCAGCCCGCCCATATTAATTTTTATATTATTTTTATATAATTTTAAAAAATATATAATACATTAAAAATACTAAAAACATCAAAATAAATAATTCCCAACAAATTGAAGATCAATTTTAAAATATATATACTTAAATAACACTAAAATAGATGTAACTTAATAAGCAAATGACTCTAAAATAATAACAAAATTAACAAATGTCTTTAAAATAATAACAAAATTAACAATAAAATAAGTTTTATACAATATCCAAATAATAACAATAAAATAATAGCAACATAATAACAAAATGGTAGCAAAATAGGGTGAAATTAACAAAAAAATAATATTAAAACAAAAAACAGATTTTTTTTGTCCTTTAGTGGATTCGGGCCGGTGTTATAGGCCAATTTTGGAGCCTTTACAATTACCCAACCCGTTTACATTAAACCCACCACCCAAATAATTACCCATTTACCCCTTTTACAACCCAAACCTGAGAAGCCCAAAACTCAACCCAAAATCCTAACTAACCCATTAAGCCCAATACACCCAAAACCCAAAATTAGCCTAATCCCTAAAAACAAATCAGAAACCCTAGCCTAACCACCCTCCCCCTAGCTTGCAGCGCCCCACTTGCCCACCGCCTCGACACCGCTGCAGCCCATCCCGGCCACTCCTCTCCACGCCACCGGCCATCCCCGCAATCGAGATAAGACAACAATATTAAACAAATTGTGTAAAAAGGGCTATAAAAGCCCTAAAAAAACAGATGTAAAAGGGGGAGAGTTTTTGATCAATAAAAGGATATTTCAATACACAAAAACAAAGAAATCAAGGGCAATACAAGAACAAAAATCGGATACTCAAAATACGAGGATCAAAACCTAAGGTGATCTTTTAATTTCTATTTTATTTTCAAATTTTTTGATCTTTTAATTTCTATTTTATTTTCAAATTTTTTTACCTCTAAACATATATAAATAAATAAATAATAATATTTTAAAACTTAAAAATAAAAAAAGGAAAAAATCGATTTTTTACCTTTCCGCCATCACAAGTCTGATGGCCATGCGCACAGCAGCCGGCCAGCCTCCGGTGGCCGTCCGTTGGCCACCCTCTGCACGAGTCCCCTCTCCTTTCTCCTCTCCCTTTTCTCTCTTTCCTTTTTTTTTTTTTTTTTTTTCTTTCCCCCCGATGCAAATGAAAAATAAAAAAATTTTGTCTTATATAGGGGACCAAAACGCACCGCTTTGGTCCCCAAAACCAATAAAACGGCGCGCGTTTAGGGCCTGGGTCGAATTTCGACCACCCACCCACTCGAGATCCACGTGTTTTTAAGCGGAGGGGCTAATTGCGCTTTCGGCCCTCTCTTTTTCGGGATTTCACAATCAAGTTTTTTTTATATTTTAAATTGGCCCTAAAATTTAACCTGATTTGCAATCCAACCCTGGTTGCTGCGCAGCGTTTTGGAAAATTCGTAATATTGTGTTTTTGGTCCCCGTGGTTTCCGCGCGTGTTCAATAAAGTCCCTTCTTCTTTATTTTCTTTCAAAATTCGCCCAAAACTTCATTTCCGTTTCAAATTTAGTCCTTTTTTTTTTAATTTCAAATTTATTTTTTGTGTTATCTTTGCTATTTTATTTTTATTTATTTATTTTTTATTATTTACATTATTTTCATGATTATCATTCTTATTTTTGCTGTTATTTTTATTATTTATTATTAATAAATTATTATTATAGTTTCTATTATTAGTTCTAATATACCATATATTACATACATTTTTATAATATATTTATGTAATCTTATTAGTAAGTTTTCAACATTATTAATATTTATGTTATGTATACATCATGTAAATATTTTACTACTATACTATATATATGTATATATATATTTTTTTCATGCTATTATGTATATATGCTTTTAGTATCATGTTTTTAATGTTGTATTGTTATATTATTATATTATATTACATATATTGTATTATATTCATATTTTTCATATATATTAAATGTATATTTTAGTATTATATTTATATATTTTTAATACCATACTACATATATATTATTATGCTTCATTACATAATAAGCACCCATGTTTTATTATATATATATATATATATATATATATACATATACTCTTTATTTGTATTATTTTCGTATGCCATATTATTCATTTTTTATACTCATCATTTTCATCATCTCATGTATAGTTCAATTAACATAAATAATGTATTTATAATATCATCGTATCTATATATATGTATTTGTATATACATATTTTTAATATCATTTTACACATGTATATTCTTTACATGCTCGTATTTTATAATGCGATTGTATTTAATTTTGCATGTATTGTTATTATCTTTAACATTATTGTTATATTACAATATTCGTTTCAAAAAATGTTTTAATTCTTCCATTTAATTATTTCAATTTGCTTTACGATATTTCAAAACCCCATTCGTGTTTTCTAATTAATTTCAATAATCAAGGCAATATATCGATTTAACATTAAGTCATCGAGTTCATCGCTATGTTGGGTGAATGTCAATTGACTCGTGTTGAAGCGATATACCCTTCTCAAAAATCGAAATAAGCTAAAATTTCTCGTCTTTTTAATCGGATCACAACTAAATTTTACATTGAATTCGTATTTTTGAAAATTAAGACAACATGTGTTTATAAGATACCAATTTTGGGCGTCGCGAGGGTGCTAATACCTTCCTCGCGCGTAACCGACTCCCGAACCCTAATTTTTCTCTGGATTTTAACGTAAACCTAAACCTAGCCTTTTATTTGTTTTTAAAGAAAGATCTAATAGGTCTCCGATCACACCTAGAAAAAAGATCGGTGGCGACTTCCGGTTTATTTTTAAAACCAAATTTCAATTTCCAATTTTCTAATAAATCGCCACAATTTAGCGACCCGAAACCAAATATTTTTACGTCGCTACAGCCGGGCTCAGGCCAAAATGCCTTACTTGAGGCCTGACCCATTTTTTAAACGGGCCTTATTTTTTTGTCCAAACCTATTTTTTGGGCTAATATTTTTGCCCAAATCCTCCCACATTTCGAGTGGTTGCCCATGATCAGGTCTAGTTTGTATTAATTGAGAACTCTTTTTTACTCAAATTATTGGTACTGTAAAAAAGGATAATCTCCAATCCATTTTATACAAGCTTAGAAGTTCAAAAATTGAAACCCGAATAAAAGATGTTGGAGGTTAGAAGCTTTCTCCAAAATCCCAAGAAATCTCTAAATAGCTTGAAAAGATTTCAAAGAACACCACATTAGTTTTAAAGAAAGCTATTCTCCATTAACAGGTCCTTAAAATAGAATCATCCTTCTAAGATCCAGTCTCAAAAATCTTTGGATCATTGCTCTTTTAATTTGGTTGCATCAACACAAATGAGATAAAATCTATTCTTCAAGATCGAGTCTAAAAGACCTTTGAAGTAGACTCAACTATCCAAGATCAAGTCTTTAAAACCCTTGAAGCGGAATCATTCATCTAAGGTTAACTCTCAAAGATCTTTAGATCCGAACTCTCTCCAAACGGATTTTTAAGATCAAGTCTTGACAGCCCTTGAAGTGAACTTCATTTGATTCAAGATCAAGTCCCAAAGCCCCTTGAATATAAATCAAATTTAATGCTCAAGTAAGCATCTCTCCAAACCCAATTTCAAGATGAAGTCTCAACAACTCTTGAAGTAACTCGCATTAATCCAAGATCATCCACCAAAGAGAAGAATCAAAGTATTTATCTAGAGATTCTACCTCATTTTCATAAATAAAATTTATTTGATTTGTTCTAATTTTTTAGGTCAATATATGTTCAACTCAAATTTTGTTTGTATATCCACACATGGTGGGACTGGAACTTAGTACTTAAGGACTCACATATAACAATAACAAATTTAACCTTTTAATCTTTACAAATTCTATCAAATTGATCTTAAATCTAAAAAATTCAACAAATATAATCATAAATGTTTACAAATTTTGTTATTGTAGTTCAAATTATAATTCAATAAATTTTGCCCTCAACAAATACAAAATTTGACAGTTTAGTTCTAATTCTAGAAATTTCAAAAAAAAAAAGAAGGAAAAAATACTTTTTTTAAATATTTCTTTAATGCCTCCAAAACTCGTTGAACAAGAAGAGGATTTAACATTATTCGTATTTTGCTCATTTTAAACTAATGTCACATTGGTGAATATGGTGAAAAATCAAGTTGGCTTAAATCCAACTAAGTGTTATATTTTAGATCAATATCATATTATTTAATTAAACTCCTCTAAAAAAAAATAACAACTTTTAAATTGTTACTTATTTTGATTTTTTTTCTTATTATAAAAATATGCAATCTTTGAGTAAAGAAAACAATATAATATGAAATCTTTCATAAAACGAAAAATCTAAAAAAGTTTTTTTTCACCTTATTTTTTTCTGCTCAGATATGTCATCAATAACTTTCAAAGTTGGGTAGTCGAAGTATGTTGGCCAAACAACCGAAGTCCTAAAAAATCTAGTTTAAGAATTGAAAATACGAACTAAATTGAATTAATGGAGATAACTTTGTTTATTCCATGTCCCATGAGGTATCTGACTTCATGTGTCTCTAATATCCATCAATGCATTTTATGTTCATTTCTTTTTGAATCATTTAATTTTTTTTTCCTTTTTTTGTGTTTTTTTTTTTTTTTTAATACATATGTTTCGATTTTTATTTATACTTTTATATTTTTAAATAATTTTTATCCAAAACTAAATTTTTAGATATTTTCCTTTTTCTATTTTTTTGAAACTTTTAGATTTGGAACTAAATTAAATAATTTTGTTAATCTTGAGGGTTAAATTTATTGATTTTTTTAGATTTAGGATTAAATTGCTAGAATATATAAAATTTGAAGGGTAAAATTGTTATTAGACCAATAAAAAAAGCCCACGTCAACTTTTCATCACTCATCTAACACAAATAACGGGAGAGTAAATGAAATATTTAATTTCGAAAAGTTGAGTAATTAAATAAAATAAAATAAATAGTTGGGTGACTATACTTGTAGTTTACCCTATATTCTAATATAAGCATATTTTAAGCATAGTAACAATTACGAAAGATACATCCAAATAATTATAATCAAAAATAATTATTATAAAGTACAATTAGACTGATAACCAAAATATACTTAGACCTAAGTCAGAATAAATTTATATGTGGTCCACATGTAGTGAGACATAAACCTAATGAAATATGGATGAAGAATGCACAAATAGTTCACACAGAGTGAGAATAAAACTTCGGATCTTAAAGCTTCTAGGTCTTAATATTAAGGGTGTGCATAATTCAATTTTAATCGAAATAATCACCCAAATTGAATTATTTTGATTAATTGGTTAGCTACCAAATCTAATTCGATCAGGGATCAGTTAAGGGTTTTTTGAAATTTCAATTAACGGTTAACTCAGTTCGAAACCAGATAATTAACCAAATTAACCGATTAACCAAAATTATTATCAATAAAAGATTATATGTCTAATATATTACATAAGCCCAAAATATAAAAATTAAAGAACGGACTTCAAACTAATTGGATTTATACAAATTATTATAATCGACTTAAAATGATAATAGAAATATAAAAGAAAGAAGCCCCAAAATTTTTTTTTTCTTTCCATCACCAAACTCAAAATAATGTCTATTTTACGATCTATGAAAATTAATCCTTTTAAAGTTTGTGGTTGCCTTTTTCAACAATGTCATCTCTAATATTCAAACTTGAGTTCTCCCTCGAGAGTACAATGTGTCTTATTTAAAAATAAATTATTTTTAATGATAATTATATTTTGTGTTTGTTTTCTCTTTTACTGTTTTTTTTAATATTTTATGCAAATTCATGTTAAATATTTAAATTCTATTTAAATTATATTAAATTTGAAATGAACTTTTTCTTTATTTTTTTACTTTGGTGTTTTAATCAATATATTTTCCATTACAACCATTTAGATAATGATAACTAATTAATTTTAAATAAATATAATTTAATAAAATTATCTCAAAATTAATATGTAATTGAATTAAATATAAATTTAAAACAATGAAGTCAAATATAATTATAAAATAAGTAAAACATATTTAATTCTATAAGACTTCAATATAATTCAATTTTCATTAGTTTGTTATTAAAACAGGAGAAATGAATAAGTTAAATAAAAAAATACATACATACATACATAATAATGATGATATAATTATATATTTTTTAATTCCTTAATAATAGATCTCAAGGGTATTTATATGATTTTCTTCAAACTAGGAGTATATGCAGGGGGCGAAACTAGAAAATCTTTTTAGGGGGCAAAATTAAATTGTATATTTTTACGATAGTAAAAATGCAATTTTACTATTTTAATATCTATATATTTATAATTTTTAAAGGATTAAATCAATTTTTTATCATTTTTAAGGGGGCCAAAGTGCAATTTTATCTTTACTAATTTAAATTTTTTATAAATTTTAAATGACCTAAATAGAAAATTTTTCATTTTAAGAGGCGGGCTCATGCTAACCCCTGGTTTCGGCCCTAAGTATATGGACATTCTTGAAATGATAGGAGGATAAATGTGTTTTACACTAAACTTGAGGGATTAAATGTCTTTTACCTTGCTTTTATTATAGTCTTGTACTTTGATTTGCATTTAAATTAATTTCTATTTTAAATGAATTAATGATTTATTAAAAGTTTTATTTATATATTTCCTTAAAAGATATAAAAGTTAAAAATTTATTTAAAAAATTAAACATTAATAACTTATTTTGGTATAACTAAAATATAAATATTTATTCAAATAAAAGAATTAAATTTAGAAACTTATCGAATTTATTAATTTAGGAGATGGATTTACCAACACTAGTGTACACAGTTCTACAATTCTTTTTATGGTTAATATTTAGCAATTCAATCTGCTTCATTTACATATATCATGCATCTCAAATTTTGAATAATTAAAATTATCTAGCAGTATGTTTTACGTAGAAACAATTCCATCCAATAAATATATATGAACAAAAACAATATCATGGATTATTATGGTAGAAATTTTAAATCAATTTTAAAATTCTCACATTACAAGTACAAGTATATTGATAAATTCAATTGCCGGATTTTAAAATATTAATTATATAAAAAAAATTATAAAAGTGTGTAAAACTACTTTTTAATTTTACAAAGTGATATATTTCGTTAGATAAAACGAGTAGCACTTAAAAAGATATTTATATGAAAATGTGAGTAAAAGATATTAAAATGCATTGGTTGGACCAGTGATTGGAAGTGGTTCAAATGGTGCTCCTTGTTCCTTTTGTTTCCCTTTGCATTTTGTTGTTGGACCAAAAGGTTGAGTATAAGGTGTTTGTTGTGGGAAAATAAAAAAGAGAATACTATGTAAGTATATAATATTGTGAATAATAGATATGAAATTATAATAAGTGAGTTGTTCACCTTTTTCGAATTGGGGTTTGGTCTAACAACCCTTAAACAATTGCCTATTTTGAATTGTGAACTATTTTGCTAGTTGCAATGAATAAATGGTTAGTAAAAAGCATCACCATTTCCAAAAATGAAATTTGAAATCCAAAATTGAGTTATTTACCTGTTTTGAAGTGTGCCTTGTGTTGGATCTAGTTGGACACCTTTTGATGTTATGGTCAACCTTACTACAACCTTTGCAGTGTCTACCTCCTCACTTTTTATTAGGCTTCCTGTTCACTGGTTCATCTTTGGCCTTTTTATTTTCTTCTTAGGCTTCCTAGAAAGCATCTTAACTTCTAGAGGTAATATTAGATCATTTGTCCTTGGCCAAAAACAAAATTCCCTCAAGCATGTTGCAACACTTGATTATAACTGCAAGGTACTTGTATTTAGTGTACCATTCAGATACAAACTCTTGAGGGTTTAGGTTGTCATGGTACATTGTACAAATTGCATGGCAGTAGGAAATCCCAATCAATTCCTATCCTTACATGTAAATTTGAGCAACTTCATATTAACAATGTGTTGGTCTTCCCCATGAATGACCTCAAATCATGTATCACCATTCCAAGCTAATCTATAATGGGTTGATGTTTCATGTTCTTATCCAACTTCTACAGAGCTATCACACCTTAGTTAGGTGAATTGGATCGGTTTGATAATTTCGTGGTGGAGAGCTATGAAGAACTTTGCCAATTCTGCGAAATACCAGTCCTAGCGATAGGGAGGCTATTAGTTAGGGTAAGGACCTTATTAGGCGGACTTTCCTGCTAATAAGATCACTACTCATGTTTTAGTATCATTATTTAAGTAAGTATGATGGCTTGTAGGATACGTTTAAACCATTTGACATCCTCATGGAGGCAACATTTCGGTAATTAGGACACTTGTAAAGTCTCATAGGATGTGATTAATTAGTGGAAACATGTCAGAAAAAGTAATGATTAGAGATAATCCTGATTGGGATTTGGACGTGGTTAGCTATAAATAGGTTAGCATGGTAGTGGAGAAAATATCTCTGATTCATCTTCTCCATCAGACCTTGTTATTATTGAAGAAACCAGGAGAGTTCTTCTTTGATAGTAAGGGTCTTAACTGTAAAAGTTAAGAGAACTTTTGTTCTAATTGTCTACTGATAAATTCTTAAACCTTTCTTTAAGTTTTTCCAGATAGACAGGGACTAACATAAGAAATGATTGGTAAGATTTCTTTGAATACTGGGTAGAAAGGAAACTCCTATCCAGAAATCATTTGGATGCTTATAGATTCTTGTCGTATCTTAATTTTTTGGTTATTTTTATGATTAAATAATTTGTTTTATTATTTAGCTAAAAAATAGAAGAAAGTCCCCATGATAAAGGAAAAGAACCAATAGAGTAAATAAAGCTCTAAGTAAGTATTCTAGTGAGTTCCTCTGTATCCTATGTCTAGTATATGTGTTAATTCGTTTACTCTTAAACTTTATACAACTAGGTAAGTGGCTTAGTCATTCGATTCTGATGTATATGTCTAAGAAGTCTCATTCAAAGAGTTAGTGTATGCATGCTTAATTTTAGTTAAACAAGCATAGAAAACCTGGATATATACAGTATGAGTACTCCTTTCTTGGTGCATAAGCTCCATATCCAGATGAGTGTAATGGGGTATCAGAGGTATGTTGTATATAATATAAAGAAGATACATGAAAATACAATTTGTCTCCAGTATGACACTAGTTGCAAATAGTGATTGGTGAAAACCCGACCTTGCAAGAGAACACTTGTGTGTTCATACAAGGAGGGGAGTTAGGAGGATACGAAGGACATGTTGTCATATAGCTCAGATGAGCGGACTTGAAGATACATGAAAACTTAGGTTCTTTGGGAACCGGGGATCAGAAGCTAGCGTCAAGAAGGGAGTACGTAGAAGAAGGGTGCATGTGGTATTGCACGTTGCATAAGCGCATGAATAGTAAGTATGTTTGTCATAAAGGGTAAACCACATAAGTAGGGCATTCGCGGAGCAGATGTTCCCATGATTGTCATATGTGAGTATAGGAACTGGTCTTGTTCGTCAATAGGTTGAATTGAATTACGGTATTATCCTCCAGTTGAATTGAAAACCTAAGTAATGTATCCGCCAACTGTGAAGGACTAGACAAGTCCCTTTTTATTTTTGTAATGTCCGATATTGACCTTCCCATGAACTCACTTGTTCTTATAAACATACCCAATTTCTTCTTCCTTTTAGGTTCTTAAGTTAAGTGTGGTGATTAAAATGGCATAGCTAGATTTATGGCCATTTGTAAGCCTTCTTAATTTTTAGGGTTAAAATGTATTTGCTAAGGGTGTTAGGTTACTTGTTAGAAACTACCAAGTTGAGAATTTTAATTTGTATTAAATGTAATTTTGGAAACATTGAATGTTTAATGGAAGCCTTGATGACATAACAATATTTATGATTTATTGATGTAAATTTGCAGCCGAAAAAGGGTAATCCAAGAATAATTAAGTCTTTAAATGTGGCGGACTATTACAGTAAAATCTTGCTTCCAAATAAAGGTAAACTTAAATTAAAGGAGTATCGCTCTGATAGAAAAGAAAAGTAAATAGATGTGTTTTTAGATTGAATCAACCTATGACGCTCCATACTCGAATCCGGAGTTCGGGTCGAGCACGGGATGTTATAGAAGCCACTAGTGAGATGTTGGTCTTCGATTTGTCTACACATTTCCTCTTTACAGTCATCCTTGTCGCCATCATCACCTTTATTTCTTTAAGCATGCTTATGATTATTTTGCATATTATATCTACAATCCAACCATTAAAGGTTTTTTCTAGGTTGTTGTCTACAACAACACACTTGGATGTTATTCTAAAGTATGCCTTGGTCTAATGATGGACAGGAATGGCCAATAGTGTTTCTGTAGACTTCTTTCCCAGAGACTCCAACTACTTCAAATTATCATCAAATTCTTCCACATATGTGCTTCTAATACCATTCTAAAAATGTATTTGTTTTTGTATACCCTTCCATGTCTTCTAGCAGTTAGCATAAATATGTCTTGCACACATTCTATGCTTCGTTTTTGGATATTCTTCAAAAAGAAATTAAACAAAGCCTTACATAAAATAAATGAACATAATAAGCAACCTGTTAAACCATGTAATAATTTAGAAATGGCGTATCATTAATAAAAGACTTAAAACATATAAGAATATACCTTTTGCTAGTCTATCATTAGTGTTATCCCTTCTCCAGTTGGATGGTCTACATTAATCATTACCTTCTTTAGGAACCACCTCCATGATGATGCACATTCCCCTTCAACCACATCCAAAGCAAGTGGACACATTTGATTGTTGGCATCTCTACTAATTGCCACAAGGAACTCCCATTTTCTTTCAGTTTTTAAGAAGTATCCATCTATTCTTGAGAAAGGTCTACTTCCCTGTTTGGACCCTTCCTCTATTGCTTGTAAATAGACGTATATCCCATAAAACATTACTTAACCACTACCATGCTTATATATTTGAATAAAAACAATACTACCGGCGTTACTTCCAACTAGTTCAACAATATACCCCTCTAAATTGGCAAATTCATCTACATATGCATTTTTTTTATCGCTATCAACACTACCCTCCTAGCCCTTTAACACATATTGAAGTTAGCATAAACCCCTAGCTCCCTCTTACACATATCTTTCAATGTCTTAATTTTTAATTTTGGATCATCCATAATCCTATCCCTATAAAACTTCGAAAATATTTACATGAAAGTAGCCTATTCTTATTACTACTAAAGCATTTGTGTATAGGGTTATATTGCTTCCTATCATAGCTAGCATACAAGAACTATGGACACCATCCTTAGTTCTGTATGGTTCATTCTTCTTGAATCTAATCTGGACACATTTTAAAAATGCATACTTTTTAACTACCTCTTTAAATTGATTATTGTCCTCAAACTTCGTTCCTTTTTCCCACATAGGAATGACATATTGGGAATCATACCTCATCCCCACAACCCCTTTTTCGTTAACTTCCTAATGTCATCATCTAACTGATCAACATCCCCATACTCCCCAAGGTCAGATGATGACATGTAGTCACTCTCATGACCCTACCAATTTCCTTTATCCTCACTGTTACCGTTAGTATTACTACCTCTATCCTTAAGCCCTAAATCATCTGACAAAACTAGCTTACCCTCAATAGTATGACCTAACCTATTATCCCCCTCACATAAACCTTTAACACTGTTTTGTGACTCTAAACCATCTCCCTCTCACAGATTTGCTTTTTTTTTTTCTCTTTACTTCTCAAATTATATCTAATTTCCTCTACTTCATTATCAATGTCCCCACTTAGCTAAACATTATGTAAAAACACTTCTTCATCACCCTTATTAGTATCAAGGTCAACCTCCTCACCCTCATTACCCTTTGTACACCAATCACCCCCTATTAAGGCCTTTACACCCTCATTACTACACTAATCACCATATTTAATAGCCTCACCAACATTTTTCATACACTGACCAGCATCTTCAATACCCTTACCAACCTTTATATAGTTACTTTTGTTATCCACATATATTTCTACACTGTCATTTTTATGCCAATTGTTTAACTAATTGATTCACAGTTACACCATTGTGAACTAACACAAACCCAATTCCATTTAATTGACTACCATAGACCTTATAGCAAAGATATGGCTCTTCCTATTTTTTAAATGTGTACCCTAAATGTCTTAACATGCTCTAATAATTCCCAATAAGAAAGCAAATTAGGGTCAACATTGAATCTATCTATGATCCCATTGATATATTCAAAATTAGGTTCTGTTACAGATTTCCCACCATAATAATAATTTAAAACATAGATGACTTCTAGTTCATCTTCCATTCAACATACAAATGAGTTTTAAAAAAAATTCCAAGTCATATTATGAAAATTGTCAAATGCATCATGATTAAGCAAACTGACCAAGTTAACATAACAGTTTGTATACATTATATTGTGTACCTTTAAACCACAAACAAAACAAAATAGCAACAAGTTAACATAAGAGGTTAATTTAATATTCTTTCATGAATAAAACCTAGATATTCCAAGCATAAAAGGTTACTATGACTTTGTCCAAAAATATAACATTCATACATGAACAATACCAACATATTCCAAGCCACTCGACATGATTAATTGAACAACAACAATAGTATAAAACATTTTTTTTTGTCATTTCATTGTTAATTCATGAAAACCAAATGTTTTTGTTTGATTAAATCAAGATTAAAAAATGGGTTAGGGTTAGTTAAATCAAGATTAAAAAAAAAGAGTTAGGGTTTTTTGATTCGATTGTACAAAAAAGGGGTTATGATTTTTCAAATGATTTAAAAAAAAGGGGTTAGGATTCTTTAAATCAATTTTGCACTTTCAATTTTGAATCCACAAATCAAACAATCATTTTTTATTCAATTTCACTCATGGGTTTCTTTTTTATACCAATTGCTGAAAAAAAAATCAGGTTTAAAAATGTTTCCTGTCACAGTGGAAAATTAAAATTTTGAAAATCGAGTCAGTTTGTGATATTTATAGTAATAAACTTTTCCTGAAAAGTATATATGCTTTGAGCGAGATGGATCTTAGATGTTCTCAGCTTTCAATCGAATGGTCTTCTCTGTTATTCTCGTACCACGAATCATTTCGAGTGTGAGCTCAAACAATCATGAATCAAACATAAAACCAGGAAATAATCTCTTACTTTCAGTAGGAAAGTAATTCTCTCTCAATAGAAATTGGTAGAATTGTTATTCCTAGCAAACATAGAACCAGGAAATAATCTCTTACTTTGTCTGTAAAATATCGAATTTCCAAAATCAAATCGTTTTTTCCAAAATTTCTATTAGATAAGAAATTTTGTAGTAAAACTAAGATATTTCATAAGAATTTATCCTAAAAAAACTTAATGATTTTATGACGAAAAGGTGTTTTCTAAATGAATGGAATTGTTTTATCAAAAGCTAATACTTTTAATTTTATAAGTCTAAAAAATGTTTCTGGATTTTCGAATGAATTTAGGTAACACTTCTAGATCTGGTCATGGCGTCTAGGCTAGGTTTGAGGTCTTACACATACTTAGTAGGAAAACACATTCATTTCTGAATGTGACCCATTTATCTAAATTTACCATTTTCGTCCATTTATGTTCATTTGATTCCATATGCAATTCATTTTTGGGTTCAACGAGTTAGTAGAGGGATCGATTAGACATGTATAATTAAGGCTCAAATGATTTATAATTAAGTTCCAGCTTTTTGCCTATTAATTATAAACTCATTTAGTAACAAAGCTATTCCACTATAGTATCGTGACTAAGTTCTCCCTAATTACATACTATTATGAAAGCTATTCTATCTGTGTTCCTCCAATGATCTTATCATAAGTGTGTTCCTTCATAGGATGTCCTTAATCTCATTAGGACAAATTTGTTCTACCAACATGATCTTATATTGTCTCATGGTAATCATTACATCTTTCTTCATGAAAAGTCAATTACTATCAAATAGTGATCAAGTCATTTATCACAAAGAAAAATTACTTATAACCATGTTTACTTTTCATCTATAATGTAATTCCATTGAGAGGATATCATTTACTCATTTCTTGGGTTATGAATTTCACTATTGTAAATGATACTACATACTAAAGAAGTTGTATACCTAACGTACTAGCTTTTGATTCCTTACCTATTTGAACTCAAGTTTTTACTTACATCAAAGTATATGGGTTACGTGTACATAGTCCATTATCCACTAAAGATTTAGGTATGTCACACTATAAACGTCACAAGTGAATAAATCCATAAACAGATTCAAGATATAATCTACTTGGGTCCTGTCTGATGTATTGTCAATTCAATCAGTCATATCTATGTTTTTATCTTCTGGGAGTCATCCGCTCTGAAGCTCAAGATAAAACATTTCCCCAATTGGACTTGATAAACAACATATTTTTCTTTCAATTGGTTTACTCATTTCCGGTTAGACTAAGGACATGTTTAGGTTCATCTACTAATATAAGTTGTCTTTCTGTATTACGATTCGACCACGTAATACCACTTAGTATTAGTTAAACGTTAGATAACCAATGAGTTAATATTTGTTTTGCGTGCAAAAATCATTGAGGACAATATATGAGGCTATTAATGTAATTTATGGATATTATTAAATCAATTTGTTTGAAAAATACAAGTGTACATAGACGAAAATACTACACTTAGAGCAATAGATTTAGGATTCTTCGAACCAATTTCACAAAAGCAAGTTTAAGGTTCTCTAAATCAATTTTACAAAAAAGGATTAAGGTTTTTCAAATCAAGTTTAAAAAAGGGGTTTTGAGTTCTTCAATTTGATTTTACAAAAAAAGGGTTAAGTTTTCAAACCAATTTAAAAAGGGGTTAGGGTTTTTCAAATTGATTTTGCACTTTTGATTTCGCATCCACAAACCAAACATATCTTTTTCGATTCGATTTCTCTCCTGGGTTACTTTTTGATGGTTCTACTAAAACAGATTCAACAATTTCCTTCGATTCAAAGAATCCTCAATTTTGATTTAGGGTTTCCAAAGTTTATGAATTATTTTAGGGGTTTTCCTGTTTTGCCTTATTTGATTTGATTAACCTTTTCTCCAAATTAGATGTTTGACTATTTTTAGTTTTGGTTTTTATTTTTTTCGACTTATTGAATCGAAATTTTTATTGTTTATGAGTAAGTAATTAAGCGTCCCTTTTTATTTTAAAAAAATCTCCACATCATCAACGACATATGTGGCACAATATGGGCCATGTCATGGATTGTTAACGGTCAACGTGGTCAAACCCTAATTTCATTAGTAAAAGGGGTTGACTATTTTTTTTCTCATGAGGGATCAATAGGATGAACTTAAACCCAAAAGGCTTAATTGTATTTTTATTTTTTTCCTAAGGGTTTTTTTTTTTAACTCATAAACCCTTATTTTTATTTTTTAACTTCATTTTTATTCATAAAAAAATTATTTTTTCTTTTAAAATACAATAATTTAAAAATATTGTGATTTTTAAGGTAAAAATATGGAGATAAAATTTAGAACATGCTAATGATTTTAGAATTAAAGAGGTTGATTTTTTAATGATTTAAAAAATATTTAAAAATTTATAAAACTTATATTTTTATTTGGCTTAATCCACAAATTGGTAACTAAACTAAACATTTTTTTTCATCTTGGTACTTAAATTGTTTTGGGGTCACAAGTAATACCTAAACTACCTTTTTTTTTTCTTAAGTTGGTACCTCCATTAGTCAAACTGTTAAGTCTATTTAAAAAAAAAAAAAAGCTTAACCCACAAATTAGTACTTAAACTATACCAATTTTTTTCAAGTTGGTACCTAAACTTTTTTTGTCTTGTGGTACCTAAACTATTTTTCCATTACCCATTTTACACCAAAATGTTATATCCGTTAAAAAAAATTCTAGCTAATAATAGATTTCCATATCATATAAACTCTAAAAATTACTTTTTTATTTTTTCTTACATTATTTAGCTCTCTTTATTTTTTTTTCCCTTTCTTCTTCTTTTATAATGTCTAGCAATATCGGCAATGCTCGAAATTTTCCCTCCTAAGGTCAAGACGCTAGCAATTAATTTTGTTTTTGAACTTCGCCACCTACTTGCTTGATATAATAAGATTGAAAAAGTCCTTTCATCAATCAAAACTAGTGTTTTAATAATTTGATAGGCTAGTTGGATTGAGAATTGGGTGGGGTTGAATCGATTAACTCACAAGCTTATTGAATCGAGCTAAAATATCATTTGAATTGATTTTCTCTATTATTATTTTTTATTTTTATAATTTTTTAACAATTCATTTGATCTAATCAAATAAACCGATCAAACCAAGAACTGATGGCCTAATCGGTTCAACATTAATTTCTATTCTGAAAACATTGATCAAAACCAAGAAGCCCAAAAAGCTCATAGATATAGAAGTTGCTGCCACATGGTAATTTTTAATTGGTTATTTTTTTTAATTAAACTTAAGAATTTGAATAACGGTTGTGACAAAAAAATATTTAAGTACCAAAATGGAAAAAAAAAAAGGGGGCATATTTTAGGCAATAATTTGTAAGTTAAGTTTCTTTTTCTAAATAAACTTAATAGTTGGACTAACGGAAGTATCTTCCTGAAAAAAAAAGTAAATTAGGTACACCACCTGTGAAAAAAAAATTAAGATGATAAAATGAGAAAAATAGTATAATTTAAATATCAATTTACAGGTTCACCCTTTTTATTATAAATTCCTTTCTATTATAAATTTTAATATTTAATTATTTTATCTATTTCAAGATTGATATTTTAAAACTATTTATCTATCAGATTATATTTTAAATTATTATGTGAAAAAAAATAAATTTTTATTCCATAAGAGTGAAAATCTAAGTATAAAGAAAAAGAATTTTATGAAATGGGAGTAATTGAGTACACTTTGTAAGTCTAAGAAGGGTGATTTTATGGCCAACAAAATCATTTCCCAAGCAAGATAGGATTTTGCACCTTATCTTCCTTTCTATACCAATATTTTCTTTCAATATGATTGGCTTTTATATCATGTATTTTATTTTCTTTTTCACTTTTTTTTCCTTTTCAATGTTTGAGAATTTAGACAAAGAATATTTATAAATAAAAAATATTAAAATAAAACATTAAGTAATAAAAAAATTTCATTTTCATTTCCTCGTTCGTTTAAAATCTTAATTGAATTTGTATTACGAGTTAATTGAGTATCAATTCAGTTAGAAAACTTATTTTGACGTCTTTTCGTATTTAAAATAAATTATATTATTCAATGGTATTTTAATTTTTTTTATTAAAAACCAATACAATTATGCATATAATGACATTTGAACTCGTGCCAATTACATTAGTAAAACCTTAAATTTATCACTCAATCAAAGTTTTATTTTGAAGTTTTATTTATACATTTTAATTTTATTATGCACATGTTATTACCACCATCAATTGTATATATTGATAATGTTATTGATTGAATTGGTGTCACAAGTTAACTCGACAGCAACTCAAATTTGAAGTTATATCGTACATTTTAATTTCCTTTTTGAAATTGTAAATAAGTATTCTAGTTTTATTGATTATTTGGTGAAAATATTTATCATATTTATAAGGGATGAATTTCAAAATTATACATAAACTTTAATTTGGTATAATTATACACATGAAAATTCAACTGTGGTTCAAATGTATACATGAAAACTTTAATTTAGATTAAATCATACAAATTTTAAAAAATAAATACATCAAATTTTTTTTATATTGGATAAGTATAATTATTCATGTATGCAATATATAAACAAAAAATGATGTTATATCAATAATTGTGTTAATAATTTGTGAGAATTAAATCAAATCAAAATTTCATATATAAAATTGTTCAAAATCAAAGCTCATGTATAAAATTGCACATTAAACCAAGTTCATGTATAGTTTTGAGATTTATCCCTACTTATAAATAAGATTTCTAATTTGATTAAAAAATTATTTTGTTAAATGAATTTATATGAAAACAAATAAAAAAGTTAAAATATATATTCTTTTAGTTTTAAATATAAAATTTAAATATAAATTAGTTTTAAAACTAGATTGGGGTTGCGACCGCCCCTTGCGGTATAAACCATACAACACAAGTTGAATTCATATAGAATTATTCTTCTTCTATTTGACTTTGATTAGAACAGGGTTTTTCAACCCTTAGATATATGTATTCAAAACTTCTCTTGTATAATTCGTTTATTAACATTAGTGAATTTCTCCTCCTCTACTAGTTTTTTTTTTTAAATTTCGACGTAAAATCTGTGTGTTCTTATTTTTCTATTCTTTTATTACTTTACGAGTATTCTACCTCTATTATTAACGTTTATTATAACAATTAGTTACATTAAAACAACTCTCATTTATAAAATCTAAAAATCAACCAATATTTTTATCTTTAAATTGATGACATATTCAATTTTTTTAGCTTCTTGCACCACACCAATTCAACATCATTTGTTTTGAATCCCATGATAGTATATGTTTTTTCAGTGGTGCATTTATTGATAATTATTGCCCTTCATCTCTATTCATTTTCTTTCACCTTTTCTTAAACTAGTTATTATTATGTTCCCATTTGTGACATTAAAATAAGAGAGTCGGGCCAAAATTTACTCACCATCAACAACAATATTACAAAACAAAAATTAAAATGGAATGATTATGTGATCAATTTCATAAATATATAATAGCTTTAGCCTAAAAGATTCAATTTTGTCGGATGTAATTTAAGAGATTTTACCCTAGTTTACTGCCTATATTAACATGCCTAATCATGATTTATTCATTATGTACATGTTTTTCCATGCATGCCATTATAGCCATGCACCAAATAAAAACATTTCTTTTTCCAATCATAACATTCAACTACAACTATCCATTTTACGGTTCATACTCGAGGTTTGTGACTGTTCCTCTTTATGACGTTATTTTCAATATTCAAATCTACGTTCTCTCCTTAAAAATATAATGTGCATTACCATTACACTTAACAGTTTATTGATACATAAACTTATAAAATAAAATCAAATTAGAAAAAAATTTATTTATATCTATCCTTTTATAAAAGCACATTTTCATGTAACTTTTTCTTCTTATCTTTAAAAGCATTATTATCTTTTCAAACCAGTCATAGGGTTTGCGGTCAAATTTCTATTGGTATAATATTTTTTAGTTAATATCATGAAAGGGACACTAAATCAATTAAAACATTTATTTAAAAAATTAAAATTAAAAGTATTTAATTATTGAATTTTAAATTTTAATCCCTTTATTTTATGAAAATTTTTATAACTTTTGTTTTCATATTTTAGAAAATCAAGGGTTCGATATAAAATAACTTACTAATTTTCATAAAATACGATGATCCGATCGAAATAAAAAAAAAAATCTAGATTTCCTAAAAAAATGAAAAAATAATAAAATAAACTTGCTGTCGATGTTGCTATCATCCAAAAAGTTTCTTTGGGTCAAAACATCAACTTACCAAAATCATGATGTAAAAGATTGACCATTAATTATCTTTGATTTAACTTGCTATTTTACTGCCAATTAAACCCTTTAGAAATGCTAAATTTTGCTATTGGTTCTTAGTTGGGAAACCCCAGTTGATTTATATCATGAATTTAATGTCTACCAAAGGATTTTCATTGATTTTAACATATAGAAATACAGTCAACTAGCACTAGGGGGCTTAATGCACAAATAAGCCAAAAATAGCTTTAAATGATAAAAGAAGAAGTCATGTTTATAGGAAGAAATAGTAGGATGATGATGGTGAATGCCAAGAGACAAGTAAAGACATATTTTCTCCATCTTTCAATCTTTTATTCCACCTCACTTTCTTTCAAAAACTTGATTATTTCTAATCTCTTATTGAATAAACCCATTACACCACCTTATTGCCCTTTCAATTCCCACATGGGGGTAAGTGCTAATGTAATGCTCCCAAATATATAAATATTTAAATATATATATATATATATATATATATATATATATATATATAAAAGATGTGACTGCAAAACTTAGTAGGATTGGTAATTTATAGCTTTAATCCTTATACTTTTTAAATTTTAAAATTTTAGTCTTGATTCAAATAGTAAATGTTAAATCTATTTGTAGATTGAGTCCATATTTTTCAATTGAATTATTTTAAGTCATGAATTTGAAAGTTCACTCTAGACGCAGTCGTTAATCCATTAATTGAAATTTTAATAATTAATATATAGAAATAATAAGCTAATATGACATTACACATATGATAATATGTTTGACATATCAAAATTTAAAATTAACAAAACTTAATGAATTTAACAATTATCATTTCTAAAAATAATCAAATTAAAATATAAGAATTGAACCCACAATTTTTTTTCTCAAAATACATATATTTGAAAATCGAGTTTTTTTTTTTTTTTTTTCTTTCTTTCTTCCTTTCATTTCTTTGTTGCTAGAGGGTTGGGAAACCATAATCATCCCAATTAGATTTTGTAGCTTAGCTTTTTACTAACATGTAATCTAAAAGGATGACTATTGACACATTAGTCTCTATAGTCATGAGTGGTTGGTTTTGATGCTCTTTCATTTATTTTAGTTTTAATTTTTTGGGGTTTTTTAGGTCAATATAGATGGGCGAGAAAATGGAACCACCCATTTGAAATCCAATGTTTTCATATGATTTCTATGTATGTGAGCTTAGTGGCCATTACCCCATAACTTAATTATCCTTCTTAAGGATTTAGAGGCTGCATGCTGCCTTTTAATTCCCTTTTTAAAATATAACATAAAAGGATTTTACTTAAACATCCACAGTAGTCAACTCATCAGCTTCACAATTTCAACTTTTAATCTTAGTTAGACTTAGTTTAGGAATGCTTCTCAAAAATATTTTTGAAGAAAAGCTAAAATTTTCAGTTTCTGAAAAACGTATTTTGAGGCTAATTTTTTAGCTTGAGAAGCATTTTTTTCTCTAAAAAATTAGCTTGTTTAGAAATGCTTTTGTCTTAAAAGTGTTTTTTATCCCAAAATACTTTTTAAAAGTAATACTAAACTGACCTTTAATTTTAATTAAAATAGTAGATTAGATTAATAAATAACAAAAAACAAAACCCCAATCCATCAAATAAAAGTTCAAAAGCTCTAAATTCAAAAGAAAGAAAGAAAACTTAAAAGAGTTATTTAATTATGAATTATATATAATGTCAAAATGTGCTGCTAATTCGTGACAAAATTTAAGATTTAATTTTTATAATTTAAAAATCTTATTTCAATAATTAATATCGTTATAGGGTAATATGAGAACAATTTAATTATTATGTCAAGTTAACGTGTGTATCCTCTATCAAGCTCTAGTACTCCACCCAGGAGCGATGCCAGAACAATTTTGTAGAGGGGGCGGATGAAATTTTAAATTTTTATAGTCTATATCTTTATAATTTTTAAATGATTAAATTGAATTTTTATAATTTTAAGGAGACCAAAATACAATTTTACCTTTACTAATTTAAAATTTTTAAAAAATCTCAAGGGCCTAAATAGTAATTTTATATTTTAGGTGGGGCCAGGGCCCCTGTCAGCTCCCTAAGTTCGCCCCTCCTCCTGAAAAAGAAAAAGAAAGCTGTCATTGGTTAGTTCTTTTGTGAAAAATGAAATTTCAAATTAATATACGATAAAATTACATTTTGATCCCAAAAAATTATATATGCATTGCTACTTTTCTTTCTCACAAGCTTTTAAGCTCAACTAGTCTACTTAAACTGAGAAAATAGTAGGTGGTGACCCAATATATAAATTTATGGATTAGGGGGAATCTAGTTATGATTAGCAATTGTGATTAACATATCTTTTGGTATTAATATAAAGCAAAGGTTCATGATTAGTGTGATTGAAAACAGGAATTTATACAAAGCCAAGCCACGTAGTAATAAACAGATGAAAGTTAAGACCAGCAGTAAACTTTCAATTAATCTTTTTTTTACTACAATGATTGGAAGAAGTTAAAAGCAATAATAGTGTTGGGTTAAAGTTTGAAGGTAGGTAAAAAACATTGTGATTTGATATCAGCGTATGACACAGAATAATAGGATTAGAAAGTGAATCGATTTGAATTTAAATTATTATTTTATTATTTACCTTGAGTTGATTTGGATTTGCTCTGTTGAATATTTGCAGTATTTTTTTTTTTTTTTTTTATATATTAATGAAGAAGTTGATCTCCTACCCACCATAGAAATGGAAGGTACAAGATATTTGGAAACCACGAATAATTTCTGATAAGATTATGGAATTTTTTTGAATTAACGTTTACTTTTAGTGTAGTGCATTTTAACTTTTTTTTTATCTTATGTTATAGCATCGTTACAGTATCTGATCTCATCCCATCTGTCCAAAAGGGTGCTAAAGTCTGTTAAGGTATGATGATACATTCATATTATATAAAATTTCCATATTTGTATCATATTTGTATTATAGTTTCTGTTATTCGTATTATATTTAAAGCTATTGATTGAGTTGGTGTCATAAGGCAACTAAATATCAGTTCAATTAAAAAATCCACACATAATGTAGCTTAAACTTAAAATATTATAAGTTTTATTAGACTATTAACTTTACCATTTTAGTTAAAGTTTTTCATTCATATCGTGAGTGTGCCGTAATTTAGTATATGTAATTTTGATAACTCATGTCATATTTTAGTTAGATTTTTTTTTCTTTATATCATATAAACAAGTGACACCTTTTTGTTCAATCAAATAAAGGAACTAGATGTGATTAAATCGAAATTAATTTATTGTTCCGTGCAAGACATTACCTTACATATCACTAGTTAATAAAGAAATTAAACAACTAGGAGGAGTCCTAGATAACCAAATTTAATTCTGGATTGAAACGTATTCAACTATAGAAACATCATGTTGGGACTAACTTCTAAGTCGAGCTAAAGCATCTGTACACTTATTTCCTTCCCGATAAACATGCTTAAGTGACCTAAATGTCATACTAGGGAGGAGCATCTTGCACTTAATAATAAAAGAGGGTAAATCAACATTAAAGACTTTACCAATAGACAAAATGTATAAAGGTAGTTGCATCCACTTCTATTTCTAGATTAGTAATGTTTAGGTCCCTAGCCAAAGATAAACCATCTCTCAATGCACAAAATTCCACCTCTAACACTTGTGACTCTTGCAATAAGCTCTAACTATCTAATCACCAAAATGGCTTCTTATGAGAACCCCAACCTTCGCTTTACTAGGGTTTCCTAATGAAGATTTATCAATATTAAGTTTGAATCAGTTCACCGGTTTCCAAGACACAAGAACAAAACAAGGTAAATCTTTCTTATTTATCGCTGGAGAAATAGCACAAAACTCTATTCCCGCAGCAAAGATTCTCTCAATAAGTTTTTCTTTATCGCGATCATTTCTACATACTAGTAGGGGTATGCAAATTTTGGGTAAATCGAATTAATTCGGTTAACTAACCGATTAACCGAATTTAGTCAGTTAACCGAATAAATTTGGTCGGGGTCGGTTAATAATTTTCTGAAAGTTCAGTTAACAGTTAATTCGATCTGAAATCAGTCGGTTAATAGAATTAACCGAATTTAATAAATAATATTATAATATAGAAGTATTTGGTTGGTTCGGTTAATTTTTTAGAAATATAAATTAATCGGCTGGTTAAATCAATTAATTTTTGATATGTTTTATACTTGTTTTAACTCAAAATAAAAAAAAATAAATTTTGGTTAATTCAGTTAACCGACCGAATTAACCAAAAAAGTTCGGTTCGGTTAATTTTTTAAAAAAAATTTCGATTCACTTAACAGTTAAAGATTTAAAAGAATTGATTAATTTATTTAATGATAATTCGGACAATTAATCGATTAAACACCCCTACATACTAGTGGTCGCGAGTAAGGCAAAATTTCCATTGGGCAAAGACAAATAACGCATTCCAAGGGAATTTTGACTTCAAAGGCTAGAACTTGACAAAGAGATTACCTAATAACCAGTCTACCCATTCTATGCTAGGAATGAGGAGAACTTTGGCAAAGGCAAAAATTGAATCTCAAACATTACGATTAAACTGACACTCATTGAGTAGGTGTGCCATATCTTCTTCAGCATTCAAGTCAGAGGGAAAAAAAAGGGTTTAGAGTATGCTATAAATCCCTATAATTTTTTTTTAAACTTAGAATTTAGTTTTCGCTTTTTTGTTTTTAAATTTTTAGTCTCTTTATCTTTTTAGATTTCAAATTTCGAGTCTTATTGTTAACATTGAAATTTTTTTATTAAATTTGTTAGTGTGACATGTTGAAATAAGAAAAATACTTCTTTAGTAGCTATATAACTAAAAAAAAACGATATTATGATGAACCTAAATTTAATAAAAATATATATCAATGTTAACAATTGAACTTGTATTTTTAAATAAATAAAATAAAATGACTAAATTCTTTAAAATAAAAATAAATAAGTTAAATCCTAAATGTATTAAAAAAACAAAAACTTATAACACACTTTAATTAAAAAAAAAAACTTGCGATCAAACAAATATATTTATCTGTCATTGTTCATGCATTTAAAAAAAACCATTGTCGATTGAGTATTAGCTTAATTGGTATGAGCATTATTGTCAATATAGGAGGACGTGAGTTCGAGTGCGCTAAAACGCATTATGCTCCTATTTATGGGTTGAGAAGAAGTTATGAGTAATTTTAGGCATTGTGTCAAACATATATATATATATATATATATATATAATTAGAACTTATAATAAGATGGTTTGACTCCTCCATTCCGTTTTATGTTTTATCTTGAATATAATTTATACGGTTAAATTCTACTATTAGTCTTTATACTTTATGAAAGTTATGAATTTAGTCCTTATATTTTAATTTGATCAATTTTAATCTCTGTATTTTTCGAATTGGTAAATTGTAGTCCATTTAATTTTCAAATGTTGAACTTTTAGTTTTGACGCAAACAGTAGTAGTTAATTTCGTTTGGTCAAATTTAATTACTAATCATGTATTATGTCAACAGTTGTAGATTTAATCCATATTTTCCATTTGGATCATTCTAAGTTCTTATACTTTTGGGATTTTGAAATTTCAATCTTAACACATATGATAGTTATTAATCCATTAATTTAATTTTTAGTAAGTAATAGATGAAATAATAAGTTGACATGACATTACACATATGATAGTATGTTTGTCGCATTAGATTCTGAAACAACAAAATTTAACTTAATGAATTTAACAGTTATAGTTCGGCGAATATTGGAATTTTAAAATTTGAAAAGTACAATGACAGAATTTGACCAAGTTAAAGGATAAAGACTAAATCCACAATTTTCAAAAAGCATAAGGACTAATGGCCAAATTTAACCTAATTTATACTATTAATTTCATTTTAGATTATTCTATTATTATTAGGTTAATTATTTGTTTATTTTAAACTATAGAGTAAAAATTTAAAAGTTAAAATCTGTTTCAAGTCTCTTTACATTTTCTACATTCGGAATTTAGTCTATGCTTTTATTTTCAGGAATATAATCCTTTACTTTTTTGAATTTAAAAATTATGGTACAACTGTTATCATGGTTGGAATTCTTCTATTAAATTCTTTGGTGTAACATTTTAAAATTAAAAAAAAAATAACTTAATAGTCACATAACAATAAAAATAACGATAAAAATATTTATTAGGATTTTTTTTCCCTTAAAAACACTCATTTGAATCGTCATGATAAAAAAAAATTTCCTGTTAGAATTATATTGTTGTTAAGAAAAATTGACGTCAGCCTCTTAATTGAAATAGTTAATAAAATTAACTATTTAGACTAAATAATTACATTATAAAAGTAGATGGACTAAATTATGTTAAAAATTTAAGTATATAGATTAAATCTCAAGTTTCAACATAGTTTAAAGGCCAAAATTGAAATTTGACCATTGTCTTAAAAGAAATGGGAAGCCACGTGTATTTAGACATATTAACTATTAACCATGTAATTTTTTAACCACGTGTATTCTATATAACTACGTAATTTTTTAATCAGATAATTAATAATATTAATTAGTTGGACTAATTAATAACATTGTAAATTTAAAAGATACTAATTTGTTTTTATATAGTATTTTTTTGAATAATCTCATTATAGATTTTGATCATATTTATTCTTTTTGAGACAATACCTAAAATTACCCGTAACCCCTTTCCAACACATAAATAATAGAATAATGTGCTTCAGCATACTCAAACTCATGTCTTCTTACATTGACAACAAGCCCATGTCAATAAAGCTAAGGCTCAATCGATATTTTTATCCAATTTTTCAATGTATTTAAGTCATAATCATTTTATTTTTAATAAATTTTTTTATCTTTTATCATAATTTAATTCCTTTCATAATTAGTAGAATATTATCATATTAATATAATTTTAACTCTAAAATTATTTATCTAAAAATTGAATTAAAATTTGGATTCCACAATGACATATACTCTTTAATATATATATATATATATATAAAAGAATATTGGAAAAGGGGACACATGGCACTATTGGAACACTTCTTATTAAATTAAAAATTTTCACTAAGGTTGTGTATCAAATACCAACCTTACCTTACCTTACTTAACCTAACATAAATATAAATTTTATATTTAAAATTTTAATATAATAATAGGACAAAACCTAAACAACAAATGCAACTAATGTGATTCAAACCCAAGCCACACTCGAGATGATGAACATCCTTAACCATCAAGCCATCACATGGGTTCAAGGAACTCTTGTCTTTCCTTTCATTTGACATGCCAATGTTTATCTTTTTACTTTTTTATTTTATTTTATAAAATTATTTATGATATTTTTTTCATTGTGTTATTATTTTTTTTTTATGTATTTAGAGTATTACAAAGGATATCATATTTCAAAGGAGTTTTCATTTTTGGTCATAAATTATGAATAAGCTTTGCAATTTCCTTATAATCTGTGCAACAATGCAAAATGCATGCTTTTGAAAGAACTGTAAGAGTGAAACACAGAAGCTGCTTTGCTTTGCTTTTGGCACCAAAGTCTGACATAAGCAGTGACCTAATAATGTAGTGAAGAGAGCCGAACTGAACCCAATTTTTAAATACATAGATCAATCAAAAGCACTTTGTAGTTTGTCCTAAATCCGGTTTCAGTTTTCACATTTGCCACCTTATGCTGCAAAAGTCCACCATTTTATTCCCCTTTAGATCATCTTTGATTATACATCATTTGCTTCTTTGACTCCCCCCAACCTTTTCTCCCTATGGAACATAAAAGAGTTAGGCTTTAACATGTGTAGGGTAGCTCTAAGGTCCTAATGCACTTTGGGGCATTTGGGACCCCCCATGGCAGGCTATGTTTGTATGGTTATGAATTTGACACATGTTCTGCTGCATTGTTCACTATCACATATATTGGTTTTTACAATCAGGATTGTGTCTGTCTACTCCTGGGATTTGTATAATTTCTCTATGTCAAATGATGAACTTTTTTTCTTTTGATTAATCACCATTCATTAGTTGTAATACTTTAACATGGGGGAAGATAGAAGTAGGACATTAAAGCTAAAGAAAACGTCTCTAATAGAACAGATCTTAGCAGCTACTTGAATGCATGTGCTGTTCTAGCACCAGCCTTGAGGCCACCTATTTTTGGGATCCCATCTTGGAAACCATCGCCTTCTACTCGAATTTGCACCCAAGGTTGCAGTCTCTTTCCGCGGGAACATAAGCTTGGATAGGAAGCCTCTGCCTCTACGGCTTCGTGTGGGGGCTTGTCCATGTTTGGCTGCTTGAGTTGGAGTGTTGCAGTTGAAATGATCAGCATTGGCAGGAAAGATCTCGTCTCGATTGCGAATAGAATTTAGCCTTAGATACCTTTGTTCAAGTGATTCCTTTGGTATGTCTCTTGCTAACAATGGAGAAGCACCCCCCCAGTTGTTGGTTCCCAAAGAAGGATGCTGTGGAGTTCTGAACTCCAAAAGTTCCCTTTGCCTCATTCCTGCTTTTTGGTACTTAAATTTAGGCCCATCTTCCAGGCCTTTTGTACCAGTATCTTTGGTATCTTCTATGGGAGAACATTTCAAGGCTGCATTGGACTTACCTCCAATATTTAACTTCTTATCTCAAAACTCACTTTATTACCCTTATGTTAACCCTATGTTATCAAGATTCTGAGGTTAGTGTCAATTTAAGTTTGTTCACAACAACAGTACACTCAATTTAACAGCTTGTAATATATTTAAAAGATTATACCTTACACATATCAACTATGTGTTGAATACAAATGTCGGATACGAGTGCTTTACGAAAACGAATGTAGATAAACTTGTGTATGTGCAAGTCCCATGTACGAATTATAGGTTGGTGATATTAGATGGAAACCCAAATTTGGCAGCAGCGGCTTTTAGCAAACATAGAATGAACAGTGTGCAATGGTAAGTTAAACAATTGATGACTAAAATTTTATTTAAACTAATCATTGCATTAATTAAGCATCTTACAGTGTTGCAAGTAATTGACAAATTAGAAGGCCAACAACAAAAATTAGCAGTGATTAATTAAACACCTTATTGGCACCCCAGTGATCCCCCTCTCCCAATTTGAAATATATACCAAAGATAAAAAACCAAATTAAAAGGCCTTTTTCCAGTGTTTTGGTAGAAATGGAAACTGGAAACATGAAATATGAATTGGCTTTTAGTCTCACTGGGAGACAAAGGAAGACGATTCTTTCAAGAACTGAATGATGTAGACATCCATTTTTATTTTGGGAAGACAAATATAATGTTTAAATTCAGGTGCCAACGAATCTGAAGAAACAAAGTTATGGATGGATGGGAAGAAAAGACAAAGCAACAAGATGAAAATTTAAGTGCTGCTATTTCTCTTAAAGTATCTGAAGAGAAATACAGCATTCAGTATTATTAAATCATCTCAGAATAATTTGCAGATTATGAAGTCACATATTAGTCAAGTAAAGCACTTGCTTTAACAAGATTGATCAAACTCAATACTAGGGTTCATCTTACCATTCATAAATCTTCTACCTAAAAAAGGTCCTACATACATCAAACTTTGTACAAAAACTTTACAAAAGCTGAATGATGCATGAACTCCAGCTGACGACATGATTTCTTATATAATTTAACGAACCTGAGCACTGATTTCCCAGCTCATTTTGCTTCTTGGAGTCGCATTCGTATTGACTCAGGGCTTGACATTTTATTGATGCTGAAACCAATCAATGGAAAGTCAATTAGTTAGTTCTCTTAGAACTCACCAACATATGTTCTGATGAATATGATTTGTTCTAATAAGCACATTTTGGGCCAAATGGCTTAGAAAATACAAACATTTTTATGTTTTATAAGTAAATATGTGAGCAATAATCCAGCAACTATCACCATGCCAAATGAGGGGAAAAGGTGGCAATATTAGTTATCGAATTAATTATACTCACCAAACAAGTAAATCCCCGGCAGAGGCAGTCTTTTCAGATATCCATTCAGGAACTAGTTCTAGCAACAGGTTTAGCTGCTCTTCAACTTCTCCTGGGAAAGCAGGGCAAGACATGGTTCAACTAATGTTTTCATGAACCAAACAAATATCATGACCTGGGCTATCAGTTTAGCATAAAAACTTACCTCTATCAGCAATATCACAATGACCAGCAATTATTTTGTGTGTTAGCTCTTCTTTGGTAATAACAGAGCGATTTAAGGACCAGAATAGATAGTGAATCATGTTGAAGAGCTTAGGTAGGCAGGCAATCATCTGTTGTCGTCTTTTTGCTTGAGAGATTGCTGGATCTAGCTCCTCCATTGCTTTCCTCTCTTTCTCCCTTATCTGCAAAGATAATTAATGGTTACTTTAAATTATACCAAAGCCCAACTCACACAGCTCCATATGCTATTCAATGTTCACTTCCGACTAGATATTATGCTAAATGATGCCAATAAAGAGTAAGATTGCAGGATATATTAGTTGCTAAGCTCATTAACTAATATGCAAAAGTGCATTTGTCGAAGATCCTTCATTCTTGTTACAATAGGATAAGAATAGTGGGTGTCCCTAATTCTGTATCTAAAAGGAAATGCAAAAGAAATGACAGTAGGTGACCAATTACTTGGAGTAGTTAGTAATGTATGCAGATGTAATTCATGCTCTAGAATGATGATAGCAAAGTGAATTCAGAGAGGGCTTACTGAATGCAGAAGGCTCTCAGGTAGAACATCATCGTCATTATCAACAGGATTGCTTTCCATCTTATGCACTTCATCAACAACTTTCTCTTCCTTAACAGGAGTGTCAAATTTCAAGGACCTGGTGCGTGGCGGCCGCCTGACTAACTTGCTTGATATATTGGAAGAAACCTCATCTGGGCTCATGTAACATCTCTTTTGCGGCTGCAGAGTAGGTGTGGCAGTCATCAGCCTAGCAGGAGTTGAAGCTAGTTTTGCAGGTGTGGACTGAAGACAGCCAGATTTTGTAGGGGACTTATCTTCAGTTTCCAATGAATTTATCTCTTTGACTGGACTTGCAGGGAGGCAAAGTTTGGAACTTGGCTCACATATAGTTGGTTTAGATAAAAATTTAGTTGGGGACTGAATTGGAGCAGAGTTAGTTTCAATGCCGTTGACAGATTTGCGAGCACATTTTTCTGCAACTTGTGAAGACTGAAGAGAAACCTTTGAACATTTTTCGACAACCTCTTGAGCTTTGCTTGTAGCTTTCCTCGAAAAGCGCTTTCGAAATGATCTCGATACATGAGATGCTACCACAGGTAGCTGGTCATTAACTGCATCAGGTAATGTCTCCACATCCAGTTTTGAGTTGGAATTTGTGTGTTTAGATGGTTGTGGTTGAGCTTCCTCTTTAAGAACTTCACCTTCCGATGTCAAGGATTGCTGCTCTGTCACTGTCTCAGTTGATGAACTCCACTGCGAATTTTGCTTTGAACGATTGAATGGCTCTGGGAGATCATCTTCTGGAATTTCATCAACCTGAAAGCACAACAATTAAAGTCAACACAACATGATACATGAAAAAAATGGTTAGAACAACATTAGAAAAGTTTTAGTTTCCAGACCACTAGAGACACTTTGTAGGCCTCAAAATGTGAGCTTACTAACAAGGGCAGTTTATACCAGCCATCGGAGCTATTCACATACTTTACAATGAAGTTTGAGTACTTAATTTTACATCTAGCAAACTTTAATCTTAAAAGTTAAAGCTTAATTAGAAAGAGTTACTCAGATTATAAAACTAAGCCAAATAATCCAAATATGATGGCAAGAACCACACAAAGATTACTAAACTGAAGAGAATACCTCAGGATGAGCGTCGAGATAGCCTGCAAGCCGAGCTCGAAAAACCCTCCTCGTGTTCGGATTCTTAGTCTCAGACTTAGAGTTATCCCCACAGTCAATCGCATTGACAATGATACTAACGTGGAGATCTGGTTTCATACAACTAGTTCTCTCATCAAATATCAGCAATCTCTTTATCTCAATCGCCTCCGGTAGAATATGCTTCAATTGGGCTAAGTGACCATATGAAAACCTCCTGTAAATCAACCCCCCCAAAGATGAATAAGTAAAGAACGCAGTTTACACTGAATAAAAATGATAAAGCCAAATCGAGTTACCTGTCGGTTAAGCACTCTACTTTGGGGCAGATATTAGTAAAAGTTGGCATCGAACCCTTGAGTTTTAGCAGCCGGATTGCAGAATCCAAGCAATCGAAAAACCGGCACAAAATCTCGTACCTGTTTCACAAATATTCAATCAATAAAAACATACATTGTTTAAAAGGAAAATTGGGTCAGAAGAGGTGAGACTTACTTTTCAGGGAGCTTATCGGAACTGTCACTGGAGGTTTTGGGAGGGGGAGATTCGGGTGTCCATGATAAGATCTGTTTTGGAGCCGATTTGATCTGGTTGGTCTGAGTTTGGGGCTGGATCTGGGCCACTTGCCGGACCTCCTTGATGGAGAGAGCAGCGCTACGGTTGCGAGCGCGACTGGGAAGCTGAGAGGCGCGCTTGGCTGGGGTTTTGGAAACGGGTGAGTTGGAGGTTAGATTGAGAGACTTTTTGGATTTCAGAGGGGTGGATTGAAGAGAATCTGATGAGTTCATATCTGGAAAAATTACAAAAGATAACGAAGAGAGGCGGGAGTTAGCGGCGGAGAGAGGAGGGGCTTTACGGCGGAGGACGAGAAAGGGTGGGAGAATATAAGAGGGCTATAATGTGGCGGGAAATCTAAGTTGGCACTACTATCTATACTTGACACGTGTATTCCCGCCAAATTGGCCCGTTACGTCCCGCGAGTTCCCTTTTAAGGTATGTTTTGGAATTTGGAGCAAGAGGAACCCGTTCTAACAAAGGTTTCGATTCATGTACATGGACTTACTAAAATCAGACCTATATTACAAAAGGGATCAAATCAAATTTTTATCTCTAATTTACAATCAAAATTTCTTTTTCATTTCTCAAAATCTATTATTTATCCATCATCTCGATTATATACCCATTCACCACATACCAATAATAGATATGGTATCGTTGAGTGGGGACTAAAATTGGAATATGATTAAATATTTTTGCCGCCTCCAATGGTTTTGAGCAGTTTAGCCTATAAGCCTCCTTCCGTTCATGACGTGGATGATTTTGTTGGATGGTGTAATGATAAGAGGTGTACATTTATGGTTCGTTCTACTTACGAGTCTATTTGTGGGATGGCATTTATTGGGATCTCAAAGGTACGAATCTTCTTTTGACTTGCATATTTAAATGGGGTCCTTACTAATGATGGCGAGCGAGAAGGCAGCTTATTTTCGATGCAAGCTATAAGGTGTGTGGAAATTCAACAGAAACCATTAATCATGTTCTAAGATTTTGTTCCCCAATTGTGGCGACATGAGTGACGGTGGATTGGTTTGATATTAACCTATTAGATCTCGATTATTTTGCTTGCAATTCTAATGTTTGACCAATCTTTTTTGGTGTCATTTGCTGGCATCTCTAGATTAGAAGAAACATTTTTTTTAATGCAGCTTTTTTTAAATGTGATAATTTCTTGTAGAAGAGCTACTGAATGAGAGATATTTATCTTCATTCTAACCATAGGATGATGAGTTCTTTGAGGCAAAAACAAACTAAAATTTGCAGATTAGTTAGGTGGATTCCACCTAAGGATGGATGGTATAATGTAAACATTGATGGTGTTGTTAGCAATGTGTCTAGAAATGTTTCAGCGGGTGGTTTAATTCATTTCCAGCATGGCAATTGGATTGTTGGTTTTTCTAACAATATTGGACGTTGTTCTATACTCAATGCTGACCTTTGGGGTGCTCTTGAGTGACTGCAAGTAGCTTGGAATCTAGGGTTAAAAAGGGTGGTGCTTGAGATGGATAGTACTGCAACTATTCATTTGATTCAAGCAAATTCAGTAGAATAACATCACTCAACTGTCTTACGAGCTATTAAAGATCTATTCCAACTTTCTTGGATGGTTCGAGTTACACATGTATTTAGAGATGATATCCAGGTAGTCGATAGTTTGGCATCAATAGTGTCCTCAAGGCTTCTAGGCAGATATATCTACTAATTTTTTTAACCCAACTAACCCCAAAAAATAAATATTTACAAGAATGACCTAACTTAAAAAACAATTACGGGAATGACCTAAAATGAACAGTGTCGGGTGGTGCCGGCACCCAAATCAATCATCATTTAATCATTGCATGGGTAGTTTTAGAAAATATATATTTTTATGTAACTTTTTAAAAAATACGGGTATTTCCCGGTTCAAAAAAATATTTTTATTAGGTGTTGGTGTCCAGGTGGCCAACATCAGAAATTTTTCTTTAGTTTTTTTCGGTATTTTTTTGGTGCCAGCACCTGTGTGACAGGAAAATTAATATTTTTTAGCTGACGCCTTCTCTCTACCGACACTGATATGATTTTTAATTTTTTTTTTTTACTGGTGTACTCTAATTACCGGGACCATATATAATATAACTGCATTATTATTTTTAAATAGTATGATTTGAAATTTTCTAAATAATGTATTACAATTTTTTTATTGAAATTTTCAAAACAATATACAACTTTGTTTCTTATTGAAACCATAAAATTGCATTAAATTTTTTCTCGCCTTGAAACCATAAAAAACTGTTAATTAAATTTATTAATGCAATTTCATATACAGTTTTTGCTCTGTTGAAACCATAAGTGTCAAACTCTTCATTTTTTTCGTTTTCTTCTCTTGTTTCCTTGGCTGTTGAATTTTTTCATCATATTTGCCCACTAAGTGTTATTTTCTTTTGTTTTATTTGCCCACTAAGTGCTATAATAAGTAAACTAAACTCAAAAACATTTTCTTTTTCTTATCAAATATTCAGTGCTTCTTCTCTACTGATATTGTATTATTTTCTTCAAATCTCTTTTCTCATGCAACTGAAGATTTAGGAGTCACATTGTCCCAAGCTTGAAGAAGAACCAAACGGGTGCCAATTCTGACAACTAGAGCACGTTGACAAAAGAATTTAAAAATCACACTGATGCTAGCAAAGGAAAGGCCGACACTAAAATTTTTTTCTTGCCATGGGTGCCAGCCACCACGATACCAACACAATTTTTTTTTTTTCCATTGCCAACTATTGTAGTGCCAGCACTAAAAAAATATTTTTTTTAAACTCCCATACAATCAACAACTAATGATTCAGGGATGATTGACTTGAGTGTTAACCATAAGGTGTTGGCACTGACTAACACTGTTCATATTAGGTCATTCCCATCATTGTTTTTGAAGTTGGCTCGTTCTTATAAATATTTTATTTTTTGGGAGTTAGTTGGGTAAAAAGGCCTATATCTACATATAATCGTCGGATGAAGACCTCTATATATTGATTATTCTAGAATAACTTGACTTCGTTTATCCTAATTTTATCCTTCTTATTGTAAAAAAAAAAAAAAAAAAATTCAAGGTCTTGTCCTTGCAGAGTCAGAATGCAATTTTTTCATATTTTTGAGGTTATTTGAAAACGACTATATCTATAATTTCCGCCATCAATATTTCTTGTATCTTATAGCAGGGGCAATTATTACAAGATAAAAATTTCGTTGCATTGACTTATAATTCTCAAAAACGAAAAAGAAAAAGCAGCACACATTCAAGAGATGGAGAAGCTTGTTTCAAGCTGGTCCAAAAACAAACCTTTGCCTGAATCTTATATATTCCCACCGGAAACAAGACCCGGCAACCTTATTGCTCCTACTTGCAAAACTATTCAGTCATCGATCTCTGTAACGCTGCGGGTCGAAATCGAACCGATATCGTTCAGCAATTTTTGAAGGCCAGCCAAGAGTATGGATTTTTCCAGGTTAAACACACACAAATGAAAGATTTATTATCAATTTCCTATGACCAACTGCTGTGTTGAATTTGCTTCGTCCTCATAAAAGGTTCTTTGTGAAAAGGTTGTTAACCATGGAATTTCAGAAAATCTAATGAATGAAAGCATGGATGTGTTCAAGGAGTTGTTTGAAATGCCTGATGAAGACAAGGTCATGCTCTATTCGAGGACCGCAAAAAAAGTTGCAGGCTTTTGACAAGCAACTTAAACTATGATCGGGAAAAGGTTCATCAATGGCGTGACAATCGAAGACACCCTTGTCATCCTTTACAAGATTGCATCAAACATTGGCCTCAAAAGCCAATTCGATACAGTTATACCCCTGAATTTGCTCTCTTCCTTGTTTCATTTTCTCAGTACAAAAACTTTGCAGGGCAGTTGTGGCTGCATTGTCGATTGAAGCAAAGAAATTGGGTTTAAGGATCCTGGAGCTAGTTTCTGAAGGGTTGGGGCTAGAATCTGGATACTTTGGGGATAAATTAAGTGAATCTCTGCACCTATTTGTTAACCATTACCCACCCTGTCCTGACCCGAGTTTGACCCTGGGAATAACCAAACATTGCGACCCTAACCTCTTAACCATTCTCCACCAGGGAGATGTAAACGGCCTTCAAATCTTCAATAATGAGGAATGGATTGGTGTTGAACCGCTGTACAATGCTTTTGTGGTTAACATTGGCAACCAGTTACAGGTACTGCTAGTTCCCCTGTTGATGATTCGAAATTTTCAAACACACCAAAAAGCCTAGTTTACTCATTGATTAAAATATATTGGTTGCTTTTGCTTATATATAGATTATAAGTAACGATAAGCTGAAGAGTGGTGAACATCGGCTAGTAACAAACTCAAGGGTCGCTCGAACAACAGCTGCCTTCTTCATTGCCCCTTCTGAGGATAGCATTATAGAGTCAGCGATATCTCTTGTTGGCGAAGCTTCAGTTTATAGAGCATTTGAATATAAAGACTTCCTACTTGATTACCTCTCCCACATGGGCAGTAATGAAGTCGTACTGGGGCGATTTGAATCCCAAAGCTTAAATAACGGTACTCCTGTTGGCTTTAACAATAAGTCCATTCCTCTATTTCTTTCTTCTGTTTTACATTATTTATTGTACTATTTTTTTTTTAATTTTTTCTGCTTTATTCATGCTCAAATTTGTTCACAAATATCGAATTTGTCATGTCATTGAATAAGGCACCAAGTGTTTACCTCTAGTGCGGTGCGATGCGTAGTTTTTTTTTTTTTATCTCATGCTGCAGTATCGTTACAATATCTAATCTCACCGCCACCATTATTTTTACACTAATCGCATGTAATCGCACTGCCCATCCAAAGGGGCACTAAGTTTGAGCTATCTAGACTTTATCATGGGCCGGACTACTCGTTCAGGCCCAAAGGCACGCTCGAAAAGTGGGAGGGTTTGGGCAAAAATTTAGGCTCGAAAATGGGGTTTGAACAAAAAATAAGCTCGTTTTCTAAATGGGCCGAGCCTCGAGTAGAATTTTTTGTCTACGCCCAGCCCAATTCGACCCAAAGAAGTTTTTTTTTACTATTTTGTTGTTGTTTCGCTACTTTTTTTTGTTATTTTATTGTTATTGTTTGGGTATTGTACAATTTTTGTTTTATTGTTAATTTTGTTATTATTTTAAAGGCATTTGCTTACTGAGTTGTAACTATTTTAAAGTTATTTAAGTATAAAATTTTTTTTAATATATTTTCAATTTGTTGGGAAAAAAGGTCATTTTATGATTTTAGTGTATATGATGTATTATACTTTTTAAGTTTGTTATTATATAAAAAAATCTAAAAAAATAAATACGGGAGGGCCGGGTTAGGCTTGAGTGTAGCATCTGTAATCTGAACAGAGCTTGGGTAGAATTTTAGGTCTATTTTCAGGCTGAGCTCGGATCTAGAAAACACATCTAAAATTTTGCATTTATTCGACCCATGATGAGGTCTAATATTATCTAATAAGTTAGTAATTAGGTTGATAATAATCAAAATATAGTATGAACATTGATGTTTGTTCTATTCAAACCTTTGTTAATGGTTTGTCTAAACATGTAGAAAACTACTCATTTAGATTTGCATTTTGTTTTGAGTTGTACTAAATAAATGCAACCTCAAAGTCTTACCCTTGTCGGTAACTTATACACGCTTGCTCGAAGTTATTATTGTCAGTACAAATCTCCGATGAGGAAAATTTCGAATACACAAATGAGACTTGAACAAAAAATAAAGAAATAGGACAATGCTCCAAGGCGTGTATCAAGCCACTATCTTTAAGGTTATATTCGCCCTACCTCTATTCGGTGTGCAAAAGAGTTTCAAGCAAATTAACCTCGAGGATACAATGAAGCCGATATCTATTTGCATTTTGCACTGACGAGAATAGTCCATTAAGCATTGAGCAATGTATAACAAGAAACTCAATGTCTACAAATAATTTCTACCATAAAGAAATTCTTTATAGAATAATCTAATACTATTAAAAGAATGGAGGAAGGACAGAAAGAATATTAGAATTTGTTAGTGTGATTTCCAAATGAAATTTCATTCCTATTTATAGGAATTTTCATATCTCTTCATAAACATATTTTAATAGGTGTCTTTTCTGAATAATAATATCTTTAAAAAGACACCTAATTATTCATTTAATATTACAGATATTCAAGTAATATTGTTTGAATAGTTATAATTTTATCAAAAATCAAGTGATATAACTCTTGACTAATAATTAAAAATTTTGATTTTTGATTAATTACACAATTTTATTTATAGTTATTAAAACACTATAAATATTCAACTTGATTCCAATTTATTGCAGGGTTTACAACCAAATACCAAAACCTAAGTGGCTGATTTCTATGGGGAATTGTGCGAATGGTAGTGGACACTACCACTACTCGAGCTGTGTTGTTAGAGGTTGTGGTAGAGTAGCCCCTGTTGACATCTATGTTCCTGGTTGTCCACCCATGGCCAATTGCAGAAAAAGATCAAAAGGCGCAACTATTTCCTCCATTGGTGGTCTAAGTAAAAGGATATCACAATTTGCTTGCCTTCTTGGCTATTTTGAATGCCATATTAAGAGCAAATAAACTAGGTGAAAAGCACATATAGATGGAACAAGAATAGATTACAAAACATATTCACTTACATATTCATTACTGAAACCATCATTAGTTTGTTCATTCAATAAAACATAATTTGCAGCAGAAACCTTTAAAGCTGTTATATTTTGAAGACCCAGTTCATATTTTTAGAAAACATTTGTTTGCATAAAACTGAGTTTTTTTCAGTCATCACAATTTAGAAATCATAAACACATCCAAATTCAAAAATTTAAAACAAACAATTCAAAAGTCCAAATAGTCCAAAAATTACAAAACTCTCAAGAAAAACTGGAAATTTAATTAAAACCTTTAACTCTAAGAAAGTTTTCCGACTAGTGGTCACCGCTGAACCTCTGTCGCACCAACCCGCCTATGTCTGAGAGTTGCCTAAACAGAACAACAAATAGATGTGAGTTTTCATAAACTCAGTGTGTAACTCACAGGAACATACATGCATAAAATTCAGATTTTCAATATATCAGAACGGAAGCAGACATAAGTCCTCTATAGAATAAGATCATATCAGAATCAGATTATCAGAAATATACATATATATAGAATCCCACCCCCATCCTCTACACACCATCTCTGTCCATCCCAACACACCATATGGGGTATAAAACACCCAGTCATCCCTACACACCACATAGCGTCTGTACGACACTTATTAGAATAATATGCAGCCAAGCTGTCAGAATGTCAGCGAAACTTCGCCTCACAAAACACTTCATCTACATATACAATCTCACCCCATATACAGATACAGAAAACAGATATACGAACATAACAGTTTTAACATGCTCGAATACAAATATCATACAAACTTATGCAAATCAGTCAAACATACATATCGGTTTTCCTATACTCAATTAATCTACTAGATTAACAGATCTCATGCGGTAGGGTTTGGTTAGCCTTTACCGACTATATGGAAGGCCCACATTCGATCGGAACAACACATGCAACCCTAGGGATAATTTCAGAAATTTTGGCCCACACGCCCAAATTGGCCTTGCTCGTATGGCCCACACAGCCACACACTTGCCTATTACACAGCCATGTGTCGCACATGGCCGATCACACAGTCGGGTACACGCCTATGTGGTGTCGACATGCCACTTTTTAGCTTTTGCCAAACCTTAATTTCTCGTGTTTTTGTTACACACCTGGTTCGTTTCTGATGCTATAGCAATCCCGAGACCTCTGAAACCTAAAAACGCTATTCAAGCGATCAATTCTAAGTACCAAAACACCAATTTATCAAAACCAATTGACATACTTGAAAGTATTACTCAATCGAAAGGCTCTATCACTTGCCAAAATAGTTACGACAACCCACACACACTATACGATAGAAGACGAATTTCGATCCCTTTGATTTACACCTACCACAAGAATTCACAACATTAACACATCCGAAAACAACCCACAATTGCACGAACTTCAAAAACACTTACCTACCACAATCCGAACAGGGATCACGGAACCAAAACACAGTTATTGAACAAATGTATTGCAAATAGAAATCAAAGAAAGAAGAACCCAAAAAGTTTGCAGAGTCAAACAGGGAAAAACGTTTGGAAGAAGAATTTGGAGAAGAAAATAAGTCAAATGAGGAGAGGAAATTTTTGGGAAAAAGAAAAGAAAAATAATAGAAATAAATCAAAATAAAAATTTTAACAAAATTCCCCAATCCATCCACTAACCACCCTATCCCTCAAAATCCTACCCACTAACCACAACTAACTACCTTAGAATTCTAACTCCACCCAAACTCTATCACACAACTGAAGCAAAAATATTATCCATGCTTACACATAAAATCAAACACAAGACCTTTAGGCAATCTAACTCCTTATCACTTGAACCAACAAGCTCATTCTAATATGAGTTTACTAAAAATATAATATAAGCCCACCCAACAGAGATAATGCTAGGATAAAAAATAACAAAATTTACCTAAAGTGAGACTTGAATCTAAAACCTCATATACGCCTAAAACACTTAACCACTGAAGCAGATACATATTTATAACAAAATTCACAAAAACAAAATTAAAAAATTTAAGACGTTACAGTTGAGGCATAAGAATATAAATAATCATTCAATAGAATCCAATAACTAATTAAAAAGAGAAAAAAACAAAATTAATAATATCTTGAAGATTAACATAACCTCAAATTTTTTTTTTCAAGTTCAATTCATTTAATTAATTTTAAAAATCCAAATGGTAAAGATAAATTATTTTATATAGAATTAAGGTTAAATTAATAAAAAAAATATAAAAATTAAAGAATAAAATTGTTATTATACCAATTAAAAGTATCATCGTTAGCCTGCAAAAAGAACATTAGCAATTGTAACTTTTTTTTAATTAAATGACTAAAATGAAAATTTACCAAAAATTTAGTAACTAATGGCGTGATTTACCCTTCTTAATATCTTATAGCAATGTGATGTGATGGATGAGCGAAGCATGAAGCAAGACAAAAGCTGGGGCCCATGGATTTCTAAATCATCTGTTTATCTCTTTATTGGTTCTGTGTTCAACAACTTGTAGATCTCTTATATGATCAGTCTCATCTTTAACCAGATTATTAAGTTGTCCGCAACAACATCTATCATAAATTCACACATTCAAGAGATGGAGAAGCTAGTTTCAGGCTGGTGCAAAAACAAACCTTTGCCTGAATCTTATATCTTCCCACCAGAAACAAGACCCGGCAATCTCGTTGTTCCTACCTGCAATACCATTCCAGTCATCGATCTCAGTAAGGCTGAGGGTCAAAATCGAACCCGTATTGTTCAACAGATTTTGAAGGCCGGCCAAGAGTATGGATTTTTCCAGGTCAAACACGAGGGTGAAAGAAGCTTTATTATCAATTTCTGATCACTATAACTGTTTTGATTTTGATTTTTTTTAAAGGGTTACTTGCTTCGTCATTGATCTTTGTAAACAGGTTGTTAACCATGGAGTTCCTGAAAGTCTGATGAATGAAAGCATGGATGTGTTCAAGGAGTTCTTTGAGATGCCTTGGGAGGACAAAGCCATGCTCTATTCCGAGGATCCCAAAAATAGTTGCAGGCTTTCCACAAGCAGTGTAAACTATGCTCGGGAAAAGATTCACCATTGGCGTGATAATTTGCGACACCCTTGTCATCCTTTACAAGATTGCATCAAACATTGGCCTCAAAAGCCAATTCGATACAGGTAAAGATAACCGCCCCCCCCGAATTTTTTCTCTTGTTTGGTTTTCTCAGTACCAAAAACCATTGCAGGGAAGTTGTGGCTACATATACGATTGAAGCGAAGAAATTGGGATTAAGGATCCTGGAGTTAGTGTCAGAAGGGTTGGGGCTAGAATCTAGATACTTTGGGGATAAATTAAGTGAATCTGAGATACTATCAATCAACCATTACCCACCCTGTCCAGACCCGAGTTTGACTCTGGGAGTCGCTAAACATTGCGACCCTAATCTCTTAACCCTTCTCCACCAGGGCGATGTAAGTGGGCTTCAAGTCTTCAACAATGGGGAATGGATTGGTGTGGAGCCGTTGCACAATGCTTTCGTGGTTAACATTGGCAACCAGTTACAGGTGGGTATATATCTGTTTTATGATCCCCCAGTTTTTTAAAAACTAGCATATAGAAATACAGATTGATTCCTTGATTATGCATAAATAGATTATAACTAACAACAAGCTGAAGAGCGTTGAACATCGGGTTGTAACGAACTCGAGGGTTGCTAGAACTTCAGCTGGCTTCTTCATTGGCCCTTCCGAGGATAGCATTATAGAGCCAGAGAAATCTCTAGTTGACGACGCTCCATTCTATAGAGCTTTTGAATTCAAAGACTTCCTACTTCACTACTTCCCCAACTTGGAAGACAACGAAGTCGTTATGGGGCGTTTTAAATTGCAAGCTTAGTTAACACTACCTTTATATGTCTTTTTATCTATACACAGTGCAAATATATCTCAATTATAATATGATTATAAAAATAAAAATAATTAAGACACAGATTATCAAAATTTGATTTAAAATAACAAAATCTCGTATCATCAAGTACGAATCTGAGCTTGAGTGGCTCATCTCTATCTCCCGAGAGTCTTCCGTTGCCGATGATGTCCCCTGCTTTAGGTGGGAGTTTTGCTGCAGCTATGAGTGGTGGATGGATGGTGGCGCCCAAAAGCCTCCAGATGCCAGCTGCCGTTTGGTGGCTGTTCCAGGATTGGTGTTGCTGGTGGCTTTCACTATCTTCTAAGGTGGCTCCAAGGTGTCTCCTGACTAGCGATTGATGAATCTCGTATTCTGTTGTTTTCTCCCTCTCTTTTAAGGAAGGTCTTCAGTGGAAACGGAGGTCACTCAATAACGGAGATCATACGCACTAATGACGCGAAAGTGACTGGTGATGATTCCTCTTGGCTGTTGAGAATCATTGTCTTTGGTTTATTGCCATTGTCTGTAATGTAATAACTCCCATTCTATGAAATGAAATTTTAGTATTGATCAAAATTTGAGTTGAAAAGAAAAATAAGGTTTGTGATTTTGATTTTTTTATCTAGAACTGTTGATTGTGTTGTTTCTTTCTCCTTTTGATTTTCAGTTCTCATGTTATTGTTAAAGCTGACATCTTATTGTGGTTGGTAGGGTTAAAACTGCATTTTATCCTCATGAAATTCTCTAAATGCAACAAAAGGGTAACAAGCATGGTAAAGTGTGGTAGAAGAAAGAGCAGAATCCCCATCTTAAAACATAGATTTTGTTAGGCTATAATCACATAACTGCAGAGTCAACCGTGCCATGTCTTTGTTAAGAGTTCAGGTCATCCATACATGTGATCTGAGTATGGAGCCATCATTTCTCAATTATTAAATTTATTTTCCCACCAAGTTTGATTGTAATGCTCAGCGGCCAACATGCAGCCATGTGCATTGACCTTGGAACATATGGAATAGCCATCGTGGTAACAAGATTGTTTTGGCCATGGCCGATCTCGAGTTTATCAAGGATAAGGTGCTCTAGACTGGTTTAAGTGGTGAGGTACTCAATCTCAAAGACAAATGCATAGTAACATTAGTGGTTTCCTGTTGTTGTTTTGTACTAACCTAATAGGTGAGTTCATTGCATTAAGAGAGTTGGTCTTTGCAGGTTTGTGAGTGTGGGATTCATTATTTGGTTTTAATCCAATTAACCAACCAAATTTAGTTCGATTTAGTTAATGAGTTAACCAGTCGCGTATCTAGGGGTGGCAGGCCTCGGACTCTAAAATAGAAAATTGTTCATTTAGACATTTTAAAAATTTTAAATTAGTAAAGGTAAAATTATAATTTAATTCCCTAAAAATAATAAAAATTTGATATAATCTTTTAAAAATTATAAAGATATATGTTATTAAAAATTAAAATTTAATTTCAACTTCCTCTAAAAGAATTTTCTGACCCACCCCTAGAGTTAACCATTAAAAAAAAACTGTTGGATTAATTGAAGAGATTTTTAAAATTTTTTGATTATAAGTTAATTTAGTTTAATTAAAACAATAATGGATAACCCAAAAGTTGATATGTTAATGTTATTTTTTAGTATGAGTTAAAAGAATATTTTTTGGGTTCACTATACCTAAGTTCACTTTAAAATAGAGTTCGTTCTATTTTAATCGCTGAATTTTTTTTAATTTAATTACTCTAATTAAGATAAATGTTCGAATTGGTTATTACCGTTAAAATTTTTGTTAATCTATTGATAGATTGTTGACGTGACACATTAATTAATTGAATAACGTCACTAACAAATTTTTTTAACTTTTAACTAAAGCTTGAAAGCTTCTTTGTAATTATTCTAAAAACATTTTTCCATTCCAAAAATTGGCTACTTCGTTATTCTAAACCCCGCAACAAGTTCAAACCCCGAAGCAAAAACAAAGAACCAAATTTCAATTCTATCATGCTATTTTGGTTCTCCTTAAAATGTGAATTTAAAAAAAAACCCGAAAATATCTTCATATATTTTAAATTGTTTCGATCTATTTTAGAGAGAAAATTTGTTTGATCTACGATGTATAAAAAACAATCAATCCAAAAAGATTTTTAAGGAGATTTTATTGTTTCGTTATTAACATTCTCATCAAATTGTTTATTTCTACGAACACTATGTTTTCCTTATGAAATTTATGTTCTATTTCTATCTCAATAGTTATTTCTTTAGCACACTTCATACTATTTTGGAATCTACATATATTTTTCAAAAAAATGAAAGTTATAGTTACATTATTTAACATATCTTTCGATTGTAAATTTTTGCTAACCGAGTTCATAGCAAATAATATTTTATACCAAATAGTCATGCTCAACAAAAACTCAAAAATTTCAAGCTCATACGTTACTAAACATTCAGTCTCAACTTTGACTTTAGGATCATCATTAATTTCAACTAATTTCAATAAAACATCTCCTATTTGTGGAGCTTGAAATATAGCTTTAACACTTTCAATACGACTTTCTCAACGTGTTTATGACCATAATTTAAGAGTTAGGCTTTGTATATGGTCTTGTAGAATTTTTCATCTTTTCGTTAAAGAAAAGGATGGAACAATCACAAAGTACTAAATTTAGACTATGACAATCACATGGACTGCAAAATGATCTAGGATTAATATCTAAAAAATCTTTGTTGCCCTCCTAGATGTTTTCCTTTCATATTAGATCTATTATCATATCCTCGTTCTCTTATGTTATCTATATCAAGTCCAACATTATTTATTTCATCCGCAATAGCATCAAAAAGACCTTTTCCAATTGTTGAATTTGGGGTAATAAATAAATTAGGAATTAGTTAAGTTTCACCATTGTACGGAAATGTATAACTTCATCTTTTTTTATTAATTGATGAGTTTTTTTGAAAATTCAATTTTTTTATATTTTAAATTAAATAAATATTTTAATATGATTGTTTTACAAACTCCGATAGTTTATTAGGTCATTGGTGACTAAAGTAATCTTCTGAGTTCAAGTCTAACGTCTAGGCCGGATTGAGGAAGCTAAAAAAACATTTTAACTTCAATTTCATAGCTAGTTTTGACTTATGTATATATGGGCCAACAAGGTCGTGGATCTCAATCGGATACTACATATTTGTTTAGTAAAACCAAAACTAACCAAAAATAAAATTATTTGGAATGGGTTAATTCATAAATTAGGTTTGGGTAATTGTTAAAACTTCAATTAATTCATTCAATGGAAGTTTGGTTAAGTAATTAATAAAAAAATGCTCTTTTTTTTTTTGGTTTATATGTTGAAAAGCTCTTAAAAAATACGAAAAAAATTAATTAAGCACATTTGTTATCGATTTTTGTCGTTGACTATATTGATCGTTAAAAAGAATTGATTGGCCAATCGGATGGTGACATGTGACAGTTTATGGTCTAATCTAATATTTTTCCCATAAAAATGACTAAAAAATCTTAAAAAATATAAAATTAAAAATATTTTAAAATTAATATAAACTTATAACAATCATAAAAAAAATAAAAACTTATAAATATTATAAAAAATCTAATAAATTTTAATAAATTATAATTTTTTATAAAAATTAATGAAAATATTTAAAATATTATAAAAACGTATACAAATTCTTAAAGACTTATAAAAATAATAAAAATGATTAAGAACATTAAAATTGATACAAACTTATAAAAATTATTAAAAAAATTATAAAAACTTGAATTAGACTGAATTAGTTGATCAGACTAATGATACTGAAATCAACAAGGGTACCAATCTGAAGAAAGCCATTAGATTGGTCGACTTGGGAGTCAGGCAATTGAATTGATTTTTAATGTTTTTTTTAATTAAACTGGGCAAATTGGCAAACCTGTGGCTTGATCACTGATCTAACTATATAAAAAAAAAACTTAATTTTGAATTTTTTTATTAATTTTATAAAATTTCACTATCCAACTATTAGTGTATGTCAATATGAAATATTTTGACCAAGATTTTCAGAACCAGACCGATGTCAAATTAGTTAGGTTACCGGTTTGTCAGTTTGACCGATCCATCCAATTTAATTAAAGAATATATTAAAAAATTAGTTCAACTGCTTGGCTCATAGGTTAACCAATCTAATGTCTTTCTTTGGACTGGTACCCTTGCCGATTTCGGTCTAACTAGTCCAACCAATTGATTCAGTATAGTTCATGCTTTTATGATTTTTTAATAATTTTATATCATTTTTATTTTATTTTTATATATTTCAATATATTTTATGATTTTATAAGTTTTTAAGAAATTTTATAGGTTTTTTTTTTATAAAATTGTAAATATGTTTTATTAATTTTACAAATTGTTTATAACTTATTATTATTTTTATAATATTATAAGTTTATATCAATTTTAATATTCTTTAATATTTAATGATTTTTATGATTTTTTTTCTTTATCTTTTCTGATTTTTTAATATTTTTTATGATAAAATATTAGATTAAATCAAAAGCTGTCATATGTCATCATTCGATTGGTTCGTCAATTTTTTTAACGGTCAACGTTGTCAAGATGAAAACCGTTAACGGAAGTGCTTAATTGATTTTTTATTAACAACAAAGGCTTAATTGAATGCGAATTTAATACAAGAGGTTAATTGATTTTTATTATAATTGTTCTAATAATTGTTTTAATGAAAGATTTTCAATTTGGTCCCAGTGATGCGCTGCGTTTTGGTAATGGAGAATATTGCGCCTTTAGTCCCCATCGCTTTCACGCGTGTTCATTTTGGTCCTTCATTTCTCTATTTTTTCTTAAATTTGCCCCGAAATTTTATTCTTAGTCCGATTTAGTCCTTTTTTTTCGTTTATTTTCATTTTTTACATATTAATATTATTACTATTATTTTTATTAATATACTAATTATTTTTAAAGTATTATTATTACTAATAATTATTATTTCTAGTTTTAGCATTATTATTAATATTAACATATGTATATTATATATGTATATATTCATACATTTATATATAGTACTATCTTAATTACTTTATTTTAATATTACTATTATATTATATTTGTCTTTTTTATATACTTCATTATATTTCTAATATTGTTATTATTAGTTGTTATTTATTTCTAATATGTATATATTATGTAAATGTTTTAATATTATGTATATTTTTTGCACATACGATATGTATATAAGTTTTTAATATTATATTTCACATATATTATTATATATTTTAATATTATTAGTTATATTTTTCTTTTATACTATTATATATATTTCTAATATTATATTGTATATTTCTAATACTATTATTTATATATATATATATATATGTGTGTGTGTGTATGTATTTGTGTAGTGTATAAAATAGTTTTATTATTATTATTATCATTTCTAAGGTAGGTATGTATTGTATATGTTCTATATATGTTATGTGTATATTTTTAATATTACTAGTTATATATAATATTTCTTATACATTTCCACATACCTATTTTCTTCTATATACTATGTATATACTTTTTAATACCATATTATTTGTATATATTTATATAATTCTTTTAAATACTACGTCATGTATATATTATGTCATGTTTTGATATTATGTTTCTTAAATACCATATATGTTGTGTTTATTCTTAATACTATATGATGTATGTACTTTTATATATAATTATATTATATGTACATATGTATATATTTTATGTACATAATGTTACTTTCTATTGTCATCATGAATATGTTTTTATTATATTGGTAATACATCATCTTTATTGCTTATAATATTATTGTCATACTTATATTTGTTTCAATGTACTTCTAGACCTGTCTTTTATTTATTTCATATCAATTTGTTTTACGTTTAAAGGAAAATCTTTTTTCTAATTAATTTCAATACATAAGGCAATGTACCGATTTAGCATTAAACCGTAGATTTCATCGCTATGTTGGATGGAATTTGTCGGCTCGTGTTAAAACGGTATATCCTTTTCAAAAAACCAGGAATTGAAAGTTTTCGTTTTTAATCGGATCACGACTAAATTTCACATTGAACTCGTGTTTTTGAAAATCAATACAACACGTGTTTATGAGATACCAATTTTTGGGCGTCGCGAGGGTGCTAATACCTTCCTCGCGCGTAACCGACTCCCGAACCCAAATTTTTTTCTGGCTTTTAACGTAGACCCTAAACTCAGCCTTCTTTTCGTTTTAGAAAGAAATCTAATAGGTGTCCGATCACACCTAGGAAAAAGGATCGGTGGCGACTCCCCTCTTTATTTTAAAATCAAACTTCAATTTTCAATCTCTCAATAAATCGCCATAATTTAGCGACCGAAAGCAAATTTTTACGTCGCTACAATTTTTATAAGTTTTTAAGAAATTTTATAGGTTTTTTTTATAAAATTGTAAATATGTTTTATTAATTTTACAAATTGTTTATAACTTATTATTATTTTTATAATATTATAAGTTTATATCAATTTTAATATTCTTTAATATTTAATGATTTTTATGATTTTTTTCTTTATCTTTTCTGATTTTTTAATATTTTTTATGATAAAATATTAGATTAAATCAAAAGCTGCCATATGTCACCATTCGATTGGTTCGTCAATTTTTTTAACGGTCAACGTTGTCAAGATGAAAACTGTTAACGGAAGTACTTAATTGATTTTTTTATTAACAACAAAGGTTTAATTGAATGCGAATTTAATACAAGAGGTTAATTGATTTTTTTCGCATGTTAAAGGACTTTTTTTTTTTTTTTTGACATATAAGCATTTTTTTTTTAAGAAATGGCTGTAAGTTTCTGGTTGGATTGTTTGGGGGTGTGTTCTCATCTGGGGTCTCAACTTAGGGCTGCTAAATGGAGGCAGTTGGCTATTGATCTTGGCTGTGGGTAGGTACTGAAGGCATATGAGATGTTATATTGGGCTGAGGTGTTTTTTTCTTGTCATTTGGATTTAGTTCTGTAACTTGGCTTTTGGTGTGATTATGTTTAGGTCTTCCTTTATTTTTATTTGGGTTTGGGTCTACATTACAGCTTGTTGGAGAACTTTGATTATTTTGATGGTCCTCTTCAAGTGACATAAGGAACCAATTGGCATAACCATGGTGATAACACGTGTTGACGCCATCAAATTACCTCACCTGCTTACACCAAAGCATGACCATCTCTATCATACGAAACATAGTCTTAGGTAAGCCATTGTTAGACTAATTAAGAAATTACTCTTCCCCAGCACAAGATCCAACATATATATATATATATATATGAAAACCATAACGAGGAATCATAATGCTTGTGAAGATGACGATGGATTAAGCAAACGTAATGGACCCACCTCATCGCTAACATCACTCTTGCTTACGCCAACAGAAAATTAATGTCCATGTAAATGATCTGTTTACATCTAGCTCCAACAGATGATTGCAGGTAGGCTTTACATGGATGGGGAGCCTTTTACGTGGTAAAAATATTATAGAAATCCTTATATTTAGATTAAAAATTAAATTTACTTTTTTTTTTAATTAAAGATTTAATCTATTTTTCCTGTTAAAAAACTAACGAGTCTAATCTACAAGCCACCACCAAGTTGCTAAATTCCTGAGCGGCCAACCTGCATTGAACTTGTAACATATGGAATAGCCCACATGGTAAAGAAGATTGCATTTACAAATTTCAAGTGGCCAACCTGCATTGAACTTGGAACATATGGAATAACCCACATGGTAAAGAAGATTGCATTTACAAGTTTCAAGTGCATGCATATTACTGATAACAGTCCCTTTTCTCATAGATTGATTATCAGCCTACCAATTATTATAATCCATTTATATTTCCACTATACCCTATTTTCAATATAAGAATATTTCCCCATTCAACCATGGATAAAATAATAAAAAGATTCATGCAAGGTGTTGCCTAAACTATAGAGCTACTTCTCTTTGGGTGATCATTACTGCTAATGGGTCAACTCTATTATATAATACTCTAATAATACAAAGCACAATGATTAAATAATTTTAAGAGCAAAATCGAATAAAAAAAGGAAGGACCACCATTATTATGTCAACAGTACATCCAAATATTGTATGGGATGGAGTTAGGGTATTGGATTCCTTTAATATTATAATATAAATACAAAGATTCAACCTTAAATTTCATGTCAATTAAATTAAAATTTAAATAAATTTATCATTAAATCAGTGAGGTGATTAGTTGAATTCCAGCAATTAACATCAGCATCTCCATTTAATTTAACGACAACAAAGCTTTTATCACCTCAACTATATTATCTTTACATTTCGATTTTGATTGCTATATTGGTCTATAATAATCAGGATTTCAAATCAAACACTAATCAATCAACAGATTAAACAAATAATTGTGGTTCTTTCAAAATCCTACTACCTTCATCAAGTGACATAAGGAACCAATTGGCATAACCATGGTGATAAAACGTGTTGACGCCATCAAATTACCTCAGCCACTTACACGAAAGCATGACCATGTGTATCAAACGAATCATATGCTTAGGTAAGCCATAGAATTGTCACCCCCCGGAAAATCAGATTTCAGATGCTGTTTTAATTGAGAAATTAGTCTTCCCGAGGACTAGATCCAACCTCGTTAGATGCTACACATATAGGTGTGTCTGTGTTTTCTTTAATCTTATTATTATTATTATTTGTTTTCTCGATTTAATTAATGAAAAGTGAAAACCATAACTAAAGAATAAAGATGATGTTATGAAGATGACGATGGATTAAGCTAACGTAATGGACTGACCTCATGACTAACATCACTCATGCTTATGCAAATAGAAATTGTCCCACCAATAAAAATACAAATTTGCTTTTAAAAGAAGTTGTTTCTTTTAAATCTATTAAGGATTTTGATGTAAGGGAGGCTAATGTTCATATGTTATACTTTTATCATTATACCTATTCAAAAGTTAAGTTATTCATTTAAGTTTAAAGATTTATTCGAAATTTGAAAAAAATTTAGGTAAAATATTATGTTTAAAAAAATAAGTTTCGGCAGAAAAAAATTAAATCTATTTAAAATATGAATTGTGCTTAGACTCAAACACTTAAAACTCGAACTCCACCAGTTCTAGCCTATTTTCTAAGTTTGTAATAATATATTACACAGATAAAGCTTAAAATTGTACATGAACTTTGATTTAATGTGCAATTTGATATATCAACTTTGATTTGATGTAATTATACACATGAAACTTTAATTGTGATTCAAATATATACTTGAAACTTTGATATTGGTTCAATTATATATAATTAAAAAAATAAATATATCAATTTTTTACATTAAATAAATATAATTATTTATGTATGGAACATATAATAAAATGGTGTTACATTGATAATGGTGTCAGTGATTTATGAAAATTAAATCAAATCAAAATTTCATATATAAAATTGCACAAAACCAAAGTTTTATGTATAATATTGCACATTAAATCAAAGTTCATGTGTAGCTTTGATATTTATCCCTATATTATATTATGTTATTTTTATATATTATATAATTTATAACACATAATCCAAATTTACAGTAATATATAACACTATAATGTAAACATTAAAAAAATGTTTAAATTCCCTACATATAATTTTTTTACAATGCATAAAGTATATTAATATGATGCTTAAGCCAAACCTGGCTTGACAGATGAACATCTCTACTCATCACCCACTTTACTATATTTATAATCTTGAGAATTATTACCACTTTCATGGGAGTTATATACATTTATCACTATTCTACCTTGTTAATGTAATAGGGTTTTTAATACATTTTTTCATATTTTTACCTTTTTAATAATTATATATATAAAAGTGGTAATTTCATAAAGCGACGTGCAATGAAATAGGTAAATACTTATCATAATTGCTTCATGTCCACCATCAATCTGCAATCCCAAGAGAGTATGTAGGAGTCGTGCCTCCCTCTCTCCCAACTCCCAAAGTGATTAAATTTCATTTTAATATTTTTAAAGTTTTTGAAATTACAAGTTAATGCAATGATAAAATTGCATTCTGACCGTTCAAGATAATACGATTTGAATTTAATTGATTTAAAAATTAACACAACAATAAAGTTACACATCGACCTTGTCTAAAATCTTCATCTCGCATTTACCTATAAACAAAAATTATTCCATTTGGCACGAACCGATTAAGAATCTATCGAACCATTCGAGTTGTTTATTTATCAAATTAATTAATTGAAATAATTACCGTCTCACATCAACACCAACTTACCTGTTGGAATCAAACTGAAAAATAAAATAAGGAATTGAAAGAGTTGTTTTTCTTTTACTTTTTGGTGGAAAGGAACAATAAGAATAAACAATTGCAGACAGGATGTTTAAAAAATACACAAAAAGTAAATTCACCTTTTCCCTTGGTGTGATTCGTTCATATTCGTTGCACCAAAATCTATGTGATTGAAAGGTCAAGTTCTTGGCATTGGTTAATTGGATAGGTTTAAGCGGATCTTCCATTTTGTTACAATATGGGCCAATTATGAGCGTTTGCCACCTACTATAAATGGCAAAGTGTAAGTCACGGTTGTTATTCAAGGTGGCCATGGAAGGTGACAAGAGGAAGAAAGCGGGAGAGGGAGATTCCAGCATCCGTTACAGAGGTGTTAGAAGGCGACCATGGGGGAAATTCGCAGCGGAGATTCGGGACTCGACGAGGCTAGGAGGACCTCGGTTGTGGCTGGGAACCTTTGATACAGCGGAAGAGGCCGCTCGAGCTTATGATCGAGCAGCTTTTGCAATGAGGGGTGCCTCCGCTATTCTAAACTTCCCAGATGAACATATGGCTTCACCCACCACCAATCCTCCACCTTCTTCATCAATGGCTTCTTCTTCTTCTTCTTCTTCTTCAGCCATAGAAAATGCAGAAAGGAAGAGAGAGCATGACACACAAGTTTTGGAGTTGGAGTACTTGGATGACGAATTGTTAGAGCAACTCCTTGATTTTGATAATAAAGACACTAAGAAAGACTGAAACACGTGGTTTCTTCTTTCTCTAACTCTGACTTGCTTCAGCAATAAAGCAGGGGGTGTTGTTATCCCTGGGAAATAACATGGTTTCTTTGTCTGCAAAGCAAAAATCATCTGTATAACCTCTTTGCATTTAGTTATTGTAAAAAAGTAGTGTAACATAACAGGGGCCTATATGGAAACCCCGTATTGCAGTTTTGGTTGATTTGGATTTTGCAGTTTATCTACTGTATTATACTTGTTTTTTTACATAAGCTAAATTTTCATTTAATTCCCTCGTCTATTCAAAATTTTTTATTTAAATCACTGAATTGTTAATTTCTTTTATTATAAAAAGTTTTATCAGCGAATTATAAGTCACGATTGGTTCAATGGATTAGTACCCATCAATGAGTAGAATAATATATCTTCAATCCAAGTCGATCTGACCATCAATATCGAAGATCGAAATAAAAAGTTGTTTGAATTTTGATTCGCATATCCGTTAAGTTTAAAACTATTTTATGAAAAAATTAAATTATATTAAAGAAAAGAAAATAAAATTTTCGATTGATGCAGACATTACGAACAGATAAACCGGAGCAACGGGAGCATGAGATTTTGACCATGACAGCCGACAGCCGCCACCCGTTTCTCTAAGTAGTTCACAATTAATTAAAGAACAATCAAAACAATTAGACTATTTTCAACATCCAATTAATAAAAAATGACATTTAATCAGCGAATTTGTGGTAGGAGCAATGCAAAGCTGAGCGTAAGAGCGTAAGCTGGGGTTGATGTTGCAGCCTGCACGGGAGTTGGGAAAGAAGAACAGTTTACTTACAAATTTACACTAATAAAATAGTTCTTAAACAAGTAATGTGCTCTCTCATTCGTACCTATAACCTAAACAAGTCGTCCATATAAGAGTAAAAAGGCTTGTTGAAAATACAATCAATTATAATCACTTTAACACTTTCAAAATAGTCACTTAAAAGGATCTTCAATAATTAGCATATTGAAAATGATTAAACTTATTCATGTGACGGGTTACTCGTCCAAGCTTAAAACTCATTTAAAATTTGAGAGGATTTAGGAAAAATATTACGTCGAAAAAATAGGTTGCCCACTTAAATATGGATAGGGCTCGAGAACTCAAGGGCCAACCCAAGCCTGACCCTACCAAACTTGTTTTTTTAAGTTCATAATTTATTATATTATGTTATTTTTATATATTATGCAATTTATAACATATAAAAATTAACCTTTAGTAATATACACAATTATAATGAAAATATTAAAAAATGTTAAAATGTTTATATATAATCTTATTAATTGAAAAAAATAATTATTAATTTATTATTTATTATTTTTTTCAAAAAGATTAAAAAATAATGTGGGCTATCTTAAAATGGGCTTGAGTTAGCCATTTATAGATATAGACAAATTTGGACAAAATTTTAGATCCATATTTCAGACCCGATTGGGCTTGGACAAGTATAAAATATGTTAATATCATACTTAAGCCAAACCCGAAATCGACTTGACTTAACCCATGAACACCTCTAGCAGTAACCTTCTAGTAATCGAACTCCTATAAAGATTAGATCCTCTATTTAGGAGAACTTTGATTACATTAAAAGTCTAATTTCGATCTTACTTGTCTTGATTCTTGTCCATAAAATCTTCTCAAATAAGTTGTTAATAATCTTTGATATTCAACAATGAATTGCCCAAACCGATTTGTTAAAGCAGGCAATCAAATAAGACAAGTTATAATGTTTTATCGATTTTTCCTTAAGTTGTGATTGGCATCGAAATTGATAATTCTAATTGTCACTAACAAAGATTTTTTTGAGTTTTTTTTTTGGTGCTTTTTTTCGAGAGAGACCAATATTCTCATTCTCAAAATTGATAGCGACTTAAGGTGTATTTACACAAATTTATAATTTAGTTTATTCGAATTGTAAAATCTCAACTTGACTTAAACTCATAAAACTAAATATTTATTTTAGTTCATTCGAAAATCGAATAACTCAAATAACTCGATTTAATTAATCAAAATTCAAAGTTATTTTTTAATTTTCCGAGTAAAGTTTTTCTAATCACTAATCCAAACAAAATATACATACAGTGATATATCATTTCCTTAATTTTTTTTAGAATTATTTCCAAGGTTAATTAATGAATGCAATATGATAAACAATTAGCTCAAAAATTTGATTTGCTTTATAGACCATGCATGTTTTGTTGCGTTTCAAGAAGGTCCTCTAACAACTTGTTATCCAAGTACTCAAATTCAATTACTTCACTTCCTCCTCCTCTTTGGGAATTTACTCTTCCAACTGAAGTACAAGATGAAGAGGCTGGAAAGCTTGGATTCTGACATTGGAACTCGTTTGGGAAGTTGAGAATAGCCGAGTGACCCCGGAAAGCAAAAGCAGCCCTGTCATAAGCCCTAGCAGCCTCTTCAACAGTCTTGAAAGTTCCGAGCCATAGCCGTGTCCTTTTTCCTCGACGGATCACGAACCTCGGCTGCGAACTTTCCCCATGGTCGCCTGCGGATTCCCCTGTATTGAACTCCCCCATTTTCCATCTCATTCTTCATTTTCCTCTTCCCTCTTTGGGATGCTTCCATTTTGTTTCAATTTCAAGTCTATGAATCAAGAAGAACATGTATAGAAAATGCAGATGGTTAGGGTTATATCTATATATGACATGGATTGTGGTCATTGTATTTGCCCCCCCAAATGCATGTGCCCTTAGAATAAAAATTCGATTTAGTCCACGTTAATTATAAAATCAGCTAACCAAGACCAAATATGAGAACCGTGTATAAATAAAGTAGTAAAATAATTAGTTTATTTATATTTACGATACTAAAAATGTAATTTTACTATTTTAATAGCTTATGTCTTTATAAATTTTAAAGGATTAAATCAAATTTTTATCATCTTGGGAGCCACAGTGCAATATTAGTATTACTAATTTAAAATTGTATAAATTATAAAGGGACTTAAATGAATAAAATTTTATTTTAGAGAGACCGAGGTCCCTACTAACTCCCACCAACTTCGCCATTAGTGGAAATCTACAAATTTTGTGAGGGTGCATGCATGAGAGCCATTTCTGATGAGTTTCATAAACTATTAGTATTGTTATCGATAAGATACCATTTTTTGTTTGCGTATTACATACACAAATAAGTATAGTTATATAATATAAAATTAAGTTGATTTATTCATTTCTTTAAATGTGTACACAGGGGTGAAGTTAGAAAATTTTTTAGGGGCCGAAATTAAATCGTAATTTTTACGATAGTAAAAATATAATTTCACCATTTGAATACCCTATATTTTTTTAAAATTTAAAGGATTAAATTAATTTTTTTATCAATTTTAGGGGGACCAAAATGCAATTTTACTTTTACTAATTTAAAATTTTAAAATTTTTAAAGGTCTTCAATGGAAAATTTTCCATTTTAAGGGGGTCGAGCCCCTGCCAGACCCCCTAGATACACCCGTATGTATATAATTGAATCAAAATCAAAGTTTTATATATACATTTAAATCAAAATAAAAATTTAATATATATAATTAAAACTAAAATACATTTATCAAATCATATATTAAATCAAAATTTATGCATATGATGAAACTTCAATCATTCACCAAGCCAAGCCTTTTGAGCAATAATTGGGGCTAAAATAATCCCATGTTCATACACTTTGAATCAAACTTCAATAAAGAAAGGTCGAATGTGAGCTCAACGCTCAAAGAGAAACAATTATATATTATTTCACAAACCAACCAAATTTGAATAAGATTGTCTCCTATTAATATATATATATATATATATATATATACCTGATGGGGGCGAAATTAGAAAATGCGTTGGAATTAAATTATAATTTTAATATTTTAATAGTCTATATCTTTATAATTTTTAAAGGATTAAATTAAATTTTATCATTTTTAGAGAGATAAAAATATAATTTTACCTTTACTAATTTAAAATTTTTAAATTTTTAAAGGGGAGCAGGGGCCGTTGCCACCCCTAGTTATGCCCCTATTACCTGCTCGAACATAGTAGTTGTCAAGTCCCATTTTGCTATTAATATCAAAGTATAGACTGCAATTTAGAAATGTTTAAAAAGTTAGATCCACATATTGAATCTGTTAAAATTATAATTTAAAGATTCATTCAGTCCGTTTCGAAGGGTTGAATTGAAAAAGAAAAATCATAAAAACCCATTTTGATACTTTCCTTTTAAGGGTTTTTTTTTTTAATAAAAAATTGAATAACATATGTGAAAAAATTTTAACTTTAAGCAAAGCTGCAGTTATACTTACTTTTTATAGGGTTTTGTATTTTATGGGTTCATATTTTGATTTATTGATTTATGATGAAGTATTTGAAGACTAAATTGACAGAATTTGTAAATAAAAAGAGTTAAATTTGTTAAATGATTTAATATTAAGACCAAATTGATAGAATACGAAAGTGTTAAGGACTAAATATAGTATTGTACCAAATAACATAAGATGATCAAATTGATAGAATTTTGAGACGATGACGGCGGACGGTAAAAAGATGGAATATGCCAAAAGTTTTTATTGTTTGAGATAACGACATGAAACAACTCAAGTAATGTGACATCTCTTCCGATTAAGTGTCTAAATTTTAATCCAATTTATCAGGATGATAACTATTCTTAACTTCATTCAAAATTTAAATGACATGACATGATAATCAATCGTAAATTGACATGTGTCACAATTTTTTGCTTCTAAGCCCTTGAAATCAATGTCACGGTTGCATCTCTTGATTGGTCAACATGCCACATTCATAAAATTTTTAACAATGTTAAGAGTCAATTGTCACGTTAATAAATAAAATTAAAATTTACGTATTAAATTCAACATTTTAAAGATAAAAGTATTGTATTAGAACAAATCTCAAAATACATGGATCATCACAGATTTATACCTTTTAAGTGGATATGAGAGGTAGTGTAATCAGGTCCTGATTGAGGACTTAAATGAATAAAAGGAAAAACTTTGGATGATTAAAAAATAAATATTATGTTGTAACCTAGGAAGTGTACTCTGAACTTGAATATCGGAGTCGTTTACTTGGCTCAGATAAAAAATGTTAAACTCGAGTTTGGCTCGACTAGCCCGTATTAAATTTTTTTATATTTATTTTATATCAAAGCAATTTTAAAAAAAATATAATACATCACATACACTAAAAATATTAAAATAAATATTTCCTACCAAATTGAAAATATATTAAAAAAGTCTTTATACTTAAATAACACGTTGCAACTTAAAAAACAAATACTTCTAAAATAGTAGCAATATAATAGTAAAATGGTAGCAAAATAACAAGTAAACAACAATAAGAAAAATTTTAAGCAAATTTGAACTAGACTAAGCTCGGAATTTTACCTGAGATTCGATCAGTTTAAAAAATGAGCCTTATTTTTTATTTCTCAACTTAATTTTTAAATTATATTTGTAGAAGGCCCAAATTGCCCGGCTCAATTAACAAATCCACCCCAAACAAACCCAAAACCCTAGCCCAAGTAATCCTAAAACTCTCCAGCCGACAAACCCTAGCCCCTAACTTTCAGCCACCGTACCTAGGCCAGCATGCCTACTGCCGTCAGCCACTGCCCTAGTATCAACCACTCCAACTGCTCCTACCTGCAAAACAAAGGAGAAGCACGCAAAAGCAGAAGGGAACAGAGCAAAAAAATAACAGATAAGAGGGGGAGAGCAAAAAATATTTTCGGGGGGGGATTCGGCTATATAAGTCGAAAAGAAAACAAATGTACAGGGGGGAACTTTTCAAATATTGAAGAAAACAGAGAATAAAATACAAAAAAGAGAAATTTCTAAGAGAAAACGATATTCAAAATCGTGCTAAGGTCCTTTATTTTCTGTCATTTTTTTCATTTTTTGCTAATCTATTTTGTATGTATACATATATGTCGAAATAAATAAAAAGGGGAGGGAGGAAAGTTTGCTTACCTACCGTTCGGCGTCGATCTAGTCGGCGTTTTGCTTCTCCGGTCCAAAGGTGAACGGACCCTTGCGGATCTGGTTAGAGCCTCAGCGGTGGTGGAGGCGTGTTATGCGCCGGTGAAACCCAACAATCGACTGAGAGGGTGGAGGGCTTGAAGATCGGCTGAAAGTTGAAGAGAGAAACTTGGTTTTCTTTCTTTTTTTTTTTGAAACGGCTAGAGGATTTGCCTAGGGTGTATTTTTGCTGCTATGGGGATTTACTTAGGGTTTGTTTTTGCTGCTGTGGGGAATAATAAATGACACCGTTTTAGGCTAATACTAATAGCCTCAAAATTGCACTACTTAAAAAAGGGGGGTATTTACACGCTAGGTCCTCCCCTTTCGTGCGTGCACTCAATTGCACCTTGTTTGCTTTGTTTTTTTTCTAAATTTGGTTCGGTAAGTCGTATACATTTTCAATTGGGCCCGCGCCTCACAAGGATCTGGAATAATTCCATTTTTAGTCCTTGTGCATTTGTGCATATTACGTGCCGGTCCTTACTTTGGTTTCTTTTATTTAGAAATTATCCATTTTTTTAGTTTATTTCTTTAAGCTTTCTATTTGAAATATTTATTATTTTAAAATTCATTTAATACTTTTATCTATTTTATTAACTTTACTTTGTTTTATTTATATTATTATTTTGGAGTTGGTTTTATCATAATATGTATGCAATTTCTCATTTAGACATTTTTGTGTATTCGTATATGTTTATATATTATTTTCGTTACATCATTGTTTTAAAATTCATTTTTTGTCTATAAAATTATTGTTTTAAAATTCTTTGTATTGTATTCTTTTAGTATATTAGATAGTATTTCGTTCAAATGCTTCATTATATATATATATTTTGTGCGTATATATAATAAAAATAATTTAATCTTGCGTATATTTCTATGATATCTTTACAAACAATTATTTCTAAGTTTATTGATATACATATATATCTATGATTTGTAAATCCATTATGTTTAAAAGATTATATTATATCATACATTATTATTTTTATTTTTATACTTTACACCTTAGACTTCATTTTTGATTTTAAAACAAATCCTATTAATTTCTTTTTTGTTTTTTTTTTTCTTCTTTATTTTATTTCACCATTGTTTTGTATTATTTTTTTGCCTTTATTTTATATTCATGGCTTATTACAAATTCTCGTTATATTATTATTATTAATATCCTTATCACATTTTGTTTTTGTTTCATCAATGTCATTTGTTATTTTTGTCTTATTTGTTTTATTTATTTTATTTATAATTTCAAACTAAATTATTTTATTTATTATCTTGTTCATTTACTTATTTCTTTATTCCTTTAACTTCTTATATTTAAAGTTCATTTATTTATGTTTTTATATATGCTCTTCGATTTTGCAATTATTACTATTATTATGTATTTATATATGTATTTAGTCCCATGCTAATTTATTTTATAAATTCTTTTAAATTTGTATTAATATATTTTTATGTACACAAGTCATTTTTTTAAGAACATATTTTACTACCTATTGTTTTGATTTAAAATCTCACATAAATACTATTTATATAAACATACATTCGTTAACTTTAAATGGATACATCATCTCTAAAATATTTATGCACATTATTCGACTCAAATTTCTTCCTTCGTAATCTTTATTTTAATAATTATTTATATGTTTTTAGTTTGTCCATATTGTTTTGTATATCATGTGTGTTTTGCTGTTTTATCGTTTTATAAGTTATTACATTATATTTACGATTGGTACTTGGTGTTGCTATCTTAATTTTATTTGTCTAGGTTTGAAAACTTGTTGGGGCTTTTACTTTGATTTGTTTCTTTAGTTATATTTTTAGCTTTCATGATGTTGCTTGTTAATGTTTGGATATGAGCTTACATTTGTTTTATGCACGTTAAAATTTTTATTTGTTTATTCATCTTTACACTATTTTTATTCATTAATAGAGTTCGCTATCCATGCATATTGTCTCATATTTATAGCTTCGCTTTTTACTTGCAATTGACTCGTTGGGATTTCAAACTCGTTAATCTGAAATAATTATTCCATTTTCATTTCAAGTCAAATTAATGCGTTTTGTGCTAGTTCCACAATCATTTAAGAATTCTTTAAAACGAAGACGATATTCGATATTTGACAATTCGAGGAATCGTGCCCTAACGTGTTGGGTTACAATTTCTCGTTTGCTCAAAATAATCGAAGGTCCCTTTTAAATTCCGCCCGTGTCCTTTAGAAATCCTTTAAAACAAAAGCGATGTTCGATATTCAAAAATTCGAGGAATCGTGCCCTAACGTGTTGAGTTTCGATCTTTCGTTTGTTTAAGTAATCAAATGTCCCTTTTAAAATTTCGTGTCATTTTTTAAGGTAATGCTTGATATTTGAAAATTCGAGAAATAGTGCCCTATCGTGCTGGGTTTCAATTTTTCGTTTGTTCAAAATCATTAACTATTCCTTTAAGAATTTCACTCATATTTTCTAAATTCTAAACAAGGCAATATTTGATGCTTAGAAATTCGAAAAACGTACCCTAACTTACGGGGCTTCGGTTCTCTCGTTGATTCAAAATAATTAAATATCCTTTTGAGTTTTAAATACATCGAATTCCAATTTAAATTCAAGTCGACCTTGCACTCGGGAATTCATGAAATTGTGTCCTAACTTACGGGATGCGATACTCCGATATCTCGAGATAAGGAAATCTTCAACAACCGTTTTAAGCTAATTCAAGAATTTTAAAATCGACGGGTCGTATTTCAAATCCACTCTCGATCTTCAATTTTCGACTATAGGACAATAATTAATCAATTTGGTACCAATTTTGGGCGTGACGAGGGTGCTAATCCTTCCTCGCACGTAACCGACTCCCGAACTCGTTTTCTTAAGTTTCGTAGACCAAAAATGTTGTTTTAGTAAACTAAAATATTTTATTAGAACAAAGGTGATCCGATCACACCTAATAACGGTCGGTGGCGACTCCTACATTCGTTTTCATTTTCAAACCAAAGTCGATTATCATTTTTTTCAAAAAAATGGTTTCGACAATATTCTTATTCAAACTGACCGACCTTCAAATTTAGACCGGTAACCCAACCATGAGAAATTAATTACGCATATTTTACTAACAAGTGGCTTCCACACCCCGCCGCCGTACGTCATCTTATTCTTCCATGTTCCTTTTACTTCGTTATTATAAAACTATGAATTTGTTGCATTAACGATATACATTCACATATTATTTTACTAATTTAAATCTTATCACTTCGTTAATCAACATTTTAAAATTCTATAAAATAAATATATATTTTCAAATCCAATCTTTAAATTTTTTTTATATGAATTAATTGAATCAATTAAATAATTTGATAGGTTGGATAAAAGAATAAATTAATCTCTTTATTATATAACTAAACGTTTAATATTAAAGAGAATGTTAAAACTTTGTTCGATTATATTTTCGATTAACATGAAAGATTTAATTGGAAAACTGTTTTAATTTATAATTATAAAAAAAATTAAAGAGTTTATAGACTAGGATAAGTAAAATATTTTTTGGTAAGACAATAATTGTTCTAATTTGTTTTATAGTATGAGCTTAGTTTTATTCGGATTGAGGACAGCGGTTAGTGTAAAAACAACGATAGCTAAACGCACCCTACCGCCCGTCCAAACTCACCTTGAAAATAACATTAAGATAAAATCATTTTTAATAATATTTTTTCTAAAGTTCAAAATTATATACTTACTAATCTAATACAAATAATATGTAAAATTATACAGGCTTCTAAATAATTAAATTTGTTGGTTATTAGTCGACTGGCGGTATACAAACTGTGAATATATATATAGTAGTTTCTTAATTTGTCTATGATCACATCTGAAGAATTCTGGTATATATAGAGGTTGTCCGTACTTCAAATTTTGTGCAAGACAAAACCTAATTTGTGAGTCTTCAATGAGAGAGTACTAAAAGAAAAGCTGGGCAAAAAAAACAAAAAAAAGTCACCCAGATATGGAGGATTCTTGGTTGCTTCAATACTCAAAGAATGCAGATTCATCATGGTTTGGATCGGAGGAGGTGTTTTCCAGTAGCTGCGAGTGGGATGAGCTTCTTCTCAACTTCAATATCTCCCAAGAAACGGCTTGGATGGACTTATTGGGTGATGAAGAAGAAGAAGAAGAAAGGGGTAAAGCATCGTCAGAGTGTAGCAACAACTCCATCGATGGTGTAAAGGAGGAAGAGGTTTGCTCAGAAGAACCCAAGGAAGTGAAGAGTTACAGAGGGGTGAGGAAACGGCCATGGGGCAAATTTGCTGCTGAGATTAGGGATTCAACCAGACGTGGTGCCAGGGTTTGGCTTGGTACATTTGACAGCGCTGAAGCAGCTGCTTTAGCTTACGATCAAGCCGCATTTTCAATGAGAGGGCCATTGGCTACTCTCAATTTCCCCATTGAAGCTGTCAAGGCATCGCTTAAGGAACTCAAGGGTCGATGTGATGAAGACAAGGGTTGGTCCCCTGTGGTGGATCTCAAGAACAGGTATTCATTGAGGAAAAGATCCAAGAACAAGAAAATCAAGCAAAAGGACGCGGCATTAAGGCAACAGCAAAACTTGTTGGTCTTTGAAGATTTGGGAGCTGATTACTTAGAACAACTGTTAATAAGTTCATGTGAGTGAAAGTACAGCTCCTTTGTTGTTTTGGGTACTTTAATCCCATTTCATATCTTCTTTTCTGTTGTCAATTTCATTGCTTTGGTGTGTGTGGGGGGGGGGGGAATTGATTAAACCACACTCTTCAATCTTCTTCCTTATTTCATCATCTCATGTAAAGTTGAAACAACTCACACATCATGGAAATATACAATAATTTCACCTTCTATGTTCACATCCCTCTTCTTTTACTCTTTTTTTTTTTTTAACTACTTCCCTCACTTATTGCATAATAATCTATTTCTATAATCTTATACACAGCTTACTGACAGCTTAACAAATTAATAGTTTAATCTGATTATATAATAGCATTGAATAGGTAAAACTTCAAATCTAACCTATATTATATATGATAAAGAGTTATCAAGTTTATATTTATGTAATATTAATTAATTTTACACGTATTTTTCTTATAATTTTATATGCCTGTGACTGACATCTTAACGAATTAATAGTTAAATCAATTTATATAATAGCGGTGGTCAAATAAACCTTTGAATCTAGTCTGTGTTATATTATATTGATAAAAAATATAATCTTTTATAATTTTTTGAGTTGTTATTTTTTTTTAACTTGAATAAAATAATTAAATATTTTTTAATTTACTCAAAAATAGATAATATAACTTCAATAAAAAAAATGAGGGATTCAACCAAGGGCTTCCCGTTCTATGCCCGAGTTTATAGCAAGTTGAAGGATTTGTGGACTAGCTTTACAAAGGGCTCCTGAAGAATTCTAATCCATTGTGAAGATCATAATACTACTACAAGAAGATCATTTATAATATGCTTCCCACTGATGCTTGGCATCTTGGAGGCTCAAGTATGCTTTTGATTAAGACCCTTCATTTGAGTTATAGAATCAACTGCTTTAGTATGAACTGCTAGTCACAACAATGGCCTTGAAGATCGCCTTGAAGCACATCTTTATAGAGGCCAATAAGGTTGCGGATATTCCGCCAAAGTTGCTAATGCCAATGTCTTTCATCTTTAATTATTCGGTCAACCCCTTTGGATATATGCAGAATGTTACTAGATGATGTTAATAGTATTGCACAAACTGCATTTATAGATGAAAGGGGAAGCAGGAGATGTGCCTGAGCATGGAGTTGGATAAGATAACAATATAAATGCAATTTACAAGCCACCGGACCCCAATAGTTTTTATCATTCGTTTTCCTCTTCCTTTTTTTTATGTAATGTCAATAGGGTACTACTACCTACTACTAACACCCTTAAAAAGTTACCTTAAAAACCCCCTTGAAAATAGGGATGGTAAAATTCGAACCACTAAGTGAATTTCGAATAAATCTATTAGATTGGATTGGATTGAATTTTGTTGTTTGAAAAGTAGATGCAGGGTGAATTTTTTTGTTTTTGATAGTTGATATGAAACCAATACAGTAATTGCTTGCCCTGTCTTAACCCACTTCACTATATAAAATTATATTTAAATATTTATTTTACTTTTAAAAAAAATTTTAAAATTTAAACATAAGTTGCAAAATTTAAAATTGAAACTAGCACGGGGTGAAGTGAGGATGGATGCATCCAACATCCATTAAGCTAGTAATGGTTTTCAATATTATATATTCATAATGGAAAGCAGTAACGGATTTAGCAATATCCACTCTGCCATTGCCATCCTTACATAAAATAATCAAAATATATAAAAACTATTTTTAATAAATATAAATGTTAAATAAATACATAAATTAATCAATAATTTTTTATATTGCAAGTACTTGAATTTAAACGAGCTGATCGAATTTAGATTAAGGACTTGTTAAGTAGTGCTTGAAAAAAGCACTTTTAGAAGAAAACTTGTGCTAAATAAATTGATTTTAATTGAAATTTTTGACTTTTCAAAAACAGTTTTTAAAAACATTACTAAACTAAAACCTAACACTTAGCGCAAACTCTCGTAAATTTAAAATTTAATAATTTCTAATTTAATATGAAAATTGGACATACCATAAGAATTTTCAAAGCAAAAATCCAATTTAATCCCCAACACTTGAAGAAAAGATTCAACACCCAACTTTGAATTTTAATTTAAAAATTACAAAAATATGAAATTCATGTAAAATACCTTTTGAATACAAATGCAGTCTGAGTTAAAGATTTTAAAAGAAAGAAAATATTGCGACAACTATTATTCTTTCCAAGGTTAATTAAAGAATGCAATGTAATAAACTTGTAACTCAGAGTTTTGATTTGCTTTATAGACCATGCATGTTTTGTTGCGTTTCAAGAAGGTCCTCTAACAACTTGTTATCCAAGTACTCAAATTCAATAACTTCACTTCCTCCTCCTCTTTGGGGATTTACTATTCCAACTGAAGTACAAGATGAAGAGGCTGGAAAGCTTGGATTCTGACATTGGAACTCGTTTGGGAAGTTGAGAATAGCCGAGTGACCCCGGAAAGCAAAAGCAGCCCTGTCATAAGCCCTAGCAGCCTCCTCAACCGTCTCGAAAGTTCCGAGCCATAGCCGTGTCCCATTCCTCGTCGGATCACGAATCTCGGCTGCAAACTTTCCCCATGGTCGCCTGCGGATTCCCCTGTATCGAACTTCCCCATTTTCCATCTCATTCTTCATTTTCCTCTTCCCTCTTTGGGATGCTTCCATTTTGTTTCAATTTCTCAAGTCTATGAATCAAGAAGAACATGTATAGGGTTATATATATATATGACATGGATTGTGGTCATTGTATTTGGCCCCCCAAATGCACGTGCCATGTGAATAAAGCTATAGGGTGAGTCATACTTGGCGCTTGGAAATTTTATTTTATTTTATTTTTGGGGTGTTATGAAACTTCCTCACACATCCTTGAAATCTCAGGTGAGGAACAAAAGTTTCGATTTAGTCCACTTTAATTATAAAAATCAGCTCACCAATACCTGTACAAGACCAATTTGGACCCTTACCCAATAACCCTCAGCCCATTTACAAAATTAAAACCCGGAGCCCGATAACCACTCACCAACCTAAATTAACCCATCAGACCCAATACCCAAATCATTAAATCAAAATACCAAACCCCAACATACCTCAGCCCAATAACTACTACCCACTAACCCAAACCCCAAATGTTAATAGCCCAATACCCATTACACAAAATTTTTTTTTTCTTTTGAAACCCTAATCTACCCTAGCCGCCTCGCCTTTGACCCACCCTCTCGACTCCTCTGTCACTTGGCCACCGCTCTGCTTTCCTCCAACCATCGGCCATCTCCCGCAAAATAAAAGGAAAAGACAGACACGCAACAGAAAAGAAAAGGAAACAAGTTGTAAACATAAAAAGGCTATAAAAGCCGATTCAAAGGATTATGTAAAGGAGGCTGAAATGAATACAAAAATTACAACCTAGCTACAAACAAAGGATCTCAAGAAAAATATAACACAACCCCAAAATGATATTTCAAAGAAAAAATCGAAAATCAAAATCGAAACTATCAAAGGTAACCTTTTATCTCATTTTGAATCGGTCTCATTTTATTCTTTTTTCTTTTTTTCTTTCTTTTTTCTATTTACACTCATATATATACATGTATAATAATAATAATAATAATAATAATAAAAGAATATCTAAAAAAAAAAAAAAAAAAAGAAATCTCACCTTTGCGATTTCCGGCCACCGTGTACGGTGGCCGGAGGTGACGGAGATCCGGCGGCGACGGTGGCCCTCCAGGCCGGATTCTGGACTAGGTCCAGAGAAGATAAGCTCCCTCTCTCTCTTTTTTTTTCTCAACACGCAGAAATGAATAATTTTTCAAAATTTTTTGGCTTTTAAAGGGGTCTAGAACGGCGTCGTTTTAGGCCCTGCATTTAAGCACTGAAACGGCGTCGTTTCACCCTAACCCGACCCGATCCGGCCCTACCTGCCTCAGGATCCGCATGTTTTTAGTGGAGGGGTTATTTGCGCGATCAACCCCTCCGCCTTTTAAATATTTTAAAATCAAGTTTATCGATATTTGAATTTGGCCCTAAAATTCTCAACAGTTTTCAATATAATCCCCATGCATGCGCAGCCGTTTTAGATGCTTGGGGATATTACGCCTTGGTCCCTCCTGCTCACGCATACGCGTTGCAATTTGGCCCCATGGCTTATTTTATTTCTAATTTCGCCCCAAAATCGCGTATTATGTTCGATTTAGCCCTTTTGTTAGTTTATTACTTTATTTCAATTTACTTGTTTTTCATTTTCTGTTATTTATCCACAATACTAATTGTATTTATTATATTTATTATATTTATGTCTTAGTGAATGATCTTTTATATATTTACGTGTATATAATACTTATATATTATATTATATATAAATAATTTTTTTTATATATTATATATATGTGTTTTAATATTATGTTATATATATTATATACATATATTTTCAACATTATCAATTATATCTTCTTATAATCTTCCATGTATATATCTATATCATATATAAGTTCCTAAATACTATGTTATATGTATATATATTTTAATACCATGTTAGTATTATTTTTCTACTATCTTATGTGTACATCTTAAACACTATATTATGCATATATTTTGTATATATATATATATGTTATGTATGTACATATGTTTTCTAATATTTTATATCATCGTTTATATATATATATATTTTTTATATATATTTTAATATAATTAGGTATATTTTTATATGCTATTATATGTATATTTCTAATATTATATTATATATTTCTAATATTGTTATATATATATATATATATATGTATGTGTATATATATTCGTATATAGTATTATTTTTCTTTTTATTTACTTATTTTTAATACTTTTATCATATTATTTATTTTTCTTTTGTATTTCAATATCATTATTATTATCATTATTAATATTAATGTACATACATATGTATATTTATAATAAATTTTTCCTTTACTTTATTTTCATATTATTGTTATATTATATGTTCTCCTTTTTGTGTTTATTTATTTATTGTTTTGTTATTAGTTAATTTAGCATTATTTATTATTATGTATTATCGTTTATGTTAATATGTCGTCATTTATTAATCTATGATCGTTACCATTGATAATATTTCATTTTGACTTGTTGCGTCATCAACATCATTATTATTTCTGTTATTATTCGTATATATGTTAATTCCATCTTTTTTTTTATATTGTGTTTTAATATTCATCGTTAATTATATCATCGTGTTCATCATTTACAAATTTCTGCTACAAATAATATTTTTTTTTATGTTCCTAACTAATTCCAATAATCAAGGCAATATACCGACTCAACATTAAGTCATCGAGTTCATCGCTATGTTGGGTGAACGTCAATTGACTCGTGTTAAGGCGGTATACCCTTCTCAAAAACCGAAATAAATTAAAATTTCTCGTCTTTTAGATCGGATCGCGACTAAAGTTGCATCGAACTCTTATTTTTGAAAATTAAGACAACATGTGTTTATGAGATACCAAGTCTTGGGCGTCGCGAGGGTGCTAATACCTTCCTCGCGCGTAAACGACTCCCGAACCCTAATTTTTCTCTGGCTTTTAACGTAGACCCTAAATTCAGCCTTCTTTTTTAAAAAAGGAAATTTAATAGGTGTCCGATCACACCTAGGAAAAAGGATCGGTGGCGACTCCCTTTTTATTTCAAAATCGAACTTCAGTTTTCAAACTTTTTTCACTAGATCGCCACATTTAGCGACCAAGCTAAGCTAAAATTTATGTCGCTACAGCTGGCGACTCCACTGGGGATAGGTTTTGAGAGTCAAATCGAATAAACACATTTTGTCAAAGTTTCCAAATTTCCTTGTTCAAAGTAAATATTTGGTCGTGATCCAAAATCTCGCTTTTCAAAAATTCATGCAATTGCATCATGTCAGAAATATTTCTCCAAACTTGTTGGTTTTTTTCAATTTTCAATTGTTATGGTTGTAATTTTGGTTTAGTTTCTTTAAAACGTAAAGGTTTACGAGTTTTTCCCCACACACCGTGCACCTGCATTTTGCATAACATGAGCTCTATACCCGGGCTCCGTCCGTTTAAGTGAAAGTAAACGCTACGCCTTCGTGAGTTAACTCGTCCCTCCGCACAGGCTAGTGAATACTTTCGGGTTACATATGACTTATGCTTTCGTGAGTTAACTTGTCCCTCCGCATAGGCATAAGTAAATGTAATCCCTCGAATTGAACTCGTGAGCTTGTGATGAGCTACGACCGAGGCTTCGTGCTAGTCTTAGTAGACGATAGTACGAACGATTCGAGTACCTATCTAGAACCAAAACCGCATATAATGAACCATATGAGCCATCCAATTAGAGCCATACCGAACCTTTGTCCGCTTATAGCCACCAAAATAAGTACACGGGGATAATACCTTTTTGCCTTTCATTTACATTGTTCATACAAAGAGATTTGGATTGGACAGTTTAATTTGTTTCTCAAATCATATGTGTTGTGTTTACTAACCAAGTTTGTTTGTTTTTATTTTCATCATGCATCATAGGCATCACATTAGGAAGGTGTTGATTAAAGGATAGTTGCCAAAGAACGGTTTTACGATGGAGGAGTCAATTACACAAATAATCGAGAAGAATGCCGTGGTTCGAGACCGGTCTCTAAAAACTCGAGAGAAAAGGGGGACAAACCTAGTGGAAGAGAGTGTTGCCAATTTGCCCTAACATACAACTGTGAATGTCCGCCAAAATAACCTTGAGGATTTGGTACGAGTTTGGAACCAATGGGATTCGACACTAGGGGCATTTTCACCGAGAGGTATGGAGATATAGCTCACTTGATCACCATTCGTGTAGACGAAACAGTTGATTCAAGCCATGGTTCGATTCTGGGACCCACTTTATCGCTGCTTTACATTCAATCAAGAGGATATGACTCAACCATAGAAGAGTATCTTTGCTTTACTCCGCATCGACAATGTACAATTCGGCAAGATATACGTGAAGGAGCCTAAGCCATTGACCTTTAGGAAAAAATTAGTAAGACCGATGTATATGACTGATGCATGGGCGAAAAACAAATAAAAAGAAGAATGAAACAGTTTGCATTCCATGGTCTAGCCTACGAGAATCTGGTTCCGAGTCATCCTGGACATATTGAAGAGAGTTAATCTATTCGCCTTGGCCATTTACTTGTTTGGTCATTTTCCGAGAGTTCTCGGACATATTGAGGTCGCAGATTTGATTTCTTCAAAGGCTAAAACAAGGAGTCAACCCCGTCCCGACTATCTTAGCCGAGACATTCAGTCCTTGAGTACTGCATCCGAAGGTTGGAAAGGGACGATTTATCGGATGTGCACAAACAACTCAACGTTTGGATTTTGAGTCATTTTTGGAAAGTAGAGCGCACTCCATTCCACATGTTTTCAAAAACATTCGCCCGCTAGAAGCTTACCTCAAGAAAGAGTGGCCAAAGAAATCACCGAGCAACATTGGGTATCGGTGTTTGAGAATCTTCGCGCGCGAGATATAACGTGGAGAGCACCCTGATCCGTCCTTCGCTTTTGCTATACAAATGTGGAAGCCAAGATTGGGTACCTTTACTCGGGTTATGGGGAGGAGTTGGATATGCTCCGCTATTAGTCCAAAGGCAATTTTCTTGTGACAATTTATACCAAAGAACCGGAGGACTAGTGCAATCAGAGTTCGCTTTCATGGGTGAAGGATATATGAAGAAAGTCCGAGACATCTGCAAAGTCTTGGAATGAAATTCATTTCATGGAATTAGCCTTGTATGCTGATACCCTTACCCAAGACTATGACAAATGGAGAAAGCAATGGGTAAATAGTCGCAAAATCTCATCAACAAATTGCACCGCCTAGAACCCTTTTTGAGGAAATGCCGTCTGAGTTGGACATCGTTAGACAAGAATTCGAGCGAGAAAAAGCTAAGATGTCTAGGGACCTCGGTTCCCTTCAAGAAGAAAACTATCGAGTTGAAGATTGAAGCTCAAGTTGAAAGGTCCAGAATCAAAAAGTACAAAGGGAGGCCGAGATCGTGAGAAACGACTTAAGGGACCTTCATTTGGAAAACAAGAAATTAAGAAGCACTATAAAGAATAGTGGATTGGGCAAGTCAACAAATTGAGTGGAAAGAAGAAATTAGCAACATCAAAGGAGGAATGGAGTTTTGGAAGGAAAAGCAAAGAAAGAAGAGGAAAAGGCATCGCAACACTGCAATAGAGTTAAGAAGGAAGAATGCCGAGTATGAAATGGTGACCGCAGACTTGCGAATAGTCACTGAATATCAAGAATTAAAAGGAGAGTACGAGATTTAGAAAATATGCTACAATCTCACAACAACAATTAGATGACCTCACAGAAGGCTCTAGAAGAAAAGAACGATCAATACGATAGGGACATGCACGCGTATGAAGGAACTCTCCAAGAAAGAGAAATGCAACTCAACTTCGATCAATGAAATTCGCCAAGCGGCTATGCAAGTTGTTCAATTATCGATGAAGCCGAAGTTCTCGCCACCAATTCCTCCGAGCCAAAGATCGAGTATATCGAGTTTTTAGAGCAAGTGAAGAAACAAGGCAATGTGGCTAGGAAATTTGTGTAATCATTGGAAAAAATGAAAACTTTTTGTAACGTACTCTTCGATAAATGAAATGCCTACATATGGGGCTATCTTGAAATCAACACCAAATTCTTGCATATTTACTCATAACTAATATTTATGCATCATTTATTTCTTTGGACATTCATTCATTCATACACTCATTCATTCATTCATCGCATGTACATATCACCATAATCATCCACCAAAACTAAAAGAGCCATATAATCCGATTTGCAAGACTTCAAGACTGGAATCACGACATTTATACTGACGCAGCGTCGACAAACTAGGGCAATGGAAGCCGAGTTCAATGAGAGAATCGAAAGGATGGAAAGGGCTCAAAAAGAATTACAAGAGCAATCGGCTAAATCGCAACAAGAGACGAGAGATCTAATGGTAAGATCTCGAGAGGATTCACTCGAGCAAAGAGATCGGATGGCCAAAATTATGGAGATGATGACAACTTTGGTCAAGGGAAAGGGACCCATGCAGAACCCCCGATGTTATGGAACCTCAATCGAGAATTCACCACGATCGGGATCCACTCTATCCTCCGGATTCACTCCACCACCCGTATATACAACACGAGAGGGTATGCTCAAGGAGAACCCGCGGCTTGGAACATCGACCTATGCCACCGCTCCACCCACTAATTTGGGGCCGGGAATATTCGCGTCGAACCCGGGGGCGATCCCGCTGATCCCCTAGTTCCGATCTGGATGACCAGTAAGTGGCCAAATTGAAATTGGATAACCATGACGCGAAATATAGGAGTCTAGAGGAAAGACTCAAAGCAATAGAAGGCACGAGGGTCTTCTCTCGCGCTAGGTGCCAAGGAACTCACCTGCACTGATCTAATTTTGCCTCCGAAGTTCAAGGCGCTGATTTTGAGAAGTATGATGGGACTAGGTGCCCAAAAGCACATCTCATTATGTTCTCATTAAAATGATCGTTACGTTAATGATGATAAGTTACTTATACATTGCTTCCAAGATAGTCTAACAAGGGTCACTTTCTACGTTGGTACAACCAACTCAAAGCAGGAAAATATTAGATCCTGGAAAGACTTGGCATCCGCGATTCTCATGAGCAATATAAGCATGTATCGGACATGGTGCGGACCGGATGACCTTACAAATGATGGAGAAAAAGCCGTCGAAACCTTTTAGACGGTATGCGCGAGAGATGGAGAGACGTCTCACCCCAAGTGGAACCCCACTAACAAAAACGGAGATAACCGTTCTCTTTATCAACACCTTAAAGGCACCGCTTTATGACAAATTAGTGGGAAGTGCCACGAAGGAGTTTGCGAGATATTGTAATATCTCGGTGAGCTCATAGAGAACGCCAATTAAGAGCGGTAGAATGGAAAGTTCGAAGGTTCGGTTCGAAAGGGCGGTGCCTATGAAAAAGAAGGAACCAGAAACCCACATGGTCGGGATGGGAAACCGCTATGCCTCTAATTCATATCCTAACCAACCCCGACCCAAAATTTTCCACCTCCAAATTTCTATTATCCTCCTCAAACCCCCTACTACCAAACACCACCTCCTTCCTACCCTCAGTATACGCTATGAACAACCAAAGACCTGCCACTACTTTCTCACAAAACACTGCACTACTCAAAACCAACTCGAGAAATGAGCCAAGACCAAATGAGGCCTAATACCGAGAGACCATGGCTTTACTCCCATCCTCGTGTCGTATGAGGAATTGTACCCAAAACTTTTGGAGAAACAATCGATCTCTCCCACTACATGGCACCCTTTAAACCTCCATACCCAAAATGGTACGATCCAAATGCTAGTTGTGCATATCATGCCGGAATCAAGGGCATTCTACAGAGAACCGCCTTGCTTTCAAAAGGAGAGTTCAAGGGCTCATCGACGCGGCATCTTGCGATTTGATGGTGCTGGCGATGACGGGCTGAAATCCATTCTCAAACCACACCGAAGGGAATGTGAGTGCAATAGGAGAGGAGGATAAACAACAAAGTAGAAGATGGGTTTCTGAAGTGAGAACACCTCTGCAGAGAATCTGGGAGGTACTAGTTGAAAAAAGGTTACTTCGCCGTTTTAACAGAGCATTCGGAGGAAAGGATGCAAAGAGCCACAGTTTTTGCGAGTTCCATGGTATCGAAGGACATGACATTCAGTCCTGTAATGAATTCAGAAGATTATTGCAAAGTATGATGGACAACAAGGAGATCGAGATTTTTTATAAAGCCAAAGAGGCCGATAGTGGAGAAATATGTGCCTCTGACAATCAATCATCAGGTCTCCCTTATAGCGCGGATCGACCATTAGTGATTTATTATGACGCGAAGAAGGAGCCGGTGAAACCAAAGATGATTATTGAAATACCATCTCCTTTTCCTTACGAAAATGACAAGGCGGTACCTTGGAAATACGATGTCAACATCGTAACACCCGAAAGAGAAAATCCGGCCGCCGTAGTGAGCGTCGGGAAGTGGGTCACTTCACCCGAAGTGGGCGGTGCTATTCTAAAGAAGTTGAACCGGTAAAGAAAAGTAGGGAACTTGAAGCAAAAAGGAAAGCAGTGATGCACGAAGTCGAAGTCGAGCAAGAAATTCCACCCGTGCAAGAAACTAAAAAGCCTGTGAATGAGGAAGAAGCTCAAGAATTCTTGAAATTTATCAAGCACAAATGAATATAGTGTGGTGGAACAATTGAGCAAGCAACCAACAGCGAATCTCGATTCTATCTCTCTTCATAAAATTCAGAGCCACACCGAAATGCCTTGCTAAAGGTGTTAAATCAAGCCTACGTAGCTAACAACATATCCGTTGAAAAGCTTGATAGGTGGGTAAACAATTTGAATGCGGACAATTTCATCTCTTTTAGTGATGATGAGATACCGCCAAACGGTAGAGGATCGGTGAAAGCGCCGCATATCACGACTCGCCGCAAGGGCTACATAATACCGAACGTGCTCATCGATAATGGGTCAAGATTAAATGTTATGCCATTGGCCACACTTTCCGTAATACCGATGGATTTGTCCTACTTAAGGCCCTGCCATTCCACGCATGGGGCATTCGACGGGACGAGGCGTGAAGTTATGGGAAAGATTGAGATCCCTTTAGAAGTGGGCCTTACATTTATGATGTTGAGTTCCAAGTCATGGACATTACGCCATCGTATAATCGCGCTTTTTGGGAGACCACGGATCCATTCTGCTGAGCGGTCCCGTCATCCTCCACCAAAAATAAAATTTATCATGGACTACCGTCAGTCACCGCCGGCGAAGGAGAAGAAGATATTGTCGCATCTCAGATCTGCTGATGCACCGTGCATTTGGAAGCGAACAAAGACGCAGTGGAGTGTTCTTCCCGGTCCCTTGAATTTGTGAATGCCACTTTCGTTCTTTGAGGAAACAGAATTCCAAAGTCTTGAAACCGCCGAGAAATACCGAATGGGTGTCAAGTTGACCGTAGGAAGAGGAGCTCGAGCAAGAAGAGGTTTAGGCGGACATCTGCAAGGAATAGTTAGGGCTTTAAAGCCGGTCAAAGACAAGGCTCGATACGGTTTGGGATTCCAAACTGACATGCGCCAAAGGAGAAGACAATGGAAGAAAGATCGTGAAAGAAGGATTGCAAGAACTTTGGGCCGAGAACCGAATGGAAGCCCATAGAATACCCTCCTTTGTCAAAAACATTTACGTCTGCGGGAATGATATACCCTGACAAGACGATCCACGAAACATGCCGAGGATAATTGAAAGGGGTTTTGAATGTCGCATAAATGTCATTGACAAAGGGGTGGTACAAGTAAAGATGTCTCGAGGATACGCCTGCCCCTCCCCGTTTCATGTTGAACAATTGACTTCCGAGGAGCTTCTTGTAGTTTATAAGTCTTCGAGTAATGCCAAACATTAACTTTCTATTATGTCTTTAGATATAATAGAATTCTTTTGTAAGAGCGCGTACATTCGCTCTTTATCATTTAAATGAATATCAATGAAGATGCATTTTGTCACGATTTTTTCGCATTATCGCTAATTTCATAATCATTTTCTCATTTCATAGCCCACATTCACATTTGCCACATTTCATGCCATAACATTCCTTTGTTGATTCCAATACTTGATACCCTCTATAGCTTCCTTTTCCATTCAACTTTCAGGTGCTCGGATATCGATGACATGAACAAACCCGTTCACGAGTCCTGAAAATTGATTTTGAGAAAGTCGTTTGTTTAGGGAATTTGAAGCCAAGAAAATGTCAAGATTACGCCTCGTCTCCGAATTGTTAAGAATGGTGGAACAAGAGGATAAACAGATTTTGCCTCATGAAGAATCTGTGGAAACAATAAACTTGGGCAATCAAGAAAGGAAACAAGAAGTGAAGATTGAGACTTCTATTTCGTAAAGCACTAGGCATAATTTGATCGCTCTACTTCGCGAATACAAAGATGTTTTCGCATGGTCATACCAGACATGCCGTATTAGATGAAGATTTAGTAGTCCATAAGCTCCCATTGAGGCCGAATGCAAGCCCATCCAAAGAAAAATTAAGACGGATGAGACCCGAAATGTCACTGAAAATAAAAAGAGGAGGTCAAGAAGCAATTTGACGCTGGTTTCCTACAAGCCTCCAAATATCCAGAATGGGTGGCTAATATAGTCCCGGTACCAAAGAAAGACGGCAAGGTACGAATGTGTGTGGACTACCGTGACTTGAATCGAGCCAGCCCAAAGGATAATTTTCCTTTACCACATATTGATACGTTGGTGGACAACACAAAGAAAGCATTCATTGTTTTCTTTCATGGATGGATTCTCGGGGTATAATCAGATCAAGATGGCCCCTGAAGACATGGAGAAAACCACCTTCATAACAATGTGGGGAACGTTCTGCTACAAGGTGATGCCATTCGGGTTAAAGAATGTTTGGGGCAACATATCGTAGAGCCATGGTGACGTTATTCCATGACATGATGCATAAAGAAATAGAGGTCTACGCCGACGACATGATTGCTAAATCCCGAGGAAGAAGAGCATGTAGTAAACTTGAAGAATTTGTTCGACAGTGAGAAAGTTTCAATTAAAGCTCAATCCACCAAATGTACATTTGGGGCGACCTCGAGAAAGTTGCTAGGCTTCATTGTCGCGAAAGAGGTATCGAGGTTGATCCAAATAAAATAAAGGCCATTCAAGAGTTACTGCTTGCATACGCAAAAGGAAGTTAGAGGATTTTTAGGAGATTAAACTACATCGCCCGATTTATCGCTCAACTTACCAACTAGTCGCGACCCAATCTTTCGGCTTCTTCAAAACATAACCCGAGATTGGAATGAGGAATGCCAGTGGCCTTTGATAAGATAAAGCAATATTTGTCTAGTCCTCCGATTGCTAGTACCGCCAACTCCGGGGAGACTTTTGATTTTGTATTTGACGGTGTTCGAAAATTCAATGGGTTGCGTCTTTGGGGCAACATGATGAGACAGAAAAGAAAGAAAAGGCGATCTACTACCCTCAAGAAAAGTTCATCGAATATGAGGCAAAGTACTCAATCCATTGAAAAATTTTGTTGCGCTCTGGTTTGGGTAGCTCGGAGACTCGGACATAATACATGTTGTACCATACGACATGGTTGATTTCAAAACTGGACCCAATAAAATACATGATGGAATCACCGCACTATCGGGAAAGAATGGCCCGATGGCGATCCTCCTTTCAGAATATGACATTGCCTATGTAAGTCAGAAGTCAATAAAAGGAAGCGCAATAGCCGACTTTCTAGCAACTCGAACAACAAAAGAATATGAGCCTTTAAGATTTGATTTTCCGGACGAAGACTTAATGTGCATCACAGAAATGAAACCAGAGTCATCAAATGAGAAGTCATGGAAGATGTGTTTTGATGGTGCGTCGAATGCTTTGGGGCATGGAATCGGAGCAATCCTGGTGTCACCAGAGGGGAATCATTATCCGTTTACTGCAAGACTAAATTTCTTCTGTACCAATAATATTGCAGAATATGAGGCTTGTATCATGGGGCTTCGTGCAGCTATTGATCGAGACATCAAAATCCTAGAGGTGTACGGAGACTCAGCTCTAGTAATTTACCAAATCCGTAGAGAGTGGAAAGTGAGAGATCCAAAATTGATTAAGTACAGTGATTTAGTGGCTGAATTGATCAAGAAATTCAAAGAAGTAACTTTTCACTATTTGCCACGAGAAGAAAACCAACTGGCTGATGCCCTGGCCACTTTGGCTTCAATGTTCAAAGCAAGTAAAGAAGCAGAAATAATACCCCTCAAAATGAGTATATATCAGGTCCCTGCACACTGTTGTAGCATTGAAAAAGAAGCAGACGGGCGTCCATGGTTCCACGATATCCTAGAATATATCAAGAATCGAAGCTATCCCGAACAAGCGAATGAGAACGACAAGAGAACAATCGGAAAGAATGGCAACGGGATTTGTTCTTGATGGGGACATCCTATACAAAAAAGGAAAGGATCAGATGCTCTTGAGATGTGTGGATGATGTTGAAGCTAGGAAAATACTTGAAGAGGTCCATGAGGGAATCTGCGGAACACATGCCAATGGATTCAATATGGCCAGAAAGATCATGAGACTTGGTTATTATTGGCTGACAATGGAAAGTGACTGCATCAATTTTGCCGTAAAAAATGTCACAAATGCCAAATCTATGGCGATAAAATTCATGTGGCCCTTCTCCTCTTCATGTCATGACCTCTCCGTGGCCTTTTGCTATGTGGGGCATGGACGTTATAGGGCCAATCTCTCCAAAGGCATCAAACGGACATCGATTCATCTTTGTAGTCATCGATTACTTCACAAAATGGATAGAAGCCGCTTCGTTTGCCAATGTGACAAGGACTGCAGTTTGCAGGTTTTTGAAAAAGGAGATCATTTGTCGAGACGGATTGCTCGAAAGAATCATTTCGGATAATGCCACGAATCGAACAATAAGATGATGAAAGAAGTGTGCGAGCGGCCCAAATAAAGCATCATAACTCTTCGCCTATATCGCCCAAAGATGAACGGGTCATTAAGCAAACTAACAAGAATATTAAGAGGATCATTGGGAAAATGACTGAGACGTATAAAGATTGGCACGAGAAACTTCCATTTGCTTTGTTTGCATATCGCACATCTGTGCGAACATCTACGGGAGCAACTCCTTTCTCTCTAGTCTATGGAATGGAAGCCGTGCTACCTATCGAGGTTGAGATCCCCTCTCTGCGAGTCTTAATGGAATCAAAGTTAGAAGAAGCAGAATGGGTTCGAGCTCGATATGATCAATTGAACCTCATCGAAGAAAAACGTCTAAGAGCAATTTGTCATGGGCAGATGTACCAAAAGAGAATGATCGCAGCACATGACAAGAAGGTACGACCAAGAGAATTCCGTGAAGGAGAACTTGTGTTGAGGAAAATTCTCCCGATACAAAAGGACCTGCGAGGAAAATGGGCACCAAACTGGGAAGGACCATACGTCGTAAAAAAGGCATTTTCAGTGGAGCTTTGATCCTTATCGAGATGGATGGGAAAGAGTTAGCAAATCCAAAGAACTCGGATCATGCGGTGAAGAAGTACTATGCTTGAAAAAGAAAGTCAAGATGAAAACCCGAAAGGGCATCTTAAAAAAAAAAAAAAAAAAAAAAAAAAGATCAGAGCGAAAACCCGAAAAGGGCGCTTTGATTAAAAAAGATTAGGATGAAAACCCGAGAGGGCATTCTAATAAAGCAATCATTCGGCTTACAAGGAAAGATGTTTTAAACCATACGGCAAACAGTGAGACTACAGTATTTGAAGCATCTCTGAAAGCTCAAAATCTTCTACGCAAGGAGCCAGACTCGAAAAGATTCTTGATCGAGGAACGTGGAAGAGTTCATGTGTTGAATATCTAGAGCATTTGTATCCGTTGAATACGATCCTTTTTTTTTTCCTTTTTGGCATTTTTACTCTCATTGGTTAACTTCCTTTGTTTGCCACACTTGAAATAAATGAATACGAGACATCATTTTTGTCCCTACTTGACCTTTTGTTTCATGCATCTCATTATGTGTTTATTTACATGATAAATGGTGAAATGACATGCTCTAAACAAAAGAAATGTTGAGCATTACCTGTTTGAAAATTTGGTAAACACAAGAGCCTCAAAGCAAGAATAAAGTTCAACCAGGGGCTAAAGAGTGATATCTGAGAAACGTTGATTACTTGTAAAGCCTAAAGGCGAGTACATGGCTTAAAGAGAAAGTCAAGAGCCGAAGTAATGGATGCAGATCCTCAACAATTGTGGCTAAATGGACATACGACAAACATGCTTAAGGAGCACTGCATAATCATGTAGGCATGAAAGCATTTAAGACAAACATGTGCATATCATGATAACAACATGCATAGTATATACAGGTACTCCAGCAGAGCAAGAAATCTAGAATGAGAGTCGCATTGAATCAAGTGAAAAGACACCTGAGTTCTACCAAAGGACAGTTTTTTGGTTTTGATGTTTTAATTCATGTTTTTCAAGAAAATCAACTCATATTGCGAGAGGTGAGTTGAGCCTCAAGACACGTTGAGGTAATTTCAATTTATGTTTTTCAAAGATCAACTCATATTGTGAGAGGTGAGTTGAGCCTTTAATTCCTTTTTTTTTTTTTTTTTTCAAAATCCACTTTGCAAATTATCAACTCATATTGCGAGAAGTGAGTTGAGCCCTTTTAATTTCCACTTTTAATTTCTATGTCTCAAAAATCAACTCATATTGCGAGAGGTGAGTTGAGCCTTAGGCCACACACTGAGGTATTTTCAATTTCTGCTTTTCAAATTCTGCTTTTCGAAAAATCAACTCATATTGCGAGAGGTGAGTTGAGCCTTAGGCCACACACGGAGGTATTTTTAGTTTATGTTTCAAAAATTGACTCACATTGCGAGAGGTGAGTCAAACCTCAGGTCGCACTGAGGTCTTTTCAATTTCTGTTTGTCAAAAATCAACTCATGATGCGAGAGATGAGTTGAGCCTCAAGACACGTTGAGGTAATTTCAATTCATGTTCCAAAATCAACTCATATTGCGAGAAGTGAGTTGAGCCTCGTAGTGTCGAGGTATTTTAAATTTCTGTCCTTTAATTTACTGTTTTCAAAGGTCAACTCATATTGCGAGAGGTGAGTTGAGCCTTTTAATTCTGCTTTTTGAGGTCAACTCATATTATGCAGAGGTGAGTTGAGCCTTTTAATTTCTGTTTTTCAACTATCAACTCATATTGCGAGAGGTGAGTTGAGTCTTTAAATTTCTGCTTTTAATTTCTATGATTCAAAAATCAACCCATAGTGCGAGAAATGAGTTGAGCCTCAGTTCACATGCTGAGGTATTTCCAATTTCTGTTTTTAATGTTTATTTTTAAAGAATCAACTTATGTTGCGAGAAATGAGTCGAGCTCAGGATCACATGCCAAGCAAAGAATAAAGATCGAAGCTGATGGAAGACACCAGATTTGGATTCCTTGAAGTCACAGTAAAATAGGTCAAAGTTGCAAGTCCTGTCCCCTGGAGTTGCAGTGGAGCTGACTGAAGATGTCAAAGCTGGCCTTTTAGAGTTGCAGAAGAGAAGACCACAAACCCTATCCCACTGAAGTGATAGAAGAGCAGATGAAAGTTGTGGACTTGATCTTGATGAAGCTGCGTGGAAGCAGATCGAAGCCACAAATCTCATATTCTTGAAGTTACGATTGATCAAGCTGCAGGCACATATATCGTAAGATGCAGAGTGGATTGAACCAAAGATACAAGATACGATGGACTGTAGAAAGACTACCTGAATGAGAGGAGCACCAATGAAGTCAAGACTCGGCAAGACGGGGCCAAATTGGTCTTTCTTTATGTCTTTGCTCTATTCCCGTTACACGATAATGAGCAAAGAGGGGCAGCTGTACAAGACCAATTTGGACCCTTACCCAATAACCCTCAGCCCATTTACAAAATTAAAACCCGGAGCCCGATAACCACTCACCAACTTAAATTAACCCATCAGACCCAATACCCAAATCATTAAATCAAAATACCAAACCCCAACATACCTCATTTAATAACTACTACCCACTAACCCAAACCCCAAATGTTAATAGCCCAATACCCATTACACAAAATTTTTTTTTTCTTTTGAAACCCTAATCTACCCTAGCCGCCTCTGCCCTTTGACCCACCCTCTGACTCCTCTGTCACTTCGGCCACCTGCTCTGCTGCTTCCAACCATCGGCCATCTCCTGCAAAATAAAAGGAAAAGACAGACACGCAACAGAAAAGAAAAGGAAACAAGTTGTAAACATAAAAAGGCTATAAAAGCCGATTCAAAGGATTATGTAAAGGAGGCTGAAATGAATACAAAAATTACAACCTAGCTACAAACAGTGATCTGAAGAAAAAATATAACACAACCCCAAAATGTAGATATTTCAAAGAAAAATCGAAAATCAAAATCAAACTATCAAAGGTAACCTTTTATCTCATTTTGAATCGGTCTCATTTTATTCATTTTTCCTTTTTTTCTTTCTTTTTTCTATTTACACTCATATATATACATGTATAATAATAATAATAATAATAATAATAAAAAGAATATCTAAAAAAAAAAAAAAAAAGAAATCTCACTTTAGGATTTCCGCCACCGTGTACTGTGGGCTCGAGGTGACGAGATCCGTGGCGACGGTGGCCCTCCAGCCGGATTCTGACTAGGTCCGAGAAGATAAGCTCCCTCTCTCTTTTTTTTTCTCAACACGCAGAAATGAATAATTTTTCAAAATTTTTGGCTTTTAAAGGGGTCTAGAACGGCGTCGTTTTAGGCCCTGCATTTAAGCACTGAAACGGCGTCGTTTCACCCTAACCCGACCCGATCCGGCCCTACCTGCCTCAGGATCCGCGTGTTTTTAGTGGAGGGGTTATTTGCGCGATCAACCCCTCCGCCTTTTAAATATTTTAAAATCAAGTTTATCGATATTTGAATTTGGCCCTAAAATTCTCAACAGCTAATATAATCCCCATGCATGCATGCAGCGTTTTAGATGCTTGGGGATATTACGCCTTTGGTCCCTCCTGTTCACGCACGCGTTGCAATTTGGCCCCATGGCTTATTTTATTTCTAATTTCGCCCCAAAATCACGTATTATGTTCGATTTAGCCCTTTTGTTAGTTTATTACTTTATTTCAATTTACTTGTTTTTCATTTTCTGTTATTTATCCACAATACTAATTGTATTTGTTATATTTATTATATTTATGTCTTAGTGAATGATCTTTTATATATTTACGTGTATATAATACTTATATATTATATTATATATAAATAATTTTTTTTATATATTATATATATGTGTTTTAATATTATGTTATATATATTATATACATATATTTTCAACATTATCAATTATATCTTCTTATAATCTTCCATGTATATATCTATATCATATATAAGTTCCTAAATACTATGTTATATGTATATATATTTTAATACCATGTTAGTATTATTTTTCTACTATCTTATGTGTACATCTTAAACACTATATTATGCATATATTTTGTATATATATATATGTTATGTATGTACATATGTTTTCTAATATTTTATATCATCGTTTATATATATATATATTTTTTTTTATATATATTTTAATATAATTAGGTATATTTTTTATATGCTATTATATGTATATTTCTAATATTATATTATATATTTCTAATATTGTTATATATATATATATATATATATATATGTATGTGTATATATATTCGTATATAGTATTATTTTTCTTTTTATTTACTTATTTTTAATACTTTTATCATATTATTTATTTTTCTTTTGTATTTCAATATCATTATTATTATCATTATTAATATTAATGTACATACATATGTATATTTATAATAAATTTTTCCTTTACTTTATTTTCATATTATTGTTATATTATATGTTCTCCTTTTGTGTTTATTTATTTATTGTTTTGTTATTAGTTAATTTAGCATTATTTATTATTATGTATTATCGTTTATGTTAATATGTCGTCATTTATTAATCTATGATCGTTACCATTGATAATATTTCATTTTGACTTGTTGCGTCATCAACATCATTATTATTTCATTATTATTCGTATATATGTTAATTCCATCTTTTTTTATATTGTGTTTTAATATTCATCGTTAATTATATCATCGTGTTCATCATTTACAAATTTCTGCTACAAATAATATTTTTTTTTATGTTCCTAACTAATTCCAATAATCAAGGCAATATACCGACTCAACATTAAGTCATCGAGTTCATCGCTATGTTGGGTGAACGCCAATTGACTCGTGTTAAGGCGCTATACCCTTCTCAAAAACCAAATAAATTAAAATTTCGCGTCTTTAGATCGGATCGCGACTAAAGTTGCATCGAACTCTTATTTTTGAAAATTAAGACAACATGTGTTTATGAGATACCAATTCTTGGGCGTCGCGAGGGTGCTAATACCTTCCTCGCGCGTAAACGACTCCCGAACCCTAATTTTTCTCTGGCTTTTAACGTAGACCCTAAATTCAGCCTTCTTTTTAAAAAGGAAATTTAATAGGTGTCCGATCACACCTAGGAAAAAGGATCGTATGACTCCCTTTTATTTCAAAATCGAACTTCGCCAAACTTTTTCACTAGATCGCCACATTTAGCGACCAAGCTAAGCTAAAATTTATGTCGCTACAATACCATATCTGAAAACTGGTGTATGAATAGAGTAGTAAAAGAACTAGTTTTATGTTTTTCGGAACTAAATTTTGTGACGGTGCATGCATGAGAGCTATTTCTGATGAGGCTTTTTTTTTTTTCCTTCGGCGGGCGGCGACTCTACGTTTACGGTGAGCGGAATGGTTTCTCCTTTTGGACCTGCAAGTAGAACAAATTCATGTTAATTTTTTAATTTCACAGTATATTGTGATCATCCCTTATTTCATGTTTCAGACATTAAAAAATACTCAATTCAATTCAAATCCAATTATATCATTCAAATAAGTTAAGCCATTACACTTTGGAATTTAAAATTCCTAAACTGGCGTAATCAAATTTAATTGGCAAAATCAATGCCTATGTTGCACATGTAATTAAGATTCATTGAGGATATGTGAACAGAACCCACACATGTCATATACTGATTCAGATACTTAAAATTGGCATTGAATCGCTCTGATCTGAAGCAATTTGACATTGCTACCTATAATGGAATCTTCTAGCCTCCTCTGTTACCGTATCAATAGACCTCAATTGGTTTAAAGAGTGGATTGTCCCTCCTCCTCTACCAGACCCTAAATCACCGTTGGGCCATCATCCACTCACCAGACATCACGTTTCCGGTGAAACCCCTCTTTGGCCAACAAGTGAGCAACCTGATTGTCCCCTCTCTTGATATGCTAAAGTTTACATCTATCAAAACCAAGCACAATCTGTTTCACTTCCCATATGTAGTTACTAATTTCCGATCAATCAATGTATTGTACTCAAAGCTTTGTTATAACCACCAAGGAATTCCCCTCAACCTCCATTGCTCAAAATCTCCGCTCTTGTGCGAATTTGAGAGCCTAAGTACTAGCCAACAGCTCTATCACTAATGCATTCGATACATACCTATTTCATAGGCAAGCTGCTCCCATTATCAAACCAGTGCTATTTCTAATAATAATCCCCATACTCGTTGCCTCCAACTCATTGTAGAAACCTACATCAAAATTTACTCGGACAAAAGGCTTCGAGGAAGACCACCACACCAGCGTCTCCTTGTCGCTTGTTCAATTCTTTACCCAGTTAACAGTTCCAGTCTCTTGTTCAACTTCAATCTTAGATTGTTTCTTGCCTTTATGCCCTAATTTATTTCTCGAAAGCTAAATTGTCCGGATTGCAATTATGACTACTAATTTTTTGCTGGTTATTGCTCCCAAAAATTAATTGTTGAATCTAATTAATCATAGAGTCCTCCGTTTGAGTCACCCGCCCCAAATTTTTTTTGTTTTAAGTTGATTTGGTTTGGTGGTTAGGTGCCATGAATATTTGCTTAAGGTTTTGAGTTAGATTAATATGTTTTTAATTCTTCCCTATTTATTTTGGTTTTATGTTAAACATCACCATGAATGAACTTACTGGTTTAGTGGTAAGGTTTCAACTTATCATTTAGTCCTATATTTGAATCTTGTGGTGTGGAAATGTGGGATATTTTTGCTAAGTATTTTATTTTAATTTATTTTTTTGACCAAATCTCTATTGTCACTTTTTGTTCAACCGTCCAACTTATTTCCCCTCATTTGCACTTTCTTCTTTCTTCCCAAGTCTGCAAAAAAAATTTCTTCTTTCTTTTTCTTTCTTCCCAAGTCTGCCAAAAAAGATTCTTCTTTCTTTTTCTTTTGCCTCTTATTGATTACTTTATGTTCTTCCTTCTTACTCTTGTGGTTTTTGCCTTTATTGACTGAATCTTGGGTAGTGTTACGTTTGGGTCATCCTCATTCGCTGTGTAAGTTCTATTTGATAGCTTGTTTCGATCTTTGTTAACGATATTAAGTTTTGACTCGTTGGATAAGAGGGGATTTTGTTTATTATATTCCATTCTATGTGGTGATTGGTGATTTTTATGCTGGTTTGATAGGCGAAGCTTTGGAGATCAGGATCCTCCAAAGGTGTGATTGTTGTGTTGCTTGCTGTGTCGTTGGGCAAGTATCTGAACTTTGATTTTTGGGGCTGTTTAATTTTGGAAAAAGGGGTGTTCTTGGATGAGAATTCGGGGCGATTTAATCAATTCGTTGAAACGTTATTGTAGGTTTCAGAGTGCGTTAGTTGTGTGGATATTCACATCAGTAACTAGTTGTGTGAAACTAACTCGATTTATTGCTTGAAACTCGAGAAAATGCGAAACAAGAGTTGTTTTCGAAATTGCCCAGCGCCATACAGCCATGTGTGTTTTTGCAACCCGTGTGACTTGGTCGTGTGGAGCACACAACCCCGTGAAATCTTGTAGCCAATGTAGGTAGAATGTGTGGGCCATATAGGTTAGCTTTATGGACTATGTGGGCCTTTTTGGCCAATATTAGGGCCCGATTAGGGGTCATTTAAGGGACTAGAAAATTGGGCCCGTAGGCATAATTTGGGGCAAGAAAATTGTAAGTTTTAACACATAACAATACATGGGTAAGCTTAGGAGGTATGTTAAGTAGACTATGTTGTAGTAACCATATGTTATACAATAATCCGTAGGAAAATATGTGTAAGCATGACATGTGATATATAATATGTATATGTTGATTTTATTATTATGTTTACGAGTATGCTTATGTTTTTGGGTGGGTTATAATATATGAAGGAAGTATTATATGATAGTTTTTACTGCAATTATAGCAGTTAGACTGCAAATTTATGTCTGATTGCTCAGTTGCATATTTATAAGTGGCACACCACCACATATTGGTGTGATTGGATGAATGGACACTTGTAGTCTTATTTGTGGTGATTAGCTGGTCGGAGATGATGTGTAGCGGATAAGGATAGGTCATGATATGATATGTTTTGATTCAATATGATATGATATGTATGATATGATAAGATATGAGTTAGCTTAAAATCTAATACATAATGAAATATTAAAAGATATGCTCTGATTTGAATTCTGTTATGCTATGTCACGTTTTGATATAAATTTATTTGTATTGAAATTTGTGGGCCAAATCACACATTGGGCTTAAAGTTCATGCTTTTGTATATTTCGTTTCAGGTGATCCTCAGACTTAGGATTGAACGACGACATTAGTGCTCAAGTTTCACACTTTTTGGGTTTTGTATGTTATGAACTTTATATTTTTAGACTTTTAAGGGCTTTGAACATTTTAATCTTGTTTTGGACATTTGGATTTATTTCGGTAATTGTTTTGTTAAAGTTTTAGTTTTTAACCGGTATTTGGAACAAAATGACTAACTGTAAACTAAAGGTAATAAAGACTAAATTGTTACAATGTGTCCGCTGCCAAAATTTTGTCAAAAATCACTATAGTATTTTAACTCGCAAACGTTTTGAGTAAATTGGATTTGATTTTAGTAAAACTATTAAAGATATGTTTTCAGAAATTGGTATGTGTTGAGGCCCAATTTTGGCCTAGATACAAACCAGGCCAATACCCACTAAACTAAACCCAAACATAACCTAACCCTAGCCCACTATCCTAAACTCCTCTAAGAAACCCTAGCCCCTAGGTGTGCCGCCCCTACCTTCTGTCCATCTGCCACCACCACCACCTGCCCGGGCCTGCCATGGTCACATCCACCGCCACCTGCTCCTCCACTTGCACCTGCAAGAGTTAAAACAAAAGTGACAAGCATGTATTTTTAATATTTTGGTAAATGGCTATAAAAGCCAAGAAAACCGAATGTAATTTTTTGGACATGAAATAGAACAAAAAAAAAGAGAGATTAATACAATCCGAAACAGATCCAAACAGACAAAAAAGAAAACCACAAAAGAAGATCAAAAAACAGTGTGAGAAAGGTTCTTTTTCATCTTCTTCATTTTCTTTCTTTCCTTCTTTTGAATCTTTTTTATATAAATATACATATATAAAAAGTGTAAAAAGAAAAAAAAGGGGACTTACCTTCGATCTCGCTGAAAAAGGGCGATTTTCGACATTTTCGCTGCCACATACGGTGGCGCCGGCGCAGACGAACGGTGGCTGATGCGACGGCCGACGATCGGAACCTTCGCCGGACTAAGGGCCTCTACAGAGAAAAAAAAAAGGGGGGAAAGAGGGGTTTTTTTTAAAAGAGGAGAAAGAATGAATTTTTTTTAAAAAAATCTGATTTAAATAGCCACTCGAAGCGACGCCGTTTTGGTCAGCCCTTTTAATGCCAAAACGACGTCGTTTCACCTAGGACCTGTGCCTTGACTCGACCCGCTCCAAGGATCCGCGTGTTTTTGGTTTCTGAGTTATTTACGCGTGCAGTCCTTCCATTTTTTTTATGACTTTGCAATTAAGTTTTGATTCCTTTTAAATTCGCCCTGAATTTGTGCTTGGATTTCAATCGGGTCCTATTCGATGCTGAGCGTTTTGGAAATAGGGTCTATTGCCCGATTTGGCCCCTCTTCGTTGTTTGTGGGTTCGATTTGGTCATTTTTGTCTTTATTTATTTTTAAATTGACCCCAAATTTTTATTTTAAATTCAGTTTAGTCCTTTTTTGTTATATTCAAAATTTTAATTAAATTAATTGGTTTAATGTTATTATATTTATTGTTATTATTCCACTATTATCCCCAATACATTATTATCACCATTGTTCTTACTTTATTATTACAACTTAACATATTGTTGATTTTATTTTATTATTATCATCTTAATATTAAACTAATTAATTTCATATAGTTATTATATTATATACCTTTCTTTTTATATCTATTTACTTATACTTCATTACTAATTAATTTAACTTATTATTATTATCATCATTATACTTATACTTATGTTTATTTTATTCTAATGCCATTTTCATTACTATTTCCATTATTGTTATTATTATATATACATATACACATCCTTTTACTACTGTTTTTATATACATATATTATGAATATTACTACAATTATTTATACCTTATTATTATTACCTATTATTTTACAATTTTTATCTAATATGTTATCATTATCATTCTTATTATTTTACTATTGTTTCATCCTATTGTTATTATTATTATTATTACCACCATTTTTGTTTTTACCATTATTATTATCTTAGCATTAAACCCATAAATTCCATTTATAATATATATATATATATATATATATATTATATATATATTTTTTTATATACATATATATTATTATTTACAGCATTATTATTATTACAATCTTTATTTTCCTTATTTTATTACTATTGACATTAGTACTATTTTTATTACTATTACCATTATTATATTTTCCTTTTTATTACTTTTACTATTATTTTTGTTTTTACTACTATTATTATTATCATCATTACTATTATATTATTAGCATATTATTTATTATTATTATTATTATTATCCTTATTAACACATTTTTACCTTTTGTCAACATTATCATTTTTTTTCTTTTTCACTATTTTATATATTACTTATTTATTTATCTGTTTACTATTAAATTTCCTTTTTACTTATTCTTATTGTTCTTATTTATTTTTATTTTTATCATTTTTCTTATTTTTACCTATTATTCTCTTCTTAAGTTACATAGATTGTTTATTTCTTTCATTTTTGTCATCCATACTACTCATTTATTATTATGCTTGTTAACATCATGATCTATTTCTTTTCGTTTTTACAAATTCGTGTTATATCATCCTTTACCTGACAAAAATAATCCTTTCATAAAAGTGATATTCTGTATTTGGAAATTCGAGAAAATCGTGCCCTAACTTACTGGGTTTCGATTTTTCTCATTTAACCTAAATCAAGGAATATTCTTTTAAATCACAATATGAGTTTCGAATAAAGCGTTTATTCTCGGAAATATGAGATGTTATGCTCTAACTTACCGGGTATGACACCTTGTTACTTCGAAATAAGCTTTTTTGTAAATAAAGGCAAGGTTCGATATTTGGGAATTCAAGAAAATGTGCCCTAACTCACTGGGTTTCGACTTTTCTCGTCCACCCTAAATAACCGAACATCCTTTTAAAAAAGCGGCTAAAATACATGAATTTTAAATAAAGGCAAGCTCGTTCTCAAAGTTCGAGATGTCATGTCCTAACTTACTGGACGTGGTGTTTCATTACTTCGAGACGAGAAGGTTTTTAACATTTGAGCATTTTTTACAAAAGAGGGATCGTATTTCAAAGCCTTTCAAGTTTTCAATCTTCGACACTAAGACATTAATTAATCAACTAGGTACCAATTTTTTGGGCGTATCGAGGGTGCTAATCCTTCCTCATACGCAACCAACTCCCGAACTCATTTTCTGATTTTCGTAGACCAAAAATTATCGTTTTAATAAATATTAACTTTTATTAAAGTGATTAATTTAAGGTGACTCGATCACACCTCATAGAAAAGGATTGGTGGCGACTCCCGTTCTTTCGTTTTCATTTTCCAAAGTCAATCCCGTTTTTCAAAAAAACTGGTTTCGACAGTATGTTTTTCAAAGACTAATTCAAATTGATTTCCTATTCGCTAAAAGTTAGTTTTTCATCAAAATTATATATCAGTATTTTCCACGTACAAATGTCTAGGCCGGATATAGGGTGTTACACTCCAATTAATTCCAAGTTCTTGCCAAACCTACAAGGTAAGTGGATAATCACGGCTTGCATATATATTGGTTTCAAAGTCTTCACCACATCTGGAGCCGTATTCTTAAAAATTGATTTAAAAAATAACTTAAAAAAAGGGTGAAAATATATGTCTTCAAACAAAAGGCTTATTTTAAAATTTTTTATTTATTCAAATTCATTAACTTAGAGCCAGAAATGTTGATTTTACGTTTCACATGCTTTCAAGAGTAGTAAATTTGGAAAATAAATGCACTAGCTTGTAGTTATCGCAATGAATTGGGATTTATGAATTTTTTATCGAACGGAAACTTGTTAAAATTTAACAGTACTATAAATTGCATATTCAAGATTAACTAGGCAAAAACAAAAGTTTTATTATTTGTAGGTATGTGACATTATTTTATGGGCAACATCGTATAAACATGTTAATTTAATTTATTTTTAAATTTGATGTATTTTGTTGTTTTTTTTCTCAATCATTAATAATTACAAAAAAAAAAAGTCATTTCGTATAAACGCTTAACCCCTGTTATTGCCAATGCCAAAGTCATTTCGTTCCCCATATTTTTTACTTTCCCAAATGACAGATATGATCTTCTCTCAATTTCAACAAAAAAATAGTGTAATTTTCCTGGTCTTAACTCTATTTCTGAAAGCCATTTAAATATTGGAACCAACTTCAATCAATAATGTACAACATGCTGCCCATCCCGTACCTTCATATAACTCAAGTGTGACTCCAATTGACTTCAATTCTGCCAATTCAGCATTTTTTGTCTCGCTCGGACCCGAGAATAATGCTCGCGTCTCAATACCCCTCCACCTCCAGCTTTGTCCTCGAACACTACCCCGCATACATTAAATTTCAGCCAACCCCTTTGAGGAAACCGCCAACTCATCTCCAAGCCCTTATAAGTTTTGTTATGAGACCTGCATCTTAAAGGACAGTACCACCAAGAACTTTCAGTTAAAATTACTTCATTATACACCGCCCTTACCCACATCAATGCTTTCATCTTAGAATGGAAAATAATAGATGCATGTGTATGTATTCCTAGTCATGAAAGGGAAAATAATAGTTATTGCATTTGAATTTACAGACATTATGGGAGTGGTTGGTGAGGGATGTTGCACAGATTATCACCGTGGGCCATGTACGCATGGAAAAGGTGATCAAGCACCTGACGGCGACTGCTTTAAGTTTTGTACCACCGAGATGCTCTTTGCAAAAATAATGATGTGTGCCATTGCGCTTGTTGACATTAATTGTAAGCAACCAAAAATTTAAAACTCTTTTTTTTTTTTTTATCCTTTTAATCTATTTATTTATCCATGATGTTAGATTTATTATTATTTAGTAAGCATAAAATACTTTCTAGCCTGAGCAATGATTCTTGGAAGAAACTGGCTACTCTTTAGCGGGATCACGAAGAGGAGCCACCGAACGTGGGTGGTGTCGATGCAGAACCATCGACGGGGAAACGGATCTTTTCAAAGATAAACTACTTTATAACATTCTAAGGGAGGGAAGGCAATTGTTATATGTTTTAGCCCCTCTATGTTGCTTCAATGGAATTGTGCTAGATATTTATCCCGTCAAGGTTCATCACCTCACCAATGATAAGAATCTCACCATGTGTCATCCGTCATTTATAAAGTATATTATTAGAAAATGTACACATATTATAATAAACATGTAATTATTTTTTATATATTTAAAAATTTTAAATTTAATAATATTAGTAATTAATTTTAATCAAATCAACTCGCAAACGTAAATTAAATATTAAAAATTTAATATTATTACTTTTAAATATTAAAATATATAACTTTTGTAAAATATAAATACTAACTTGGACAAATAAAAAAACTAGATATCATATTTAAAAAAAAAAGTGTCAAACTTGAGTACGAAATAATATATTAAGCCTTATTAGAATGATCAAATCAAAATTTTTAATTTTGTTGGGAGTATTAATTAGGGAAAAAAATTATATAAAATAGTGACACCACGTTTTATCTTAAAAAGAATCAAATTCAAAATAAAATTCTGAAATTGAGGAGGAAGTTATTGATGTGATATAAAACTATTGAAAAATAATAACATCTATGTTTCGTATAATCCTTATTCGGATAAATTATAATTAATATGATAAGGAAATGACTTTTTTTTTACTGGATGGATTAGCTAAGCTCCTAACTATTATTCAAACGAAGCTACGTTGGAACACTGGTTCCTGCACCCTTGCCCTAAATAATTGAAATAAAGTTTACCCAGCCGGCCGGCGGGCAGCCTAACCGATCCCCACTTACTCAGCAATTACATCACCAACGAGTCGGCATCACCGCTGAATTACTGAACCAAAAAAAAAAAAAAGGAAAGAAAAAGACAGTTGCCCTAGTTGGTCGTCAGAGATGATGACGACGGCAAGTGAACGGTATAATAATGGGATATGCCAAAAGCTACTTCCCTTCTTTATTTTTTTTTATGGATATGTGAGGCAGTCAAGTCCTGATGGAGGACTTAATTAAATAAGAAATAACTTTGGGTGATTAAAATATATATATTATGTTGTAACCTAGGAAGTGACCATTTACGACAAACCTGAATATTGGAGTCCTTTGTCTTGTGGGGCATAATTCTTATTACCTCGTTTGGACTGAATTATACATTGTTAAATTAGCATGGACTGTGTCAACATAAGGTGGGCGGGACACCATTGTTCACCTTCACACGTGACCACGCTCTTGTCACGTAACATAATTTTCCTGTTCAGTTCAATGAAGGTAAAAGTATAGTAAGCGCGCTGTTATATTTAGAGACGGATTCTATTTCGGGTTTTTTATCTAAGAAATGGTTAAATTAGTTCTTATACATATTAAAATGTATAAATTAACCTATCTGTTAAATTATAAGGTGGAACATTTAATCCATGCTGAAAATTATTTTTATGGGTAAATTATAAAAATGGTCACCGAACTATGACATTTGTTTTATTTTAGTAGTCCAACTATTAATTTATTTCAATTTAGTCACTAAATTATTCGAAATTAAATATCTTAGTCACTAACTGATGCCGACTTTTTCTATTGGTTTAGTATCAAAATTAGCCCTCCAATATTTATACATTTTAATAATTCAATCCTAAATATAAAAAAAATTTAACAAATTTAACCCTCAATATTTACAAAATTTATCATTTTAATTCTAATTCTAAAAAAATTAATAAATTTAACTCTAAATATTTAGAGAATTCGTTAATTTAATCGAAACTCTAAAAACTAGAAAAACTTAGTTTTAACCTTTCATCACTTATCGGCTAACCATATGAAAATTAAAGCAACAAAAAAAATTACTTCTTTCAAGTCAAATATGAGTTATATAAATTAAGATGAAAGTAGATTTTATAGTTTAAAGTAATAATATAAAAATGATTTAATGTCGGTCCCTATTCTATGGTTTTTCAAACCACTTTCCTCGTTGAGAGGAAATTAATTACATTATTACACTAACAAGTGGCTTCCACTTTGGTAAGAAAGCACCAAGTTAACATGTCAAATGCATCAGTCTTTGTGCACTTATGGGTCCATATGTTTCACCCCGCCGCCGTACGTCATCTTATCCTTCTATATGTTTTTTCATTATTAGTATTGTGTAATTATATTGTGGTTACTCATGCTATCTCTTAAATATGTGATCGGAAGTTTAAATTATCTTTATGAAAATTAGATCACATTTTATGGTTATTTGTAAACATTTCTTTTCGTATTTTCAGATACAATTTATAGGGGTTTGTCCATTCTTTTGTACATAGATTCTAGTGAGGTTTTTGTGAAGTTTTTGTAGTTTTTTCGCTTCTAGAATTAATTTTTTTTGTCTGTGCCTTATAAAAAGAACTAACAGATTAATGGATCGTTACCTTAATGATATAACATAATAAATTATTCTTCTAGCTCACGTAATAAGACGAGAAGAATAGTTAAAAAAATAACTAAAGAATAATAAGAAAGAAAAAAGATAGAATTGAACAACTGTATAGGATTTTTTGTACATCGCATATAATTTTACAATGAAATTCTCTTTTTTTTCATCAAAAAAAGAAAAAAGAGAAAATATAGAAAGCGTCTATTAGATCTAGACCCTTAAATAAGACAATGATCACTCTTCTTCTTCTTTTTTCAGAAAAATTCAAAAATACTATGACGACTCCATTGCTTTATATATTTATTTCATTGTGATTCAGCAATCCCAGATTTCTTTAAAAACAAAAGATAATTAGTCGTACTGTTGTCGACGATAGATACCTTAATTACGATAAAAAAATAGTGTCGATCATGTTATTTTCTTACGAATATTAATTCTTTTACAATTCGTAACTATATTTTCAAATAATGTTGGGTCCGGTGAATGAAAATTTCGACTTTGTTGTTTAAAAATACAATGAATTTTATCATTGCACTAAACAGATATTCTTTTAGTAATTAAATCTTATCACTTCCTTAATTAACAATTTTCAACATTTAAAAATTCTATAGAAATAAATTTAAAAAAAAAACTGAAAAAACCCCTTGAAATATTCATTTAAACTAAGTGATCAGATGTCATATTTAGTTATAACTTCGTTTAAATTATTTAATTAGTCCCTTTGTTATATAAATTAAACGATTTAATACGTGAAGAAATAAATTTAAACGACAGAAAGTATTGGATACTAAAAAACACTAAAATTTAATATTTTTCATATAACTTTAAAACACAAAAAGTCTAACATATTTTAGTGTTAAAAGAGAGAGGGAAATAAATCAACCTTTCATGTGAAATAATTAAAATTCTATAAACAGAAATTAAATTGAAATCTTTAGAGTGACCAAAAATGCAAAAGAAATCAAATTAATAACATTTAGAGCCAGACATAATTTATCGTATTATATATTATGTATCAAGGGTGAATTCAGAAATCTTTTTAAGTTGAAGGAATTGAATTATAAATTTTTGAGTGATTAAAATATAATTTTATTGTTTTATAAAAGGATTTATTAAAAAATTTTATTTTAAAAAGGGTAAAGTGTAATTTAACCATTTATTAATTTCTAATTTAGACATTTCTTAATCAACCTGCATAGCAAATTTTCTTTAATCATAGATATTGATAGTTATTGTAGGGCTTCTAAATAATTAAAATCCTTGGTTATTAATGAAATATAAACTTTAGTTTAAGATAATGTATATCTTATTACTTTATTATAAAAATTTTATAGAATTAATGTATAAATTAATTGAATATCAATTCAGTCGTAAAAAAAATTAATATACATTATTTTTTATATGATAACTCAAACTCAATTGGAAGAAAATTAGTATACTCTAAATGATAACTAATATTATTCTAATGATACTTTTGTATTTTAATAAATTTATATCATCTTTAAATAAAATAAATTAAAATTAAAGATTTAATATACAAAATTTCTACTATTGTTAAATAATTTTTCCCGAAAATAAAAATAAGTTTTTGTGTGAAATAATCTAATGTATATAAAATATTTGTGTGATAGTTTGTTAATTTAAGTGTGTTCACATCTGCTAAATTCTGGTATATATAGAGGATGTCATACTTCAAATCTTGCGAGACAAAACCTAGTTTGTGACTCGTCAAGGAGGAAATTAAAAAAACCAAGCTGGGCAAAAAATCACCCAGTTATGGGGGAGGAGTCTTGGTTGTTTCAATACTCAAATGCAGAATTATCAGCGTTTGGATCAGAGTGTAGCAACAACTCCATCGATGGCGTAAAGAAGGAAGAGGTTTGCTCAGAAGAACCCAAGGAAGTGAAGAGTTACAGAGGGGTAAGGAAACGGCCATGGGGAAAATTTGCTGCTGAGATTAGGGATTCAACCAGAAGTGGTGCCAGGGTTTGGCTTGGAACATTCGACAGCGCTGAAGCAGCTGCTTTAGCTTACGACCAAGCCGCATTTTCAATGAGAGGACCATTGGTTACTCTCAATTTCCCCATTGAAGCTGTCAAGGCATGGCTTAAGGAACTCAAGTATCGATGTGATGAAGACAAGGGTTGGTCCCCTGTGGTGGATCTCAAGAACCGGTATTCATTGAGGAAAAGATCCAAGAACAAGAAAATCAAGCCAAAGGACGCGGCATTAAGGAAACAGCAAAACTTGCTGGTCTTTGAAGATTTGGGAGCTGATTACTGAGAACAACTGTCAATAAGTTCATGTGAGTGAAAGTAGAGCTCCTTGGTTGCTTTGGGTACTTTAATCCCATTTCATATCTTCTTTTCTCTTGTCAATTTCATTGCTTTGGTGAGGTGATTGATTTTAAGCACACTCTTCAATCTTCTTCCTTACTTCAGCTCATCTCGTATTGGGTCTCTTGTCACACATCATGGAAATGTACAATAATTTCACCTCTTATGTTCACATATTCCCTCTTTTCTTATTATTTTTTTAAACTATTTACCTCACTTATTGCATAATAATGTATTTATATACAACTCATGAACACCTTAATAAATTAATAGTTTAATCTGATTATATAATAGCATTGAATAGATAAAGCTTTAAATCTAGCTTATATTATATATGATAAAGAGTTATTAAATTTATATTTGTAATATTAATTAATTTTACAAGTATTTTTTTATAATTTTATATGTCTGCGTCTGACATCTTAACGAATTAATAGTTAAATTGATTTATATAATAGCAGTGGTTAAGTAAACCCTTGAATCTAGCCCGTATTATATTATATTGATAAAAGATATAATCTTTTATAATTTTTTGGGTTATTGAATTTTTTTTAACTTGAATAAAATAATTAAATATTTTTTAATTTACTCAAAAATGGATAATATTACTTCAATAAAAAAAATGAGGGATTAAACCAAGGGCTTCCCGTTCTATGCCGGAGTTTATAGGTGCAGTTGAAGGGTTTCTGGACTAGGTTTACAGAAGGCTCCTGAAGATTTCTAATCCATTGTGAAGATAATACTACCACAACAAGATCATTTATAATGTGCTTCCGATTGATGCTTGGCATCTTGGAGTCTCAAATATGCCTTTGATTAAGACCATTCATTCGAGTTACAGAATCAACTGCTTTTTTATAAACTGCTAGTCACAACAATGGCCTTGAAGATCGACATACACTGAAGGAAGTTCAAAGGCTGTGCGATAGAGATTTGTAAGTCAGGTTGAAGCACATTTTTATAGAGGCCAAATAGCTTGCGGATCATCTGCCAAAGTTGCTAATGCCAATGTCTTTCATCTTTAATTATTCGGTCAACCCCTTTGGATATATGCAGATTGGTACTAGATGATGTTAATAGTGTTGCACAAACTGCACTTAAAGATTAAAGGGGAAGCAGGAGATGTGCCTAAGCATGGAGTTGGACAAGATAACAATATAAATGCAATTTACAAGCCACCGGCCCCCAATAGTTTTTATCATTCGTTTTGCTCTTCTTTTTTTATGTAATATCAATAGAGTACGGCTACCTACTAAAAGTTAGATTAAAATTAGAACTTGAACCACCTGATGAATTCTGAATTAGTTTGTTTTGATAAGATTGAATTTTTTTTGTTTGAAAAATAGATTTAGGATGGGGTAAATTTTTTGTTTTGAATAATGATGACTTCATTATATAAAATTACTATTTTATCCTTGCATATATAAACTATTAAAACGGTAAAAATGTAATATCATAATATTAGAAAAAATCATATATTATTTTTTAAGAATTATATTTAAATATTTATTTCACTTTTAAAAAGGCTGAAAATTTTAAAGTTAAGTAGCAAAAAATTAAAATTGAAAGTAGTATGAGATGAGGCGAGGATGGACGCATCCAACATCCATAAAGGTAGTAGTAATTTTCAATATTATATATCCAAGCTTGGCCCTCGGGTTGTTTGAGAGTCCAGTCGTCTAAGGCGAGAAGGGGACACAAAAAAAAAATTCCTACTTTTAATGTGAGAAAAAAAATACTCCAACTATAATAAATTAATTAAATGTCTAGGATTTTCAATTTTTCACTATAAATGTTTCATCTTTTAGGGTCTCAAAAATTTTTCAACTTTTATTGTATTATATTTTATATATATATATATATATATATATATATATATTTTAAGAGGGACCCAATTTATTGTTTTGTCTAATGTCCAAATACATCATAAACGAGCCTATATATATCCATAATGAAAAGCGGTGACGGATTTAGCAATATCCACCCCACCATTGCTATCTTTACTTAAAATAATCAAAATATATACATAAAATAATCCATAAATTTATAGATTGCAACTACTTGAATTTAAACAAGCTGATCCAACATAGATTAACACTTGGTACTAAGTCTCATCAAATCTAAAATTTAATAATTTCTAATTTAATATGAACATTGGACATCCAATTGTAATACGATCAGAATTTTCAAAGCAAAAATCCAATTTAATCCCCAAAACTTGGAGAAAAGATTCAAACACCCAACTTTGAATTTTAATTTCAAAACTACAAAAATATGGAATTCATGTAAATTACCTTTTGAATACAAATGCAGTCTGAGTTAAAGATTTTAAAAGAATGAAAATATTGCAACAACTATTATTCTTTCCAAGGTTAATTAATGAATGCAATGTAATAAACTTGTAACTCAAAGTTTTGATTTGCTTTATAGACCATGCATGTTTTGTTGCGTTCCAAGAAGGTCCTCTAACAACTTGTTATCCAAGTACTCAAATTCAATAACTTCACATCCTCCTCCTCTTTGGGGATTTATTCTTCCAACTGAATTACAAGATGAAGAGGCTGGAAAGCTTGGATTCTGACATTGGAACTCGTTTGGGAAGTTGAGAATAGCCGAGTGACCCCGGAAAGCAAAAGCAGCCCTGTCATAAGCCCTAGCAGCCTCCTCAACCGTCTCGAAAGTTCCGAGCCATAGCCGTGTCCCATTCCTCGTCGGATCACGAATCTCGGCTGCAAACTTTCCCCATGGTCGCCTGCGGATTCCCCTGTATCGAACTCCCCCATTTTCCATCTCATTCTTCATTTTCCTCTTCCCTTTTTGGGATGCTTCCATTTTGCTTCAATTTCTCAAGTCTATGAATCAAGAAGAACATGTATAGGGTTATATATATATATGAAATGGATTGTGGTCACAGTATTTGGCCCCCCAAATGCATGTGCCATGTGAATAAAGCTATGGGGTGGGTCATATTTGGCGCTTGGAATTTGTATGTTTTTTTTTTTTTTTTTTTTTTGAAAGGGGGAGGGTGTTATGAAACTTCCTCACACATTCTTGAAATCTCAGGTGAGGAACAAAAGTTTCGATTTAGTCCACTTTAATTATAAAAATCAGCTCACCAATACCATATCTGAAAACTGGTGTATGAATAGAGTAGTAAAATAACTAGTTTTATGTTTTTCGGAACTAAATTTTGTGAGGGTGCATGCATGAGAGCTATTTCTGATGAAGCTTTTTTTTTTTTTCCTTCGGCGGGCGGCGGCTCTACGTTTACAGTGATCATCCCTTATGTCATGTTTGACAACATTAAAAAATAATTAATTCAATTCAAATCCAATTATATCATTCAAATAAGTTAAACCATTACACTTTGCAATTTAAAATTCCTAAATTGGCGTTATCAAATTTAATTCACAAAATCAATGCCTATGTTGCACATGTAATTAAGATTCATTGATGATGTGTTAACACAACCCACATGTTATATTCCATTTTAGATACCTAAAACTAGTATTGAATTGCTTCGATATGAAGCAATTTGCCTGTTAGCTATAATTGAATTTTCTAGTCTTTTTTGTTACCGTATCGATGGACCTCAATTGACCTGAACAGTGGACTGTCCTTCCTCTTCCACCAGTCCCTAAATTACCATCGGGCCGTCCTCTACTCACCAGACATCACGTTTCCATTGAAACCTCTTTTTGGCCAACAGGTGAGTAACCCGATTTCCCTTCTCTTGATATGCTAAAATTTACATCTCTCAAAATCAAGCACAATCTATTTCGCTTCCCATATGTGGTTACTAATTTCCGATCAATCAATGAATATCACCCGGAACTTCGTTATAACCACCAAAGAATCCCACTCAACCTCCACCACCCAAAATCCCAACTGAATCTGAGAACCTGGATACCAGCCAACACCTCCACCGCCAATGCATTTGGTACATATCTATTCCATAGGCAACCTGCTCCCATTATGAGACCAGTGATATTTCTAATGACAATCCCCGTACTCGCTGCCTCCAACTCCTTGTAGAAACTTGCATCAAAATTTACTTGGACAAAAGGCTTCGAGGGAGACCACTTCGAGGGAGACCACCACACCACCGTCTCCTCTACCACTCTTTCTCCCCAGTCAATAGTTCCAACTCACAAGCGTATCTCAAAATGAAAGTACCAACTTCAATCTTAGATTGCTGCTTTCCTTCATGCACTAATTTATTTCTCTAAAGCCAAATTGCCCAAATTGCAATTATGATTATTAATTTTTGCTGGTTATTGTTCCCAGAAATTAACGGTCGAACACAATTAACCATAGAGTCTTCTATTTGATTCACCCTCCAATTAATTCCAAGCTCTTGCCAAACCTACAGAGCAAATGAATAATCGCGACTTGCAAATATATTGATTTCAAAGTCCTCACTTTAAAAAGAAAAAATCTATTTATTCAAATTCATTAACTTAGAGCTAGAAATGTTGATTTTACGTTTCACATGCTTTCAAGAGTAGTAAATTTGGAAAATAAATGCACCAGCATGTAGTTATGTCAATGAATTGGGATTTTTGAAATTTCTATCAAAGGAAATTTATTAAAATTTAACAGTACTATAAATTGCATATTCAAGATGAACTTGGTAAAAACAAAAGTTTTATTATTTGTTCTTCTTTTTGTCCTCGTCCTATCTGTAGATATGTGACATTATTTTGTGGATAAAATTGTATAAACATGTTAATTTAATTTATTTTTTAAATTTGATGTATTTTCTAGTTGAATATATAATTCAGGAATAGATGCATGTGTATGCAATCCCAGTCATGACAGGGAAAATAATAGTTATTGCATTTGAATTTACAGACATTATGGGAGTAGTTGGTGAGGGATGTTGCGCAGATTATCACCGTGGGCCATGTACGCATGGAAAAGATGATCAATCTCCTGACGGCGACTGCTTTAAGTTTTGTACCACTGAGATTCTCTTTGCAAAAATAATGATGTGTGCCATTGCGCTTGTTGACATTAATTGTAACCAACCAAAAATTGATGTTAGATTTATTATTATTTAATCTTTGAAATAGTGAGATCAGTAACAAAAAAGAAAAAAGAGTAAGCATAAAATGCTTTCTAGCCTGAACAATGATTCTTGGAAGCAACTGACTACTCTTTAGCGTGATCACGAAGAGGAGCCACCGAACGTGCGTGGTGTCGATGCGGAACCATCGGCGGGAAAACGTATTTCTTTCAAAGATAAACTACTTTATAACTTTATAGAGGAGGGGAGGTAATTGATATATGTTTTACCTTCTCTGTGTCGCTTCGATGGAATTGTGCTTATTATTTATCTCGTTGAGGCCCATCACCTCACCAATGATAAGAACCTCACTATGTATCATCTGTCGCTTATAAAATACATCAAGCCATTAACATACCGTTGGGAAATGTGTTCATATAATCTATTTTGATACTTAAAAATTAAGAATCGTTAAACATATAATCTAAAATGTCAATCCTGTTGATTTGGTAGTCTCATCCAATCCGCTCCTTCCATGTTTATTGTTACGTCATTGATTATACAAATAATTTTTTTTTTTTTTTTTTATTTTTGATTTTACTTTCAGAATAAATAAATTAAAAATTGAAAACTTAGGTTAATTTCATTGAACCCTGAAGAACCCATTTAAACTGAATAATTCTCTTTGCAATTGAAAAAATGCAATACAAAATGAGAAATTGATAGAGGAAAAAGAAGAATAAAAAGCAATGGAATTTGGGTTTTAGGTGGATATTGAGAAAGTTTTCTTGTATGGTTAGTTGAGTAGAAAATTGTGGGTGTGATTTGGTTATTGGTATCGATAAATTAGGGTGAAGTTAGAAAATTTTTTTGGACGAGTAGAGATTGAGTTATATATTTTTATTAGAGTTAAAAATGCAATTTTAACATTGCATTAATATATTTTTTTTATAGTTTTAAAAAGGCTTAATACTTAATTTGGGAGAAGGTATTGTATGAAACTGTGATTCCATGCCATCCCTATCCCTTTCCAATAAGAGAATGAAAAATCAGATTTTTCCTCCTGATTTCCATGAAAAAAAATCAAATCCAACTAAAAATACTAAAAATCAGGAGGAAAAATCTAATTTGTCATTCTCCTGTTGAAAAAGGATATGGATAACGTAGAATCACAGTTTCATACAATCTTTTCTCATAATTTGGTACCAGAGTTTAACATTAATTTCTATTGTGGTACTTGCATTATTTTTTGGTCTAATGTGATACATATATTTGAAAACAGTTATACATTTTGGTACATGAAGATAACAATGTTAACTTTTTATTTTTTTTAATTTGGGTTTTAGAGTTGATTTGATAAAAATTTATAATTAATTAATAACATTAGCAATTAACCTTCATCAAATCAACTCTAAACAGGAATTAGATCACATCATCAGACTATATTTAACAAATCAAACACAAATTTAAATAAATTCACAATTTATACTAAATTTATTCTATTAACAAAATTATGAAAAATTCAACCTAACAATATTAGAAATTAACTTTCATCAAACCAACTCTAAAATGCAAATTAAATACTAAAAGTTAACATTATTACCTTTAGATATCAAAATATATAACTTTAGTAAAATACAGATATCAACTTGGACCCAAAAAAAAACTTAGATACCATATTTAAAAAAGTGTCAAACTTGAGTATGAAATAATATATTAAGCCTTTTTAGAATGATTAAATCAAAATTTTTTATTTTGTTGGGAGTATAAATTAGGAAAAAGATTGTATGAAACAGTGATGTTACATTTTATCTTGAATTACAGTATTTTCATCATGAAAAGAATCAAATCCAAATTAAAAATCTTGAAATTAAAGATAAAATTATTGATGTGACATAAAACTATTGAAAAACGATAATATCTTTATTTCAAACTATCTTTTCTCGAATAAATTATAATTAATATGATAAGGAAATGACTTTTGTTTAAATGGATGGATTAGCTAAGCTCCTAACTATTACTCAAACGAAGCTACGTTGGAACACTGGTTCCTGCACCCTTGCCCTAAACAATTGAAATAAAAGTTTACCTAGCCGGCCGGCGGGTAACCCAACCGATCCCCATTTACTCAGCAATCACATCACCAACGAGCCGGCATCACCGCTGAATTACTGATCCAAAAAAAAAAAGTAAAGAAAAAAACAGTTCCCTAGTTGGTCGTCAGAGATGATGACGGCGGCGCGTGAACGGTATAATAATGGGATATGCGAGGCAGTCAAGTCCTGATGGAGGACTTAATTAAATAAGAAATAACTTTGGGTGATTAAAATATAAATATTATGTTGTAACCTAGGAAGTGACCATTTACGACAAACCTGAACATTGGAGTCCTTTGTCTTGTGGGGCATAATTCTTATTACCTTGTTTGGACTGAATTACAAATTGTCAAATTAGCATGGACTGTGTCAACATATGGTGGTCGGGACACCATTGTTCACCTTCACACGTGACCACGCTCTTGTCATGTAACATAATTTTCCTATTCAGTTAAACGAAAGTAAAAACATCAAGTAAGCCCTTATATTTTGAAACGGGTTTTATTTCGGCTTTTCTATTAAAAAAAGGTCAAATTAGTAGTCATACATTTTTAAATGTGCAAATTAACTCATCTATTAAATGACGACGTGGAACATTAAATCCATGCTAAAAAATTATATTTATGGTTAAATTATAAAAATGGTCACCCAACAATTAATTTATTTTAATTTAGTCACTAAACTATTCGAAATTAAATATCTTAGCCACTCTGAATTGATGTTGGCTCTTTTATTGGTCTAATAACAAAATTAGCCCTTTTATATTTACACATTTTAATAATTTAACCATATATATAAAAAATTAACAAATTTAGCCCTTAAAATTTACAAAATTTATTATTTTAATTCTAATTCTAAAAAAGTTTAATAAATTTGGCTCTTAACATTTACAAAACCTGTCAACTTAATCATAACTCTAAAAACTCTAAAAAACTTATTTTTAACCCTTTATTACTCATCGACTAGCTTATGTGAAAATTAAAATAAGAAAATAATTACTCTTTCTTTTGTGAATTACAATAAGAGGGCAAAGTCCGAACAATAAATGTGACTAACGCAACTCAAACCCAGATCACATACAGTACGATGAACACACTTAATCATCATACCATCATGGGTTTAAAAATTACTCATTTTCAAGTCAAATATAAATTATATAAGTAGATTTTGTAGTTTAAAGTAATAATATAAAAATGATTTAATGTCGGTCCCAATTCTATGGTTTTTCAAACCACTTTCCTCGTTGAGAGGAAGTTAATTACATTACTACACTAACAAGTGGCTTCCACTTTAGTAAGAAAGCGCCAAGTTAACATGTCAAATGCATCATTCTTTGTGCACTTATGGGTCCATATGTTTCAACCCCGCCGCCGTACGTCATCTTATTCTTCTATATGTTTTTTCATATTTAGTAAGGATGGTAGTTTCTAATGTTATCTCAAAACAATGTGATCGGAAATTTAAATTATCTTCATGAGAACTAGATCACATTTTATGGTCATTTGTAAATATTTCTTTCTATGTTTTCGGATAATTTATAAGGATTTCTTCCTTCTTTGCACATAAAATTTTGTGAGGTTTCCGCGAAGTTTTAGTAGGATTTTTGGTTCTAAAATAAATTCTTTTGTTTGTGCCTCTTAAAAAGAACTAACAGGTTGATGAATCATTATCCTAATGATATAACATAATAAAATGTTCTTCTAACTTAGGTGATGAGACGAGAAGAAAAGCTAAAAATAACTAAATAATAATAAGAAAGAAAAAAGATAGAGTTGAAGAAATGTATAAATTTTTTTGTGCATTGCATATGACTTTACAGTGAAATTCTCTTTTTTTTTTCATCGAAAAGAGAAAAAGAAAAAAGTATAGAGAGCGTCTATTAGGTCCAGACCCTTAAATAATCCAATTACCACCCTTCATGTTAAATAATTAAAATTCTATAAAAAGAAATTAAATTGAAAAACTTTACAGTGACCAAATGCAAAAGAAATCAAATTAATAGCCTTTGTAGCCAAATATATTTGTCATAGTATGTATCAGGGTCGAATTCAGAAATCTTTTTAAGGGGAGGAATTGATTTATAAATTTTTAATTGGTTAAAATATAATTTTATCATGTATTACTTTATAATTTCATTATTTTATAAAAGGACTTACTAGAATTTTTTTTATTTTAAGAGGGACAAAGTACAATTTCACTATATATTAATTTCTAATTTAAACATTTCTTAATGGACCTGCATAACAAATTTTCCATTTTGGGGCCAAGCCCTAATGTATTTTAGTTGCTAAAATCAAATTTTGAAATATATCCCATCTATACTTTATTATAAAATTTTTATTGTATTAATGTTTGAATTAATTGGATATCAATTTAGTAGTAAAAATAGTTAATATACATAATTTTTTAGATGATAACGTAAACTCAATCGGAAGAAAATTAATATACTCTAAATCATAAATTGTATTATTATAATAATATTTTTATATTTTAATAATTTTATATGATGTTTAAATAAAATAATTTAAAATTAAAGATTTAAAGATTTAATATACAAAGTTTTTACTATTGTTAATTAAATAATTTTTCTCAAAATAAAATAAGTTTTTGTGTGAAATAATCTAATGTATATAAAATATTTGTGTGATAGTTTCTTAATTTAAGTGCGTTCACATCTGCTAAATTCTGGTATATATAGAGGGTGCCATACTTCAAATCTTGGGACACAAAACCTAGTTTATGACTCGTCAAGGAGGAACAAACAAGCTGGGCAAAAAATCACCCAGTTATGGAGGAGGAGTCTTGGTTGTTTCAATACTCAAATAATGCAGTATTATCAGCGTTTGGATCGGAGGAGGCGTTTTCCAGCAGCTGTGAGTGGGATGAGCTCCTTCTCAAGTTCAATATCTCCCAAGAAACGGCTTGGATGGACTTATTGGGTGATGAAGAAGAAGAAAGGGGTAAAGCATCGTCAGAGTTTAGCGACAACTCCATCGATGGCGTAAGGGAGGAAGAGGTTTGCTCAGAAGAGCCCAAGGACACGAAGAGTTACAGAGGGGTGAGGAAACGGCCATGGGGCAAATTTGCTGCTGAGATTAGGGATTCAACCAGACATGGTGCCAGGGTTTGGCTTGGTACATTCGACAGCGCTGAAGCAGCTGCTTTAGCTTACGACCAAGCCGCATTTTTAATGAGAGGACCATCGGCTACTCTCAATTTCCCCACTGAAGTTGTCAAGGCATCGCTTAAGGAACTCAAGTGTCGATGCGATGAAGACAAGGGTTGGTCCCCTGTGGTGGATCTCAAGAACCGGTATTCATCGAGGAAAAGATCCAAGAACAAGAAAACCAAGCCAAAGGACGCGGCATTAAGGCAACAGCAAAACTTGCTGGTCTTTGAAGATTTGGGAGCTGATTACTTGGAACAACTGTTAATAAGTTCATGTGAGTGAAAGTAGAGCTCCTTGGTTGCTTTGGGTACTTCAATCCCATTTCATATCTTCTTTTCTCTTGTCAATTTCATTGCTTTGGTAGGGTCGTTGATTTAAGCACACTCTTCAATCTTCTTCCTTACTTCATCATCTCATCTCATATTGGGTCTCTTGTAAAGTTGAAACAACTCACACATCATAGAAATGTACAATAATTTCACCTTTTATGTTCACATCCCTCTTTTTTTTTTTTGGTAACCTACTTCCCTCACTTATTGCACATTAATATATTTCTATAATCTTATAAACAGCTGACCGACAGCTTAACAAATTGGTAGTTTAATCTGATTATATAATTGCATTGAACAGGTAAAACTTCAAATTTAGCTTATATTATATATGATAAAGAGTTATCAAATTTATATTTATGTAATATTAATTAATTTTACATGTATTTTTTTATGATCTTATACGTTTGCGACTGACGTCTTAATGAATTAACAGTTAAATTGAATTATATAATAGCAGTGACCAATATGTATAAGAGAAATAATGTATTTCTATAATATTCACTGACAGCTTAGCAAATTAATAGTTTAATCTGATTATATAATAGCATTGAATGGGTAAAAGTTGAAATCTAACCTATATTATATATGATAAAGAGTAATCAAATTTATATTTATGTAATATTAATTAATTTTATATGTATTTTTTATAATCTTATACGGTCACATCTTAATAAATTAATAGTTAAATCAAATTATATAATAGCAATAATCAAGTAAACCCTCGAATCCAGCCAAGGCTGCCATTTGATCTACTAATCAATTTCCTTCACGAAATACATGCTTGAGTTCAATTTCCCAATCAGGAGCAATTAATCTTTTTTGTTTCGTAGAACAGCATTATCATAATTCACCTCTCCCTTCATACGAATAAAATCCAAAGCTACTACACTATTTATTTGCAGAATCCACCATATATTCATATAATTTACTAATTGAAATTGAATTTAATTAAGAATTATACAATTGAATGTATGTATAAGGTTATCTATCCATTGAATTAGACAAATTTGGTAAGTTCATTTGGTGGAATATTCTTCGATTTTAGTAATTATGCTTTAGTTTCTGTTGATTTAATTGTATTTTTTAGTTTGTATTTTATTGTGGTATTAGTTGAATAAATTGACATTACATTAAAAAATTTTGATTTCAGGCTTATTTTGTTTGTTTAAAGATTTTTTTCTTTAGCAAATCTATTAATATATTACTTTAATAACAATTTTGACTTTTTATTTAATTTTATTTAATTTTTTTTTCTATAATCTCTCTTTTTTTTCCTTTATATATTGCTGTAATATATTTTTATTCTATTAATCTATAGTGAAAATGTTACGAATACAAATTATATGTTATATCTAAACTTGTCTATGGGTTGGGCTAGACTCACCCGAGAAGTGAGAAGGTTTAAATAAAAATATAGGCTTGGGCAAAAAGATAAGACCCATCTAAAAAACGAGTCGAGCCTAAGATAAAACCTTTTTGGCCCGAATATGCAAAAAAGAATCTGTTGTTCTTTTTGTTGTTTTTTTACTATTTTGCTACCATTTCACTATTATGTTATTATTATTTTCTTATTATTATTTCGATATTGTATAACTTTATTTTATTGTTAATTTTGTTACTATTTTAATTGTATTTGCTTGTTAAGTTGCACCTATTTTAGTGTTATTTAAGAAAAAATATTTTTTTAAATTTATTTTCAATTTGTTAAGAAATATTTATTTTAATGTTTTTAGTATTTTTGATGTATTATATTTTTTAAAAATTTATATAAAAAAATTAATATGATCGGACCCGGGTTTTAGCATCTTTATCCAAACCGAAATTGAGCAAAATTTTAGACCCATTTTTCGGGCTCAACCTGGTCATGACCCCTAGTTATATTAATTTACTCACTAATTGAAGAAATTGATTATTAATGGTTTGAATGCAATAGTTTTCAAATATTTTTATAAAGGCTTAATATATCAAAAAGTGCTACAAAATAATTCAATAATCAATTGAGCCATCAATTGAGAAAAACACTTAATTGAGCCTTTAATTGAATATAAGCAATCAATTAAGTTCTCGCAAAATCAATTTTCATGTAAGCCCTTGAGGTCCGTTAAATCTAGTAATTTCCCTTTAAAATGTTTTAAAAACATAAAAATCATAAAAACAAATTCTTATAAAATTATAAACAATTGAATTTTCAAAAAAAAGTTAAAAATAGAATTTTTTAAAATTTTAAAAAAATTAGAATTTAAAAAAATATAAAAATAAAAATTATTAAAATTTATTTAAAATAATATAAAATTGCAAAAAATATTAAAATTTACAAAAAATAATATTAAAAATTTTAATTTTTCAAAATAATAAAAATAAAAATTTATATAAAATTATGAAAAAGAGTTTGCATAATTTACTAACTTACCACATAAAGAGTTGATAGTCAAGAAAAATAACCAGCATTGGGTTAAAGTCAAAGGGAGAGGTTCAGGTTCCTAGTGGCTGCACCATGTACCCCGCAGTGTTGATGTTTATATTGATGATATTGACAAGTTGATCAATCTCAAAGATTTATAATTTGTTATATTTTCATAATTTTTATATTTTTTGCATTTTTTTCAAAATTTTATATATTTTTAAAAAATTATAAAAAAAACCTTTATAATTTTTTTATAAATTTATTTTTTTAATTTTCTAATTTTTGAAAATTTTATATTTTTAAAATTTCAAAATTCTATTTTTTTTTATAATTTTACGATTTCTTTTTATAATTTGTTTTTAACAATTTCAAGGGAAATTACTAGATTTAACCATGTTGCGCAACCTTGACATGTCACGTTGTGGAATTGACGAACATTAGGAGCTTATACATAAATTTGTTTTGAGAGCTTAATTGATTTTTTATATTCAATTAAGGGCTCAATTGAATATTGGTTTAGATTCAAGGCTCAACTGATTATTAAATTATTTTGCAATGTCTTTTTTAATATAGTAAGCATTTTATAAAATTAATTAATTAAATATGTTCAAAATTCATATTTTCTGAGTAGTAGATTGCTTACTAATAAGTAATCTTTTTAGAAAGTATTGACTTTTTCTTTATGAAATTGTTACTCATAAAATTTCTTTTATATATATATATATATATATGCAAAAACATGATTGAGGGTGAACATCTTTGATGTAAACTCAGAGTAGGTTTGGCAGATGGTTTAGGCTGACTATTCAGTTCTAGCTCCATTGTAAAGCCCTTCTTTCCATGTTAATTGAAGGGCAAATTACATCAAAGAATTGTTCGCATTTGTATGTTGTACAAACAGCCATTGAAGCGGATCTTTGGCTGCCTGGTACCAGTAGCCACACGGTTATTAGAATGTCCTTTGAGAGTTCTGTCAACTTGTAACCTTGATGCATGCAATTGAGACATGATTCGGGTTTGCTGTAAGTTGAAAGCTGACATGAAAAAAATAAAAAATTTGATTCGTTTTATAAGCCATACATGTGTTGTTGCGTTTCGAGAAGCTCCTCTAACAACTTGTTATCCAAGTACTCAATTTGCTGTCAGTGGAATGCTTGGATTCTGATATTCCAACTCGTTCGGGAAGTTGCGAATACCTGAGTGACCCCAGAAAGTAAATGCAGCCCTGTCATAAGCTTTAGCCATGCCCGTGTCTCTGTAACACCCCAAAATATAAGGGGTTAGATAAAATGAATAACCAGAAGATAAACCTTAAGCTTGATGGTTAAGTAGCTAAGACATACTTACAAATCTTAAGTTCAAATTTTATCTCTCTCATTTTTTTTTTTTTTAATTTCAACAACCAATAATGAAAAACAGTTGTGTCCCGTATTTTTTAGATTTTACAGTTTTGTCTCCTATTTTATAAATTTTATAGTTTTACCTAGAATTTTATTATATATTCAGTTCAGTTTCTGATTAATTCCCTAACTGTTTTAGTGTTTTATTTTATTCAATTGAGTTCCTGATAATATGAATAATACTAGAATTCGTGATATAATTAACTGAGTTAATATTATACAAATATTTGAATGAATTGTGAATAATATACATGTCTATTATATCTATATTTGTAATTCTATGTATAGCATGCCTTATGTTATCATTAAACTGAACACTTAATAAGCATGACATTTACTACTGAGTTGATCTGTTATAAACATTTTATTTGCTACCATATTGAACCATTCTAAGCATATTGATTGCTACCATATTATTCTGTTAAAAGCATAATTAAATGCTACCTTATTAATCCGTTTTAAGTTTGTCATGTTGCATTGTATGGGGTGGGATGATATGTACGGAGGAAGAAGTGATAGTTTATCTACAAATTTGTTTTGCACCCACAGCCCAGTAGCATTGTTTATCCTTTAACTATGAATATGTTGTACATCCACAACCTATCTGCAGCTTTTACCTGCAAATATGTTGTGCATCCATAGCTCAGTGGAAAATTTTCTCTGCGATATTTTGTTGTGTACCCACAGCACAATGGTAGGTTTCATTTGCAAATTTTTGTTGTGTATTCACAGCTCAGTGACAGATTTTTATCTGCGAAACTAATGGTGGTTAAATTATAACCCAGTGTGTAGGTTGTTGGAGTTTAGGGGAACTCCTATTGTCGTGTCTAGTGGTGAAGTAGAATCTTTTCTGTTGAACCAAAATCGTATGGTATATATAATACATGTGCATACAAATTAGATTTTCTGAAATGACATATATATATATATATATATATATATATATATATATATGTATATGTATACATTGTGGAAGTGGTCTGAAATATTGATATTCTGAATTCGCTATTGGTTTACTTGTGATAGAACTCACATTGAGCTTCATAGCTCACTCTCTTTTTTTTCATCTCTACAGATAACCTATCAAGGTAGGACGCGGATGCGGCATACGAAAGGATCGAAAATGTTTTATTTTTATGAAAGTATTATTAGGCTTATTTTTATAATTTATGTTATTTCAGAACTGTACTGTTTTATTTATTTTGTAGCATGAGACTCATATTTAGGATTTTTCTAGCATGCATAACATTTAACTTAATTTTAAAATATGATTTTTATTTAATTAATGTATGAAATATAGTTTTATTAAAATCAAGTAAAAATCCCTTTTTCACGGTCAGATTAAAATTAAAAATTGCGAGTAATAAATAAATGGAAAATTAATTATTTTTTTTCTTAAAGCAATCACCGTTACTTAAAAAAGTTAAACTAAAATGTTATTTTTTATAACTCGTCAACTTTTCTAAATATAGACTAAATTTTCTTCTAAAACAAATAAATGTTTTAAATTAATTATTTTATAGACCCCGATCGTATTAAGCCATCTCAGTGGCTAATTTAATTTCCCGAATTCAGGTCTAACGTCTAAACTGAATTGAGAGGTTAGAATCCCATTCCTCGTAACAAAATTCCCTTTCAATCAAGGATCTAATGCTTTTCCGGTGAACAAGGCTACGTAGCCTATGCTTTGCAAGCCTATCACGCACGATTGTCTTAAGCAGACAATTTATTCATGAGGAGGAGTTGTCACACCCCAGAGAAGTCGATTCTTTTGATTAGGACAGAATGAATACAACTAAGTAAGACTAGTAGACAGCCTTGACTTGAAATAAGAGTTAGTCCTACAGGTAAACACGTTACACTTATTACTTCAGACCCTTAGGGGAAAGCAGCAAGGAGAGCAGCAGGTAATTTATTAGGGAAGCAAGAACTGTTTTACGTAATTAAAAAAACTATTGTCCGGGTGGTCCGGTGGAAAAGTGGAAATGTTCGAACAAAAATATAAATTTGAAAAATAAGTTTGTGCAAAAAATAAAATTATTTAAAAATGGGCCCGACACGAATTTATTAAAAAAATATTGTTATTTTGTTGCTATTTTGCTATCATTTCATTATTTTATTATTATCATTTGGATATTCTATAACTCTTATTATATTATTAATTTTGATATCATTTTAGAGATATTTGTTTGTTAAGTTACACATATATTAATATTATTTAAATATAAATACTTTATTTAATTTATTTTTAATTTTTAACACTGGGTCGAACCAAACCTGAACCTATAAGTCCCATATTGGTGCTAATGCTATATGGGGACGATGTCGGAATTATATTCTGTCCAACCAAACCCAAAGCATTAAGAGTCAAACATGTTAAAAAGGATGAATTGCAATTTATTTATTTATTTAAATACAACTTTGAGAAAAATCTAAAAGTTATTGCAATGATGTTGGATGGTAGCAGGTAACATGAATGCTTTTTTGTTTGAATGGATTGAATATTCAAGGAAGGAACGTGCGTTGGAACACCTGTTCCTCAACTCCCTTGTCCTAAAGGAAAATAATATCCCAGCCGGCCGGCGGGCAGCCCCATCTCCTGCTTTCACCATCGAATGACTGAAGTATGATTGGATTTACCCACCCATTGATTTACTTAATTATCAATTATCACCATCTCTAATTTCTCTTAATCTATACATTAAAACACAACCTCCATCTTAAACGAAACTGACAGTTTGTGTTTTTTTTTTTTTTTTACTTAACCAGAATAGTCAACATGATCGTCGTATCGTGAATTCGACTGAATTTTTAAAATATACAAATATCAAGGAATGAGGTAAGAGATGATGATCAGATTTTATCTTAGGTTGGGTTAGATCGGATCAATATAAAATCTAAACTTGTTTTTTAGGCTTGCGTCCAAAAAATAAGTATAAAATTTTGTTCAAGTTTGGCTCAGATTAAAAATCCTAAATCCGAGCTTGACCCGATACTCCTGTATTACTTTTCTTTAAATTTTTTTATATATATAAAAATTTTAAAAATATAATACATTAAATAAACTAAAAACATTCAAATAAATATTTTCTAACAAATTAAAAATATTTATACTTAAATAATACTAAAATAATTACAATATACCAAGTAAATCCCTCTAAAATAGTTGGGTCAGGTAAAAAATTCCTACCCTTTAGAAAATAGGTCTTATTTTTGCCTAAGTCAATTGTGGTTAAATCGTTTTACTTTTTTTCGAGCGAGTTTTGAAGTCTAAATAGGTGAGTTAGTCTTTGATCAAGTAACATGAATCAATACAAACTTCATTATTAAGATCCCATAGTAATAAACAGAAAACAAAGACAGTTGGCATCTATGGTCGCCGGAGACGATGATGGCGGCGTGGTCGGTAAAATAATGGGATATGGCGAAAGTTGATTTACTCCTTGCATTTTTAGGAGATGTGAGGTGGTCGGGGCTGAAGTATTAAAGTATAGGGATAATGTAACCTAGGAAGTTACCCCGCACGACGAACCTGAATCCTGGAGTTGTTCGTCTTGTCGGGCATAATTTTATTACCTTCAAATGTAATTTGTCAAATTAACATTGACTCCGTCAACATATGGTGGTGAGGACCATCATGACCACGTGTCCACGCTCTTGTCACGTGACAGAAATTTCCTAATATGTGAAGTTCATTGAATTTGTGGCAAATAATGGCAACCAAATCTAAAGGACCTTTTCCATAATTATTTTCTCCCCATGAAAGAGGGAGAGAGGTAAGATTTTTGGATTTCATTATATAATTTATTATATGTTAACAATTTTATATTTGGTTTTCTCAAAAATTAATATTTTATTTATTTCATATTAAATTATGTGAATAATTAATTATAAAAAAATTGAAATAATATTCTAACTCTTTTATGTTTTGAAAATTTTGTATTAACAAAAATCTAATATAATTATCGAACATATTTGTTATCTTCATGTAGCAAAACTTCACGAACCTCTTAACATATATTATGCACAACGTACTCATAGAGACTTAGATACGTGTCTCTCAATGGAATCAATGACACTATGAATCTTGGAAAGAGGTACCTCTACTAAGACTATATATAGACCACGTAGAGGTCAGTGTAATTGATCGCTAGCCATCCTAAAACGTCTCATCCTAGGACACAATGTCATTCTCACCGCCTAAAAGTATCAAATCAGGCTTCGACGTTAGTAACCTTAAAACACGTATCTAAGCTTATCCCCCACTATAAAAAGATCATACAAACAAGAAAGGTTTAAGTCAAACTAAAACTAAACCAACTAGCAAATTCGCCCCTTTTGAAGGACTTCCAGAAGGAAAAAAGAATCAAATCTGGGTTTAAATTAAGATCAAAGCAGATCTTAGAAAAAAAAAAAAAAAAGAAAAGAGGTGAATATATATATATATATATATAAGGGAAGTTGATATAATAAATTAATTAATGGTCGGTCCAAGGTCTAATAAAATTTCCTTAATTTCAGTAACAAAAATTTCCTCTTTCCAATTTGGTATGTACTGCCACAACCCTTTAGAGTCTATAGTCTACTCTATATGGATAATTAGTAAAAATAAATTTATCATCTATATATAAAAATTTAACAGTACTAACATGATAACTCGAGCGATAATTTGGACATACTTCATAAAAATTTAAAAAATTATTAAAAATTCAATAAATTTAAAAACTACATAATTTTTAAAAAAAATTATATTAACATGTAAATATTATGTTTAAAAATTAACGACTAAATTGATAAATTCTAAATTTGAAAGGTGTTTCCTCGTTAAGAGGAAATTTTTTAATACATTATTATACAGACAAGTGCTGCCACATATGTCAAGAAAGCATTACAAAACCCGAAGTTAAACATGCTAACATGGCAAAAAATTCATTATAATTTAAGTGTGGGTCCACCCAGCCGCCGTACGTCACCATACGTCATTTATATATTATTTTCAAAATTGAAAGACATTAATTTTTTTATAAAAATTATATAAAAATAATTAATTACAAAAATTAGTTGGACAGTCCTGTCTTTCCCTACTAATCATCAAGCAATAATAGTTTTTTTTTTTTTTTAAATTTGGTGTCGCCACTGTGTCAAACGATACCGGTGTATATCTTTTGAAAAATATTCGAAGAAATATATATATACAAGAAAAATATATTTTTAATAGTGCCATCAATGTGTGAAGCTGTATGGAAGGAAACGGTTCAAAACAACCTACTTTCGTAATTAATTAATTTTTTATATTAATTTTTAAAAAAACCTTAAACGAAACCCTAAACTTGTTGCATTAATCATGTATTCAAATATTAATTAAGTCTCATTCAATCTTATCACTTCATTAATGAACAATTCCAATATTTAAATAATTATTTAAAAATAAATATTCTAAAACTCAAGAAAAAAAAACCCTCTTTAAATAAAATAGTTTATCTTATGTCAGATTTAATTATACTTTGAATATTGATTAAACTATTTTATGAACTTTCTATTATAAAATATACTAGAGAATTGGATAATTTAATTTTTTATTTAATTTTAAAGTAGAGAAAAATATTTTTATTATAATAATTAAATAAAATATATTTAGAGAGTTGATATTTTAATTTGATTAGTATGAACATTATTATCAATATAAAAGAACGTGAATTTGAGTATACCCTTTTATTTATAAATTGAAAAAAGATTACAAATAATTCTAAGTATGGTATAAAAAAATAGATATAATCGAAACATATTTACCTAAAAATAAATTTTTAGGGCTTATAAATAATTAAAACTTGTTCGCCTCCTTCAAAAAACACAAAACTGTTGGCTGTTATTGACTAATGACGTGATGGTCGCCGTGCAGTATATGGAACAGTATATGAAATGTATATATACTGTTACTATATATATTAAATACAAAGTTTTACTTAATGATTTAATGCTTCTAATAAGTTTTTTGTTCGCATCTGCTAAATTCTGGTATAAAAGGAGGATCAGGTACTTCAGATGTACAAAACCTAGTTTGTGCGTCGTCAACGAGAGAGGGAACAGATAGAAAAAGAAAAAAAAAAAATCACCCAGATATAGAGGAGTCTTGGTTGTTTCAATACTCAAATAATCCAGAATTATCAAGGTTTGGATCGGCGGAGCAGTTTTCCGGTAGCTGTGAGTGGGATGAGCTTCTTCTCAACTTCAATAACCCTGATGAAACGGTTTGGTCGGATTTGTTGGGTGATGTAGAAGAAAGGCGTAAAGCATCCTCAGAGTCTAATAACACCTCCATCGATGGCGGCGTAAAGGAGGAAGAGGTTTGCTCAGAGGAACCCAAGAAAGTGAAGAGTTATAGAGGGGTGAGAAAAAGGCCATGGGGTAAATTTGCTGCTGAGATTAGGGATTCAACCAGAAATGGTGCCAGGGTTTGGCTTGGAACATTCGACAGTGCCGAAGCAGCTGCTTTAGCATACGACCAAGCCGCATTCTCAATGAGAGGTCCATTGGCTACTCTCAATTTCCCCATCGAAACCGTCAAGGAATCCCTTCAGGAGCTCAAGCATCGATGTGATGAAGACAAGGGTTGCTCGCCTTTGGTGGCTCTCAAGAAGCGCTACTCCTTGAGGAAAAGATCCAAGAACAAGAAAATCAAGCCGAACGCCACCGCATTAAGGCAACAACAAAACTTGCTGGTATTTGAGGATTTAGGACCTGATTTCTTGGAACAATTGTTAAGCTCATGTGAGTAAAACTACAGCTCCTTGGTAAATGATTTTTGCCATGATGAAACCAATCTCATGCCATATCCTTTTTCTTTTCTTAATTTCATTCAATCTTTGTAGCTTCTCTTTGCTGGGGGATCTGATTTAAGGCCTCTTGCATCTTGTTCCATACTTCATCATCTTCATCTGATGTTGGTCTTACAAGTTGAAAAATAATGGAAATTAATCTACAATAATTCCACCTTCCCTTTTATTGCATTATTAACTATATAAAAGCAGTAATCTCTTTATATTTGTGGAAATAATTTACAATTTTATATGCATCTGACTGACAACTTAACTAACTAATAATTAAATCAGATTCTATTATAGCTTAAGTAAAATTTCAAATCCAGCCTGTACTTTGCTACATATAAAAGTAGTTATCACTTTGTGTTACTATAAATTAATTAAATTAAGTTTACACATGATTTTATATTTTTTTATGTATATATCTGAAATCCTATTTAATTAATAGTTAAATTTAATCATATAATAGCGTTGACAAAGTAAAATATGAAATCCAGCCTGTATCATATGCAAAAAGGAGTAATCAATTTATATTAGTGTAAAATTAATATATTTTCAAATTTTATAGGCACGTCTTACCATGCTAATAGTTAAATTTAATTATATAATAGCGCTGACAAAGTAAAATCTTAAATCCAGCCTGTATCGTGTCATGTCAAAAAAAGTTATTATTACATTTTTATGTATAATGAGAAATTTTTTTAATACTTAATAAGATCAATAAATATGTTTAATTTACTCAAAAATTGTATGAGGTGTAAAAAACAACGATGGATTAAACAAGTGACAAGATTTTGTGCTTCCCATTGTATGCTCGAGTTTATAGAGTTGAAGGATTTGTGGGGTAGGTTTACAAAAAGCTCCTGAAGAACTCTAGTAGATGGTAAAGGTATGAAGATGAGGACGACAACAACAAGATCAATGGGTCATATTATGTGGATTACAAAGGTTGAATATGTTACTAGGTTTCCTTTGAAGTTCATCTTTCACATTTGGGATTTTACAATATTTTAATGGCTAAAATATGCTCTCTCCTTTTTTTTAAAAAAAACTAACTTTAATGGATTATATTTGTATAAACAAATGGATTATTAACATTTGGATTTCATAATTTTCGCTTTCTAAAATCGTGTATTTTAATTAATAAGTAGCTGGAAGAAGTGAAAATTGATTTTTTTTCTTAAGTATTTAATCTAAGTTGGAATTATGGAGTTGACATTATTAGGAGGGTTTTATCTGAATACTATTTTTAGCTTGAGTAGGACTATACTTAGACCGTAAGACGGATGAAAACACCTATTATTTATAAAAAAAAAGGTTTAATTTATATTTTTTTTATTTTTGGTAATTTTTACTTATTAATAAGTAAAGTCATATGAATTTATTCTTAAGATTTATTACAGAAGTGTAATATTTTTAAGTTTTAATTATAATCAATTATAAAAAGCATCTAATTGAATAACATAATTTTAACTAATTAGGGGTGAGTAAAACTTGATTCAACTCGAATAAATGGAAAAAAAATTTGAATTTCGAGTTATTCGGTTTTTTTAAGTAAACTCGAATAAGTAATTCGAGTTTTGAGTTTGAGTCGAATTGAATTTTACAATTCGAATAACTCCAATAACAGATTGTTGTAAATACCCATTTGGTCATTGACAATTTTGAAAATGAGCAAATTGGTCTCTTATAACAAAAATTACAAAAAAAAAAGAACCAAAATAATTTTTAAAATTCAAAATTTATATTTTAAAAATATATATAAAATAAAAATTTTCTAAAATTTCTAAAATAATAATTATTTTGGACATAAATAAATAAATTAATGATTTATGTTGGTCATATTAAAGTATCTTTTTTTCTTCTTTTATTTTGCTTTGGAAGAGTTTTCAAATATATATGGTTTCAAGTTTATATACTCTAACATAAAATTAGTTATATTGTAACAAAATTTTAATTTGACATGTTTAATTTTTAATTTAACTCAAACAATTTCACTCGATTTGATTCGGCTCGACTTGAATTTCATTTCACTCCATTCGATTCGAAAAAGTTCCAAATCGAATTAGGATAATAAAATAAGACTCATCAACTCAAATTTTTTTCACTCAATTCAATCAAACACTCACCCCTGCAACTAATTATCTCACACATTACATATAAACCTTAATATTTAGGTTAATGAAAAATCTACATATCGATTCATATCATGTGACGTAATTAAATTTTTATTTAAAAACAATTATTTAATACACATTGTATAATTGAATGGCAAATATTTGTTAATAAATAAATAAAATATATTTTAAAAATAAAATCTAATTACTTGAATAAATAAAATATGTAAGTTACAGTGATAATCCAATGGGATTTAATTATTTCCAATAATTTGCCACGAATGGTAAAACATATTTATAAAATTAAGGGTCCACTTTCCCTTTATGTTCCTACAGAAGCCAAAGTATACAATTACTTTACAACACATTATTATTTATTAAATGTAAAAGAAGAATCAAAGCATATTTGTAGTTGGATTAACATCGATATTATTATTATTGTAAGAGGATGCGAATCTAAATGCGCTGAAGTTAGAAAATAATCTCCATCCTTACTTACAAAGGAGTTCTATGTTAAAAGCTTTAATTTCCCAAAAGCCAAGACCTCCTTTGCAGCTTCTACTGGTTCAGTGCAAATTCAGTCATCTAAAGATGATCTTTGAGAAAATTATCTTTCAAGCATTTCGATAGAGTTGCAATGGAATTGCTGGAGAACCCTGTTAGTGTTTTCAAGTTAATATTCGGCTGCAGATGGATCGTTTCCTTTCAGACCTTTAAAGTCCTCACCCCCAAACTTTCTATACTTTTAGATAGGGTTTCTTCGACCACCAAGCAAAGGCTGGAGCTTGAGGGATGGCTCTAGCAAACCTATCGAGAATGGCGGTCATAGACTGCATAAAATCTGCTTGCTCAGGGTTGGCAGCAGCAGTAGGTGCTTGAACATCCGGCTAATCCAGATTAACCTCCTAAGCAGCACCCTCATGGGCGGGTGCAGGTCTAAGCTGTCTTCTTCCTCATGTCGTGAGTGGTCCGACATCATGTAACTTAACAGAATGGAGATGAGTTGGTTGCATCAGAGTCAAATCATATAGATACACAGTTTAAATTTCCTAAATGGCATGTAGCGACAACTTGCTACCTATTCAGACTCAATTTAGTACTTGATCCAATTAAACCTAGATTTTGATACCACTCAATGTTATATTTTTACTTGTTCTACATTAGTTGTTGAAGCAATGAGTGGAGATCAAAGTTAAATTACAGCTTTGAACATATATTGCTACAAACAGAAAAATCATTAGAAAATAAGAAGTAGAAAATCTGTTGTTTGCCCCATATTCGGTAATGAAGATAAAACAATTGAGCACTATTCATTGTTGTTGGGTGAGTTGGTGCAATGTGTTTGGTAGGAGGGATTTGGGATGTATGGTGGACATATAACTTTTCATGATTGTATATTAAATGGAGTGATGGTTAAAGTTTTTATTAGACATTTGCTTGGGACGAATACGAATCGTGTTATCCTATCTCTTATATTTAATATCAAAAAAAAAAAAAGAACAATCATTTTTATTATATAATTTATGCGAATTTATACAATGTAAATGATACTTTCATTTTAGAGTCCATCATTTGTCTTTTTTTAATAAAATACTATTATTAATAGGAACTATGAACAATAATAATATAAAGACATGACATATGATGCAAACGATAAATAAATAACTACAAATTAATGTACAAACGTCATGTCTGCAGACAAAAAAGGAGAAGGGCAAATTGACAGTAACTGCAATACTAGAATAATTTAAAAATAAATTAGCGATGCATCAACTTGATGAAATCGTTAAAATTCGCATCCTAGCCTCACCATCATCAAATCAACTCGACGATGAACACCGATCAACCAAGAAAAATGCCAAACCCCCCCCCCCAAGAGACCCACCTCATCAATGATGCATAAAAGGTCAAGTCTCAGATTATCTATCATCCTCTCATTATTTCGAATCTATCACTATCAGTATGATCTATTTTATGTAAAAATTAAGATTTTGGTTGAAATGATAAATTAATATCTTAGATTCAAATTCTGCCATGTGTAGGTATTCTTCTAAATTTATTCTATATTAATTTGAACTCAAATCTAAAATATCAACTTTACCATTCAAACAAAGACCTCATTAATCATGATAATGTTTGTCGGTACAGTTATACATAATTCTAATTTATTAATATATCAAAATTTATTTAAATATAAAATAGTTTAATTTTGGTTATTATATGATAAATTATACAAACAGACATGAATAAAACTCCATCTAACTTTTATTTCACATTTTGAAATTGCAAGAGTAAAAATACCATAAAATCTCTTGTACTAAGCTTTAGATTGTATTTCAGGTCCTTCATTAAAAAAAGAGACAATTTAGCTCTTTTACGTTATATGAGTGAAAAAAACAACTCATCTGTGTGCTTATATGTAAGGTATAGTAATAAATTTAGCCCTCAACTTTTATATATTTATTCAATTTGACCCCTACTCTTTTTTTTTCTGAAGTAAAATAGAAAATTTTAAACTAATCAGACTAAAAGATAAATAATAAAAAAAAGCCTTAGTAACAAATTTTAAAAAATCAATTAAGTCCTTTAAAATTTAAAAATTATTAAAAGATCTTCAAGATTATAAAAAAAAATTATAAAAAGTTATAAAAGATTTTATTAAAAAATAACAATACCAACCCAATAAAAGAGTAGGGGTCAATTTTTCTTCAAAACCTTTTAACCAATAGATTTTAATGGGCCGATATTGTTCTTTTTTAATAAAAAAATTTATAATGTTAAAATCTGTATAACTTTTTTTTTTATATTTTTATGATTTTTTAATAATTTTTAAATTTTAAAAGGGATTAATTGATTTTTTTAAAATTTGTTACTAATTCTTTTTTTACTCTTTAACCTTATTAGTTTCAAAAAAAAATTTAATTATTGAAATAATAGGGTCAAATTGAATAAATATGTAAAGATTAAGGACTAAATTTATTACTATACCTTATGTATAAACCCCGAGAGATTAATTTATTATTTTTTCAGTAAAAAAAAAAGTAAAATAGAATCTAAAATATAATAGAGCCAAGAATTTGCAGGAATAATTTCTTTCAACAGAGCCACTAGAACATGGGGAAAAAAAAACAAAGAAAAGAGTATAGTACACCTCTTCCTCCACTAGCAATTGTCTAATACTTAATTAATGCCTAATTTAGAAGTTTAACCACCACGATACTCTAGCTGTCTTATCTTCATATGGTGAGGCATAGATTCATTAGTTCTTTTTTAATGTAAGATTAAGTATTATGAAATTTACAATGCAATGTAACTAAGAATATTTTAATAATTATTAGAATGTGAAGTACTAAGCTTTCTAAACAAAATCTATCAATATTATTTTAGGGTTCTGTAATTTGGGCAATTAATCTATCCATACTTTTTTTTTATATATCGACATTGTTTCCAACGCACGAGGATATAGATTTGAGTGTGCTGAAGCGTGTTATCTTTCTATTTAAGTGTTGGAGAGGGTTTATGGATAGTTTTAGACATTGTATAAAATAAATAAATATGATAAGAAATTTTAATGAGATTAATATTTTACATTACATATAAGAATATTTTAATTAAAATAATGGTTTAGTTTAGTCAAGTATTTCGTATAAATTGTAATGGAACAGTTTAAGCAAATTTACTTGTAACCTCCCCAACCTGACCTAGATGTTAGACCCGAATTCGAAAGACTACATCAGCCACCGAGATGGTCTAGCAAAATTATCAGAGTTTTTGAAAATAATTATTTTAATAGAAAACATAGTTTAAAAGTCGTTCTACTATTCCTCAACGTTTTAATTATCATCTAGCAACGGAAAAAAAAATGGCATTTACTTACGTATTTAATAAAACTGGGATTCATGCATACTAATTAATAATCAAAGCATAATATCTTAAGAATTCAAATAAAATGTCATGTAGAATAAAAACAAACCTAAGTCCTAAATCTCATGCCACAGTTTGAAATAAAATATTACAGTCCTTGAATAATAAAATAAAATAAATCAAAAGATTAAGTCTTAATAAATTGGTAATAAAATAGATAGTGCCGAGACCCCCCAGATGCTATGCCCGCGTCCTAACATGGTGGGTTATCTATAAGGATGAAAATTTAAGGGGGATGAATTTTGACGATTAATATGAGTCCATTTACAATAAAATCAATGCAACAATTATTAAAACACATTAATTAACATTGCATAAAATAATCATTGTTAGCAATACAATTCATAGTATTGGATTTTCAAGTGCAACTATCATTAATATGTCAAAACTCACAATAATAGTTTTCAAAGTTAACCAAAATTCTCAGATTTGCTCACAGCAATCATATTCACGCACATATATACATATATATTCACACATATGTATCATAGCATAATTTTCTAGATTTGAATACATGTGATTTAAATGATGTCATACAATTTCGAGTTTAAATAGAATAAATCCTACCCCACCGCTACACACCATAATGGGAGTTCTCCAGAACTCTCTTTTCCAACACATCGGGATGTGGATAAACCACTACTAGTTCGCAAATAATAACTGCCATTTGGCTGTGGACACACAGCAAGACCCCACAGTTGGAATCTGCCTTTGGTTGTGGGTTCACAGCAAAAGTCTTGCAGATGAAACTTACTTTTTAATTGTAGATTTCACAACATAAACTCGCCGTTAGAATCGACCTTTGGTTGTGGATTCACAACAGCACCCGTAGATGGAATTTGTCTTTGGTTAGTACACAACAATTTGCAGATAAGAACTGTCGCATGACTCTGACTTTACACCATCATTTTTCTTGCAGATAGACTACTTGATCTTCCTCTGTACATATCGTCTCAACCCAAGCAATGCATTATGACATATTGAATTCAGACAAAATATGGTAGTATTTTAATGTACTAACACATGGCAAATCAGTAGCGAAGTCATGCTTTTATCAGGTACTCGGGTTAACAGTATTGTAGTGCATGTCGCACATACATTCGTAAGTATAGATTCAATAACAACATAATATACTCATGTCTCATGAAAATATTCATAAATATAAATAAATACTGCAATAAATTGAACAATCCTGAATTCTAGCATATTTCTTATCATCAGGGACCTAATTGCATAATTTAATTCACTAAAAGTAGTTCAGAACCTATTTAGGGACTAATCTGATGAGATTTCGAAGTTTGACAAGAATGATGTTTATTCCAGAATTTTTAGGTTCTACTTAATCGGAAACAAGAATAATTACTTATCTTTGATGGGATTTCGAAGGTTATCGATGATAAATTCAATGCTCAGAGGGAAGACGAGTTAAACCGTGAATTGATTTTGATTTAGGATTTCAAAATATTAGTTTCCAGCAAAGAATGTATTTTTTTTTTTTTTGAAAAGAAAAAAGGGGAATAAAAGAAAAAGATATATTTGAAGAGAAGAGAGAAAAATTTCTAGTTAGAGTTGAAAAAGAAGTAGAAATTCACATGTCATTAGGAAAAGAGATTAAATAGTTAGGGTTTCAAAATTTTGAGGGGCTGAACAGTAAAATACCCATTTTTACTGAAAATGAAGGAAAATAAATTGGAGAAAATGAGTTGGGGTGGCTTAAACTTGGATGCAAAAGTGCTTAATCTTAGTTTATTTCTACCACATTTATTAATTGGGTTTGAACTTTAGTTCTCTAATAAATATCCTAAGCTCTTAACCATCAAAATTAAGGCTCATTTCTTAATAATTAATTAAATTTCTAACCTCATGTATTTTGGAGTGTTACATTACTTTATTACGATATATATTTTTAAGGCATAACAAAAAATTAAACATTTAACATTTACATATTTTATCCATTAATCTCTCTCTTTTTTTTTAGTTAAATTTAATAGAAATACGAATTAAAACGTTAGATTTTTAACATGACAGCCCGTATGACAATATAGGTGTACTGCATGCTATTTTTTTTTTAGGAAATATTTTTTATTTTTTGAATATTTTATCTATTTTAATATCCTAAATTGATAAAAGATATAAACCCACTATACTTTATTTTTAGTTATCCAAATTAAGCCTATAGTAGTATTTAATGTAGCCTTGTAGGGTTTGCTTGCTATAATGGTAGATAGAGGTAATTTTAAATTCCAGTTGATACTTATTCAAGTATGATCCAATTAATTGTAGTTGGATGCATGAATAGCCTTAGATCTAGATTTGATTTTTACTGATTTTTTAAACCTCATTTTTAGTAAATAAATAGATCATGACCTTGCCATGCGTGATGTGTTTTGGACTTTCTTCTAAATTGCAATTAATAAACTTTTAATCTTAGTTTCAAAGTTAATTAAGAAATAAAAATAAAAAGATACCTTTTAAATTAAATTAATGTCTTAATCCACTTAAAACTTCATTTCCACACATCCATTGTTCAAATTAAAGAACTGAAGATATTTATGTGTAAATAAGTATGCAACCATCGAGTCTTAGTTCAGTTGGTATCAATATTATTAGTACTAAAGAATGTGGGTTCAAGTAGGAGCGAAGCTACAAAATTCTTTTTGGGGTGGAATTTAATTGTATATTCTTACAATAGTAAAAAAATGTAATTTCACCATTTTAATAGCTTATGTCTTTATAATTTTTAAAGTATTAAATCAAATTTTTATCATTTTTGGGGGCCAAATTGCTAATTTAAAATTTCATATATTATAAAGGGGCCTAAATGAAAAAAAATCATTTTAAGGGGGCCGAGGCCCTTGCCAGCCCCTTTTGCTTCACCATTGAGTTCGAGGGCATTTAGACGCGTTTTATCCTCTTATTTAAGGGTTAAGAATGAGTTTGGATAGTTCTAAATATTGTATATAAAAAAAAGCTCTCAAATTTTGAATTTTCTTTCGATATTTATTTTTAACAACTAGAAATTCTATCACACGTGTATGCATGTGGAAACCATGTACCTAGAACATAAGGTTTTTTTTTTTTTTTTTTTTTTTTTTTTTTTTTTTTTACTTTAAAAGTAATATACAATGTTTGAAGCTAATGACAATAACACATATGCAAATATATAAAAAATTAAGATAAAAATAATTTAAATTGTCAGTAAAAGGGAATTTAATTATATTAAGAATATTAAATACACTCCTGTTGTTTATCATGGTATTGTCATTTTTCTTGAGTTGGTATCGAGTTAACTCGGCCAACGATATTATCAATATATACAAACAATGTGGGTGAAACAACTTATGTAATAAAATTGAAATGTATAAAATTATCAAAATAAATCTTTGGTTGAAGTGATAAAAGAAAAGATTTTATAGATAATGGCGGCATGACTTTAAATCTCAACATTTGAAAGGTTTTTTTTTTTTAAATAATAAAAAGATAAAAATATTCTCATAATAATATAACTTATTTAAAATTTGTAAAATTATTTTAATAATTTATTTGATTGAATCGATGTCTAATTAGCTTGCGACATCAACTCAATCGTACTACCAACCTTAACCATACCCATTTGAAATATAATACTAAGAAATATGGCCCAAATCTTTACATCTCTGTATAAACAGTTCCAATTGGTTTCACAGCCCATTTTCATATTTGACCCAAAGTGAAACAAGTGGACTGTCTGGAAAATTAATCCCAGCCCTTAATCTCTAACTGTGCAATTGAGTCCAAACCTCCCAATATTGGACTGATCAAAATGGGTATAAAACAGGGTTGATGGCGGAATTTTATTTAGAGGATCGTAAATTAAATTTTAAATTTTACAATAGTAAAAATATAATTTTACTATTTGAATAGTTTATATCTTTATAATTTTTAATTGATTAACTTAATTTTTTATCATTTTTAGGGGCCAAAGTGCAATTATACATTTACTAGTTTAAAATTTTAAAAAATTTAAAAAACTTAAATAGAAAATTTTTCATTTTAAGGGGCTGAGGCCCCTACCAGCCACCCTTGGCTACGCCTTTAGTATAGAACAAAATGCATAGAAAAAAGTTTAAATAAATTGAAAGAAAAGAAAATATTTAAAGACAAATGGAGAGCTTTATACAGGGAATAGTTGAATCTTTCGTTTAATTGGTGATCCCTAAGATGAGAAAAGAAAAATATAGATTGTTTAGAAAAGAAAATTGCCTTATTATTATGTAGGATACACTACATCAAAAGTCATTAAATTATTAATGAGTCTATATTTTGTTCACTCAATTTCAAAAAGTTATAAAATAATCATTGAACTGTTTGAAAGTTTGTATTTAAATAATTGGGTTGTTAAGTATTTTTTTAAGGTTCGACTAACAAGCTTCAAGTGATGATTTGATAATAGATATAGTGGATTAATACCAAGTCGATCTAACGGTCAGTATCGAAGATTGGAGAAAAAAACTGTTTAGATTTTGGTTCGCAAATTCACGAAATTTAAATATATTTCATGCAAAACAAAATTTGAGTTGTAGAAGAAAATAGAAAGTAGAACTTTGGGTTGATACAGACAGTGCAAACAGAAAATGTCATATAGCAGATTCTAATAACTCGATGACTTTGAATGAAAATTTTCGAATAAATTTAATTATCATATTGTATTTTTTATAAATTAAATAATAAAAATTAAACCTACTAATGACATTTGACGTAACTTATCCTAATCATCTAAGAGAGAGCCTTTTTGTTAAAACTCGTTGGATTGTTTGATTTGACTTATCAAGTCAAAAGAATATTCGGAGTTGTAATTACATATATTGGAAAATGTTCCTGAGCTTTTCGAAAATTAGAATTTAGTCTTATGTATTTGTATTTTTAGTAATTTAATCTTTTTATTTTCATATTTTTTAAACTTAGATTTTTTTTATTAAATTGATTGTTGTGACTTTAAAAAGATTACTCACTTCGTAGCTACGTAATTAAAAAAGATATTGTAATTAATCTGAATTTAATAAAAAAATTTAACAATTAGGTATGAATTTTAAAATATAAAAAGTATAAGGACTAAATTCCTGAAAATACAATTAGAGGGACTATAGGAAAATTTTAACCATTGGAGAAACTAAAATCCATTTGATATTTTAACCCAACTGCTTCTTGACCGATCCTAGTGGAAATTTGTAGGAACCCCCAACCCCATTTCTCAAGTACTGCTGCTTCTTCAACCATATGCCTAGCCGTTCATAATGGTTTAGTTGATGCATTGGCTTTTTGGTATATGATAATGTTGGCCACTAACATCATGAATGCAACAGCAGTTCTTGTTTTCAATCAAATAAGGGCCGAAATGAACTTTTTCATCGTTGATTTATTGATTTTTAAGCTAAAGAAATATCCAGGAAGTTCATCTTTAAACCATGGCCATCAACAATGGACTTTTGAAACCCTTAATATTTTATTTTTAGTGCACATGGCTGGCTGGCTCCAAATTATCATCCTATAGTGGGGTGGTGTGGGGGATGAAAGTTGCCACCTTTCGTGGCACCCTTTAAAACATGCAAGTCACTTAATTTTTGGGGGTCAAACATGGAAGTAATTTTAAAATATCTTTAAAAAATTAGTTCATATCATACGTTAGTTGTTTATAATATTTGTTGCAATAACATCAAATTCCGTTCATCATTTTTAATGGAATTAAAAAAGTTTTAGGAAAAAAAAAAAAGTTTACAACCACAATTACAATTACAAAACTACACCTATCAAATAAAATTAGAATTAATTCAATATAAAACACAAATGATTGAAGACCGGATTAGACACAGCTCACAAATAGTAGTACGATACAGATAAAAATAATACATGTCCAATCAATTAAACTTGTTCACCTTTATTAGTACATCTTTAACCACCTCATTTGGGAAATAAAGAGTTCTATATGTCATTTCTAACGTGACTAAGGTAGATATGACATATCCCAAACCCAATTTTTGAGCTATAAAGAGTGGCATCAAATTAATGCTCACTCCCAAATCACAAAGTGCTTTTCCAAAAGTATGCAAGCCAATAACACAGGGAATCGTGAAACTTCTAGGATCCTTCAACTTAGAAAGAAGCTTCCGTTGAATTATGGCATTGTACTCCTCAATAGGTGTTATATTCTCATAATCACGTAGCCATCTTTTCTTAGACAAAATGTCTTTCATAAATTTCACATAACTAGGTGCCTGTTTTAAAGCTTCAACAAAAGGAATATTAATGGACAACTTTTTAAATACCACAAGAAATTTTTGAAACTGCTTATCCAACTTATTCCTATGCAATCTTCGTGGGAATGGTGGAAGATGATTGTAGCGACGTAAAAATTTTACTTTCATTCGGTCGCTAATTGTGGCGATTTATTGAAAAAATTGGAAATTGAAATTTGGTTTTAAAATAAACCGGGAGTCGCCACCGATCCTTTTTTCTAGGTGTGATCGGACACCTATTAGATTTTTTTTCTTTAAAAGCGAGAAAAATGCCGAGTTAAGGTCTACGTTAAAAGTCAGAGAAAAATTAGGGTTCGGGAGTCGGTTACGCGCGAGGAAGGTATTAGCACCCTCGCGACGCTCAAAAATTGGTATCTCATAAACACGTGTTGTCTTGATTTTCAAAAATACGAGTTCAATATAAAATTTAGTCGTGATTAAAAAGACGAGAAATTTTAGTTTATTCCGGTTTTTGAGAAGGGTATATTGCTTTAACACGAGTCAATTGACGTTCACCCAACATAGCGATGAACTTGATGACTTAATGTTAAATCGGTACATTGCCTTGATTATCGAAATTGATTTAAATCATGAATAAGAATATTTTTTATTATCAAAAACAATAAACACTTAAAACAATGTTGTAATAAAATGCGATTTACGGATATATGAAACAGGTGATAAAATATGAACAAAAATATTCACGATGTGTTTGATATTATGCATGATAATAATAACATTAAACACGAAATAAAACAATAAATTATATATATATACATATGTATATAATAATATGTAAAGTGACAGAAAATGTAATATTAAAAATACTAATGGTGCTATGTATATATATATATATTAAAGTATATACGTAATAATAGGAATGAATATTGTGTACATAATATTAAAAATATATATACATAATATACATATATATACATAATATATAAAAATGAACCTATACAAGATACGTTATAAGTACTAATAACATAAAAATTATATACGTTAACAATACTACACAAATATATACATATATTTTAAAATAAATACATAGTAATATTTGAATAACATAATAATAAATATGAGGATACGTGAAAATAATACTATTTATAAAATATATATATATACGTATAATAAAATATATAATAGTATTAATAATAAATATACTAGAAATAAAGATAAATAAAATAATAGTATATATATGATATGATATATTAGAAAGAGATATATTTATATATATGTAATATTATTCAAGAAGATATGAAAAAAATAAAGATATACAAATAATATGGTATTAAAGGTATATACATAGTATTAAAAATATTTACATAACATAATATCGAAAATATATACATAATATAGTTACAAAAATATACATGAGATGATATGTAAACAATGTAACATGGTATGAGAAATATATACATATTAAAAATATACATAATGATATATAAAGTATAATATTAAAAAGAACACATGTGCATAATATATAAAAAGAATAAACACGTATAATACTAAAGTATTTATGCAGTGTATACATATGGGAATAAAAACACTAAAAATAATATTACACAAATATATACAAAAATATATTAAATATATATACATATGCATACATAATAAAATATACATTACTACATATAATAAACACGAAGAAAGTAATAAGTATGTAAAGATTATGATTAATAATAATAAATAACAAGAAATGAAACAAAATAAATTTGAAAAATAAGCAGTGAATTGACAAAAAAGGGTAAATCGAGCTTAAAACAACATTTTGGGGAGAATTTAAAAAGAAATAAAAGGAAAAGGGCCAAAATGAACACGCGGACAACTCTGGGGGACCAAAAACGCAATATTCCCTCCTCCTAAAACGCAGCGCATGAAAGAGGACTAGATCACAAAGCGCGACAAATTTCGGGGCCTAATTAGGAAATATTAAAAACACAATTGTGAAAACATGAAAAGGCGGAAGGGCCAATCGAGCAATTAGACCATCAAACAAAAAATACGCGGATCCTAGGGTAAGAAGGTTGGGTCAGATCGGGTTAGGCCAAAACGACGTCATTTTGGGGTTAAAGAGCAGCCCCCAAAACGACGTCGTTTTGGAGGGCTATATAAGGCCAATTTTTGACAAAAAAATCATTTTGAGGAGAGAAAGAAAAAAAAAAGGGAGAAAGAAGAGAGAAGGGAGGGGGGAAGGAAATCCGGCCAGGGGGCCGGTCACCGGCCGATCCTCGGCCGCCGTCCGTCGCCGGCGCCGGCCACCGCACGCGGTGGCCAAAAAAGGTAAAAAATTTTATATTTTTTTGTTTTTTATTTATTGAATATATACATATATTTGTATATTATTATGAGCACGAAAAAGAAAATAAGAAAGAAAGTAAAAAAAATAAAGAAAGTCACCTTCGTTTTTCCGATTTCGATTCTTATGTTCTGATATTCACTGCTTTGGTGTTTATATCTATCTTTTATATATGAAATCGATTGCTGGGTGTTAGAATGGCTGAATCTACTATTTTTTTTGTTTTCAAAAATTCCCCCCTTTTACAATTCTGTTTCGGGTTTTATAACCCTTTACAATTAATACAATATTGTTTTATGTCTCTTCTTTGCAGGTGAACGACGGTGGAGGTGACCGGTGTGCAGGGCGTGGTGCTGTCAGAGGGCAGGTGGGGTAGGTCGGTGGCTGCGGCGCAAGTGGGGTCTAGGGGCTAGGGTTTCTGCAATTGGGGGTTTTGGGTTTCTGTAATTGGGCCAAGGGTAGTGGGTTTAATGGGTCTTGTATTGGGTTGAGGGTTAAGTATTTAGAACTGGGTTAGGGGTAATTTGGGTTAGCTGATTAGGTGTTATTTGGGCTGATTGGGTCTGGTAATTTAGGTTAATGGGTAGGGTTAAAGGATTTGATATATTGGGTGTTGGGGTTATTTTGTATCTGGGCCAAAATCGGCCTGTAACAATGATATTATGATTTAATCGCCTCCGTTGATGGCTTCATTGCTTCTATCTCATGGTGAACTTACTCTTTAAGGTTTTTATCAAGCTCAACAAAACTCTCATCGATAGGTTGGAATAGACAATTGATTTTCTGAATAGACAACTAAAAGAGAAGCACTAAGTATCTCCTTACCACTTTTAAGGGCGATCTCCTTGCAATACTTATTCGGATTATTAGTATTAGGAGGAGGCTGGATGTTTGATAGTAATGCTCCTTGAGGCCTACTATGAATAACTTGACCCATTTGAGTTTTCAAAGCTTTCATCCTAGCACCAGATGCCTATATGAATTGTTGAATTAGCTCTTCAGTAGCCAACTTCTTTTTCAATGCATGTGATTGTGGCGGATGTGGCCTTTGAAACTAATTTTGAGAAAAACCTAGAGGTCCAATTGGCCTAACTTGTGAAGAACTACTTTCATTATTTCCCTAAGCAATGTTGGGGTGAGTTCTCCATCTTGGATTATATTTTTTCTGGAAAAGGGTTATTCTATTGTCTTCCTAGATTTCTAACATATCCAACCAGTTCTGATTCAGCTGTGTTTTACAAAAAATGATGATTATCATCGTACTAATCATAAATGACATAAGTTGCTTGCTTCATACTAACCCTAATTTTCTCATTCATGTTTTGTCTCCAAGCAGCCATTCTAGTGACAAAGGCAATCATCTCATCAACCTCTACTACTCCAATCGGTTTCTTTTGGCTTGTCCCAATTCTGCTTGAAATCCATTGTAGATTATTTTCTGTCATGACTTCATTTATCTTGGTAGCTTTTTCAAGTGACTTACTTAATAATGCCAATTAGTTGCTGCATCCAGATTTCCTCTAATGGACTTCCTCAAACTAGTGTAAAAAGTCTCAATCAACAACCAATCCGAGAGTTGGTGGTGGGGACATTTCTTTTGCATATCTTTAAACTATTCCCATACCTCATGTAAAGTTTCCTCTTCATATTGCTAGGAACTAGTAATGTCATTTTATAATTTTGTTGTCTACACTGGAGGCAAAAACTTAACTAGAAACTTTTCCACAACTTGATCCCAAGTTATAATTGACTCATTCAGAAAGTTCTCTAGCTAGTCTGCTGCTCGTCTAGTTAAAGAAAAAGGGAACAACCTTAATTTTACAACTTCTACTAAAACGCCATTAAATCTAAAAGTTTTGCATAGTTTAATGAACTTTCGTAAATGTTGGTTGGGACCTTTATGAGAGAAACCAAAGAACTGATTAGCTTTGACTACTGGTTTAATCTCAAAATTGTTCGCTTCCACTGCCAGAAAGTGAATACTAGTATGAAGCCCATCGGCATGTGGTGTGGCATAGCCTCTGATAGACCTAGGTGTAGGAGGGGCACCAGGCGGAACTTGTGCATTATTCTGCTCATTAACATTGTTATTCCCATTAGGATCAACCATTATTGACTCTTTGCGTTCAACCTTGGAATTGATTCCTAAATGTTCGAGTCTTCATAAAGTTCTCTCAATTTCCAGATCAAGTGGTAGCAAATTTGAATTTTAACCTCTGCACATATAAACACCAAAGGTACCTAAAAATTAAACAAAAAAATAAAAATAAATTTGAGCTAGGCGAAAAGTAATTAAATTGATGTTAACAAAATTAGCAATTGGCTCCCCAACAACGGTGCCAAAAACTTGTTGATCGAAAATCACACATACAAACATGTGCCTCGTTCCAAGTAGTATAAAATATCGATCCCATAGAGAGCTATTACTAATCGAAACGCCAATCACCAAATATTACTTTAAAACCTATCTAAATTAATTGATAATAAAATTTTCTAACTAATTTAAAAGAGAATAAAAATAAGCAATGCAAATTAATTCAAATAAACAATCAATAATGAAATCCTAGGATTAAAATTTCATCTAATGGGTAAGCTAATTGATCCATCTCCACCTAATTTATCCTAATACAGCTAAATAATAACTTAAAGAACTAAAATTCCCTTAATTCTCTTCACTAATTTAATCCAACTATTGAGCTATATTCTTATGCCAATAATGTAGACCAAACTGATTAAGAACTACCCCAATTATGGTTACCCAAGGTAATTAGGTATATTCTTATTCTAATTACGAATCATGGATTGACCCATCTTATTAAGACCAAGAGTTATTCATTCTAGACCTAAATCTAAAAATCTTCTACCGGTTTCTATAGGTTTTGTCAAACTAATAGCTGGCCAGACTATTATTAAATAAGAACAAGAATGAATATATAATCTAAACTTTATCAACAATAAAAAAAGATGAAAATAGATAACATTCAATTAACTAAGCAAGAAATCCATTGTAACCTTAGAAAAGAATTTTAGCCCATGAAGAATTTGGGAAACATCTTAAAATTAAAACAATAACCAGACATAATATAAGGAAATAAGAAGGAAGATAAACTTTGCCTTCTTGTTGAAATTCGTCGATTCTTGATGTGTGAAAGCTTGGGTGGCTCCTCTCTTTTTTTTCTCTTCTCGTCCCTCCTTTTTCGTTTCTTTTCCCCTCTTTTGTAACCCCTAAAAATTGTAATTTTTAAAAAACTATCAGGTATATTTGTTGCTCCAATAAAAAATCTCTCCGTTGGAGCAGAAAGTCGTTTATTTGCTTTCGTTGGGCGGAGACATTTTTCGTTGGGACAAAGAGTCGTCTTCCTATGTTCGTTGGGACGGAGGCATTTTCCCTTGGAACGAAAACTGCTTATGTCAAGTTATTCTTTCCCATGCTTTGACGGACCTGCATTGGATAAGAACACATCGAAAAATAGTCTGATTCAACAATATAAATTTAGAGTTAACTTAAAACATCAATGAAATAAAATTCCTAAATCTAAAAAAATAAATTATAAAATAAACTAAAAATCCTACTAAAATAAGGAACAAATAATTCTAAGATATTAGAGTTATCACCTTCAAAATTGATGAAAACTGGAATGGATAATGAATTTGTTGTAGAAAATATAAGATAATTGAAGAACAATAAAAACTGAGAAAAAGAATTTTTGGGGTATTTGAAAGATTGAAATGTGTTGAGGCAAGTTTTTTGTTATACTAAATATCGATAATGGTGGTAGAACGATCACAAAGTAATAAGAAAAGAAAAATAAGAACACACGAATTTTACGTGGAAACTTTTTCGGGAAAAACCAGAAGCGGAGGAGGAGAAATTCACTAATGATGAAAAACGAATAATACAAAAAGAGTTTTGACTACATCTATTTAAGGGTTGAAAAACCCTGTTCTAATTAAAGTCAAATAGTGGAAGTATAGTTCTACACAGACTCAACTTGTATGGTATGGCCCATACCGCGGGGGCAAAGATCCCTTTATTTTGCCACTATATTTATTTCTTCAAAAAGTGACTGGATTCGGGTCATACAATCTTCATCTTGACATGAATTCTCGATAAACAAGTTCTCCACCTCTTCTACAAAACCTCTAAAGGGGTATTCTTCAACAATGAACATAATCAAGTTTAAGCAATGCTTAAACCTCGTTATAGGAAGTGACTTAGTCATCATATCTGTATGATTATCATGAGTACTAACTTTGCTTACAATAATATCACCACGAGCAATAATATCATGCACAAAATGATACCAAACATCAATGTGCTTTGTTCTCTCATGAAACATTTGATCTTTCGTAAAGAAGATGACATTCTGACTATCACAAAACACTGTATCAATCTGAAGGTCTTTATTGAGTTCACCAAAGAGTCACTTTAACCAAATATATTCTTTACAAGCCTTAGTAATCGTCATGTACTCAGCTTCAATAGTAGACAAAGCAACTGTAGTCTGCAAATTGGCTTTCCAACTGATGGCGCAACCTTCAATAGTAAAGACATACCCTGTGAGTGACCTTCTTTTATCAAGGTCTCTAGCAAAATCAGAATCAACAAATGACAGGATTCGGGTCACATAATCTCTAACATTTTTGAAGTGGATTATTAGTGACAATTTAAAGTGGCCACTTCCATTGTCCCTGTAACAACTTGTTACTTGTCATACATGAAGTTAGCAATTTATTGAAACAAAATCCTTGTGCTTTAAATTGTACTAATAGTCCAAATATATGTAAGCCTAACTTTGAACAACAATCTATTTAAAGCAACTAACCTTGAAGATTAATTGGATCACATAGGATCAGATCGAATCAATCAATAAAATCCTTTAGATTGTAGACAATGGATCAAGATTGCATTAAAGATACTTTTGAAGAAGGAATCTCCAACAGTCCACTTTACATTGGTTTTTATTAGTATATTGTATTTTTTTTTTAATCTTAAAGGGTTGGATTGTAATTGGCCTTTATTATGTTAGCAAGTCTCGAAAAACTTCTACATATTGAGAGACTTGTATAGGCTTTTGTACCAATAATAGATAGCACTATATTGTTCATTGAAGAATGTATTTTGTGAGTGTGTTTGAGAGTAAACAATTTATGTTTATGGCCTAAATTCTTAGGGGGAGAATTTAGAGATGAGCGATTTAGTCTTTTAAGTACAAAAGTGAGGTCATTACAATGAAGTGTGTTAGGACATGATTCACTTGTTGTATTGGTGAAAAAGATAATAGATTTACTCACTGAGCTAAGCTCCACAAATATAGGGAAACTAAATTCTGTAAACAATTCTTTGTGTCTGTTGCTTACTCCGTTTTTTGAGTGATCATAGTAACTAAACACTTAGTTTCAAAACCAATTAACAACTATTAATTCAACAATGAAATAGATAGAGATTTATAAAATTAAGGCTAAAAGAGAGGCTAATCGCATCAATGATTCCCTGCTTGCCCTGAGCTCAAGCCTACCATCCTTAAGGCATACGAAAGAACTCTGCCAATAACCCATAATCCAAGCTCGATAGTGTCAGAGACCAACCTTAGACTACTAAATATCATTGTGATCGACAATATAACAAGTTTCTAAGCTATGCTAGGGTTAGGAATGGCAACGAGACCTGAATTGAATAAGGATTATGTCGGGTCAAGAGAATTGCGAGGGCCTAAGTCGGAGATAATGGTTAAAGCAAAGGATTGATTCGAAGAGGTGAAAGAAGAGCTACTTTTATAAATTATATACTTGTAAAATTATTTTGATATTTTTCTAAAAACTTTAAATTTTTTTTATTATTTAAAATTTCAATTTTTAGCAAAATTTATAATATCTAATAATTTTACATTTTTCTACACCTTTTCGAATTTTCTATTTTTTGAAATTTTTCTAAACTTTTGTGGAATGTTTTATAATTTTAATATAAAAATTCCAAATTATTGATGATACCATCATTTTAGGTGGCATGTCACATTGGACAAAAATGCTGAACGTCACTCAACCTTATTTGAATTTTTTTAAAACACCATAAGTGAAAATGGGAAAAATTTTAAGGGCCAAAGTGAAAAAAATACACATGCATCAGGAGTGATTTTAAATTCTACCTTTTATATATATATATATATAAAATTTGTCAGAACGTTGGTTTTTTTCAGCAAAGAACATTGTTGACTTTATCTTTATTTTGTAATAAACAAAATAGCTTTAAATTTTATTTTTTTTAAAGTTAGTTAGTAGAATAGAAAATTAAAGTCAACGTCCCAAGCCTTCTTCAGGTGGCCGTGGTCGGTTAGTTCTAAAGGCCCCACTCCACCTGTGTTTTGTGTTTAACAATGCCACCTGTAATTTTTTAAGGCAACAATGGCATCTATTATTATTGTTGTTGTTATTATTATTGTAAATATATTTTATATTTAATGTATTAATTAATATTATATAACTTTAAATATTGTAAGAGAACTAAATTTGTATCAATAAGTGTTGGGTATAATGATAACATATATTTAATCTTTAAGAAAAAAACTCATCTTCAAATCGTAAAATTTAGAAAACAAATTTACAAAATAAAAGGAATATGAAAAATACTTTAAAGGTATGATGAGTAACATAATTTAAGTCACTAAGTTGTTAAAACTGCTATTGTATGGTTTTCTCTGTTTGCACCGTCTACATCGAACAAAAGCTCTCATTTTCTTTTTTATTTACAATTCAGTTTTTTTTTCATGAAATAGTTTTGAACGTCGCGAATCTGCTAACTAAAATCCAAATAACTTTCTTTTTTGACATTCGGCATTAACCATCAGATCGATTTGGATCTAAAGTATTGTCGAATAGACACTTAAAGATTGCTAGTCAAACTTAAAAAAAAAAAAAATTAACAACCCAATTACTTAAATAAAAATTTTCAAATAGTTTAGTAACTTAAATGAAAACATTTGAGAGTGACTGTTTTATAACTTTTAAAAGTTGAATAACTAAAATATAAACTTATTAATATTTCAATGACCTTAAGTGTGTAATTTACCCCTAATATAATGACAATCAATCATTTTTGAAAAGTCAATTTCGTAAGCTTCACAACTCAACAGTGGACTTCAAAAAAAAAATGAAAATAATCATAAAAAATAAAAATAATTTGAGCTTAGTTCACATGTGGGTCTAATATATATATTTGATTAAATTTAATATTTTTCTATTTCTGCTAAATTTAAATTTAGAGTAGATGTTGATTGAGTCTTAGTTCGACTAGTATAGATATTATTATTAATACAGAAAGACGTAGATTCGAGTACGCTGAAACGCATTATCCTCCTATTTATGAGTTAAGGAAGAACAATGCCTAGTTCTAAACATTGTATCATAGAAAGAAGAGATACTCATATATATAATCAGAGTTTATAATGAAATTATTAAAAAATAAAATTCAAAGTAGATAAAAGAGTGTATTTTTTAAGCCACATAAGTCATAGTATGAAAGCTTAGAGCAGCTACGACCACATTTGAGAAAGAAAATCACATGTTCCGACGAAGAGATAAGGTCCTCAGCAATATCATTTTCCACCAACGAAAACAACATTTATGATGATGCTACGTCTACCCTTTTTTCCATTTTTCTATTTACAAATACAGTTACCTTTTTTTCCTGGAAAATACATAATGAAATTAAACAAAGATAAATTCCAATATCATTTTTGAACCGTACATGTATATGTATGTATAAGGAAAAGAAGATCATATGGGGGATTTAGAGTTAGATTCTTCTTTTCCCTATAGATTTTGAAAATTTCTAATTTTAGTCCAAAAACAGAAAAGAAATTCCTTTATCAATACCAAGAAAAAATATTATAAATAAATATATAAGTACCGATGATAAAACATTTTGCACTTTCAAAGTGAGAACATGGGTTTGAACATTAGAGGTAATATTGTTAAGTGGGACAATCATAGATCTTCGAAAGAACTAGTCTTCATAGACCTCTTAATCCTCGTAAAGAAGAGTAATAATTAATAGTTCAAACTTCAAACTTTAATTTGTATTTTGTATCGTCGGGATAGATATCAAAACTATATATGAACTTTGATTTTGTGTGATTTGGTGAGTAAAATTTTGATTTGATTCAATTTTCATAAATCACTAACAAAATTGTTGAATAATTTAACTATGAATCACAATTCAAGTTCCATGTCTACAAATGCATCAAATCAAAATTCATGTATCAAATTGCATATTTGACTAAAATTCATGTATAAATTTGATATTTATCTCTACATCGTTCGATTATTTTGACTTGTTTAAGGTATCATCTTTTATCACATTTGTAATTTGTAAGTTGTTAACTATAACAGTGTTCAAAAAATTAAGTCACAAATTAATTTGACAATCATATACCATTAACTATTATTTTTAAGAAACAAATGGTTAATATTTAAGAAAATAATTTTTTTTATCAGTATAATTTTGTTTAACCTATTTTTCTATCGGTTCATGAAATTCTAATTTAATCTATTGTGAATGATTTTGAAGGTGAGTTAGAAGTACACATGACACATGATGAAGGAAGAATTAAACCAATAAGTGCATGTATGAGAAATCCTTCTAAAAAGTATGAGACCTTTGTGATGGAAGCCACTGTAGCAAATATAATAAAATCAATTTTGAGGGAAGAGCATTTAATATATATAGAAGGAAAAAGGGTAGAGTCGGTTAGGCAATATCTAGAAATTGTTTTCTTCTTCTTCTTTTTTTATCTCAATTTCTCTGTTTTTCTTAGACTTATTTGCAATTACTAGTTTGTAATGAATTATCAGAAATAAGGTTGTTGTTCTTCTATTTTTCTTGTTGTTTCTTCTCTTAAACTTGTAGAAAAAATTGGTGCATTGGTGCTTTTACTAATCCATTTGCAATTATGGAGGATGGAACTTGTCTCAAGGTGCTCGATGAAACTATCAATTCTATGCAAGAATCCCGATCTTAGTAGTGTAAAGAAATTGATACATTGAACTTTTTGATGTCTACTTAGAAGCAAATGCTTCAAGAGGTTTTGGGTCATCTTGTAGCTTTGACTATTCAAAAAGGGTTGCCCACCATTGATTCTAAACAAAAGTTCTCTTAAATGAGAGTTTTCATCAATATCTAGTTCTTACAAGTGAAACCCAATCCTGATTAGTGAGACTCAATCCCGGTTAGTGAGACCCAATCCTGGTTGTTGGGTTTTACAAGTGAAACCCTACTTTGATTTTTATGGTATTAAGAAAGATGAGAGACTGACTATTGCTTCTTTTCTATCTTGAGGACGAAGTTGTCACATCCCAAGTCTGGCGAATCCAAGAATAAGGTGTGTAGTAGTGAAATTATCTGTTTGGCGTAGTGTAATCCGCCATGTTGAGTCTTCTGGTAAATTGAAACGTGGCGTATAGTACCCTTCGTTGAGTAAATAAAGGTTTTAGATTATTCTGTTAACTAAGAGAATGATATATCAAGCGAAGTATAAGCCCAGTGACAGTTATCGTCCAATGTATAGTACGTTTAATTTGTCTGAACACTGTGCTAGTTGGGTTGTAAAGTGACCTGATTAGGAACTAACTAGATTGGCCGATCTAATATCTGTTGGAAAAAAATAGATTTTTGGAAGTTTTGAAACATATTCTCTATTAGTAAAGGTGGAGATTTGAATCATAAAATTATGATTTTATATTCTACCCCATGAGACCTTTACAACGGTATATCATATGCACAAAATGGTTGAGTGATGAATGAGAAATTGGTACTCAAAGTAAGCCACTTGTGAATTATGTTAAGGAAAATGGAAAGCTTAGTCCCACATTATTTAGATATCAAGTGTGGAATATATTTATATATATGAACCAACTTGGTGGTTATTAAATGACTAAACTAATGCTCTTCCTCACGAGCAAGCGATGCAAATATCCAAACCCGCTGGGGTTGGGGGTGCCCCCAACATGCTGTAGGTGACACGAAATGTTCGGATTGATTCGGCCCTTCTAAGCCTACGAATATCTTATCCCAATACTTAATTTTATTTTTCCTCAGCAGAGCTTATTTATTTGGAATTAAAAGGACAAATATTAAATGAAGGTTAATGGCTCCTTAATTCACGGATGTTATTGGCTCCATTAGTCAAAATTTCCAAAAGTTCTTTTATTTTGAATTTTATTTAAAATCAAAATAATCTACAAGAATAAGACACATGGAATTTTTCTCTATTTTCCTGCAATAATTTCGAGAACATTTCACTGCATATTTCAAACCTATTTTTGGTGAAAAAAGAAGGCTAGGCTACAGTTCGTTGATCACTGCAGTCGTGCTACTGCCGTACTTATCTCGTTGTTGTATCTTGAGAGACAGTCGACCAACGTTTCTCTAGTACTAAAGGGACGGTCGAATCTGTCTTAAAGAAAACTGTGGAAACAGGCCCCAACTACCAGTCGAAATTTTCTGCCTACCTACGAGTACACAATTTCAATTCAGTTTTATTTCCAGATTTTGTATACATATATCTATATTGCTCTGATTCGACCTTGTAATTTAAAACAATATTTTACATTACTGTTTATTTCACTAACGTGTGTGCAACAATATTCATTATGCAAGATTTTCATTTTTGTTTCTCTCAGAATCTGTAGGCCATTAAGAAGGACAAATTCTGAATTAAGTGACACTTGTTAAGTTCCAGTAAGCGGGATTGAGTTATATATATGTGTGAGAATGGTTCGTGAGAAAGGTTCTTCCCTCTTCAATACTACTCTCTGATTCTTTTTCTTAAATCTAACTGTATCTCTTCCTCATTAAGTTAAAAGCTAAGGTTATTGGCTTAATCAATGGTCATTCCATCTCTATTTGTTAATGTTGGTTCAAGAATGATGTTTGAGTCTAGAGCTTCGAGCTATAGTCTAGTTGAGTATCAGGTGAGTCTCTAAACTGGTTCTGCATGCGAACTGTTAGAGTTATACAAATGATGATAACATATCATATAAATGGTAAGGGTGTAATACATAGTAAAGATGTTATATGTGCGATGATGATATGTATGGAATACTGGCTAAATAGGAAATTGAGTGGTAAGTATACAGGTAAAGTACGATATGAGAAGATGTGAATCAATCAGATGTATGAACAAATTTGGGTAAGTGAATCCTGGGTAAAATGTCCCTTTGTGATGTCTCTAGTAGAGTAGTTGTATTACTAACCAGACTGGTAGATCACGATATGAAAATAAGTGTAAGGCCATGTGGTTGAGACCCATGGCATTGTATGATATGAAAACACTCATGATGATGCCTTCACTAAGATGAAGGCTGGACCGATAGATCACGACTTGAGATTGTGTAAGCTCATATGGTTGGGACCCATGACAAGATATGATTGTATGAATATCCATGGTGATAGCTTCGTAATATGTAAACCAGACTAGTAGATCACGACATGAGAATATGTATAAGTCCATGAGGGAGAGACCCATAGCGCCTTTTGTGAAAGTCCGCTAGGACAGTAAACACGTAATTTTGTATGATGACCTATGTACCGTAATCTACTAAGCTTTTTGGGACCCATGACAAGATATGACTATATGTATATTTATGGTGATGGCTTCGGTAATATGTAAACCAGACTAGCAGATCACGACATGAAAATATGTATAAGTCCATGAGGGAGATATACATAGCGCCTTTTGTGCAAGTCTATCGGGATAGTAAACACGTGATTTTGTATGATGGCATGTGTGGCATAATCTAATAAGCCTTCTAGAACCCATGACAAGATATGATTGTATAAATATTCATGGTGATGGCTTCGGTAATATGTAAATCGGATTGGTAGATCATGACATGAAAATATGTATAAGTCCATGAATGAGATACTCATAGCGCCTTTTGTGAAAGTCCGCCAAGGCAGTAAACACGTGATTTTGTATGATGGTCTGTGTGGCGCAATCTGCTAAGCCTTTGTGGCGTATTCTGTATGACCTTTGTGGCAAGTTTTGTATCATCCTATTGGCGTGTTCGATTATATGTATGTGTATGGAAAGTTAGGTTATTCACCATTATGTTAATATTTGGGGTAATTTTTTATATCTTTTCAATAGTGAGTCTTATGATAAGTAACTGACGAGTTCAAAAATAGATTGGGTTGTTTGATCTGGTAGTAATGTTTGATAAGCCATACGAGATATATTCTGAATGAGAAATTGTGTTTGTACTTCTAAAGAGAATTCACCATAATAGTCTATCATATTAAAATATGAGCGTATTCAAATTACAGAAGGTATAAGTGTCTATTAGTACAAATTTGGACTACGCTATGAAAGATTAAAATATGAATTATCTAATATCGGTCACATTTGAGTAGTATCATGTCTTATCTGAGGATAGTTGAAATCTAAGTTTTTGATAAATCTGATATTCTTATACTGTGAAATATAGATGTTTGAATTTCTTCTGAATGACCTGGAGTGTTTCCTCATCAGTATGAGTATATATTAGGTTGAATCAGGGTATGATCTAGTTGATGATTTGATTTAGAAAACTCAGTATGAGAATTCCCTAAAAGTAAAATCAGTTTGTAGTATCCGCCAAGAGAATAGTACTTGTGATTAACTGTTTTAGAATAACGAAAGGTAGTTGTCTAAAAAGAAGAAAAAGGTAGTATCGTCTGGTAAGATCTAGAGTCAACCATTTAGTTAGATGCATATTCCTTCATGAAAAGTCAATTACTATCAAATAGTAATTAAGCCATTTACCACAAAGACAAATGACTCATGGCCACGTTTACTTTTCATCTATCATGTAATGCCAAGGAGAGGATATCATTTACCTATTTATTATGAATTTCACTATTGTGAATGATACTACATACTGCAGAACTTTTATACCCAATGCAGTAACTTTTGGTTCCTTATCTATCTAAACTCAAGCTTTTGCTTACATCAAAGCATACGAGCCACACATAAATAGTTCATCATCCACTCAGGATTAAGGTATGTCACACTATGAATGTAACAAGCTAATAAATCCATAAACGAATTCAAGATCTATTCTACTTAGTTCTTGCTTGATATACTTTCAGTCTAGTCAGGCACATCTATGTCTTTATCTTTTAGAAGTCATCCGCTCCGATGCTAAAGAAAGCATCTCCCTAATTGGACTTGATAGATGACATATTAGTCTTTCAATCATTTTGCTCTTCCGATTAAACTAATGACATGTGTTTAGGTTCATCTACTAATATAAATTAACTTTCCGTATTACGATTCAATCACGTAATACCATTTAGTATTAGTTAACCATTAAATAACCAATGAGCTAATATTTGCTTTCATTTTTCTTTGTGTGCAAAAACCATTGAGGACAATATACAAAGTTTATTAATCTAATTTATGGAAAATTTTATTAAACCAATCTATTCGAAAAAATAAAAGTATACAAAACGAATATACTACACTTAGGGCACCAGATCTAACAGTCTCCCACTTGTCCTAGTAAAATAGATGAGTCATATTTCGCATTCTTTTGCTTTCTACAAGTTTCTCAAAACTCTTAGCTATTAAAGTCTTAGTACACATGCGACACTCACACACGATTTTTAACAAGCAGCGCAATTTAGCCATTCATGATAAGACACGTAACTTCTTTGCGTCATCACTATTGATCACCTTAATTACCCAACAGATGCACCGTCGTATCAGTGCATGCTCTCAAAACTTCTTCACCAAATATACATTTAGAGTTCCCTTTAAATAGTAAAACTCAAATTAAGAATAAGCTCAACCATAGCACTTAAGAGATGATAGAACCCACATCGAAATACTTAGAACCATCTTTTCCACCCAACTCCAATCTCTCCTTCTAACTCTCTTCAAGCTTATCAAGAATAACATCTCTTCGCCTTACCCTATGTTGAATTGCCACATCACAACCATTTATTCCTCCTTATTTATTGTACTTGTCAACAATAATAAATTTAAAATTATATAAATAGAAATAGAAAATTGTATTTTTATTTCCTTTTACCATCAATTTTTTTCTTATCTTTTTCTCTAAATTTAAAATTATGTAATTTCAATCTGTATTGCAATTCAATGGGATAACTATTACTCTCGAAAGATAGAGACAAATTAAATACCCCTTTCTGCTATTATATAGGATTAAATCATGTTTATCATTGATGAGAGCATATTATAAAATAATAAAAATTTAATACTCCTTCAAAAATATGCTTAATTAATACACGCGGCTTTCACAATCTTGACTTTGGAGTCTACTCTTTTTGGAAAGAAAAAGGTTATTTATGGAAATAATGACAGCTCTTGGGACAAGATGTTGACGATTAAATATTTTGGTCTTACAATCGTAAAAAATAAATTAATCCAATTAACACTAAATTTATTTTATTAACAAAATTATGAAAAATTTAAATCTAATAGTATTAGCAATTAATTTTCATTAAATCAACCTTAAAATTCGAACTAAGTACTCAAAGTTAACATCGTTACCTTTGGGTTAATTGCACTAGATGTCCAACATCTAATTATAATTTTTTTTATTAAAAAAGTTTGAGTTAATTGCACCAAAAATCATTAAATTATAACTCTCGTTTTAAATTGGTCTTTAAACTATAAAATATTTTAATTACATTCTTAAACTATCAATGCTTTATTAAGAAGGTCTTTTTGTTACTAATATTATTAATTTAGCCGTTAAATGAGGCATTATGTCTTATATGACAAAATTTAAAATGAAAAAAAATTTAAAGAAGAATGAATATTGTAAAGATGGATATTGAAAATATCTTGGTTTTGAGATTTTTGAAGCTTTTACGGAAATGATCATTAATTCTCTTCTTCTTCTTTTTTTAGTTTTATTTTATTTTTAGTTTTTAAATTTTAAAAGTTACGCACCAACATTTTAATTTTTTTTAATTTTCATTTTAAATTATATCAAATAAGATTTTACATGTCATTTAATTGTTAAATTAACAGTTTCAATAATGAAAGAACCCGATTGATATAACACTGATAGTTTAGAGATATAATTAGTCTGTTTTGAAATTTGGGATCAATTTAGAATGAGAATCATATTTTAAGGATGACTAGTACAATTAACTAAAAAAATTCCAATATAAAAAGAATTGTAAAATAATTAAAAAACAATTAAAAAATTAACTAAACGTTAGAATCAAAGAAGTAATGGCGTGGCTTAAAAGCTAACATAACAATTCACGTGTAAAATATATTTAAATTTTATATGAATCATTAAATTTATTAAAAAAAAAATCTTAAATTTTAGAAATTTTAGAACAAATATAGAATTATAAAAATATATTTAAACTTTATATAAATCATTATAAAATTCATAAAAGAATTTTATTTTTTATTTTGTAAGTCTGGAATTACTTATTTCGATAATAAATAAATAAAGAGCTTGAAGTGTGATAGTAATTGAATTTGTATAGACGGTTTAACGAGGGATTTGAGTGATAATAAGTCGACCGCTTGGTGCTTAAAGTTAATAATGGGTAATAGTTTTGATTGAAAAGAGCTGATGTTAGGGAAGTCAACAATGATGAACTAAAGCATGACGTACAATGGTGTGTGTGGAAAAAACAAAAGTAATTTCTTTTATAATTATTTTATTTTTTTATAATTTATAATATTTTAATAATATTTGTTGTATTCCTCCGTCACCTAGACACATGTCAGCAATGTAAGATATGTTAATCTCTCCTTTAACTCTACCTGAGACAACGCTTTGGTTAACCACCCATCTCAGCTAGAGGAGTGACACTGTTTCATTATCAAGGCCACCTGCTAGATAACTACTCCTAACAAGCCGTCCACTCCTTGATAATGAGATGAACACCCCTCAAGTGTAAACATATTCTTAATACAATAAAGGGTCCACTCGGGCATAAGAACCTCATATAAATTAAAGACATAATAAAATGGGTTCCACAATACACATCCTTCACGCTCTACATGATGACAACTTTCCTTATAACAACTTATCACGTCACACTAATAAATAAAATGACATATTTTATAAATACTCTCCCACTGATGAAAAAGGGATCGACTTTTCAACCCTACAGTTACTCCGAGTAAATCCATTCTCTTTCTCTCGATCAACCTGTCCTCTTGCTCCTTTCGGCTCTCTACCTCTTTAAGTAAACCAGCCTCCATAGAATTACCACTTATTCCTCCTACTTTGTATCAACAAGATTATATAATATTTGATAATGTTTAATAAATTTATAATTTTCTATAGTTATATATTTATTTTTATAATAGTTTTTAATACCTTTTTAATAATTTTTATATACTCTTTTACAATTTTATAATTTTCTAAACTGCTATTTTTTTTTATGTCAGCATTGAAGGAATAGGAATTCACTGGGAAAATTAATTTCAATGGCTCAATTTATTCTTAACTATCGGTTAAGACCCTATTTGTGTGCTATTTCTAATTAGCAACTTTTTCCGGTTAGTTTCACTAAGTTTCGATCTCATCCTTTTCTTTAAAAATATCTTGTAGGTAATCCTATGTGATGGCCTAATAGTCAAAAATATTTATCGCCTTAAATGTAATTAGAATTCGAGTTAAGTTAATTGTATTGGTTATACGAATTTTACCCTCTTATTATAATTTAGTAAGAGTAAATCTTTTTGGTTCTTAAAAATTAAAATGCAAACCCAAAAAATAAAAGTAATAATTAGTTCATAAAAGGAAAAAAAAAAGTGGGAAAGGAAAAAGGTGAAAAAGGCAGAGTCAGAGTCATAGTGGGAGGATTGAATTGTATCACGATTGAATCTCTAATATTATACAAACAATTAGAGGAATATACCGATTGCCATTCGGAATATGTCGACTTCTTAAGTTGCTTCCCCCTCTATTATAAATACTCTTCCATGCTCTTTCCCTTGCCTCCCATCCTCTCCCTTACCCTCTTTTTCTCACTTCTTCAGGAAACAGACGGAAAAAACACCGGTTAGTTTCACAAACTTATGATGCTTAAACCCCTCTTTTATCTCCTTTTCCATGATTCTGTATTTCTTGTTTTTGATCTTTTACCCCTAAGGTTGCTCTCAGTTCTTTTTCTTTATTGGTTCATGCATGCAAATGGGATTTGCTTTTTGTTAATGAGGACAAGAAATAGCTTTTTCCTACATCTGGGTTTTCTTTTTCTTTGCATGATTCTATTTTGTTAAAAGTGATATACCCCAGTTTACTATCAGGGTCTTGATTTGATTCTATTATTCATTGTTAGCCATTTTTTCGGAGCTTTTTCCTAATGGTTTTATGGGGTTTTTGTAAATCATGCAAAAAAGACTGATATTCATCCTGGTTTTTGGTTCGTATCTAAACTTTTGGATCTGTCTGCAGCACTTTATTGAAAACATAGAATCACATTATTTTAATGTTGGGTTTTTAATATAATATTTATTTTCTTGGGGTTTTTCAGTTCTATAATAATACGTTTTCCATCCCCCTTGGACTTTGTAAGAATCAAAGTAAAAAAAGGTTTTTTCTTGCTTTTAGTGAGAAATCAGACTTTGAAAGAGTTAAAAAGAATGGAAATTTCCTGCAACTATTTCATCCTTTCCTCACCATACCTTTTTTGTTATTCAACTATACGTATCCCCTTCATAGGAATCGCTTTAAACAGCCTGTTTAGAATAATATTCCCCGAATATTCATCATAACTATTATTCTTGCGTGTCTTTTGTTTCTTACTTTATATAGGATTTTGTTGACTTACTTCCACATGATCTGCTTAGCATAGGGGTATGGTCTCCCTTGTATATTTAGGTGGGAGGGCTATGAGTATAACTATAGGTATGGTGATGGCCTAGTGTGAATATGACTTGTTTGGGTTTATATATATATATATATGAGGGTATAACTATAGGTATGGTGATGGCCTAGTGTGAATATGACTTGTTTGGGTTTATATATATATGAGGGTTAATATGGTACTTGTAACAAATTATTGGTGTATGAATCTACCTAATGTTTGGATGTAGGATAATCAAGTTGGCTAAGGAAAGTCAGACAAGAGCTTTAAAAGTCTAGAGTGGAAAATGATATTTTGATTAAATATTTTATTTTATTTGGTTGTAACCTGTGCCTATATATATCTTTGCAGAGTAAGAGATAGCATAGATAAAAGAAGGTTGTGAGTGAGCTAGGTAGCTATGGCGGGAGAACAATTGCAGGTGCTTAATGCTCTTGATGTAGCCAAAACTCAATGGTATCATTTCACAGCTATCATCATTGCTGGGATGGGTTTCTTCACTGATGCATATGATCTCTTCTGCATATCTCTTGTCACCAAATTGCTTGGCCGCATATACTATCATGTTGATGGTGCGGAGAAGCCCGGAAGTTTGCCTCCCAATGTATCGGCTGCAGTTAATGGTGTAGCGTTCTGCGGAACACTAGCAGGCCAGCTCTTCTTTGGTTGGCTTGGTGATAAGCTAGGTCGAAAGAAGGTGTATGGTATGACTCTAATGCTCATGGTCATATGCTCTGTTGCATCAGGTCTCTCTTTTGGTCATACCCCTAAATCTGTCATGGCAACCCTTTGCTTCTTCCGGTTTTGGCTTGGTTTTGGCATTGGTGGTGACTATCCACTGTCTGCCACCATCATGTCTGAATATGCTAACAAGAAGACTCGCGGGGCTTTCATTGCGGCAGTGTTTGCAATGCAAGGATTTGGAATTTTAGCAGGTGGTATTTTTGCAATTATATTATCCTCTTCATTCAACGCCATGTTTGAAGCTCCATCGTATGAGGTTGATGCGCTTCGCTCCACGGTTCCGCAAGCAGACTATGTTTGGCGTATTATTTTGATGGTTGGAGCACTCCCGGCTGCTCTTACCTACTATTGGAGGATGAAGATGCCTGAAACTGCTCGTTACACTGCACTTGTTGCTAAGAATGCAAAGCAGGCCGCATCTGATATGTCAAAGGTCCTACAGATGGACATTGAGGCTGAGCCACAAAAGATTGAGCAAATAAAAGAGCAGAAATCTGGATTCGGTTTGTTTACTAAGGAGTTTGCTAAACGTCATGGGCTTCACTTGCTTGGAACAACAAGCACTTGGTTCTTGCTTGACATTGCATTCTACAGCCAGAATTTGTTCCAAAAGGATATCTTTAGTGCTATTGGCTGGATTCCTTCTGCAAAGTCCATGAATGCCATTGATGAAGTTTACAGAATTGCAAGGGCACAAACGCTGATTGCTCTTTGCAGCACCGTACCAGGCTACTGGTTCACAGTGGCTTTCATTGATAAGATGGGAAGATTTGCCATCCAATTAATGGGATTTTTCTTCATGACAGTGTTTATGTTTGCACTGGCTATCCCGTATGACCACTGGACCCACAGGGACAACCGAATCGGCTTTGTTATTATGTACTCTTTGACTTTCTTCTTTGCGAATTTCGGACCTAATGCCACCACATTCGTCGTACCAGCCGAGATTTTCCCGGCAAGGTTGAGGTCCACCTGCCACGGTATCTCAGCAGCCTCGGGAAAGCTTGGTGCAATTGTTGGCGCATTCGGGTTCTTGTATTTAGCTCAGAACCAGGATAAAGCCAAGGCAGATGCAGGATACCCTGCAGGCATTGGGGTGAAGAATTCACTTATTGTATTAGGTGTAGTCAATGCCTTGGGCTTCCTCTTCACTTTCTTGGTGCCAGAATCAAAAGGAAAATCTTTAGAAGAAATGTCAGGCGAGAACGAAGAAAAAGAACCACAAGGAGAGGCAGAGCCGCCATCATCTAGTGGCCGCAGGACAGCTCCAGTTGCTTAAGGCATGGACTAATGAACCAGTTCTTGAACACCGTTGTAAAGCCCTGAATATGCTCTGCTATATAGTAAAGTTTTAGATGTCAAGTTTCAGTTCACTTTTTTTTTTTTTCAGACTCAAAAAGTTTTTCAGTTTCAGTACCTTAAATTTGAGAGTTATAATAGAAAAAGTCCTATGGTTTGCATTTACCAACATATTGCTTTGTGAAGAACAGCCATCAGAATTGAACCCAGAAATGAAGGTTGAGATTCTGTTAATGAGGTGAAACTAAATACGTCACAATCTGTCTGTTTATGCCATCTTTTTCAACCAATGGTTAGGTGTTCAATTATATGACAAAAGCCCTTTCAAAGCTTTGACTTACGGGCACATAAGTCGAGGTGAGTAACTATGGAAGCCATTATTTGCTTGCTCCCCTTTGACTTTGATTACTTGTTTTAATGTGGGAATAAAGGATTTCAAAGATGGTGTCAAGACTTTAAACACCGTGCTTTGATTCTTTGGTTGCATTCAATTTAGCAATAACGTTGAGCCAAGGCAACTCATCTATCTAATTAAAACACCCTAATCTCCTTCCTGCAACTAATGAAATTGACCGAAACATAAATTTAACTACCGATAATAGACTAAGAACCAGTTTAACATTACTTTTAAAAAAAAAAAAAATTATACTTTTCGAAAATAAATACTTTGCAAAAACAAAGGAGAAACAAAAAAAATTGAATTTTTTTCAAAAGTATTATTTTGTCCAAAATAAGATTTAAATAAAGTGGTCCCATTAAATACGAAAACCTATCCATAGAGTGCAACTTTATCTAATATTTATTTTCGTAACAGAAACCAACTCCGTTGTGAAGGGAGTGGCATTGCACCATGAGAAATGTGTGGTCATCTTGATTTATTTGAAAAAGTCAGAGGACATGCCTCTTGTCAAGGGGATAATGACTTACTTGCGGAGGCCATCCTCGTTAGGCCCACAATTTTTTAAAATTATTTTTACTTTTTAAAAAAATAAATAAAATTCTAATTAAACTTTTAATTTTTTTTTAATGTCATAAAATCTTTTAAAATTTTTAATTAAACCTATCAAAATTTTTAAAACTTCTCACTAAAATTTTAAAAAAAAATTTCAAAGTTTTTACCAAAACTTAATGTCAAGACCCACCACTGTTTATTTGGCCTTTTAACTTTACAAAAAAAATTATTTTAGCTTTTAATTTATTTTTTTCGTCTATTTTAACTTTTGAACTTACATTGTTTTGACAAATCACCTTCAAATGGAAGAAAAAAATTAACCACGATTAACTTTATTAACGTGAAAAAAATATATATTTATATATATCAATGGAATTGGACTATGATCAATGGAATTGGACTATGTTTAGGGAGTTGTGAAACTTCATTTTTAGTTAGAATTATATATATGTTTCGATTGGGTCTTAGTTCACTTGACATTAGTATTGTTTTCAATGTAAGAGGATGTGGGTTTGAATACGCTAAAGTGCATCATCCTCTTATATAAAAGAGTATGAGTCATTCTCTGAAGAAATTATTTCAAAAATTTTTTAGAGATATTCTTGTTATTTACAACTTGACCCTAGAAGTTTAGAAAAATTACAAAATTACCCCACTGGAAATTTTGTGAAAAAAAATTTGATTCGAAGCGAGCTCACACTCAACAGACGTAAGCTTGAAGATAGCGGAAAATACTACTCGATCAAAACGTTCATCCTAGACGAACCATAAAGGTACATTTTTGATCAAGTGTTTATTATTTTAGATAACACAAACAAGTTCTTATTTTGGAGAAAAATTTTAAAACTCCAAGTTTCCTTAAACTTATTTTAAGTTGTGTTTTTCGGACCCGATTTCCAACAATTCCCTATAAGTAATATCTACCATCCCTTTCTACTAGTACCGTTAGATTGCCTCTAACCTGGCTTCAGCTGACATGGCACTCAGTATATAATCATTCAACCTTCTAAAAGGCACCCTCGGTCGAGAGCTTCTTTTTGGGCTTTGCTACTCTGTAACACCACAATCGTTGGGTCTCAACTACAAGATATCACATTCATTGTTGAAGCAACTGCAATCAATTACATACAATTTTCATCTTTAATCATTTAGTTACAAGTATTACAAGCTTAAAACACAATATATATATATATATATATATATATATATATATATATATATATATATCACTTCAGGTCATATATGAGCTTATGAAAACTCAAGACCATCCTAGGGTCAAACTAGGACTAAACTGAAAAGTTTTCAAAGTATTTCAAGTGGGTGTCGCGAATTCTAAGGCTTGGTGTCACGATATTGAAAACAGTAGCCAAGCTTCCCAACCTGAGGATCAAATTGAAAAGTTTTCAAAATAAAACAATATCGATGTCACGACGAGATGGCCTGATCTTACAACATTCAATGAGTGAAGTCGCGACATCTAAGGCAGAATACTGATCCCCTATTTTCCAATGACAAAAACTCAACATGCATAATAACCATTGGCCTCAAGGCTCCAATTAAGCTATTCCAACGTTCAAACTTACCTAAAACATAGTGACTAAAGCATCAATATCAATTCCATTTATGATTATAAGCAAACTCACATATTCACAACTTATATACAAACCATTTTTGACCATTTCTAACATTGAGTAAAACATCACTAGGTACATGCCATTGACAAAATAGAAAAGACTATACAAACTTAGGTTGAATCGATGCTATCATCCAGATGCTAACTTCACTTTCTCGGGGCTTTGAGAATACTTGTACCAACGCACGAAACAAACAAACCATAGCTGAGAAAACAGATACATATAACATAAGCGTTAACAATATGTTTCAAGACAAATCATGCATACATGTGCTCAATATCTAACCAAATCATATTCCAAAGTGTCAACCATTTTCCATCATCAATCTATATATGTAAGCATACTAAGACATTATCAACCAACTTATCCAACAATGCACATAAATGACCAATTCCAACTTGTTTACTGTTTACCAATCATTCAATATATATCAAGAATCAAACACATAATTATGTAACTTTACCACATGTTATTAACACCATATTATTCATGTTCCATTGCAATAATCTCTTTTACTTTTATTTCATACCATCCAACTCATTTATGAAGTTTGTCGACTAATTCGCATTTGTCTGGACCCCCAGGGCTCATTTTATTTTGATTTGCAAAATCAACTATATGATTTCAGCATTCCACTCACATTTAAGCATAAATTAGTCCGATAACATCAATTGTTATCACATTCATATTGTTTACCAAACTTACATTTTGCAACTCTTATTAATCTAACTCAGACTTAAATGAATACTTGGATTGCCCCACCAACACACCAAACTGGCATCGAAGTGCATCATCAAATAAACCGAAGTAGGATAACTAGCACGTAACATGTATATTGGTGCGTAAAGCACATTATTAGTGCACAAAATGCATACTGGCACACAGTGCATCCTGGCGCACGAAATGCATCCCGACACACGAGGTGCATCTTGGCGCATAAGCGCATAATCCGCACACAAACCAATCCTATGGCATACCAACTATATCCAACTCAGCTCGACAAGTTACTAGGGTACCAATGTTCAATTCTGTTTATAATTTAGTACATATATCATTTCTCAATAAAATCCACTATCACAGTCCAATTTATTAACATGTCAAATATATCTCATATCATTCTATACATTTTCACCCAATTTCATAGCACATATCATAATTCAAGCAATTCATATTATTTTACATTTTATTCAATTTAGTCATCTATCTCGGTAATTCACATTCAAGCTCACTCCAATAGTATAATTTACCACTATATACTCACCTTGACATTCCCATGTGCAGATAACATGAAAATGCAATCAATTAATATGACCTTAAGTCATAAATGTACAAACTAGAGTTTTCGATCACTCGTCGATCACTTTTACTTTTCCTTTCCTTCTTGGAAGTTCCGATTCGACGTTAGCTACGTACATTCACAAAACATATCAAATAATTAGTTTCCACCCGATTCACAACCAAATATTAATTCATGCATATTTTGCAAGTTATTCAATTTAGTCTCTAAAATAGGGGCTAGCATAACTTTCAATCTAAAGCTTCGGATTAAAATTCGATTTCACATTTATTCATTAAAGACCTTTATATTTTATACTCTTTTTGAATTTTTATAATAGTTTTGCATTTTATTCAATTTGGTCCCTAATGTACGAAATTAACAATTAAGATTTACAATTTAGTCCCTTTTCATAAATTAGGCTTAATTTCTATCAATTTCACACCTAAATCATTCAATTCTCAACAATGGAAACTTATCAAAATTTCACCAATTGATCAAATTGATTCATGGGTTAGCTTAATCAAGTTCCCATGATAAAAAATACATAAAAATCAAAGAAAAATGGCTAGGGACTTACTTGAAATTAAAATTGAATGTCAACTTAGGTTTTCAAAACGTTTCTTCAATGGTGGACAGTGAGAAAGGTTGAAGATTTCCATCTTTTTCCATTAACATTTCTTATATATATTATGATTAATTTTAATTAAGATCAATTAATTAACTTAATCATGCTTAATTAAGCTTTAATTTTTAATTAATTTAAACTAATTACAATTAACATCACATCCCACTATCATCCATTTAAAATTGGTTTATTTCCCATTTTAATCCTTTGGTTAATTGTTATCAAAGTGGATCTTATTCTAATTAAAAATCTATAACGATTAAACTTTTACAATTTAGTCTCTAGGCCTTATTAACCACATTTTTGGCTAAATTGCTTAACTAAATTTCAATTCAACAATATAATAACTCCGTAAATATCTCTATTTAATATTTATGGGCTCGGTTTATGGAAAACAGAGTCCCAAAACCGCATTTTTTGACACCACTAGAAATTGAGTCGTTACATATTCGATAGGCTTGGTCATCATCATGGGCCTTACTAGACTTGTTGGTCAGGCTCAGCTTGTTTCTATCTCATGCTATCATTCACAACTTTTTTGTTTAATATGTCATTTCTATTTCATGTCATGTTATCGTAGATTTTTGAATATCTAATTTTGTATAAAATAAAATTGTTTAACTATTTATTCTATATAGAAAAGAAAATCTTTATACTGTTATATGTATTATGAAATGTTTGTGTGAGATTACAAGTGGTGTTTGTGTTTGTACAAGTGTTATCTGTATCATGACATGTTTGCATTAATGAAAATCGAAAACATATTTTATAACCGATTTTTTAAATACCATTCAACAATCAAAGAAAAACCAATGTTGTTTCGGGTGGATCAGATCGATTCCGAGAAGGGTTTTGAATCGATTGATCCAAAAACCAGTACGAATCAATTAAACAGGGTAAAAAAACCACTTGAACTAGATTTTAATTTTTATAATTTTTTATAATTTTTTAATAATATATTTAATTGAACTGTACGAACCGATCAGATTGATTGGATCGACGAACTAAGCCTTTCCGGTTTATATTGTCAAAAAAATATAGCATACAAGCATGCATAATGAGAAAATAAATGTCAAATAAATCCTAGTAAAAAGACAGCTTTTGACTTGTGTTAATTTTGATATTAAGTAAATTGCTATTTTAAACACGAATTTAAAGTTTAAACGATAGGGGTTGATAAGTTTAGGGAGTTGTGGATCCTTTATTTTTTCTTTCATTATAATTTTTAAATTACCATTCCATACCAAAACATTTTCTTAATTATAAAATATTAATATTGATTTTCTTTTAAATTTTAACAACAATTAGGACTATTGTTGGATAAGAAGATTAACAAATTAGGGCTTAAAGTTTGAGAGTTTTTTGTTTTCGGGAGGAGGTGGAAAGGGATCATGCTTGTGGCTGGCACCAGTTGGTGCATAATCTGTGATTTCCATTAGCATCCTTTCTCCACTGAAATCAGGTCCTAAATATTCCCCAAACATTTCCTCAGCTTCGATTGATTTTTCCACATCCTGCAAAATAGAATCTTATACAATCTTACTATTAAATTTATATATATTCAGCGCTAATTTAGTATCACTTCTCAAAAATATTTTTGAGCTAAAAAAATACTTTTCAGTAAAAGTTAAAATTTTCTACTTCTATTTTTGGCCAAAATAGTGCTTTTGCAACACATTTTTTTTGTCCCCAAAGCATTTTTAAAAAAGATCGAAAGTGTTTTTTAACCCAAAAATGCTTCTAAGAAGTAATTGTAAACTAACCCTAAAAAGTAAAAAGTTATTCGAAAGCATCTTCTTTCGTTTTAAGATTTGAAAGATAGAAAAATGACCTGAACAAGTAAATCTTGGACGGAAGAAGGGAATGATTCCTTATTTAAGTTGAGATTTCCTATATAAATATATATACAGAACATATTTTGTATAAATTAATTAACTAAAAAAAACCCCAAACTTAAAAATTAAGATATTACCCTTATTTGTTATAGGAACAGCAGCAGAAGAAATCATAAGGCAACATAAACCCAGAAAAAGTAGCATCAATCTAACATTAAAACCTTTGTTCTCCATGCTGATCATAAACAAAAAATGAGAAAAGAAGAAGAAATTTGGTGATGGTGGGCTTGGTAATTACTACTTTATATAGAGTTGGTTTCACATTAGTATTAAATTAAGTCAATTATTTAAAAATTTTAATTTAATTTTAAATTAGTAAATGCTATGGTTTTTGTTGCCAATGATGGTAAGAATATTAGAAATGGTAAGCAGTATTACAACAACTCAGAGAATCAACACCTTCCATATATTTTATTTTAAAATGAGAAATAAAATCCTACCCATTAATTCATACTTTAAAAAGATAGTTTTTTATTTGAGGAAATTTTTGAAAACAATATAGATTTTGTGAATAAAAAGCTTTTTTTTCATTTATTTAATAACAAAATAAAAATGTATTTTGAAAAAAAAAAAGTGAAATCTACTAGATAAATATGTAAATTATTAAAGCTATTAATTTTTTTATGCAAATTATTAGACCAATCTATGAGTCGGGTGGGGCCTTAACAAAATTCTAAGCCTGGCCTAAAAAATGGGTCTAATTTTTTGCCCAAGCTCATCCCGAGTTATAGATGTTAAATTTGGGATTGGCCCAGCCCATATTAAAAGTTTTTATTTTATTTTTATATAAAAAAATTTAAAAATACAATACATTAAAAACACTAAAAACATTATAATAAATGTTTCCCAACAAATTAGAAATAAATTAAAAAAAAAGTCTTTATACCTAAACAATACTAAGATGGGTCAACTTAACAAGCAAATGCCTCTAAAATAGTAGCAGAATTAATAATAAAGTAAGAGTTATACAATATCCAAATAATAACAATAAAACAGTAGCAACATAATAGTAAAATAACAGTAAAACAGTGAGAAAATAGCAAAAAAAATTACTTGAGAACAAAAAACTTTATTTTTTGCCCAAGCTCTCTTTTTTCAGGTGGGCCTTCCTGGCTCGGCCCATGGATAGGTCTACAAGTTATCAATATTTTATTTAAATATAACTTGTCATTTATCTACTAGATAAATATGTAAATTACTAAACTTATCAATTTTTTTTTAAAAAAAAGAGAGAACAACAATCTCTTTTTACCACATAATTAAACCTGATCATGGGTCAGGGCAGACCAGGTTGATGCAAAATTTTAGACTCGTTTTATAGACATAGGCCCGATCCAACTCAAAAAATGGACTTAAAATTTTGTCCAAACCCATCCCAAATAAAAAAAGCTAAACTCGAGCTCAACTCGACCTACCTATGTCAAAAAAAAAATTATATAAAAACAAATTTAAAAAACATAATACACCAAATACATTAAAAGCATTAAAATAAATATTTCTTAATAAATTAACAATAAAATAATAGTTATATAATAGTTAAACAATAACAATAAAATAGTAATAATATAATAACAAAATAACAGAAACGAAAAATATTTTAACCAAATTTGAGCTAAGTTGAACCAAAACTAAAAAAAACTATCCGAAACTTAACCTATTTAGAAAATAAATTATATTTTTTATTTAAATTTATTTTTTGAGTCTATATTTTCACTTTTCAAGCGAATCTTTTATTATATACAAATAACCCGTGAAAAGTTGTAGACGTAAGTATAGCCTAGAGCCTGAAAACGGAGGAACCACAACAGAACACGCAATGAAAAGAGAATCGTCAAATAAAAAGTCAACTTTTTTTTTTTTGTTTGTTTACTTTTTACCTTCAAACCAATTTATTAGGCGAATCTCAACCGTCCAAGAAGTCATCATCTATTCAATCTCTTGGTCTTCTAGTTGCCGCGTATCAAATTTTCTATAATGGAAAAAAAAGGGTATTTCTAAAGCTAACCCCATCTAATAATCAAAGTCGGTACAAATGGAGAAATTGTATTGGCTAGAAGATCTGACAACCTGATGACCCTTTTGGAAAACGGGGTCTTTTTCCTTCAAACCACGTTTGAATTTCAGAACCCGGTCCGAGTCCGACAAAGCTTTCATGATCAAGTTTTTGGGAGAAACCCTAGTTTTAGATTTTTAGGGTTCTAAATAATCTCAAAAGTTTTTTCGCGCTAAAATATGGATCACAATGGTAGCCGTTACGATACATTCTTCTTTTTTTTCTAGGTAAATGTTTTAATTTCGATTGCTTTTCTTATTAAAGAAGAATTGAAATCTTGGTTTTCAGGTCAGAGAGGATCATCAACCCCGTCAGCTATGCTGGCTACTTTGCTTAGTAGAAGAGCTAAGCTTCGAGAAGAGCTTGGAAACATCGAGAGACAAGTAATTTCATATTCCCCCCTCCCCCCAATTTGGTTCAAATTAGATTATATTTTACATCACTGTTTCTGGTTTTGAATGTAAGTGGGAAAGCTAAATGCAGGTGTACGATATGGAGACTAGTTATTTACAGGATCCAGGTCAATGCGGCAATGTTTTGAAAGGTTTTGAGGGGTTCCTCTCTTCATCTAATAAGAACACTGCCCTGTATGGAATGCCTGCTTTAACACTTTTTCCTTTTATGTTTTTCCTCTACTTATCTGCCTATCTAAGGTTAAATTTTATATTATGCTTGTTTAGGATTTAAATCTTCAAAAATTGAACTTTTTAAAGTTCCATTCCTAGACATTGTCTGAAATTCCTTGAGATGAATTCAATTAAATGTAAATTTGTCTTAGGGATTTGTATGTTATGCGTCAGCCATTTATTGAAGTTTATTTGCAGCTCGAAGCGGTCCAGGAAGTTCCAGCCTGAAGACAGGCTATTCTCATTATCTTCAGTCGCTTCTCCGGCGGTGCGTATTCTTCTTTATTAAGTTGCTTTCCATCCTCTTCTTTTTTTCTTGTTTGCTGACATATCTACTTCCTGTTCATGTCAATTGAAGTGAAGTACATGAGATTGATTTCTGTACATTGTTATAACCGAAGAGCGGGGCTATAGGCAATGTCAAGTTGTCTTACTTTATGTAGGATTTTGCATGTCCATTATAAGCATTTATGACTTTTAATAGGATGAAAATGTTAGAATATAAACGAGATAGCATTTGCATTTTATCTATAGCATTTTCTTTGGTTGTAAAGGAGGGGGTGTTTCCTGTTTCTTTTTTATCCTCATTTCACGAGGGGCTCGTATCATCTTGCATTACTATCGCATACTCAGGTACAGATTGAGCAACAACCATTCTAGTACCCACAAGGAGTTCATCAACTGATTGCAGCTTTGTGCAAGATTCATATTGCTATTAGTGCAACAAAATTATGCATTGATGCCCATTCTACAGAAAATCCTACCAAAAGTTTCAAACTAGATCTATAACTGGCTGATTAAGGCCATATCAAGTATGCAGATCCTGCTGCAATTTCAAACATGTCAGCACTTTATTTAAAGAGTGATGGATATTAGAATTATTATGACTACATATATATATGTATACATGGGAATAACTCTTCATGGATACACGAAAGGCAAAATTCTCAATGAAGTAGTTTTCTTTTACTGCAGCTTATTTTCAGTAACTTCGAAGTAGCTGGAGATGTGTACAACTTATTTTCTTCAGAATTTTGTTGACTGTGAAGTTTTTCCGACTGATTTTTTGCTGCTATTGTTGATTTTTCAGGCTGAAGAGATTGCCACTGCTAGAGATGGTGAGCCTGTAATATGCAGGTGCATCAACACATTTCCCTTCTTGATGTTTATTGCTTGTTATTATTGTTGTTGTTGTTGTTGTGTGTGTGTTTTAGCAGGTGGGAAATTAGACTGGTCCTGTTCGGCCTGGGGATCAAGTTTATTTTGCCAATGGGCATTAAATGCATTGATTTTTTTTTTACAGAGGAAAACCGAAGAAGGGAAGAGGTAGAGAAGCAAAGAAAATGCGACACTTCAGTGAACCAGATTATGACTATGATGATGATCCTGATGTGACTTTATGAAATGAGTTGAATCTAACAAAGTACTTTTTGGCCTTGCCTTAATGCTTTCAAGCTTTAATGTCCAATCTTAGATGGTTTTCGTATCACAACAACCAGTGATGGCAGATGTTATTTACATGATTTTCATGTATGCCAGATGAAAAAATGATTTTGGTTTTTCATGGTGCTCAAAATCGAATCAGGGGTTTATATGGGCAGAATGTTGAGTGATAATGTAAATGACCCTTTACGGTCTGAATCTTCTGGGCTAGTTCTGGCAACTAGTCTCATATTGTTTTGTTCTACTCAGCATTTTAACAGAGATTCTAGTTGCTTTGGATCCTTATTTTTTATATTCTAAGGGGGCCAAAACCTTAAAAACTTGAGGCTTTTGGTTGAATTTGGATGATTACATGCTTGGTTTGGAACACAAAAAATTGCTAAATAATCTAGAATTTTAAAGCTAAATTGGGTTTCAGTGTTGGATTGCCTGCTAATCTTGCATTTAATAGTAGCTTCTTAAATCACCAAAATCTCAAGTAGACTTGCAATTAGGGAAGTAAATGAATATATATTACTTCAATTCCGTGAAAATATTATATTGATAAGATCTCGACCATGCAACGCTCTATGAATTTAATTGATATAAAAGTTAAAGAAAAATAAAATATTCAAGTAACCCAAATATAAAAATATATACAAGTTTGTAATATAATTTATAAATCAATAAAAGGCAGATATCCAAGTGTGTTTAGGGACAAACATATTGAAGTAACATTCGGACGCAGACACACTACCCAAAAAGATGCATGTAAGAGCAGAGCTCTTCATGCTTTCCATCATTTTTCAACTCAAAAAAGTATCAAATATAAAGAAAACTAACAATTTAATGGTTACCAACCATGGATGCTCCAAGACCTGAGCCGCAAATAAGAGCACCACAATGGAAGAAACTGCCTCAAATAACAGCGATCTCAACATTCACCTATTTAAAGCAAAAATCAAAAGTCGAACTATCAATCAAATTGTCTCTTAATTGTCTATGATTGCAAGAAACAAATCAATGATACTTGGAAAAGGGGATCATAAAATTGTCAACTTGAACCAATCATTCCACACAATGTGAATTTTGTAAAACAGTAAACTACCTACATTAATCGAATGGCAGATGGGCCAGATATAGCAGCTACTTTCTGAGCTTGCTGGGTTTCACTCCTGTATAGCTCTTTCATTGCCTTTTTCATTTTCCGTGCTTCACTTCGTTCCTTTTTTACAGCAAGCTGAAAGCATATAATTCATCCATTCAGCAGTGAACAAATTAAACATCATTTCAAAGCAATTAAATACATTCCCAAGCAAATAGGGCTGAACACCATTTAAACACGCATGCAAATAGATACGATACCTTCCGTTCTTTCTTTTCCTCCTTAGTCTCCTGACCATGTTGCTTTCTCTTATGCTGTTCGGGTATTATGCTACCTGCAGTCTTGACTTTTTCTGCTGTAGCCTTCCTGCTATTAGGTAAAAAGTCTAGTGGGAGCTTTTCTTTTCCCCTGAGGGATATCACCTGACTTTTGGCACTCAAAGCCCCAGAAACAGTTTCAGCTAACTTCTTTTTCCTAGTTACCCCCGGAGCTCCAATTTTTCCTGGGTGGTTATCAAGGGTCGAATACGTGGAGATGATGCTCTCACAATCAAATTGTTCTGATTCATCACTGCTTTCTTGCACAACCATCACTTTTTCATCTTCACTTTCATTTTCATAATTTTCGGCATATTCAGCACAACGACGCATGATATCAGCAGTTAGCTCCTTGCTTTTAGGACTCTTACTACCATGCAATAAATCAGCAGGAGCTTTATATACATCATCATGCTCCAGATCATCCATATCATTTTCATTTAGAACATTTTTCAGCTTGTCTGCCAGAAACTCTTCTTCTTCAGCCATGTAACCCTCACAATCATCATCGTCGTCATCGGAGCCATATTCTTTAAGTTGAAGCTGCAATAACCAAAGAATTCGATAAAATTATCAATAGTACCATGTTCTTGAAGTTCAATCAAAAGGAAGCAAGCAAAAGGTAAAATCTTCATGCAATATTCTAATTCAAGGAAATACACTAAGCAAAATAGACATAACTAAAATTTCTCGAAATAAACTCCTAAATTGAAAGGAAATCTTCAATTCCATAAGTTCTAAACGTACAAATTACAATGGAATCAAGAAAACCAAAATAGACTATATATTACTCTAAAAAGACTCACAATGTCGAATTGCTCATCCAAAAGGCGCCGGGAGCGTGGCTTTTCTTCCCCTTGGTAATTCCTTACTTCATTTGCAATCTCTTGATTGCCGGAATTCGTATCAGCATTCTTAACACTGGCATCAATAAACTCAAATTCTTCAACAAAATTCAACTTCTTACCGCTCTCATCACCCTCCCCTTCTTCACCAGTGTTTGCCCTAACAATGAAATCCTCCTCCAAATCCTCAACATCAGATCCAAAACGGGACAAATCACTATCATCAAGCAGAGCAGCCACTTCAGGATCAAACACTTTGTTCATCCTAGCATTAAGTGTATTTGAAGCAACACTGTAAATCGATTTCTCATTATAATTCCCTTTAGAATTTGATATCTGTACTCTTGAAGCATCATAGGCCTGAGCATAACACACAAAAAACAGTAATCAAACATAAATTAATCAGAAATTACACAAAATTATTTAAAGAACACTGGTAATTTGAACCAACCTTAACATCATGAGGAAGCTGGTCAGGCTTGAACTTAGGGTTATGATAGAAAGCAGAGCCTCCACCGGTGTTTCTAATCTCTCTCAAATGAATCAAATAATTGTAACCATCATCTGGAAACCCTAGCTCCAAAATCTCCTTCCTGACATTCTCTGGCAATGCACCCTTATCGTTCACAACCATACGAGAGGAGCTTCCCAACACTCTATCGTAATCGTCACCACTGTCACCATTGTCATTGGGTGCATCGGCGAATATAGAGTCCTCGTTATCATATTGACAGTCATTATAGCAATTATTATCTTCGTCAAAGACGGTGTCGAAGGAGACAGGATTATTGTCGACTCGGACAAAGACTCGGTCGCTACCAGGTGAGTCACTGTAATTGGGATCAGAAGAGTCTCGAGCAAGTAGTTGGAATGTTGCTGATTTCTTTTTATCGATGAATTTCTTTTTTCCCATTATTAGGTATTTTTCAGATACTGAAAAAATAGAACAATGAAAACAGAGATGTTATATTTATTAGTGCACTATAAACCCTAATATTTTTAGTAGATTTATCATCACAAATCAACAATCTCAAATAGGCTTGCAAAATCATTTCTGGTTCAATCAGCCATTAGGGTCAAAACATGGGCTGAGCCTAAGCCGAACTACCCATCCCATGACCATACAACCGAGAACCAAAACAACCTTAAAGAAAACCACAATAACCAATCTGGCTTTAATGGGACGTTCAGTCAGTTAACGGAATTAACCCAGAAACTGAAATTTCTATACAAGAGCTATATACTCGGAAAACAGAAAAGAAAAGTTGACAAAAATACTAATATGTTCCCATTTTCCCAAGACGTTCTGGGGAAAAAAAATTAGAAATCATCACTGATTTAACCAAAAAAAAAAAAAAAAAGCTATAACGTTTCACCGAATTGATGTATTGACTGGAGTTCCAAAAAAAACTATAATACTTTACCAATAAGCTCATCCACTTTTATGCAAACATATGGTACAAAACAAGACCACTGTTTTTACGTGATTATCCTAAGCTTCGGCGCTACTACAAAAGAAAATTATTAAGTACCTGCAGTAAATCTTCCTTTTTCCCAATATATATACACCAAATGCCAATTATATATATACATATAATACAGGATTAACCCAATAGATTTCAGTAGCAAAAGAAAACTTACACTTACGGTGATGGTTGGTGTGGGTTAATTTCAGTAGCTGTCGGCTCAGCTGTGGGTGGAGCCAACGACAACGGCAAAGGAGGCGTGGCTGTGGGCGGAGGCTAAGTAGGCAAGGGAAGCTGAGACTGAGGAACTGTGGAATGAAAGATACTACTTCTTCAAAGTTTTTCTCCAGCTTAGGGTTTAACTTTTTAGTATTTTATATATATAAAGGTAAATTATGCTATTAGTCCCTATATGATGCACAAATTAAGAATTTAGTCCTTACTTTGTTGCTTAATATCACAAACAATCAATCTATTTTGGTTTGACTCAATTTATTTTCTCAAGTTATCTATCGAAGTTAGCGCAATAACTGATCATGCACATTCAATAAGACTATTAAAGCGTAGATACTGGTTACGAGTTTTAAAACTGCTCCATATCTAATACGAAAATTGAACATTAACCGTTAATTAAAGTAGGAGAAACATTTGTCATCTCAGTTAACTCTCGTAGTTACGAATTTAATTATTAGCACGAGGATTAATTAATGAAATTAGGGTAGTGACTAATTAATGTTAATGGATTCGGGTCGGGTAATATCATATCTTCGGGTTTGGGTTTTGAATAGTAGTAAGTCACATCCCATATTAAAGAAAAAACAAAAGCCAACTTCATCGTCGAAAGTGAAAACCGGAAAGCTCCCCCTTTTCGATTGCTCCGCTCGGACTTCCCCCGATTCTCGCGCCTTCAATATTTTATCTTCCCTTTGGCTCCAAATGAATTTGCTGGTAACGTTTCATACTTCCCATGGTTTGAATTTTCCTTTTTATTTATTTATTTATTTTTATTTTGAAATTCAAAATGAAACAGGATAAGCTGAAGAGGCAAACAAAGAAGGAACCGGGTGAAGTTAAAGCACCCCAAGTCCAAGTTCCAGTTTACTGGCTCGAGACGTCCGATACTGTCTCTCGTCGTTATGAGTTTGAACCCGACGGCTACCTCTCTGTGAGTGTTATCTCTTTAACTTTAGCTTGACATTCAGACAATTTTACATGTACTTGGTCTGCGAATTTAATCTTTCTTTTTCTTTTCTTATTTTGGCATTCTGAACGAGTAATTGTTTTACTTGTGATTCTTTTGTTTGGGTAGTTCATGAATGTTGTTTCTTTTTCTTTTTGCTGCAGGTGAAGGTGGTTAATGATTCAAGACCAGTATACCATAGGGTGGTTGAATCTTTCCTGAATAAGTTTTTCCCCTCTGGATATCCTTATAGGTAAAATGCTTCCTTTTTACTTGTTGAATTTATGATATTGGAACCAGCCTGAGAGTGCATAATTATTATTTTTTGGTGTTTGATTTGAATAGTGTGAATGAGGGTTACCTTAGATACACACAATTTCGGGCATTGCAACACATGACAAGTGCAGCATTATCGGTTTTATCGACTCAGGTCTCCTTCTCATACCTAGAAGGATTCTGCATATCCTTGTGAAAGTAGTTTATAGATGTTGCCAAAATTTTCAAACAAAAATAAAAGGGGGGATGGTGGGGAGGCAGGGTAAGACTGTGTATATTTGGGTGCGAAGATATTTAGTTGATTTCTTGGCATTTGACTACCAGCTTAATATATCAGGTCATTTCCTTACATTTCTCACTCCTTTGCAGTCACTTTTATTTGCTGCAGGCTTGCGACCTACCCCTGCGCAGGCAACTGCAGTTAGCTGGGTAAGCTTTTATTTTAGTTGAAGAATTCATACTGAATGTGTGTTCCAAATCATACTTTTTGGCTAGGGGTTTGCATTTATTTTGTTGATGAGCAGATATTGAAAGACGGAATGCAGCATATGGGAAAGCTCATATGCAGTAATTTAGGTGCAAGAATGGACTCAGAACCAAAACGTTGGAGAATTTTGGGTTTGTGTCTTAATTCAGTTTCTGCTGAATGTCAATGCTACCCATGTCATATTGAATATTTTAATAAGCCTTTAATATTGCAGCTGATGTGCTCTATGATTTGGGTACTGGTTTAGAAGTTCTTTCACCTTTATGTCCTCACCTTTTTCTTGAAGTAGCAGGGCTCGGTAATTTTGCAAAGGTGATTAATCTTTGTGATTACTTTGCTTTTACTTCTAAAATTTTCCTTTTACAGTTTACTCTAAGATGAGCATATTTAGCTACATGTTAAATACTACCGTACTTTGTTGAATTTTACTTCCCTATGTGAAGGGAATGGCAGTGGTTGCTGCAAGGGCAACTAGATTACCAATATATTCTTCATTTGCCAAAGAAGGGAATCTTAGTGACCTATTTGCAAAAGGAGAGGCCATATCAACACTTTTCAACGTGGTTGGGTTAGGTGTTGGTATTCAGTTGGCATCTACTGTTTGCTCATCAATGCAAGGGAAGGTATTAAGATTATATTGGTGCTGATTTCAGCCATTTATTTTAGTTATGTTATTGAAGCAAGATAAGGGTACTGCAACTTTTGGACTTGCATGCTAATCCTTTCTGTTTTTTATCCTCTCGAGTCCTTTTTACTTTGCGCGTGTTTGTCATTTCATGGCAATTTGGATTGCTGATAATAATAAGAAATTGCAGTTGATTGCTGGGCCTCTTCTTTCCATCATACATGTGTTTAGTGTCGTCGAAGAAATGCGAGCTGCACCAATTAATACATTGAATCCTCAGAGGACTGCCATGATTGTAGCTGATTTTCTAAAGGTTTGTTTTGTATGGTATGAACCCTGACTTTTACATGCCTGAAAAGGTTATTCATCTGTCTGATTTTCCAATTGAACTCACTCAGACTGGAAAGGTATCTAGCCCTGCTGATCTCAGATACCGGGAAGACCTCCTATTTCCTGGACGGCTAATCGAAGATGCTGGAAATGTGAAAGTAGGAAGGGCTTTGCACAAGGTTGTCAAGCCTTCAAAGCTTCAGGAATGGAAAGAAATATTCCCGGAAGAGAAGTTTGTTTTGAGTCATGGAAATAAATGGACTGACATGTTGTTAGAACATAATGCTACCGCAGAAGATGCACTAAGAGGTTGGCTAGTTGCTGCGTATGCCACAAGCATGGAGAAGTCCTTCCATGAGCCAAGTGCTAGTATGTTGCAAGATGCTTACAACAAGATGAACAGCATTTTCACTCCATTCCTGTGTGAGCTACAGGCTAAAGGTTGGCATACCGATCGTTTTCTTGACGGAACTGGAAGCCGTTTTGCATTTTGATCTCTTAGTTCACACCTATACTAAGGTAATAGATATTGATTTGTTGAAACTAAGCTGGAAAAAGAGATACGAGGACATCTTTTGCATTTTCAGAAAGAGGGTTGCATTTGTTTTAGTGAGGTAGTGATGTGCTTGTAATTTGCATGTAGATTCTAGTGTACTTGCACTAACTTGGATTTGAATTTTATGAAATGAAAAATACAGGGAAAAATCATCCCTGTTTGTTGTTTAATTTTTTATCTGATCTAATCTCTATTTAATTTAACATCTGGGGCTAAAGCATGAAGAAAAGTTTAATTTGGCGCTAACCCTTGTTTGATCTCTAAGTACTCAAGTTTCATTACACTTGTGTAACTACAAAATATTTTCAATTGCCATATTTAAACAAATGAACTTTATATTTAAGATACGTACGGTGTATTATGTTTTATACAAGAGATATGTGGGAACAGTGGGTTTGGTTTTGTATCTATAGAAAACCTTCTTGCACTTGTTAATGTGATTGTGAATAAATATACTGATCATCCCTCCTTCATTTATATAATATGAATTCCTAACACACAGTCTCTCCCCCCCTTTCTTTTCCTTGTCTTGCAACAACACCTGGTATGACCCTTCATCCTCTGGTATGAACTCCTCTTTGTATGTTACATTCCATCCCACCACTGTTACATCCCATACTATTGTCACTCCAACCTGACCATTTCATTAAAAAAAACGAAGTTACATTAACCCAAAACAGGAATTTGAATCGCAGTCGTCGATTTTGCTGCATTAGGTTTTGTATTTGTACCTCGGGGGCTGGAATTTCAATATGTGTTGATGCATGTGCTTTGAGATTAAGCTCAAACACTTTGTGCTCCGACGAAAACTCGTTGTCGTTGATTCTTTTGAGACCTCCATATTCAGCTAGAAGATTTTCTGGAGATATGAATCTTTTCGTTCCCAAACAAAACATATATATATATATATATATATATAAGCAAATGAGATGACAATGGAAAGTAACGTAGAACCAATAAAGAGAAAAATAACATATTCTTACCTCAGAAGAGACTCAGTAACTTTCCCTGGTCTGGCAAAAATGATCTTGTTACTCGGTTTGTGAGTTATCAACCGTGAAGAAAACGACTGGGATACATAGTACCGTAAAGGAACATTTACAATTATCTGTCATTAATTAGCAATAAACAAATATGATGAGTTCGTCAAAGAATATGTATACATATTGATTTGTATGTGTATGTTTTGATCTTACATATTGATGGATGATCCCAGGATAATGTTCTTCAAGCAACGTCCAACATTTTCGATAAAAAGAACGAAGTTCCTTAGTGTGAGGTCCTTGAAAGTCCTTCCAATCTATTACCTGAATCAATGAGTCAGCTCCACCGGGTTCAAAGTTGAGTTCTTTGATGCACTTCTCCATTTGTTGAACTCTCCATCTTAAAAATTTGTCAGAGTTCTCTTCTGATCTCATTTTTTTAAGATACTGCATTGGCTTGTCTTTCAAATCACCATAAACATGGTAAAAGACAGGGCGACCTTCCTTGTCTACGGTATTGAGGTAAGCCACTTTTTGAAATTCAGGGCCCAAATTCTCTTCCAGAATTTCATCAGCCTTGAATTCCTTCCGCCATGCCAACGTCTTCCGAAGCTTCTCCAACGCCTCATGGACTACATAGTTTTTCGACTTCAAGAATTTCAACAACAGGGTATCGGTCCCTTCGTGGGGTTTGCTTGGCATCAAAGATACACCCCAGAGTTTGATCTCATTAAGCTGTTCAATCTCCGTTGTGGTTTGGTTATGGCAGGGATGAGTGTCAAGGATCCCAAACAGATAATTCCCATGCATTGCATCTTCTACTTTGCACTTGAAGTCAATCAGAGCCCTTTTTATTAGCTTTTCATCTTCATGAACCAAAAGAGGTTCTTCATAGTTTTCTTCATGTTCTTTCTTATTACCTTCATGAATATAAAGCTCCATGTTTTGGTCCTGAATCTTACCCCTGTTCTTCCCCATGGTTTTAGCTTGCAAGAATCACGATTGGATGAAAAGATTCAAACATAAAAGATGATTCTGTTCAAGCTTTTAAACCCAAGAAGACTTTTCCCTAACCAACCATCTTGTATCTGGCTACCTCCAAATTTACGTCAAAATCTTCAGGGGAATAATGCATGGGCTCATGTTTTTCAGACTGTTAATTGCCAGGTTTCAAATACTTGGATTATAGGTAAAACAAACAGGTTTCTTTCTTTTCTTTTTCCTTTTTTTTTTTAAACAACTAAAAAGGTAATCGTTTTGTTAAAAAGGAAATGGACGTTTGCATGCAGAAATATAATGATAAAACAAGAATAAACCACAAATAAAAATGAAACAATTGTCAATAAACTATTTTATTTTCCAAATTTTACTCGTTCTATTTATCATAAAACATATTTAGTAAATCCTTGTTTATAGATTATATAAATCTGATTAAAATAATCATATTTACAAAAACCATTTAAAAATATATTAAATACTCTCATCATCATTAAAAAAACATAAAAATAGCATATCCAGAGAAATTGGGGAAAGCCCAATTTTTAGTTCGGAAACACTCAATACCCTAATAATGATTGCTAAACACCTAGACCTACCTGAAATGATTATAGATATGTCTAGTCTCTAACTTTAACTGCTCATACAGTTTTGTTCAGATACAAATAACCTCAAAGATTAACTAATTAGCATTTGGTTATGAGAATCAATCATAGTATATACAAGTATATTTTCACGATTGTAGTAAACAAAGTTAATCTACACCACAGATTATTCAACCTGTATTTTCCTTCATGACTCTCGGTATTTGGTCAAGTCAAACGTTAAAGTTCTCGAGCAGCTGTTTAAAAAAAAAGAAAAAGGAAAAGGTATTATAAATTGTTGTTTATGTTTGGTGGATTAGACCAGATTAACATGTAATTTTACTGGATTCAAGAAAAACAAGATGTGGTATCAACAACTTTACCTCCTCTCTGAATCCCGATAAACCCCAACCAAAGCCTCCGCCTTGTCATAAAAGCTATCTTTAAGTGATATCACTATACTTTGGAAACCGCTTCCAATTTCACTGTCCTGGCTAGTCCTTGCTCCATCACATGATTTTGAACGGATGAATCCAGCTACCTTTGCAACGTTTAGATTATCCAATGCAGCATCCACTTCATCCAATATGAAAAAGGGCGAAGGCTTGTAGCTGACCCAGACATGTATAAAGAGAACCAACATTAGCTCATATACAGAAAATATTTTTCCAAGGAACTTAGTCCATCAGATCTTCTCATAAGATGTTAAAGGAATATCCAGGCATTCTAGTATTAGGAAAATCCATTCATAATCTTTCCTACCATATTAAACCCACTGCAGCACTGGCAACAGATTCAACCAACAGTTGATAAAGAAAAGAATGAATAATATAAATCTGTCAGGTGTACCTGTGGATGGAGAAGAGTAGAGCAAGTGCTGCAACTGTTTTTTCTCCACCAGATAGTTGTTCCATATCCCTGAAGCGCTTTGTTGGTGGCATAGCTGTGTATTTGATACCGTGTAGAAAAGGATCATCCTCATTTTCTAAGTTCAAATATGCTGTCCCACCCAATGGATGCGTACCACTCTTTGTTAGCTGTTTGTAAATCCTATCGATATTACTAGAAATGTGGTTGAAAGCATCCATGAACAACTCATATCTGCATAATCATTAAGAAAAGGGTCAAGCAACTAAGTTTCAAAATGTTTGGAAAAGGAACCCTTTTCCCTTACAGATGCGTATAAATAATATTGCAGGCAAAACAGCTTTCCAAAACCATTACGAGATCCAACTGTCAGTGATAAGCCATTGCCTCAGTTGCAATCAAGAAATCAATATAACAGATCCATCACATACATTCTTAGACCACCTAGACATCAAGTCTCACCAGGTTTAATCATTTCAAATACCATTTATTCTTTATTTAATTTATTTCTCTATGTTACCAAGATCAGAGTTGTTGCAACATAATAACGGTACCTCTTCTGCTTAACTGAATTGTATTCATCAGCTACTTGCTTCTCCTCTTTTCTGGCTAATTCAAACTCTTCAGTTACATCTCTTTCCTTCTCTTGAAGAGTCTTATATTGGTCAAGAGCCTTCAAATTGGGAGCAGTTCTTTCAATTTCCGACACTAGAGCATCAATTTTTTGTTTGAATTCTGCCTCAAGCTTCTCCCTATCAGAAGGCCTTCGATCCTGCAGAAGAGATCGATTTAACTGACTAAAATCAAACTCCTTCCCATTTGAAGATTCAGTTTCCATTGGGTCTGCAATGAGAGGAAGCTCAATGTGCTCTAAGTCACACTTTTCAATGATTTCCCCCTTCCATTCATCCAGTTGATTAATCTGAGTCTCCTGTAAAATTAAGAAAGAGATGTATTGGGCAATTTATTCAACATTTGACATATCCAAATATTAGAAAACCTGATTGATAGGAGGAAAAGAAAATATCTTTGGACCTTAGAATTTATTTGGCGATTAAGTTTGGATATGGATGTCGTAGCAGCAGAAGCCTGCTTCTTCCATTCCTGAATTTCCTTCTCACAGTCTTCTGACTTGGATTTCCACTCTAGCAAAACAGAAACAGAGAGACGTCATTATACACAATGAACCAAAGCAGAGTTGTTCTGAAGAAATTAAGGGAGACAAGCAGTATAACTGAACCAAAAGAAAGTTGCAATGAGAACTCTAATATTTTCAGAACTTCAAATGGACAAAAAACCATCAGCAACCATATACAATGTTGAATGTTACCAATTTCACTTCATAATTCTAATAAACTCAAACTATATTAGAAAACTTTTAAAAGAAACACAGTTATTGAGAATCAGGTTAATCTTAAGAAGTCCCCTGCACCACTCTTAGTTCAATGTTAGGTCAGCTTTCATAAACTGAACTGCTGGGTAGGATAATCAATTAACGTACATCATGCATGTCAGACTACAGCCAGTACACAGCTGAAACTAAGGTTTTCTATATGTATGCAATGGCTACTGGACTGCTGGGTAGGATAATCAATTAACGTACATCATGCATGTCAGACTACAGCCAGTACACAGCTGAAACTAAGGTTTTCTATATGTATGCAATGGCTAGTGAATAACATGCCAGAGATTGACTCACTTTAAAACATGGCACATCATGATCTACAAAAGTAAATTATTAGATCCAAATATCAATGTACTGAAACATGATTAACTATAGGGGTTTGTGACCAAAAAAATTTATTTTCATACAAGAATCATTAAAAGGATTAATTTACTCAACAAAAAAATAGATGCACGATGAATGAATGGATAAAACGATACCCTTCACTTCTTCCTTCCACCGATTGATATCTTCAGAAGCCTTTTCTGTTGCCAACTTGACTTCAGCCTCTTTTTTGTGAACCAGTTTTAAATCATTTTCCAAGGAACTGATAGAAGATTCCAGCTTCTTAATTCTTGAATCTACATCTCGTTTACGCTCATACTCCAACCTGAAAGTAAGAAAGAAGGGTACATGTCAATCAACTGTTGCACTGCCGTAGAGCAGTTTTGTGGTATGATTTTGGAATGAAAGTACTAACTAGAATAAGGTGTAATGACAAGCTACAATTGGTATATCTACAAGTTTCTTCCGGATGTAATAATGTTATACCATAGACAATAAAAGGTTGAAACCTTGTAAAGCAGCAAAAAGGAAAATTTCCACTCTTACTTTTCATTAGATTCTCATCAAAGTGTCAAAAACAGAACAAGATGCTATCATCATAATCACAGGCAAACCAGACATCTACATAATTCAGCAGTATGCCCACCAAAACCAAATGCCATAATCCTATTTAAGGAATCGCCTAGCATCTATTAGTCACTAAATGTCACTTAGTTTTCTTTTTTTTTTTTTTTTTTTTTTTTTTTTTTTTTTTTTTTACCTAAAGGATTCGCCTTTCTTTAGGGCCACTTCTTAGCCAATTCAGCATAACCAGTATTACAGTAAAAAATTAGTTCATATCTACTCAAAGTTTAGTGTCTCTTCACTCTACAAGACATTAAAGGAGCATTTTTAGGAAATTATACATTCACAATTTATCCAAAAAGCTGATATAACAAAGTGATTTCAAACATTTGACCACAGAAACAAGGACTTGTATGCCAATGAAGTGATGCAACTACTACCCTATTCTTTTGGTAAAAAAATGTATCAAAGCTGTGTCTTCTTCCTTTCTTAGCATCATTTACCATGTAAAATTAGTTCATGGAGGCCTACAGTATTACCACTTTCATGCACAGTGGCTTAGTAGAGGATGACAACTACCTGGTGCTAACTTAAGCTGAAGTTATAAATTCATATGGAATCTGAAATTCAGTATGCTACGACTTTTTACATCAAACAGACATGAAAACCCTCCAGTGGCCATTATGTAAAGGAAAATGTACAAAGACTACTAAAATTGAAATACCCATTTAAGAGGGCATCATAAATATTTTCACAGAGTACACTTATGGTTCATCAAGAAGGTTTCAATCAGAAAATAAACATATATTACATCAATGGAAACACTTATAATAGAGACAAATAGATGGAGAGAAGGAAAACATACTGATACTTCAACTTTGCAAGTTGATTACTCAAGCTAAGCCTCTCTTCTGCCATATTCTGGGCAGCCTTGAGCTGATTTTCTTCATACTCACGGATGTTTGCCACCCCTACAGACTGACTAAAACTTTTGAAGAGTCGATCAACAATTTCATTAATCCTCTTCTCCAACTTCATGATGTCTTTGCTCCTTTTATCACTCACATCTTTTAACTGCCAGCAATTAAACCATATAAGAGAAGCAACATAATACCAAAGAGAAAAGCACAATTGTCATCATAAATAACCTTTTGAACCTCAGGAGTTATATGTCCAATACAAGAGAAGCAACATAATACCAAAGAGAAAAACACAATTGCCATCATAACTCACCTTTTGAATCTCAGGAGTTATATGTCCAATCCTATCCTTAATATTCTTCTTCTCCTGCTTCAAGTTTTTAAGCTTGTCTTCTATGCTTTTCTGCAACAAAAACATTTATGTTGCATCTATCATAGAGATCAGTTGTAAATAAAGGATTAATAAACACTTGCTTGCTTATCAGCACAATCAAGAAATCATTTAAAGAATCCATTATGGTTCAGATTAAATACCGTCAGCTATCGACCATAAACTGCATATATTACTTTCCCAAAACAAAAAATGAAACTAAATTTACCAATGAAATCAACAGAACTAACAAGCCATGATGCTCCTGATGGATCAAAAAGAATTATCTCTTATTTAAAACTATACATAGAGAAGAATGGCAACTACACAAACTTCAAATAACACCTTTATAGAAACATTTTTCCCTTTAAAGAAAGGCATTCCATTAAAAGGCATAAGGGGAGCCGTTTATATATTAGATGGTCAAGCTACCTTCTCAATGTCAGCATATTGGATTTTCTTTTCAAGTCCACTAATTCTCCCAGATGTTTCAGACTCCTTTAGCTGCATCTCTCTAATTGATCCAAGCTCTTCCAGCTCTGATTCAAATTGTTCCTTCTTTTTTTTCAAACCTGTGAAAGAATAACAGTTAATTCTATAATGAAAAGGCTTGGACAAGTTACGCATGAAACCAACCTTCAATTTTCTTATCATCCCATTTATTCGACCTAGCTTCCATTCCACCACTTGTACCACCAGTCATTGTGCCGGACTTTGAGAGTAGAATCCCATCAACAGTTACAACTAAAGCAAGAATACAAATTTATAGATTGATATTGAGTTCTATAGATAGGATCAAGAACTACTAAATGAAAAAGGATATTAAAGATCCACCTTTAAACCTCTCTCCAGTCCAGCTAAGAACCTTGGCTTCTTCAAGATCATCACAAACTAGAGTATTCCCAACAGCAAAAAGAACTGCCTTCTCCAAAGCAGGGTCAAATTTACGAATGTTAAGTACACAAAATGCATAGGCATATGGCTGCTCATTTTCCTTTTCAATTTTTTCGTTCACATTCTCTAATAGAGATGTAGTTTTTCACTTTTACTTATATAGACAAAATAGAACAGACTAGGGCATTATCTCCTTGAGGAAGAGAAACAAATAAAGAGCAGAACCCCAGTGGCATGGAGTGTTCTGCAACCATAAAAAAAGATAAAACAATATGAAGTTGTTTGTAAATTGTAAAGCAGGATGGCATGTAGAAATATTTCTCAGATAATTACAGAAAAACTAATACAAACTTCAGAAAAGGATATTGGATCACATCAAAGATAAGCTTCGCTGTGCCACCTAAGGTGCGCAACCTTTCAATGATTGGCTTAACACGCACTGATTGAAGAGGAATGAAAGTCTGAGGAGGAAGCCTTTGCTCTTTCAAATACTGTAAAGAACAATAAGGAATGCTCAAACCACCACTTTGCTTAAATATAAGTGTTAACCAACTCCAATCAAATTGAACACTGAAAGGACAAACAAGAACAGACTTATACCAGAACAATAGTAAATATTCCAAAAATAACCAAACCAAAACAAAAACCTAGCAATTGCAAACATATGGTTATGACTATATCACAAACCCAACAACTTTTTCAATTTTCTCTGCTTTCTTACATTCATAGAAAACATACAAAAGGGTAAAAGTAAAGGAGCCAATTCTATAAAAGCATGAATCATCAATGCACAAAAGGAACTTCAAATTTAAATTATCTGACTTCTTTTCTTTCTTATCATTTCAACTCAAAATTAAGGTACAAGGAAGAAGTGAAAGTATACTCCATTGTATAACAAAAATATCCAACCAGTATGCATGGGCTCGAAAAGATTAATAATAATGCATACTTCATTATGCTTCTTGTCCTTTGCAGTGATGGTGCCCCTGTCAATTTTCTTATGGATGCATAAAAGGATGTTCTATTTCCAAATATGTACCATACATCTTTCATTATCAAAAGATTGCCAAAAATAAGAAGGCATCATCCCATTTTATCAACAAAAAGAACAAGAAGCCGGACAGGTGAATGACTTTCATCACATAAAAGCAATCATATATATTATCGCTCACACATCTTTGTACAGTTCAAGAAGGGTCTAAATACTTGCATGCAAATATTTGAAGTTGTCAATAGCAAAATCTAGAAAAAATGTGAAGATTACTAGAGAACACAGCAAATTAGCAGACCTTAATACATTCCTTTCCGGTATTTTCATCCTCTACAACAACAGCATCCATAAATCTGCCCATGGCAACAGTGACTGCAAGGTTGTACTTCTTCTGTGTTGGTCTACAAAGATCAGTCATGCGACCATGAACACCTTGAAAAAGGCGTTTCAGAGTCTCAACAGCTTGAGACAACCTAGCATCCCTTTCATTTTCATGTCGATCAGCCTTCAGCTCACGTAACTGATTTTCTATTTCAGCAATTTTGGACTTGAGGTTCTCATGCTTAGATCTGCATGTCAAAATTTAAAGAGGGAAGAAAAGCAGCTTAGGCACAAGACATTTCAAGATTCCAGGTACAAAAAATAAACAAGAAAAAGGGCAACAGAAAACACATAGGAATGTGACCTATGCACCAAATTAATTTATCATCAACTTCAATAACCTGGACTTCTGATGTCTATCTTGCATTTCTCGTAGTTCCTTTTTTAATTCTGCAAGCTCGTCCTTCTGTTTAGCAGAGGTATCAAGAATCTTCTTCAGTCTAGTTCGCATTTGGTCTTCCTGTGCTTCCAACTCTTGCTCCCTATTTCTCAACTGTTGGAGATTTTCTTCCAAATTTTTTTGAGCTTCAATATCAGTATGTTGTTGCCTATCAAGAAGCTCCTTCTCATCTCTTAACTTAGCAGTTTTCATCCCAGCATCCTCCTTACTGAATGTCAAGATTCCGATATTGTGTCAGTATACAGAAACTTTTCAGGCTTTGAACAGATTCACGTCTAACTTATGAAGTTTATTTGAGAAATATATAAAATTATGCATCACCAACCATTTAATGAGGTTGAAGGAAAACAAATTGCAAGGTATAACTACAATGGCCCCTTGGAAAAGGGGTTTTAATAATTCAAACAAGTTAACCAATGACTGATTAATCCTATTTATAAGAGTTTGTAGGAAATTTTAAATCATGGAAGAAAGAAAAATATCCAACTCCAACCTGCAGAGAATCGGTTAAATCATTACAATTACTCATAACAGAAAAATCAAGCGATGCCCTGGAAACAGAGGTAGATGGCAAATTTTCTTAAATGAAATATGCTACAAGAAGGAAGGAAAATAATATATTGAGGATAACCCAGCAGAAGTGGATGGAGAATGAGACTGAAACTGAAACTGTCAAACATATAAAAGAACCAGAATTCAAGAACAATAGCCAATTCTAAGGTTGAATTAGAGAGAAAACAAGTCAACCACAATAAAAACAATGCAAGCAATGAAACTAGAGAATCATGTCTTCATAAGGAACCCAAAAGATCTTACATTTGGAAATACTCGGTAAGTTGACTATCAAGCAAAGGGAGTTTCCCTGTGCCATCGCGACTTTTTTCATTTAACGCTTCCAACTTTGCAGTCAGATCTTGTATGCCTTTCTGTAATTCTTTTATATCATCACCATGTTTCCTCCTTTCTTCTTTTTTTCTTTCAAGCTCCTTTCGATTACTCTTGATTTTTGAATTTATACGAGACATTTCTTCATTTAATTTCAGAAGCTCAGGTTGCTGCACTCAATGAAGAAAAAAGAAAAGAAAAAGTCCGAAACTAAGTCATAGGCCTTTATTCAACTCATTAAATTTACAGATAAATACAGAAAGATATTTAAGACTTAGAACTAGCTACACAATAAGTAATCATTATAGATATAGAAGCACAAAGATGTACAAACAATAAAAGAATTCACGTGGACCATTGGCAGTGCATGTCACATCCATCAGAAGCTTCCATCCTAATATATCATTTCTGTTATTATATTTGTATAACCATGCTAAACAGAGCCACAAATACAACACATTTCAGACAAGGAGCCAAGTATAAAAGGCAATCAAGAATCACTTCCAGCTACAGGTTACAAAGCATGTTTCCCCTGGCATAATCAGCCAAAACAAACTAAATTATGTTTACCATAGAGACAATAGAGGGAAGCTTAATCCCACTTTGAACAACCTAATCGACACAGTCTGTCAAATTCTCTATTGAAGCTTACACCATAAATGCCAATAGTACTAATACAATCATTGTCATAAGATGACCAAGTGCCAAGTGTTGGTCCACTGTCTTCCAACTTATGACATCCTGCCTTACAAGAGTATGGTGGCATGCGGTGGCCTTAAATTTTTACAATAACAGCTGAGATTTTTAGCACAACCTACATAAACTGCCCACCCAAACATTTAAAAAGATAATATGAGAGAGGATGGCCAGGGAACATGACATTTTTAACTCATGAACAGCTCATAACAAAATCATTTTCAAAGTGCTCAAGAACCTGTGCAAAATAACGTGTTAACCTTAGTCTAGAAATAATATCCTAAAACTGAGATCAAACATCGAATAGAAGTCCTACACTTTAAAAGAAGCAACCCAGTTACCACAAAATCCGCATACTAGACAACAGCCTTTTAGTACCCAAAAGGGGCTCCAGTTCAAATCCCCCATTCTCCCACTTAACCATCTAAAGAATAGTCCAAAAAGAACTTAATCAAAACTAATTGACAAACAGGCATTCCAACCTAGGCTAGAACAATAGTTCAGGTCCAACAATACCATTCTTCACTTGCTCAAAAGAAAAAGACTTCTCGTGGACTCACACTTTTATCAACTCTAATGCTTCTCTCGGAGATCCTTTTTTCACATTGAGCAATCTCCTTTAGGTATTTAGCCTGTTCCTTCTTCTTTTTAGCTGCTTCAGCTTCAAAATGTTCTAGCTCATGCATCACATCTTCACGGTTCTTTTTTTCAGAGTCAAGTTCATCAGTAATTTTGTCAATGTCCTTCTCTATGTTATGCAATTGCCACAAATAATGCTCCTTTTTCAAAGATTTCTGCATAATTTGTAGACCATCAAAAGGATATTCTAATGTCTAAAAAAGTAAAACAAGCTTATAAAAAGCAAATATTTGAATTAAACCAGCTCATCTTGCAAGCGGAAGTGCTTTTCAGCTTCTTCCTTCTGTTCTTTCTTTTGCTTTCTCTCCATCACTATTGTCCTCTTTCTTTGATAAATAAGCGCTGATTTTTCTTCAGCCCTAGCTTTTAGCTCTTCCAACTCCTCATATTTGTTCTTTACTGATTCAGAGCCCGAAATCTGCTCGAGCAGCCCTGTCAGTTCTTTGGGATTTTTTGAAGCAATGGACTCGACATCACCCTAAGAACACAATTTTTTTCACCAAATTATATCATTATGTCTTACAAAATAGCTTAACTTCACAAAAATGCTATTCGTGGGTTGAGGGGGAACAAAATTACCTGAAAAACAAGAAAATTCCGGGCCTTAACGAGAATACCAAGTGATCTTAACTTTCCATTGTACTCCTCCACATTGACAACACTGCTGTCGATACGGTACTCGCTACCTCCAGTACTAGTGATGGAACGAGTGAAACAGAGTTCGGAGCCACCGGCAAGCTGGTAAACTAATCGCACAAATGCGCGTCGGCCACGTTGTTCCTTTTCACGGTCGTCGAAAGCATATATTAGGTCTCTTAGTTGGCCCCCACGTAGCTGACCAGTTCGGACTCCAAGAACGAAGCTGATTGCATCCATGAGATTGGACTTGCCTGCCCCATTCGGTCCAATAATGGCGGTGAAGTCGGAGAAGGGACCGATAGTTTGAAGACCCTTGTAGGACTTGAAGTTCTCAAGCTCTAGGCGAAGTATTTTTCCTGGAGAAGTCAAAGACGGCATGGTTTGGGGTTCCTTCCTTTGAATTTGAAATGTTAGGGTTTCGGTAGTCTAGGTAGAACAATAACAACGGTAAAGGTTTTGTTTGGGATGGAGAAAATGAGATGTGAATTTCCGGGAGAATTGGTGAAAATGGAACGTTTTAGGGATTTGGTCGGAAGGGAAGTGGCGGGAGTTTCAGAAATTTGGGAGATTTTAGTGAGGTAATGGAGTTTGAGATTCCATTTCCAAACTTAAGATACATAAGACTCGATAAAATTGCAGGAGACGTTTGTTTTTAGTGGACTTCTGGGATAGCCTTGCAGGCCCACTTTCAACTTCACAAAGGTTTTCTTCTTTCTATGTTATACCACTTTTAGCTTTTTATGGATAAGTCAATGTTTCGTAAATCCAACCTATGGTTGAATCGGTCAAATTATGATTTCAATCGGTCTAATAAGTTTAGCTGATTCGATTAAAAAATTAAAAGAAATTTGATTCAATCGATCCATATCAATTCCTAAATCAATCGATTCAAAGCTAGTCTAACTAATTCAGTCCTATTATAGATATATATTTAATATTTTAATTATAATCTAATAAAAGAAAAGAAAAATGGTTGTTAATTAACAAACGAAATATAATTACACGACTGAGTAACTAGTCATCGTGATTGGACAACATTATCTTTTTCACTAATTACAATAAGCCGACCATAAAGTTACCAGCCCAAGAAGTCATGCAACTTAAATTAAACCTAGACCCTCTCCTCAGTTCTCGTTCCATATTTTCATATCAATGCTGGACTCAATACCATCTGCTTTTGGGGAAGCACCCATCTTGGTTTCATTATGGGTGGGCATGGATGCACCGGTCTTCGTTTTGTCGTGGGCCGAAAGCGCTACTCCCACTGTACTTTCCTTATCGGCCTCCACAGGAGCAGCAGGATTAGCCGCAGCCGTGCCAGATTTTGAACCAGTTTCCAGTCCCTCAAATTTGGAGATGACTTGTTGAAGCTCATCATTCAGATTCAATGCCTCAAAGAGGATACCATCGTCATCACTAGTGCTTTCTATGATCATATGAATAGCAAGCTGTGACTGCTTGCACTTCTCCAGCATGCTGTCTGTCAGCTCATCCTGCAAGCACACAAGGACATTTTTCAGAGTCTTTCAGCATTGTATAAATCGAATTTTAAAAGAACATGTAGTAATTCCTACAAACTTGGCTGGAAGAACAAAAAGATTCACGATGCAGCTAACAAAAAGCATTTTGAAAAATATAATAAAAACTTAAATGCAGAAGCATTCATTATCCTAGCATGCCTAAGAGGTCAATAGCAAGTAAAAATTATGAATTATGGAAGTTAAATCTCCAATACTTTTACAAGTTAAAATTTTGTCCTATCATCCAATGATATAGATTGAATGACGAAAGCTACACAGCAAAAATGGTTGGATATGTAGCAAGATCTACAAACTACAAACTACATGATTACAATTAAATCATGCTTTCGGGCTAGAAGCAGAAGAATTACCTTTGCCGGTTTTGGCTCTGTTCCTGTACTCAATATGCTAGAGAGCACCTCAAGGCTGTTCCGAGTTACTTCAAAAAGTTCCTTCTTTTGCTCAACAGATAAACTCCCGTAATTATAGGCAAAATCATTACCCTGCAATCCTGTGTTATTGGCAGGATAATTTTCAGGGGGAGGCAATGGCTCTCCCATATAAGATTCCAGAGTCTGGTACAAGGGAGATGAGTTCTCATCATCATCACCCACTGGCAGTTGTGCGCTTCTTTCTTTCAAGCTCTAGTTTACGTTTAAAAAGGAGGAAAAAAGTAAGAAAAAAGCTGGAAAATTAAAGTCTTTAATGCATGATAGCTTGCATGCAATTGGAAGAACCATCCCTGGTATCCAAAAGATGACAAATTGACAATTCCTAATGTGCATGTACAAGATAATTTATGAAACATAAAATATCAACAAAAAGATAAGAAATAAAACCACATGTAGTAGGACCCTTCTTGTTAAAAGTTCTTCAAGAAACGCATATTTTTACTGTTAAAATGGATTATGAAGCATCAAAACGTCATAAGAGTAATGGGAGCATAATGAAGTAAGAATCAAAAGTAAACTTAGAAGCTTATATAGTTTGACTTGAGGACAAATAGCCTGCAAATTGGCATTTCCAGCATTTTAGTTCCATCATATATTGAGAAAATGGAGTAAAACCAAGCTACACTTAGAGTAGGGAAAAAGGAAACCTCACTGTTTCTAGTACCCATTCTCCATATCATTTTAATGTGATACCAAAGAGGCTTTACAGGCAGGGAAAGGAGTGGAAGAACAAGAATCACGTTTATGATTAATGATGGCAAATCGGTATCATCAGCACTACTAAAAGTCTAACTGCCCAAAAACATGTCAGCCTTTCAACATCAGAGCAAAAACAGAGAAGTTGTATATCAGTGGATTGATAGATTCTATTAGTATGATGCCATAATGAAACTATAAATGCCATTATTGCCTACTTATTCTCATCAAAATACCAGTAAAAACTATGTGGAACTAAACTAACATACAAAGAAATAACATCAACACTTGAAAGAATATGAATCAAAGCGAAAAAAGGGTTTACCATATAAGTTTGGTGAAACACAGGTAGGTATGCAAGATCATCAGACTGTCCCCAAGCACGAATCAAGTCCAAAGCCTTTTCTCTATTCTGGTGATATGTTTGCGGATTCTGGATCATCTTAACCATCTCTTCCAACACCTTCTCCGAAGCCACCTCGGAAGCTACCTTCTCGCAATTCACGGTACAAGCTTCCAACAAATCAAGACTCAACCTTTGGCTGGCAGCATTTTTCCCGGATATCTTCTTTTTTATGGCCCTAACAATTTCGGTCCCATTGAACTCCTCACTATTGATCATAGAACATATCCTCATATTCATTCCCCAATTAGGTTCTTCTAAGGTCTCTAATGTGGCTTCATCTACAAGTTTCGATGCGGGTGTCGGCCCTTGTAGAATTTCCTTCATTTTCCCACTAACCATTCTACTCATTTGAGCTCCACCAGTTTTCAATTTCTCACCCCATTGAGCTAGTTTCATTTTATCCATACTCTCCTTGTTTTCCCTACTGTTTAAATCGAATCCCCAATTCGAGCTATTTTCTTAAAAAAAACTAATTTAAAAGAAATCAAATTCGTCAATATTACCCAAAATAAAACATGGCTTTGTTTACTAACAGTGAAACAACAAACACATAGTAAATGGGTAAATTAAGATAATAGCATAGACAGAAAGAGAAAGAGAAAAAGAATAATAATAATAATAATAATAATAATAAATTAACGAACCTGAAGTGAGATATGGCAGAAGAGACAAGTTGGGGTTTTGGGTTAGAAGTAGAATAAATTTTCCTCTTATCAGTTCGTTGGAGAAGAAAGAGAGAGAGAGGTGAAAATGACAGATGGCGATAAGAGGAATGGTCCAAGCCTAATATACACGTGGCTAATGGGCCCTATGGGACGCTTCCCTCTCAAACAAGTCGTATCCGGCCCCTGTGTTAAATATTGTGAAAATGAAAATAAAAAATAAAAAGCAATTTATGATTATGTCTTTTTTACCTGGCTAAATTACCCATATATGCTGGTTATTTTTTTAATTGCATTTTTTTTAAATTAAAGAAATAGATTATTTTTTAAAAGAGTGTGTGAAAGCGTATCCAAAAAGCGCGTCTAATTGAACGCGCTTTTACTTCCTCCCTTTGCGATCTTTTTTTTTTTAGGGTTAGGGTTAAATTTTTTGGTTAAAAATTAAGGTTTAGGATTTAAGAGTAAAGCTCTGAAAGTTTATAGGTAGATTTTCCACTATCTATTAACATTCATATAGTGGAAAAATAGCTACTTTAAGCGCTACTTCAAGTATCAATTACAATTTCTCTAACGATTGAATTTTTATCATTTTTACGATCTAGCTTCAATACCTTAATAATTCACTAATATTAAAGGCACATATCCAATGTTACTTATTTCATATCAAATATTATATATGAAAAATTACGTATAATTTATATTAGAATTTAACAAAGATAAATATGAGTTGCAATAAAAATATAAACTCAAAAATTGATCTTTTTTTTGTTGATGTCATTTATACTTACATCACAAAAAGTAAATGAAAAATATATCATCAATGTCATCGAGCCAAATGTGTGCCACAGGGCAATAGCTGACGATTGCACGTAGGATTTCTACGTACAAGTGGTGGTGCTAACTCCTCCTCTTCATCGTGATTATCGTTCTCATCTTATTTGCCTTCACATCGACTCTTGTACTCATATTCATCTCCACCATTGTCTTCATCTTCATCACCACCATCTGCTTTGTCTTCATCTCCGTCGCATTCCTCTATGCTTGAGTGCGGTGTCTTCCTAGCTTTCTATCATGTGTCATCCACTCTACGAGAATGTGGTGTGTCGATGACCCACATCGATAAAACAACACGATAGGTGTTTGTGACACTATCAACAAATAACTATACAATATCACAAAACTCAGGTATGTCATTATTGAAGTAGGCATCAATATTGACATTAATGATAGCATCGATGTCGCCATCGTTATCGGTACAAGTGTCAGCATCTGTGTCAGCATGAGGGCGTAGAATGTTGGGGACATATGTGCCCTAAAAAATACATTTGCGAGAGGTGTAGATGCAGGGTGTTGCGATGGTACATAGTGTGGTGCTTGTGAAAAAAATACGAGGTTAATGAAATGAACAGGAATAAGTGGAGTGAACTGATCAGGATGTGGTGTAGACATTGGTGGCGCTTGTTGTGTTGAAGCTAGAGACGAACCCGTCGCGACACCTCCTCCAAATCTACGCTGCTGGGGCTATCGTTATGGCATCTTCTAACGAAGTTGCCTACTCCTCGCCTCCACCGACAACATATATAGCTTGCCAGCGACTCTGAACCAAGACATGTACTTCAAACAGGTCATCGTGTCCGATAAGAAAAAGGGTTCACAAATGGGTAATAATTTCATCCCATAATCTCAAATGTTAATGTACTCATTATGGTAATCTCGCCAATATTTGTTGGTCTTCCCCCGCAAATTAAGCTTGTGCCGTGCTTTCATTTCTAGCAATGGCGGCGAAATTTTTTGTCTCCATCCAAACTGTCGCATCACTTCATCCGATTTGTGCATCTCCACCATCGTGTACACTATCAATGACACCACATACTCTTAATGGCCAAATATTTTGATAGGACACATTTTATGATATTCGGATCAGTGCATGACATCCATTCAAACTATGGTTCACAATTGCAAATTATGTTATGTGCATAATTTTAAATTACAAAACATTACGTAATTATTATAGGTTTGAAAAAAATAGTAATTAAGCTAGGCTTTCGAGCATTGATATAACAACAATTGAGTATCTTCGAGCTACTTCGATAGTCCCATGTAACTCAGCCCACGATTTCACTTATTCTACGATATGTTAATTCAAACATATAATAAGTAAACAACATTTACTATATTAACTACATATTATTATCATATTATTTTTACCTTATCACCAATGGGAACGTATAAGGCTCGTTTACTTTGAGACGTAGAAATGATGGTTGTCACCACGCTCATGACTGCAGCAGGAGCAGACAACAACCGTGTAACAGCCTAATTTCAGTGGTGACGGAATAGTGATTCGAGATCACTAAATCCAGAAAATGAGTAGGAAATATTATTAATTTAGTGAGTATAAGTTAAATGTGAAGTTAGGAAAAATTTTGAAATAGTGAATAGTGTACAAAATATATATATTAAAATAATTAGAATAAAAAATAAGGTATCGAGACCTCGAGAATTTTAAATCGAGCCATAAATATTTTTATAAATATTTATGGTGTGTTAATAAGTTGGTATTAAAGTTTCGTCAAGAAATTTTAAAGTACTGATAGCTAATTAAATAAAAAGGACTAAATTGAAAGAGGTGTAAAAGTTGCTAAAATGATTAAATAGCTCAATTGTCAAATGAGGAAGGACCTAAAGTTCAAATAAGCCCAAAGGAGATATTTTGGGCGGCAATAACTTAGAAAAATCAGAGTGAAATAAGGGCAAAATTGGAAAATTGCCAAAATTAACTAAATAAAAATGGGACTAAATTGGAATATCTAGAATTCTCTTCATTTCTCTTCATATTCATCAGCTGAAAAACAGCCATGGAGGAGGGTTCAAGCTGGTTTCCATATTTAAGTTTAATTCTTGCTTTCTCCTTAAAATTTTTATGTTTTTGGACTTTTACAATTGGGTCCAACTTACTATTTCATTAGTTTTTGATTCCATGGCTAATTTTTGAAGTTTTTATGGATGAGTACTGGAATAATATGATGAATAAAAATAAAATTGAAGCTTTAATTTTGATATATGGTGATTTTATCAAGTAAAATTGATGAAAATTGGTTTAGGACCTAATTGTGAAAGAGTTTGGAATTAAGGTCTAGTGTTAAAGTTCTGGTTTTCAAGTGTTATGAAGTAGTTTAAAATGATGGAATAAAGTATTAAATGAAAAAAATTATCTCAATTGAGGAGTTAATTGAGCAAGGATTGAATTGTATGAACTATGAAATTTGGGGCTAAATGGAAATCAATATTTTTCACTAAAATTGTTTTGGGCAGCAACAGTAGTCTAACTTTGAAAAATCACCAAAAATTGTAGAAATCGAATTAGAGGATGAATAAAATATGAAATTAAATCTTATTGAGTCTAGTTTATTATAAAAGAAATTATGTAAGTAACGGAATTGTAAATCATGAGATACAATAACTTTTGTGAGACAAGGTCAGAATGATTTTGGGTTCCCCTGTTCTGAATTTGGAAAATCATCAAAAATTGGATAAAAATAATTAGAGGCTTAAATTTATATATTTATAATCATTAATGAGTCTATTTTCAATAAAAATAAGCGGGAATATCATCTGAACCTCGTACGATGAGATAATTAATTCTTAGTGAAGAAGGGTCGGAACTGTCGGACAGAATAATAGGGGTAACTTTAAAGAATAAACTATACTTATTGGCTAAACCAAAAATTCTGAAAATTTTATGGTAATAAGATATGAAAGTCTAGTTTCAGGGAAAATTAGCGGATCTTGATTTCTAGTTTTGTAGCTTAAGATATAAATAATTTAGTGACTATGATGCAAATGGACAGTTTTGAATATACATATAAGTAAATAGTGAAATTATTGATAATGTTACTTGTTGCATGTTATATAAATTAAGAATAGGGGTAACTTTAAAGAATAAATTGTACTTATTGGCCAAACCAAAAATTTTGAAAATTTTATGGTAATAAGATATGAAAGTCTAGTTTCAGGGAAAATTAGCGGATCTTGATTTCTAGTTTTGTAGCTTAAGATATAAATAATTTAGTGACTATGATGCAAATGGACAGTTTTGAATATACATATAAGTAAATAGTGAAATTATTGATAATGTTACTTGTTGCATGTTATATAAATTAAGGATGTGGAATGGAGAGGAGGAGGAGGAAAATATGTATGAATATTCAGCTAGCATGGCTAATTTGCATGTTTTAGGCTCATGGACTAAATTGAATAAAAGTAAAATTTTATGGGTAATTTTGTAAAAATGTTAGAAATGACCAATTTGCATGAAATGGATTATTTTATTATTTAAAATTACAAAATTGAATTAAATTATTAATTTAGCTCAAGACCAGGAAAAAACATGTTTTAAGGATCAAATTGAAAAGTGTTGAAATTATGGAAAATTCTAATATTTTATAAAATTCATGGGTTTTTATCAATTTGTTTGAGAATAACGGCCGGGAATAAGGATTAAATTGCAATAATTTTATTTTATTTTAACTTAAGGATGAAATCGTCATTAATTAAAAGTTTAGGGGTAAAATAGTAATTTTGTTTAGAGTATTAATTGAATGTATTACAACATGAAATAAATGAAAACGACGATCAAATTTCTTTATAAAGATCCGGATAACTTGAATACGAGACTTGAACGTCGAAAAAAAAGATATCGGATTAATGAAATTATAAACATATACAAGCAACGAGGTAAGTTATTGTAACTTGAATTATATTTTTAAATGCATGAAATATCGATATAATGAATTACCTGATTTATGTTTATGAAGAAATGGCAAGAGAATGATATTTATCATGACATGTAAATAGGTGATTATTTTTGATACGTTGATACAAGGAAATTAATTAAATTGAGACGAGTAATAAATTCAAGTAAAATATATCGAGAAAAATAAGTATGCTAAGGGACAATATGTTTGATTTTAATTGGTTCCAAATATGAACGTTAGATGAAATGAAATATCTGATAAATAAATCGGTAACTCCGGTAATGCTCCGTAACTCTATTCCGATGACGGATTCGGGTTAGGGGCATTACAAATCGATTGACATATTATATGGTCTCATCGTCTGACACAACTCTCGGTACAACATGGCCAACATGACTGATCCCCAATTTAGTCGTCTGCATTCTTTATAGTCGGCTAAGTGTAGTAGCCACATTATGTGTTCCAAATTTCGAGAATTATCAAGCACTAGAATGCCCCTGATTAACCTCAGGATGAATGCTTGAACGTATTGTTCTTTGACGACATCAGGCACGTTCAGAGGAAGTTCTTTGAAACTAGTTTTCAACTACTTCATATCTATTTGATCACCTTGAAATTTATTTGACACCTTCCCAAAAAATGCCTCGCAAAGGTCTTCTTTATTGGGAACGACTGCTAACCCCGTAACGACTGACCCATCCACCAGTAAATTGAGTTGTAAAGCTACGTCATCGAATGTGATTGCACACTCGCTGCATGGAAGATGGAATGTGTGCATCGGGTCTCCATCTTTCCACCAACACGCTAATGAGTGTAGGATCCAATTTTAACCCCGAGTATACGAGACACATGTAAGAATCCAATATCTTGCAGATAACCATGAATTTCGGTGTCTGGGCTCTTTGCTTAATTATGTATGAACCCCTCCAAAATACGATCATCCGCCTATTTGTATTGACAAAATAAAATATTTTAAAATTTTAAAAAAAACTTTAAATTTAACTTAATTGAAAATAACAAAATTTAAAAATTCGTTTTACCATTATTACTTCAGCGAGAAATGTGTTTGTCATCGAAATGAACCAGAGAGCTTGTCATTCGTGAAAATTTAATCGAAATGAATATATGAAATAATTAAATAAAAATATAGTATTTTTAAACAAAGTGTATAGGAAAATTTCAAACAAAAATTGAGAAAATTGAGAGAATTGAGAGAGCTGAGAGTTGAGAGAGAATAGAGAGAGTTGAATTTGAGTAAAAAGAATGAAAAATGGCCTGATATTTATAGGAAAAAAATTATTGTCGGCCCTTTTAAAATTTTTTACTGTTGTCAACGATTAAAAACTCATTGGGAAAAATGATCGTTGAAGGAAAGCGCGTCTAGCTGAACACGCTTTCACACACTCTCTCCAAATACAAACTATTTCTCTAATTTTAGAAAAAGGCCTAAAAAGACAATTAAAAAAAGACATATATTTCTAATTTAGCCAAAATTAATTTTCAAAATTTTTTCTTTTAATATTAAATGATTTGTAATGTTTTCATTTTACATTTAAATTAAGTAGATATATTTAGATTGGCATGTACTAGAATCATGTACTGGAGGGTCTTGCCTAATGTATATAGATTGGTGTGAGCAATCTGTTAAAAGAAAACAAAAATTTAACGGTAGTGACTAATTCGCACAATTATCTTATTTTAAATTACTAAATTGAGAAAAAAATTAGAGTAACCAAAATAGGACAGACTCTATTTTAGAGTGAACATGGGTATAGTTTACCATTTAATTTTTATCTTCTTTCTTTATTTAACTTCTCTTATTCTCATTGTCTTTTTTCTATCTTCTCTCGCAAAGTCAATAGGTAACAACTAGTGCATTATTTAAACTAAATTCAAATAGTGATATTGATTCTTGAGTTGACCCGTGTGATAATCCATGTTTGAATAAATTTAGGGTGGGTTCAGATGGACAATGAGATGCGGTGTGTTTAGCTTACTTTTTGTCTCACTCTATAATATCCTACAATATCTAATCTTTAAGCCACCACTATTTTTATACTAACCGCAAGTAAACGCACCGCCCATCCAAACCCATCCTTAAATTAAGAAGTCACGGTAAGCCATCATGTTTTTACTTGGCCATAAGATACCTTAAAGTCCCCATAGGTTGGTTTGCAAGCTAAATTGCTTTTGTAAGGACATCCATTGAAAATAAGAGCTTGTTCAAAGTACTTGTAAAATATATAGATAGCCATGGTTTTGTCATTTTTATTTTGCTAACAGTTTGAACTTTTTACCCTTTTAACCAACCTCAAATTGATGTCCACTTGCTAATCTCTCTTTCTCTAGGTTTGGTGCATGATTTAATCAATGTCATTCACATAGGGTAGCAAAGATGAAAGATGAATGCAGTTATTAGATTTGCACCTTTTAGGTTCTCTTGAATAGTAATACCATATGTAATATTTCAATATTTTGGTCTTTGAGAAAGAATAAGTATTTCATAAGTGAATTAAGTATTAGGAGGGAAAGTATGAATAAAGAAATTTGATAAGGATTAAATTGAAATTTTTTTAAAGTTAAATGACTAAAAGTGTAAATTTACCATTTTACGAAAAGGGGCAAAATTTAAGAAATATTTTTTTATGAATGTGATATGGGCATGTGCTGACATATGTAAATGGAAAATTGATATAGAGACTAAATTGAATAAACTGAAAAAGTATAGGGACTAAACTTACAATTTTTCATTTTATGGAAAAGGGACCCAAATGAAAATTTTTCATATTTAATTGATATTTTAGAGGCATAGTGATGAGATTAAAATTTCCATGCAATGAGGTGTAAAGGAGAGAGAAAACTAATGATAATTAAGCATGAAATGTGATTGGTTGATAAGATAATGATGAAATTGATAGAAAAAGAAAAGTATATACTTTTTCTACACAATTGGAAGGTTGAATGAAAGTCGCTTGGGGCAGCAAAAAAAAGGGGGAGAAAGGAAAGAAAGAAGGAAGAAAAAAGAAAACAGAAAAAGGAAAAGAAAATAGAGAAATAAAAAGGAAAATCTCCCATGCATTTTTCTTGAGTTTTTCCTTAAAACAATAACTTATATGAAGACGAGAGTGAAGGGAAAGCTTAGGAATGTGAAGAGAAAAGTTCATTTCAAGTGAAGAAATATATAAGCACTTAATTGAATTTATGTTTACTTATCTTAATTTAGATGTTTGAGTATTTAAATTTAGTATGAAATAACTAAGTAAGATACTAACTTGAAAGTATATTATGATGAATGAAATTTAAAAGTAATGTGATTAAGCTAAATTATTGTAATAATTATGTTTAAATAGAGGTTAGTCATGAATGCCGAAATTTATAAGTGAATAAGAATGAAAGTGAATGTTTCTTATTGAATAAGACATATTTTAGTATTTGAATATGTATAATGAATTTAATGATGAATACGTGAATAGAAGTAAGTTGGTAATGTAAGAGAGAAAAGAAAGGACGTGTGAAATTAAAATGAAATATTTACATATACATGCATTGAAAGGAAGTTGAAAAGTTAGTATATGATTATATGTGAAGCTAAATGTCAATGAATAAATGAAACAATATATAACATGATTGTGGTTATGGTGTGATGAAAGGCTGAAGGTTTGGTTGGGAATAGGGTTGGTGAAACAAGGGTTACGGTGGGTGAAAGGTATACTAAAGTTCTATTTATGATATGTTCATATTTATGTTTTGCAGAACATGGTGTACAAGTTAGATACTGGAGTTTTATTATCAAAGTTTCGTTAAAGACAAGAGTTTTGTTTTGGCTTAGGACTCTGTGAGTTCCATTATCTATATTCTCATTACGGTCATGATATGTAAAAGACATAAGTAACACGTGATACGTAAATGGAAAGTTATATAATATGATAAGCCTTAAAGTAAGTGAAAATGTATGATTATATGAAAGAAAAAAAATAACGAATTTAGTTTAATGATATGTAAAATTGAAAAGTGAAATTCATGAAATATGTAAGATATTATTCATGATCTGTAAACGATAAAAACGATACATGACATTAAAATAATAATATAAGAAATTATATGACCAAATAATAGAAATAATTAATGAAATCAGCTAAAATACTTTGTAAGTTTAATAATAGGCTGTATGAAATAAGTAAGATTATGTTATTTCATAGTATAAGCTGTTTATTAATTTATTTTAATTCAAATGATTTAAAATATGCTTAAATAAATAAAACTGTAAGCTACGAATTCAATTAGGTACTTACTAAGTAATTCTCGTAGCTTAACGTATTTGTTTTAAAATGGTAGGTAAAAGACAAAAGTAATAAAGATTCGAAAGTTTCTACTTCAGTTGGTATCACATCATTTCTCAAGCTTCAAGTTCAAGCTCTTTCGTATATAAATTTTGGACCTTAAATTGGCATGTACTTAGGCTTATTAGTAATAATGTGAATTATGTATGAAATATAATGTTTTGTGTTACAAGTTAACTCGGTTATAATGGAACAAAAATAAGTTTAGGTGATGAGTTTAGTGTTAAATGTAACATCTTTTACTCGAATCTGTTATCGAACTAGGTGAGGGGTACTACACTACATTTGGTAGGAGTATTATTTTTTCACCATGTTTTAGTATATGAGTTAGCAATAAACTAATTTCAATTAGTATATTCAGTGACCAAAATGAAACAATAACATTAGTGACTATATCGTGATTTTTTAAAATTAAGTGACCAAAACATATTTTAGAACATAGATGAGTGACAAAACCTATAATTTATCCCCCAAAAAATTGAAAGGAGCTTTAGCTAAAAGACCTCGCAACAAGAAGTCCAACGAAGCAGTGTAGTTAGCAACTCGGCAATGGCTTCTTTGTCGACTTGGTGTAGGTACATACGTCACAAGCTCGAGTACTCCTTCTCTCTTAGCTGGAAGGTCAAATCTTCATTATCTTATTCTTATCTCTTTCATTTAGTATCGTTTTTTTTTTTTTTTTCATTTGCTTCTGATTTAATTTAATTTGATTTTCATTTTCATGTTTTCTTGTATATACGTAAAGAAATTTATGTTTTTGGAGCACTGGATTTTTTTTTCCTTTTTGTCTGTTTTGATGATATTCGGAATTTGATTTCTTTTGATGGTTGATTTATTGGCTAAAGGTGGAGATTTTTCTTTCTTTCTTTTCTTTTTTTTTTTTTTTTGGGGGGGGGGGGGAGGGAGGGAGGGGGCGGATTTGGGTAGTTTTGTGATGTTTTGAATTTGTTCTTTTAATGCATGAGATTTTTTTTGGCTTATTTGATTGTTATTCTTTAGGGTTTTTAGAATGTTTAGCTTCATCGTTGTACTGAATTTTAGTGATAATGGTTCTGATATCCGAATGTCATATTTTTTTAACCTTTTATTTTTAATGATTTTTAATGAACTCCAATGGTGGTATATTGTCCTAATTACATGATAAATTCTTATAATTGTTCAAAAATGCATCGAGTATAATGGTAGCTTGATCTCGATATGCTAAAAACCTGTTCCCAGATAGAATTTTGAAATCAGTGTTTGAATCTAGGTTTAGTCGTGGCAAAGAGTATGATGCATTCACTTGCATTATAGTCTTGATGCAAGTATTATTTTGAAGCCTGTTCGAGTGGTAAAGGTGGCACTCTAAGTCCACCTTTTTGGGGTTTAAAAAGGTGTTAGATCGTATATTTCATGTTGTATCTAATAGTATATTTGGGAAGTGGGTGGAAAAATAAATCATGTTATGAAAGATGAGTGAGAGCAATCACTCTTGGTTCTTTCTCCGTTTGTACCTTATACGGCATTAAATTTCCATTCACTAGTGCTTATACTTTTGAGGTGAAAAAGCCGGGCCTATTTGCTGTTATTTCGTGAGTGAACATGTGCTAGGATCAGGGCAACCGTTTATTTCTCGAACTATTGTTGGGCATCATTTTTAAATAATAATTCCATAATTTTCGTTTAGTACTCATTATTTATCTGAGTTCTGCTTCAAGATCTAGTAGGCATGGCGTCAAAATCTTTGTTAAGGCATGTACACTTTGTGAATGATTCATTTCAACATTGGACTGGAATAGACAGGAGAAGGAATTAATTTAATTTTTGAAGGTTTATTTTTCTTCTTTGCACTTGCTTCCTATTTCATGAGATCCAATCAGGCTTAGTTGGAGGGAAATTGTAGTTCATGTTATCACCTTAATGATGAATTGCGATGAGATTTGCTGTACTAGAACTTTTGCGGTCAATTGGTCACAAAAGATATATTGTTTGAAACTCTTGCCTTAGTTAACCACCATGCTTATTGCCAGGCTTCTATAGCCATAGACAAATTTCAGCAAACCATTCTTCCGGCTTTAGCCTGATGCCAAAAACTGGAATGAAACATTCAAGAATAAGCTATCAACTTCAAGTTTCATTTCATCAAGACAAACTGTGTATTATTATACATTTTTCTTAGCCGAATCATTTTTCATACCAATAGAAGTTCTTACTTGGAAAAGTTGGAATTTGAGAGGATTATATGAATATTTTTATATAAAAAGGTTCATCAACTTTATTTGTAAAATCGTCATGCTTAACTTATGATGCAGAGGTACTTCTGTTGATAATTTAACTTCTTAAATCTTATTTGCTCCTGTGGTTGGTTCTGCTTTGATTTTGTTCTGCATAAATTATACTGGTTTCAGAAATGCAGAATTTCTGATAGATCTTTACTTGATATGGAACAGAGCTATAAGAGAGGTCTAATCAGTGACCGGGAATTATATGATACAGTTTGGAAAAATGTATTTCAAGGAAAATTGACTTACTTACACTGGAATAAGGGAGAGGCAATGGCCCCAACAATTGGAGAACAAGCAAGTACTCTTCTTGTTCGAAAGATTCCAATTGCTGACCCAACGTAATACATATTTTTTCCCTTCTTCTTGTTATTATTATCATTGAGTGAATGGTTTATCCCTTTTCAAATATGTAGCATTTTTGAGAGTTGTTATTCTCGGCACAGTTCCCTAAAGATTCACTACACTTCTTACTGCACCTGAGAATTATCTTATGGTTTCATAACCCTGGTTGAGTTGGCCCATTGCAAATTGTGATGATTCCACTTCAATCATCCCAAGCATCTATGCGTTTAGATGTTTCTGACCTAACCTCTGTGAAGGGTTTTAAATTTTATTTTTATCCAGTGTTGTAAATATGCATGCACATTACTCATATGAAGGTATGCCTATATGCAAATATGTATGATGATTACCATAGGTAAACAGCACTTGGACATGGCATCTTCACTCATGAGTCACGAGTTGATGTTGTCCAAGCAGATTTTCTTAGGATAACTTTTTTTTTTTTTTCCCTGCCATCTCTTTGCAACATATTACCCTTTTATTTTGGGTGTGATTTCGTTGTTCCCTAACTTCATGCATAACTTCTGGGCAGTCGAGTTTTTCTTGGAGATGTTATTGTCTTGAAGGACCCTGTCAATTCAGAAAACTATCTGGTCAGAAGATTGGCTGCCACAGAAGGATATGAAATGGTGTCAAAGGATGAAAAAGATGAGCCATTTGTTCTTGAAAAGGACCAATGCTGGGTATTGGCTGACAACGACAAATTGAAGCCCAAGGTATAAAATATAAGTAGTACAACTAATCAAAGTTTTCATTGCTACTCATAACAATCACTATGCATCATTAAGATCTGGGGAAACATATAACAGTTATCTTGTTCATAATCTTTATTCTAGAGGCTCTTTATCTCTTTAAAATAGTCAGCAAAGTTCTTTAATCCAATTTGTCCGAGTAATGAATACCATCGATTTAATTATTACCTGACTTTTGTAGAACCTGGTCAGTATTCTTCATTTTCCTTTGTTTCATTTTTTCTTCTTTTGAGATGATAGGAAGCTAAGGACAGTCGGTTATTTGGTCCTGTTTCTATGACCGACATAGTTGGTCGAGTTATATATAGTCTTCGAACAGCTGTTGACCATGGTCCTGTTCTGAACAGGTACCTCCATTACTTGTAATTATTTGTCTCAAACCATTAGATTTAGCATCTGGTGAAAGTATGTTGACTGCTGAAACTTTCATGTTCCTTGAACAGTCATTACAGCATGCGGAAGGATTCTTCGCTGTTGGAAATAGAGCTGGATGTCAATGACATGATGAAAAATCACAAAGCCTAAACCGTCCACCACTTGATGCTGACTCCTTTGGTTCTATCTATAGTCTTTATTGCCCATATTCCTCCGTGGGTATCATTTTAGTTTGACATGGAAATGAAAGGAGAGAAAAATAAAAAAAAGAAACGAGGGTGTTTTGGGTTCATGTGTTATTCAGGATCTGCTTTTGTCCTTTAGGAAGCACAACAATCTAGGTAATTTTCTTCATAACTTTTTCCAGCCGAAGAACTCGAAAGGCAGCCTGTCTTGAAATGAGTTTCTAGCTTGAATAACCTGGCTAAACAAGGTAAGACTATTACGAATTAGGGCAGGGAGGCATCATTGTCTTTGGTTGGTCATTGTTTTTAATCTTCCTGTTCTTCGTTTGTTATGATTTGGTATTTTGCCTCTGTTAATTGCTCTAGAATTATTGTGAAAGAATGGGTCCAGCTGACAATATATGATCTGAGAATTGGTAAATCAAAGAAATGCTTCTTGCCTTGTTTGTTGGGCACTTTAAACTCCTGGAAAAGCTGACCAAAATGTAGTCAGAAGCTTTTAATGATGTCCCGCCCCAGACAATTCTCATCTTAGTCTTAGAAGTGGACCATTCAAGTTGGTGTCCCCTTTCAATCACATGGCTTGCAATGCCCACAATTTGCTATATAGTACAACTTTACACACAAAATGTTATATCCTATTAATATGTATTGTACTAACAAAGATCTTGCATTTGAAGTTGGCAGTATTAGAAACTCCTGCATTTGGTTCATTTCAAGCAGAACCACAAATATCCATTGAAATATGTTTTAGCAGAGATGGGTGGAGACTTGGTTGTTTCAAATGCTATTACATCTGCTTATGCCACTTAATGAGGGGATTGGGAGACTTACTTTGATGTTAATGAAATATGGTGTAATAGCTGGCAATGGATCATCATCTCAATAGGATAAAAATGGGGGCAAGCTGATATAATTAAGGCAGCTAAGGACACTAAAACTTGTCTTTTTTTGTGCATTATTCATATGTAACCAATGAAAACAATCCATATGGGGGGCTCAACTTTATGTCAATTCAATTGGCTGCTACACTTTAAAAAAAAAAAATCTTTTTTAAAAAAATTATGTAAATAAATTGAATTCATATTTTTTTTTCATTTGGATATGATATGCATAATCTTTTTGGATTAAATCATTAAGTTGACCCTTTTCCTCTATTATTGGATGAATATTTGGAATAATCATTGTGAATTCTTTTTATTTCATAAGTAGTCTTAAAAATTGATGTGTTTTTTTTTAAATATTTTATTATATCTTATAGGGTACTTGTCATATTTTAACTCTATTTGTAGAATTTAAAAACGGTACAAAATATTTTTCTCATTTATTTATTTACTAATAAAGGGTTGGATGTTCCGTAAAAAAAAAAGGATCGTTTAGAAAGATAAATTTTCAAGTAAAATATTCGTTACCAAGTAAAAAACAATATTTTCCTATAAAAATCTATAAAGTTAGAAGAGCAAATCAAAGGAATGCAACTTTTTTTAATTTAACTATAAAAATATACATTATCATAAAATTATAGTACAATAATTTATTTGGCCTTTCAATTTTATAAAAAAAATTATTTTAACCTTCCATAGTTCCATTTAATTTTTCGTTTTTTAACATTTAAATTTACATTATTTGTCAAACTATCTCGAAATAGTTGAAAAAAGTTAACGTCAGCTAACTTTGCTGACGCGACACATACACGTGAATGTTACATCAGCAATTAACTAATTTTTTTAATTTTTAAAAAATTAAAAAATCATTAAATTTATTTTAAAAATAAAAAAAATACTCTTTTTAATTTTAAAAAATAATAATTAATTAAAATTTATATATAATTCTTTTTATCATATGGAAAAAAGTTATCCCATTAAAGTGTGAAACAAAGTTTTAACCACCACTATAAATAAAACTGGACTATTATTATTTTATTATTTTTGGGTACCTATTTTTATAATTCTTTAATAGTAAATGAATCTACAGAAATGCCGTCCATGGTCAACATAGATTAGTGGAGGGGAATTTCTGACAATCTAAATATGTATTTACATACATATTGTTGGTTTGAAGAAGACAAACTACACCTCTAATATATATATATATATATATATATATATAATTTATCTTGTCCATTAAAAATAGCAATGGAAAATGACAGGAGATTGATATTTTCTTCCTTTTGATGGAAACTTGAAAATTGAGTTTCAGCATCTACCACCCATCTTTTGCATACTTCCAATATTTTAAACACCATAATTTTAAGTTTGAATTTTTTAGGGTATAAATGTGTGAATTCATTTTCCATATTTTTTATGGAGAGTTAATTTAATTTAATTTAATTTAATTCGATATATTCATAAAACATTAATTGACTTTATAGAATAAAATTTTAAGTGGTAAGAACAACATTGGTCGATGGAGTAGTGCATATATTGAGAAATTATTCATGATGGTAATTTTCTACCCTACAAGGTAATATATACAATAGCTCAATTAGATGGTCTGGGTGTTTCTATCTGGAAGAAGGGCATCTAGCAGCAAAGGAACGATATGTAGCATTCAATTGTCAATGAGCACTTCGAAAAGGTTATGCCTAAGCTTCCGAATCTCTCCGGCAAAACCTAGATCAACCAATATAGATGTTTGCTCTATTTACCTCTTCAATGTACCATCTTCATAGGCCCTAATATTATGTTGATAAAGGATCCAACGATGGAAACGACAATCACAAATTTAAAACTTACATAACTCTTTGATCAAATGAGGCCAAACACACCTCACTCATCCATCAATTGCATCATTTTTTTTATATGGTATCCAAATGCACAATTTGATTTCATTTTATAGGCACGTGAAGTAAACAACGAGATAATGATGATGTGCCAATCCAAGATCCATTGTAGCAAAATGCGACACAAAACCATTATCCACTGGGTTGTGGAACTTATGCACGATGTTAGCGTCATTAACATCCACAAGTAGCGGGGTTTTTAAAAAAAACTTGACACATATTTGAGGTCAATTTAGATTTCCATAAAAACTTATTCAAATTATGTTATACATTTTTAATTTTTTAAATAAATAATTTGATATCTATGAGTATTGTAGTAATTTCAAAATAATTATTTTAATTTCAACAAAATGCGAAAAACTTGACTGCATAAAAAATCTCATAAAACTTGACACCCATCGGTATTAAAATATTCTTAAAAAAATATTAATAACTTTAAAAAATTTCATTATAAGTTTATATCGGTTCCTCAACATATAAATAGGAGTATAATATGCTTTAGCATACTCGAACCTACATATCTTACGTCAATAACAATGTTCATACTAATCAGACTGAATAGACTAAATACATATTCAAACAAAAAATGCTAAGCCCCTTGGCTCCATTTTATTTTTGTTTCATCTAAATCATGATTGATATTAATTAATCTTCCCCCACTCTTAATTACTTTTTTCCTCAAAACCCAACAAATCTTCCACCAAATAGGGCCCATCCTGTTTACCCTTTTGCTTTCTTTTTTCCAGTATTTTCCCTATTTGTTTTTTCAGTTTCTTTATTTTCTTGCAGCTCTCTCTCATGCAGCTTTGCTGAGGAAGGCAAATAAATGAAAAGAAAATATATAGAAGCTGAGGTTGAATTTATTATGTTTTGATGCTTAAAGGGTTAATATTTGTTTATTTCTATTGAAGATATTTCATTACTCAAATGTCTACCAAGATCTGTGTTTATTTCGTTTCACCTGCTTAAACCCATTTCAGGAAAGAGGTATAACATGCTTCCTCTGTATGGTTAAATATTAGTTTTTCATTTTTTTTAAATTTTGTAACATTTCTGCTGTTTTCGATTGTATAACTGATGATTTTTTTTTTTCTGGTCTTGGTTATATAAACTGGTATTGTTGTTTTGGAATTGAGTTTTAAGAGAAACCGGGTAATTTTCCTGCTTTTTCATGTGTATTTTCTTGGTGGACTGTGGAGAAGTATTTCAATTATAAGAAAAATAAAAGAAACCCTTTTTTTTTGTTGGTTTAGTGAATTTGTATAATACCCTTTTTCTCTGATGCTGATAGCTAAATGGCAGAAACTGGAAATTTGGATCTTATGGTAGCCATTTTAAACGTAGTTTTTGATGTTGTTGAACTTCAAACTCTTAATAAGCTTTCTTCAGTTTCTAAATGAAGGGTGAAGAGATTTTTATCATTGAAGTTTAAGAGTTATCTTTCTCTATCTCTTTCACTATCATAAGAAACAATGGAGGTGTATATTAATTAGACTTTTCTTTTTTATTTTTTAATCAAGCTTTTCTACAACAAATAAACTATGAAATCAATTTTATAAAATTTCAGTAGCTTTCGTTTTTGTGCTTTCCAATATCACAATTGTTATTTGTGTTTATTTCTCATGAGATAATTAGTAAAAAGCTTCTTTCACATGCCAAGCTATTATTAATTTGTGGAGATCTTATCTTTTATTTTTTTTTCATAGTATTATATTTTGTTGGAATAGTCTAGCCTTTCCTAAATGGGAAAAAGTCAACATGGAGAATGCCATGTTTGTGTAAAAAATATATTTTCTTTAAAAAAAGTCTTCCTTTTTATTAATACTTGAAGTGTTAATGCTATGGGGATTGAACATTGAACCTTGAATATTGTAACTAAGAGTCCAACAGTCCACAAATAGATCACATTATTGTTGACCAGCCAAAAGCCTTTTTCTTACACTGAATCTTATAAAATCTGATATTTTATTTGATTTTTTTTAATTGGGAATTTAGTCAAGTGGATTTCCTTAGATAGTGGAAAAATATCAATTTCCATAGCATCGGTGAACAAGTAATTTTCGTGAGCAGTGTATGTGTTTGTATGTGTTCCTCAGATATACATCAATCAAAGCCTTTCTCTTACTATAAAAAGATGTACAAATTAATCTTTTATCTTTTTGATTGACATCTAATGAATGGGCTTCCTTAGATTATGGGAAAAAGTCAACACAGATAATGATGCAAGCTTAAGTTTTTTCAAAGGCACTCCTGTACTTATGAACAGATTATGCCTGAGCAGTTTTTATACTATTTTGATTTATAAGTTTTTTCCTTTTTCTTTATAAATTCTGTATGCTTCATTGATATACAGGTCAGATGGACACAACCTCCGTGAGATGTCTTATTAACAGTATTGCTCGATTTGTTCATCTTGTATCATGCCAGACAAGAAAAGTTGTTCCCATTGAAAAGGATTACCGGGATATGGTTGTTGTGTTAAAACTTTTAAAACCACTGCTTGATGATGTTGTTGATTGTGAGATACCTTCAGATGAAATTCTGTGTAAGGAGTGTGAAGAGCTAGACATGCTTGTTAATGAGGCTCGAGAATTCATGGAGAACTGGTGTCCTAAGATGAGCAAAATCCACATGGTAAGTTTAATCTTAGTCTTTACTTTCGTGAAATGGTACCTAAAAAAAAAAGTAGTTCTGGAATCAAGGAATCGTGTTTCCTTTGATTTGTCAATGTTTCTATTATTTGTTTGTTATTTATTGTTCATGTATGAAAAACCAGTTTTCCTTCAATTCGGTCTGGTTTAGGTGTTGTTTTTATGCACAGAGGATTCAAATAGTACCCACCACCAAATTTTTATTGTATGAAGCCATTGATAGGGTGGATGTCCAGCTTCTTTAACGCCAGGAAACATGAGTGTTAAGGATCTAAAATTGGCCTTATGTGAGATTTGTTAAAGTTTCAGTTAATTGTAGGGTATCATAGTTCATAAAAGAAAAGTTCAATGATTGATTGCAAATATAACCCAACTTGTTATAGATTGCAAGAAAATCCATTTCTCGTATATGTAACACAGTCAAAATTTAAAGGTAACAAGGATGGTGCCAATTAGGTATTAAAATGTAATACTTTGTTGAAGAACACTTGAGTGATAAAGTGGCAAAGCTAATCCAGTTTACAATAGATTGCAATAAAGTACATATCTTTCCTCATGTTTATTCTGCAATCAAATGCAGCATTTAGTAAAACGAATAAGAATTGTGCCAGCTATCCTAATTGTTAAAGTTCTTTGATATACCAAGGACCTAAGATCAAATGGTGCCTTCATCACAAGGAGTGGCAGTTCGGGGGTAGGAGGAAGGGAAAGGGAGGACTTCCTCTATTGTGCCCTAGTTGCTCAAAGAAAAGAAGCTTGAATGTTGGATGTTGATATGTATTATGCATGCCTTTCCCTCTTGAATAAAAGAAATAGGATTTTCATGCTTCAACTACTACCCCTTTCAAATACTTATTTTTGTTTTGAAAACATGTACAGGTTCTCCAGAGTGAGCCTTTTCTGATAAAAATGCAAAGCTCTTCACTTCAGATATGTCACATATTATATAAATCGTTGCAGTCATCACCATCAACTTCAAGTATAACCAGTGTTCAGGTAAGAATAAATCAAGTGTGTTGCTTAAATAGTATGCTTAGATGACAAACGTGCTACTCGTTTTCTTTTTCACAAATTTTGTTGCCCTTTTAGACATTATTAAAGCAGCTGGATGTCAACTGCTATCACTTTCTCGGTGCTGAGTTGGCTTTGAGTAGTGAAACTAATTGATGTTCAACTGTTTCAGCACTGTATTCGGGAAATTAAATGTCTGAACCAGGAGAGACTATCAGAAAATATAGGAGATGCTTTGAGAAGTCTAAAAGATGGCGCTATTCCTTGTACTGATCATCTGGTAAAAGTTATCAAGTCACTGAACTTGACGTCAAACCAGGAATTGTTAAAAGAAACTGTGGCAGTGGATAAAGAGAGAATGAATGCTCAAGTTAACAACGCGAAAGGGAAATTAGATCAAATCAATCAAATTGTGGATCTCATCTCTCATATACGTGATTATATGCTTAAAATTGAGCATTTTGAACCCACAAGTGGCATTTTGATCCCTCCACATTTTGTTTGCCCCCTTTCATTGGAACTTATGATGGATCCTGTTATTGTGGCTTCTGGGCAAACTTATGACAGGGCCTCCATCCAGAAGTGGTTTGACAGTGGACTGACCATTTGCCCAAAGACCCGTCAGACACTAAAACATACAAATCTCACTCCAAATTCTACGGTGAAAGCTATGCTAGCAAATTGGTGTGACAAAAACAACTTACAACTTTCCAATCACACTGGGCATGCTAAACTTGTCTCAATCTCTTCTCCTTCAAATCATAAATCCTCCCAAGATTTAACTCATACTGATAGCTTCTGTTGCTTTGCAAACAGTAGTAGTTCCACATCGAGATCATCAATTGAGGTTGGGACTGGTTTAGAGAAGCTGAAGATTGACATCTCATCTAGATATAGCGGAGAATGCAATAGATGCCAAAGTGGGGAGATTGACAAGTATGACCAATCCTCCGATCATTCATATATTCACAGCAGAACTGAATCAGCAGCAAGTGAAGTTTCCAGTATTGATTATATGCCTCCTGCTTTAAATGACTTCTCAAGAAGGTTGAAGAAACCTGAAATGAATGAGGTAGCTGAAATTTCATCCAAGGGTCTTGGCACTTTTCCTATAAGAAAAGATTCTGGATTTTCTTCATGGACATCAGGAAAGCAGTTGCAGGTCTCTGGAACAAAAGTAGAAGAGGCAGTTAATGGAAACCATGATTATAACAGAGCATATTCCATTACGTTTTCTGGGTCAGGATGTGATGATTTAACCACAACTTCCCATGTGATGAAATTAGTAGACAACCTCAAAAGCCTATCAAATGAAGTCCAAACTAAAGCTGCTCTAGAATTGCGCCTTCTTGCAAAGAACAACATGGAGAATCGTATAATTATTGGTCGCTGTGGTGCTATTGCACCATTACTATCTCTACTGTACTCAGAAGTGAAGCTAACCCAAGAGCATGCTGTTACAGCCCTTTTAAATCTTTCAATCAGTGAAGATAATAAGGCTATTATTGCAAAATCAGGAGCAATAGAGCCACTGATTCATGTTTTAAAGTCTGGAAATGATGGAGCCAAAGAAAATTCCGCGGCAGCTTTGTTCAGTCTTTCTGCCTTGGAAGATTACAAGGCAAGGATTGGACGCTCTGGTGCTGTCAAAGCCTTGGTGAATCTTCTGGGCTCAGGAACATTGAGAGGGAAAAAAGATGCTGCTACTGCTTTATTTAACTTATCAATCTTCCATGAAAATAAGGCTCGTATGGTTCAAGCAGGTGCTGTAAAATACCTCGTCCAGTTAATGGACCCTGATAGTGGGATGGTTGACAAGGCAGTTGCCCTTCTCTCAAACCTGTCGACAGTTGCGGAAGGGCGTGTGGCAATTGTACGAGAAGGTGGTGTCCCATTACTAGTTGAAATTCTTGAATCAGGATCACAGAGGGGTAAGGAGAATGCTGCATCTGTATTGCTGCAACTATGCCTTAATAGTCCCAAGTTCTGTACCCTGGTTTTGCAAGAAGGGGCTGTGCCACCCCTTGTCGCATTGTCCCAGTCTGGCACGCCAAGAGCAAAAGAAAAGGTATGCAGCTTAGTTCTTTTCTCTTCTATTATGTTGATGTGGTCCTTGCATTCTCTGCTTCTGTATCTGGGTCTTAACAAGCAAAATTGTAATCACGTTCCTTTTGTAGTCATTTGCCTGTAAAATTGAATTGTAATTGTATTCTTGACGGGTTTTACCAGTTTTCCATTTATTTATCAGAAATTAGACCTTGCATTTGTGATTCCAATTGTAACTACTTAGAAGGGTAGGAAAAATGTGTTATGTTCCCACACCTATTGTGGAAGGTAGTGACATCACATCAGAAAGGCATAAGATGTTTTTGTAAAGCTCATTAATCAATGATTGCTTATTAATTACATGTTTGATTACTTTTTAATCTAAAGAAAAAAAAAAATTCTGGATGCACATGAGAAAAGACATGGTAATTTAGTTTTCCCCTGTTGCAGGCACAGCAGCTTCTCAGTCACTTCCGGAATCAGAGAGAAGGTGCCACTGGGAAGAGCAAGTAAAAGCTGACTAACTTTGTTATATTTTTCTTGTATGATTTTTTGATATCGTACTCCATGTAAGTTGTTCTATCTCAATTGGTCCTTTTGGAGCTCACTTTTCATACATTCTTTAGTCATCCAGCTATATGCATTAGAATTATGAACTCTATTTTTTTAATACCCTTTTTAAATGTGGTTAGGATATGGGGAAATAGGTTATAACCATTCCGATAAGGTGGTGGATTGTCTATAATTTTCTGCATAATTTTCCTTAGAAAACTTAACTTGCCATAGCATCGAGTGTACTTTTCCATTTAGTTTTAGTTTATGTAGTAACAGATTTGGCCTTAGATTTGTAGATATGTTGTACATATGCTATAGACTCTTGTAATCTGCTGTAGGATCTTTTTGAAAGATATTTTTGCTATTTGTTGTCAATTATTCCATTTTTGTGCCCTTGTTCTTAATCTTGTACCTTAGCAGGCACTAGATTTTCAAAGTGTTTTTAAGGTTAGCTGAAATAAATTTCTTTTTTATGTGTTTTCTCCCTCGTCATTTTTTAAACTTCTTCTATGGTTTGCCGCCCTGCTATTCACTTTCTTAACTAAGGAAATCAAATTGTTGACCATAATAACCATCTTGAACCAAGATTTAATCCCATTCATTCACTTCATTTTTGAAGGAAAAGCACAAACCACATTAAGCTGGCTAGCATCTATGGCCATATCCATTAAAACCACGATTTATTTCCTCTCTTTTACATTCTCTGGGTGAATTTCTTTGCAAGTTACAACTAAAGCAAGCCACAACATGTTCAATGATCCAACAACATCCAAAACCTTCAAAGCTATCAAATCGACTAAAGGCAAATACTAGACAAACTAAATGATACATACAAAGCTTTGCTTGTTACTGCAGCTGTGATATGATTGCACGTTAGTTTTTCCCATCATTGTTACCTGAAACTTGCAGCTTGGTCCTACTACTGGTATGAGTTACTGTCCAGAAAAAAGAGAAAAGTAACCAAGGCTAGCTCTGGTTCACTCATGTTATGCATGGCATGGACCCATATTATCCTTCTTGTTACTGTTCCCTGTATTGACCTTTCACTCTGATCCCTGACGTGATCAATTCTTATTCATGAAATCTCTACTTTGATCCTACATGATCTTTCAACAGTGTTCTTTTCGTGTGAAAAAGGTGAGATCCAAACCCCACATCGAAGTATGATGTAAATTTACTTTCTGACCAAAGATTAAATGGACATAATACTTCTTGTCATTTGAGAGTGATGTTAAAAAGGGTCTTTAGATTAGTGAGGAATAGAAGATTATGTTTCATTGAACCTGTCCAAAGAATAGAGAAAGAGGGAGCATTGCCTACCTCAAGTAGTGGATTCTGCTTTTTTAGTCACAATTAACCTGTGAAATCATCCAACTTCAGACCAAATTCATTTGATTGAGGTCGGCCATGGCTGTATATATCTGATTTCCAACTGGAAACATCAAGCACCACCAAACATTAAATCCTTCCAGATTTGACTAAAATGTCAACTATTGAGGAATAGCTATCATTTTCTTTCTCTTTTTGATAAGAGGTCAGGAAGGGATATTTGAGGTTCAAACCCTCGGCTTGGGGTTAATCAAAACTTGAAAGCAATCCAGATGTTTTGTCACTACAATGGATATATATACACACACATGAAACAAAGGGATATATGGTTAAGAGCTTGGATTTCTTCATGGTCTGGTCTGAAGTAATATTTTTAACTTATTGGATCCATAAACAAGTCTAATTAGGATTTAGAAGAATTTGAGATTTTCTTTGGGATATTTGCTTAATGACAAATAATTAAAACATGAATATAACATAACTGAAATGTGTAGATATGAATATAATATTTTCGATATAAAATTATTACACAAAAACATAATGGGCATAGGTTAAAATATCATGGAACTCTCTATAGTAGGACTCTAATCGTATTTTGTCCTCTACAAAAAAAAAAAAAGATAAATTAATTCATGTATTTTAGATCATAGAGCAAACAATTTTTTTTATTAAAAATTTCATTCATTTGTATTATTAAAAATTGACGTGGTTGACGAAATTATAAGACAGTGACATAAGGTGTGCCTTGTATACCATATATTAATGAACAAATACCAATTTTTAATAGTAAAAATGAACATAATTTTTAATAGAAAAATCAGTTTACTCTTAACTCTAATATACATGGATTAATTTATCATTTTAAATAGAAAAAAAATATAATTTAACTCTAAGTATAACGATTTCCATCGTACTTTCTCCAATTTTCGAATGAAAATACTACACGAATGGGATCTATTGGATTGAGGGTCCAAAAATGGAAGGCCAGCTTTAAGCAATGCAACATTTTTGTCCACAATAACTTGCCAACACCCTCATGTACTGAATAGTACGGTCTTTTGTACCCTCTTAAAGGAAGCTTATAATTCATGTCCCTTTACACTGTAGTATTAACAATTGTTTTTCTATCAAGACTTTGAGTTAAAAAAGTCAATTAAGTGTTAGCTCGATTGATATGAAAATTATTGTCAATACAAGATGAAGTGGGTTCGAATATATTGAAGCGGATTATCCTCTTATTTATGAACTGAAGAAGGGCGATGAATAATTCTAAGCATTCTGTCAAAAAAAATAGATATAATCAGAATTTATAATAATACTAAAAAAATTTAATAACAGATTATGTGGCAGGTGGTAGCCTCCTTTTAGATATTTTTCATTTATCAAACACCTTTTAAGTCAACAAAACTACAGTAAATTAGTTGACCAGTAACATATAACTTTTATTATTTTATTAACTTTGGCATTAATTAATGACTACCTTAATTAAATAACACCCAAATTTCCCAATAAATTACCAAAAAAGAAGAATTTGCATATCTTACCAAATTTCAGGTAAAGATTATGAAACGTTGTTCATTCTTATCGGTAAAAATCGAATCTCTGACTTCATGATTAAAGGATAATGGAAGTAACCATTACGCCACGTATTGTGATAAAGCCTAATGTTAATATAAAAATTATTTTGTTATAATTTTTATTTTTTAGTATAAATTTTACTACAACATCAAATACCAATTAAAAAAAAGGTTATAGCTCTATTTTAAATTTTAGAATTTTTTTAAGTAATTAATTAAATTTTCAATAATTATTAGGTTTATATGCATAATATGATAAACTAAGAGGCTATAAAATCATAAGAGAAACTTTAAAAAATATAATTAAAAAATTAAAAAATAATAATAAACTCAAAAAAAATGAAACTTTTATAGAGATTGTGTCCTACTTTTAGTTTAAATTATAATTTTATATTATTCTATCATGACTTTTAATTAAAAAAATATTTATCTTTTTTGAATAATAATTAGAGTGTGCCAATCTACCCCACCACATGTTTCCAAAAGCATTACATATGATTTGGATTCCACAAATCAGGAAGAATATTATTACTAATTATTTTATTAATTAATAATATAAATACGAGTATTGGTTTAAATTATGCTCAACTTCATTTATCCCTCCCGGTTCCAATATATCACTTTCCATTCTCATATATGTAACGTATATAAATTAATTAAGTTTTAATTAAGCATTGCTTTTGTCGATTGAGTGTTGATTCGATTGGCATGAATATTATTGCCAATATAGGAGGACGTGAGTTTTGAGCGTATTATCCTCCTATTTTGGGTTGGGGAGGGGCTATGAGTAGTTCTAGACATTGTGTCAAAAAGAACCTATAATGAGTTTCAAAGAATAATTTCGTTAATTTCAAATAACGAAAAATATTTTACATAAAATCATTCAAACAATAAAAAATATCAATTTTTCCGGTTTCAAAAATTATTTTTTTTCTTAGTCCACCTAGTATTTTATATATTGAGTAGTCCTATGACGAACATTTTCCTACATTTGACATTATATGTGGTATTCAGCATTGTGACGTTTGCAATGTGATGCAATATGTTTGGGTCCATTTGCAATCACATCCAAAATCGATTTATGTACACCAGAAAATTAAACTGCCACATGATATGTTTTATGATATTTATTTAAGTCGGTCGAATTAGGTTCGAAAATACAGAAACCAAACCCTAATCCTTAAGTTTTGCATTTAAAATATATTTGGTGGGTGGGGAAATTAACAAAAATATGTTAATAAATGATCATATTTAATATTATTTAGAGACAATAATTCTTATAATTGATTTTAAATAAAATATAAATTCATATTTTTTATTTATAAATTAGGCTAAACTAGGCTTAAAATCTGATTTTTTTAATTAATCTTTTAAGTTTTTTTTTTAATTTAGGAAAATAAACTATTTTTAGATAGCGTGTGTGAAAGAGTGCCCAGCTGAATGCGCTTTACCTTTAAGTTGTAATTTTTAATTTTTTAATATAATTAGTTATTTTAGTTAGACGGTTAAATACTAGTAGTTTTTTAATATAATAAAAATATATATTTTACGTATATCATTATGTTAAAAATATTTGAAATTAATAACTCATTTATATATAATATAAATATCAACTAAAATTTTTGATAAATTTTTATATATATAATATTTATATGTCAAATATTTATTTTCTCCATATATATTGTGCGTGTGGTAATTTCTAATATTATAAAATGAAACAATTATTTAAAATATAATTATTATTTTTTATATGTAAAATATTTAAAATGTCATTGTTTTTATCTACATTATGGGTATGATATTTCAAATATTTTTATAAGCGAAATATTTCAATTAGTTATTTCAAATATCATTATGTGTATATGTGAAATATTTTAAATACACATACAAAAATATATAATATTAAATTTTACTACGTTCATAATATGGATTGAAAAATAAATATCATACATATAAAAAATATATTTACTAAAAATAATCGTATTTGTAATAATTATTTTATTTTATGAATAAAAGAGTTATTAATTAAAAAGATGAATTAAAATAAAAAAATTGAAAAATAATTACAACTTAAAAGGTAAACGCGTCTAAGTGGCCGTTCCTCTCACCTAAAATCAGCTTATTTCCCAAAATAAAAAAAAGGCTTTAGACCTAATTTAAAAAAATGGCCTTTAAAACTAATTTAGCCTATAAATTATGTAAATAATATTGTAAAAATAGTTTTGATACACCAAATAAAACTTTAAATTAAAAACCAAAAGGCATACAACATATCAAATTTGTAGCTATAATAAATCAATTTGAAAAAAAAACTAAAAAAAAAATCAAGATTAGTATGATAATTAAACTGAATAATAAAAAAGAAATTATTATAAGTATATAGATTTCTGTTTTATTTATCTAAAATAATAAAATAAAATGCAACTAAAAAGTGTCAACAAAACCTTGGCTTTATGGCGTGGTTGAGGTTTGGGGAATTTTCAAAATCCCAAATTCAAGTATTACCTTAGGTAAATCTATGTTAGTTCATTCAACAACAAATATAGAAGCAATTGGTGCTGCTATTGGCACTGCTTCTGAAGAAACAACACAAGTTGTTGAAAGGCCATCAGTTAATCTTGTGCCTTATGAATCCTCAGACTGAGAAGATATAGATAAAACTATGTAGAAAGAAAGTGAGGAAGGGAGAGAGATGATTTCCAAAGACACTATTTAAAAGGATCAACTTCCTACCAACCCTGTTTTAGATGTTCAACCATATGAAGATGTTACAGGAGTTGTGGCAAAAATCATGATCTACTTGAAGATCCACTCTTTCTAGAGCATGTAATAGCCCAAGTTCTTAGTTTTTTGAATTGTTAAAATTGTATAAAGTAAATTGGTTTGGTTTAGTGGTTAAGTGTTTTGGATATGAGCTTGAGATCTTGTGTTTAATTCCTTTCCCTTGAATTTTGGTTATTTTTGTCCCTATATATGGCTAGTTACAGCTAGCTTATTTATAATTTTTGTTTAATTATGAACAAGAATAAGTTTGTTGGTTCAGTGGTAAGTTCTTAACTTATCTGTAGGTTCCAAGTTTGAATCTTGTGTGTGCAAAGTTGAATTTTTTTTGCTCTTCCCTCGTTGTTCTGTCGTTTCCCATTTTCTATTCTTTTCCAATTTTCATCTTTACTTTCTTTCCTAACAACCTCTTTCTTTCTTTATTTTTCTCTTTTGCCATTGCTATCTACTGTCTTATTACCGTTCAGATCTCTAGTTACTGTGTTGTTATCTTCTAGATTCGTTATTGGTCATGTGTGGTAAGGGAATTTTGGTGTCAATCGTACTTTTCTTTTGTTATTTTGTTATTATAAGTAGTATCTGTTCGTTTGTTGAAGGTGTTGTTTTCGGGTTTTATTGAAAGAGTTGTGGTTGTGGATGTTGATTGATTCTTTTGTGTGGTTCTTTTAGGTGAGGATTGTGAAGTGCACATTCCTCCAGCTATTTAAGTGCATTTGGAATCTCTGTTTCTGAGGGTAAGTATTGAACGCTCGAGTTTGGGGGCTGGTTTGTGATAATTTAAGTTGTAAAGGTTGAACGTCTTGTCGTTGGTCGAATGCTTTAGGGTGCAAGGGCCAATTTAATAAGCAACAAAAACTTATACATTGGGTGTGATATATATGTTCTAATGACTTTAACATTAAGAAATGAAAAATAAAGGGGATAAAGCAAATAAGAGAGAAGCCACCTAACCAAGGATGGCTAAAGCTCAATACATATGATGAAAGAGGACTTATCCCTTTAGATCATTAGTAGGGGTGTCTTACGAGACTCAAATGCTATTTGGATTATTAGATATACAAGGAACGCAAAGCCCTTTAGTACAATGCAAGCTAGGTAATGGGTAATACATGATGGACTTTTGATAACATAGGATAAATGATACCAAAACCTAAATGTGGCGAGTGACAACGCTAAAACTATTAAAATGATTCAAAATCAAGGAGAAGATATATACCATTTTTCTCTTATTTGAACAAACAAGGAGATGTGTACATGGGAATGAGAGATATGCTTCAAATATATATAGAGAATAAAATAATGTGGTCGGCACTAAGATAGCCTAGGATGCTAATCTTTTAGCAACCACATGAAGAAATAAAGGCAACAGATTTCAATGACGCTGTTGGAGTTACTTATGATCATTTTTGTTTTTAGGGTTGTTTTTTTTTTAAAAAAAAAAACCTTTAGAGTCATGCCCTTTTTGTAAGGCCCTTTAAAATACTATTTTGGACTCGGTTTCAACCTCTGAAAATGTATTTTTGTGTTTGATATCAAAATTTATACATATATCCACCACCCGAGCTTATTTCATAGTCTTAAAGATTTAGTTTTAATTACTCTCACTAATTCTTCATAAATTCATATACACAACTTAAACAAATATTCCAAATCACATACAAATCATAACCAATCTAACTTACTAATTTCAAATTTCTATCATTTGTTTTCATGAAATATTTGATACTTAAATGTACCAAAATTTACTAAAAAGCCACTATAACTTAGATTTTACAATTTCTACAAAACAATCCCTGAAATTCAAATTTTATAGTTTTACAATTTAGTCTCTAAAATCCTAAATTTACACACTTTTACAATTCAATCCCTATTTTAAAGTTCAGTCCTAAATCCTAGTTTGCACAGTTTTTGCAAAATAATCCCTTTTCTAAAATTTCCAAATTTTACAATTTAGTCCCTACAACTAAAATTGTCAAAATTTCCACAAATTACTCCCTGATTTTGAACCATTAAGCTTTTAATTATGTTTTAATAATTTTAAATTATCAAATCATATGAATCAATCCTAAAAACTCATGTTTTGAAATCTTTACATTTCAGTCCTTTTAATTTAAAACATGCTAATTTAAGTACATTTTCCCCCAATACTTTAGATATCATATTCCTATAGTTTTATCATAAAAATCCAAACTTTAATTTCTCTATTTAATTCCTTGATTTTGAAATTTTACATAATTTTCAATATAGTCCTTATTTAAGTTTTTATCAAATTAATCACTTAAAATCATCCACCAAATTATTCATAAAATCATTAACCATTCACATCATACATGATACTTTCATCACTTAGAACATAGACAATACTTATACACACTCAATTCTTACAATTTCACATCAAATTATACATTCAAATAAAAATAACATAATAATTGGGACAACTTAACCATTCTTTCTCCCACTTCCATCTTCAAGCCTCCATGGTTGGTTTCATATGAAAGGACACTCTTGAATTAGAATTCGATGTGATATCTCACTTTAATTTCAAAGAATTTTAGGTTAGAAATATGCTTGAATAAGAAATGGACCAAATTGAAATAAATTGAAAATTCTCTCTCCTCTCTCCTCTCTCCTCTCTCCATGCACCCTACGTTGGGGTTTTTATAGAACAAAATTCTTTCTCTTCAAATCTCTAAACTTTTCTTTATTTAATAAATAATTAATTAAATAGTTTACATTTAATCACATGATTTTAATCTAATGGTTATAATTTCTCCCATCAAAGTAACTCTTTTTTATAATTTAAAATTCAAAAATAATATTTAATGACAAAATAACCAAATTTTCCTTTAAGATATCTTTTTTCATATTTAAGACATAAGGGTAAAATGGTCATTTTACCCATTTCCATAACTCATTTGTTTGACACATGGCATGCTTATATGTACTAAGTAATTATTACTTTTGTAGATATTATTTATTCATGGTATAATTACAATTAAGCCATTCTCTCACAAAAGGTAAAATTACACTTTAGTCCTTATAGTTTTCACCATTTTTCAATCTAGTCCATATCTCAACTTTCCGACTCCACCTATCAATTCATATTCATGTCACATTCAAAAAATCTATTTCTTAAAAATTTTCCTTTTTAAAAAAAAAAAAATAGTAAATTTGCACTTCTAATCTATCTTTCACAAATTTTCAATTTAATCTTTACTAAAATTTCACGATTCATTCTTTCTTTTCCAATGTAAATTTTTTTTACTTTACTATTAATATTCAATTGAAGAAATTTTACTTTTGGGAAGATTTACTATTTATCTTTCGAATACTATTATTAATGCCATTAAAATTTTCGAGGTCTTACATCTTAGTTACCCCCAAAATATGTTAACTTAAAAATTTTGAGGTCTTACACCTTAGTTACCCCCAAAATATGTTAACTAATCAATGAAATTGGATTCAAATAAAAAAATATACATATACATAAAATGGATTCAAATATTTTAGTTTGTTCGGACCAAATTGGTGTGTGTTTAGACATCAAATATTCAATATTTTTTGTTTAAATTTACTTCAAATCTATTACGAACAAAAACCTGATATTCAAAAAAAAAATTGTTATACCAACATCTCGCCAATCTTGCACCATATTTGACTTTATTTGAATTTAAGAGTTCACCAATGAAAAGGCTCATCCATCTAGAGAATCACCCATATTTTACCTAAATATTTGTCAAATGCCTCCCTCGTCATGTCCACAACATTCCAAGCATCATGGCCTATTGCCACCAATTACTTACCATGTGACGTTTTCCTAAGCGATCACATCACCCATAACTCTACTTATTAGTTTATAAAGTAAGAGTATTATTTGCTAAGGTCGATGTTAAGGTAGTTTATGAACATTTTGAAAGAGTCGTGCCCATTGGTGTCTGGCACTGCTCAACTCATAAACTTGTCATATTTAGTGTTGGCAAATGTTGGTAACAAAACCCTTGGGATTTGATCTTTACTTATTCTTTAGACGTGTGCAAGCCCATCTATGATATCCAAACTATTTATAGCAACATATCTCGAAGATTGGTTTGGATTGGATCAAGGAAATTGACTTCCCTAGTTTGAGCTGATTGGTTCGGATTGGGTTAACAAGGAAGAATATCGTAAAACATTTAAGACTTATCTTGTACTCATTGAAGATATTCTACATGTTGATTATCTTGTTGTTTTATTGTAGAGATTGATGTAATTGATCTAGTATGTTAGCAACTTTCGATTCTTTATAAATTGAGGAAACTTGTATAGGTGAGGCATTGATTTGAGAGCACTTATTCTTGTTCATTGAGGAACATCTTTTTTAGTGCATTAACGTGCAAAATCAAGTGTGTTACTTGATTTTTATTCTAAGTTTTTAGGAGGGAAAACTTAGAGGAAAGTGATCTAGCTCTTAGGTGTAAAAGTGATGAGTCTAATTTGGTGAGTGTTATAGGTCGTAATTACTTGTTGTACAAGATAGTGGATTGTCTCCCTGACAAGGCCTCACAAATGTAGGAAAACCAAATTATGTAAACATATTGTGAGTTCATTTTTTTTCTGCTTTGTTTGTCATTAGTGCCTGAAGCTGTTGGTATTGCTTCTATCATTGCTTGTTTTTGCTTGCAAGTATCATTTTAGAACTTACAAGCCAATTACATTATCTCTAGGCTTTCACTTATAAAAGGACCACTCCTCCCACGAAAAGACTAGATCACTCATTCTTTCCAAAACTCCCACTCAATGACTCTCAACACCTTAACCATAGTATAAACCATATTACCCTAAACTTTGTATCAATAGCTCTTAAAGCAAGTAATAATTGCATATTTGATATTTTTTTTTGTTTTTGAATGAATTTCTACAATTGCAACTTAAAACATAAAATAGACATAATTACTATGTAACAACCCGTTTTTCAGGGTGTCGAAAATAGTGGTTTCGGGGCCACCAAATCCGACGAGTAAGTTCATAAATATTATTATTTAATATTTACGAGACAAATGTGATTTTTAAAAAGGTTTTTTATTGGATAATTTATGTTATATAAGTGATTTATTAAGTTCAAGAGGTATTAGAAAATAAGGTATCGGGACCTTATTTTTATAAACCGAGAGGTGGTATTAAAGTTTCGTTAAGAAATTTTAATGTTTCGATGGTTAATTAATTAAAAAGGACCAAAATGAAAAAAAATGCATTCCCGGGACTCCATTCCCGTAAATCAGACTCGTAAATATTTAAGCTAGTTGTGTAGTTAATTAGGTTTCGATTAAGTGAATTTGCTTGAATTAAAAGTAATTAGGTATAAGGACTAAATTGCATATAGGATGAAAGTTAAATTATATATTAAAGAAAAATTAAATGGGCTAAATAAGCAATTATGTCATTGCTCACAAATGAGGCGGCATAAGGAAGATTTTTATGAACTTAATAAAATATATACTTAATATATTATAATAATAATAATAATAATAATAATAATAATAATAATAATAATAATAATAATAATAATAAAACAAAATATATAAAGAAAGAAAAAGGATAGAAAGAAAGAAACAGAGAAAGCAAAACGAAACAGAAAGAGAAAGAAAGAAAAAAAGGAGAAAGAAGGAGACGAAGGCCTTAGGGGTTTCAAGAGTTCCAAGCTTAGTTGGTTAGTCAATTTAGTTCATTTTCTTATAATTTTTATATTTTTGGAATCCCGGTGTTAAATACTACACGACCCATGTCAAAATTTTAGAAACTATTGAGTTTTTAAGTGATGTCTTTGTTGAATAATTTTAGTATTAGGGATAAAATTGATAGATTTTTAAGTTAGAAATGAAAAAGAATTGAATTGTAGAATAAATTGTAAATTTTGAGTATTAGGGACTAAATTGTAAAAATTCAAAATTTAGGGATTTAAGTGAAATTATGGAGTTAAATCTAGTCTAAAGTGGAATTTGTATGAAACTATAAGATTGATTGTGAAGAAATAAAATTAGTCTCGGTTTAGGGACTAAATTAGAATTTAGACAAATGTTGAGTAAAAAGTTGAAATATTCAATATTCAATATGAAATTGTATTGCATTGATAAAATTTTAATTGTTTTAATTCCATAGCTAACGTCGTATCAGAATCCTCTACTAAAAAAGGGAAAGATAAAGTCGACGAGGAATAGCTCGAAATTTCTGGCTTGTATTTTTATAATCCGAAGCTAGTTATTAATTGTTAAAATTTTTACTTAATGTATATAATTGATATTTTGATAATTGATTGAATGAATTGAATTGGTAGATAAATATATATTTTGAATGGATTGATTTTTTGAATTGAAATAATTATATGTGTAATTAAGTGATTAAATAAAAAAATTGATATTGGATATTGATAGTTGTTGAAAAGTGAAATTAAGCCCTATTAACTGTATCAGGATGAGTCGGATATAGATGGCATGACATAGGATTGGAAGAGTTTAGGGATTTCTTCGACTTCGAGTCGATGAGACACTGGGTGTCAATTTACTATTTCGGATTAATTCGATGAGGCACTGGGTGCCAATTTACTTTAGTTTAGCCGATGAGACACTGGGTGTCAAATTATTACTTCGAGTTATCCGATGAGGCACTGGATACTAAATTGGTGTGTTTTGGTTGGATCCGTGTATTCGTCCGAGTCCGAGTTAATAGGGGTAAATGAATAATAAAGTTTTATAATTTATATTGAAATGGTATGGTATGACAAATGGAAGTGAAATAGTGAATTGAAAATAGAAAGTGAAATATGTTGCAAATATGTGGAATATATGAGTTACATACTCATGAAATGACTATGGAATGGGAGAAAGGATTGTATGAAACAGTGACACCACGTCATCTGTATCCCTTTCCAATAGTTTTATGCCACATCAGTATTTTTATCCTGAATTTCAGGATTTTATCCTGAATTTCAGTATTTTAATTTGGATTTGATTTTTTTCAAGATAAAATCCTGAAATTCAGGATAAGAGTACTGATGTGGCATAAAACTATTAGAAAGGGATACAAATGACGTGGTGTCACTGTTTCGTACAATCCTTTCCCATGGAATGGATATTGCAATTGTATAATGAAATGTGAAATAAATTTGAAAAGCTATTTATATAGCAAGTATGAGAATTGAGATGTTTGTGAAACATAATTACCAATAAAATTCTGATTTAATAATAAAATAAAAATCAAATTCAAGTCTGAATAAATTATACTTGTAACTTCTTAAAGAAAATAATATACTTTAATTAATAATCTCAAAACTATTTAATAATTAGTTATAGTTTAGACAATAGATTTCTACCAAGTACAAAGGATTAGGCTTTTTCACTTTTCACTGATAATAATTATTACTAGTAATAAGTTTTTAGGCTAAAGTTGATTACCTACTTTCATTCATTTTTTATGTTAAGCCTTAACTTCACTTAGGAAGAGATTTTTTAGAGATTTATTTGGATTGGATCGAAGCAATCATCATTCGTTAACTTATGGGTCGGATTGAATCAAGACATAAAAAAAAAACGATATCTAATTGATTCAAGTCTTATCTTATTTTGTTTAGAAGATATCATTTGTGTATTTTATCTTGCTTAAGGGATAATTGGTTGAAGAAGATATGGTGGGGACTGTATAGGTTTTGTATTGAGGGAGAGCACTTTAATTTGTTCAGTAAGGAACATTTTCTTGAGTGAAGTTAGAGCTTAAAAACACTTGTCGTACATTCTCTCTGGACAAGGCCCCATAGATTTATGAAAACCGAAATATGTAAACATCTCTAGTGTTCTTTATTTTTCTACACTTTTTATTACTAGTGGCTGAAGCAGTTGAGAATACTCTTAATATTGCTTCTAGCACTGTTCGTATCAACCTTCAAATATCAATTTGGACCCAACACTTTTATTTCAAGAAATTTAATCCTATTTTCGGATTTATTAACCGTGCTTATATTCTTATATTAAATTTAAGTTCATTACAATGTTATTTTTTTGTTACATGACTACTAAATTTTTTTTTATTTAAAAATGTCACACTAACGAATTTAACAAAAGAATTTTAATGGAATTAACAATTAACCTGGATTTTAAAATTTTAAAAATAAAAAAATATAAATAAAAAAATAAATTATAATTGTCTGAAGAACATAAAAACACATTTTAATGCGATAATATTTCTCTCTTATTTTGATTTGATTTGTACATTCCTAATTTTTTTTCCCTTCGAAGAGGTGGGGTTTTGATGGTAGATATGCAATTAATTGAAGAATTCAAGTATGTATGTATGTCCAGGGGCAAAACTAGGCTGCTAGAGGCTGGGGCCATCCCCTAAATTTACGTCATTTAAAATTTTAAATTAAAAAAAAATAAATTTTGTACTCTTAAAAATATATTTAATATTATAAAAATATAAAATATTAAAATAATAAAATTATATTTTTTATCGTAAAAATTATAATTTAATTTCGATCCTTTGAAGATATTTTTTAATTTCGCGGTATGTAGGTATGCATACTACAAGTTGTCTAAGAGACATACTAAATTTTGCTTTACAGTTGAGGTTATGTTGGTGGATTTTATGTCAATTTGCTTTTGGACCAATTTACTCCTAAGGCCCAACCAATTCTCTGATAATTCTCGTAAATTGATATTCAAGCATTTTATTTATCTTTTTATTGCCTAAAATAATAAAAATAAATTTTGAATATATTATTATATTTTTATTATAGAATTTACTAAAATAATAAAAATAAAATTTGAATATACTCTTATATTTTTATTATAGAATTTATTCTTAATTAGTAAAAATAATTCTTTAGTATTAATATTTGTTACTTTGTAAAAAGAAAATTTATAGGTATAAAAAGTCTTTAAGAAATAAAAAATCAATTAAGTTCCTCGATTTAATTTCCACCCAATTTTGTCGTTGCCTTTTATTTAAAAAATCAATTAAGCCCCTTCGCTAAAGATTTTCGTTTTAACCATGTTGACCATTAAAATCAACCAATAAACCAATCAAATGACAACATGTGACATCAGACCAATTGTTGGATAATGAGAATAGCCGTTACAATATTTCATGCGGACATATGTTAATATTTGCAATAATTAAATAATGAAAATTTGGTTTTACAGTATCTAGTCATACCAAAAATACTTTATGACATAAAAGTACTTAGAAAATAATTTTAAACTTTTCAATGTCTAAACTACTCTACTACGCTTAAAAATTGGAAATAAAAAATAAAAAAAAATTATTAATAATAAAGAGAGGGTCTCGCAATTGTCATTTTATTCGTGGAAGGTTGACAACACTTATTTCATCATGAAAATGACCCCGGACGATCTGGCGAGTATTTTTATTATCTAATGATTGGACTGATGTCACGTTTCTTTTCAGAAACTTCAAAAATAAAAAAAATAATTTTCAAAAATGAAAATAAAAATTTATTTAGAAAAGGGAAAACCAATCAAGTAATTAAGAAAAAAAAAGTGCATCTAGAAGAAGTATATAAACGTGCAAGATATATACATTTGATTTTAATAATCTGATATCTCCTTTGATGTGTAATAAATAAATTTAAAATAAATGCTCATTGAAAACAGCAAACATGATCTAAAATAAAAGTATATATATTCATCTCGCCTAACATTCTTATTATTAAAACCCAAAATGCAAAAACTCACCCATTTCTCTCTCTCGATTATTTTAGCTGTTTCGAATTCCGCTTTGATGAATAGCATATAAAATATATTTAGAAAGAGTAATTTAGTTGCAGGCTGTTTAATTAAAATGACACCAGTTAAGAAAATAGATGTGCGGGTGTTTACTGAAGCTCCTCGGAATAAAAAAACGAGCACCTTTAATATTTTACTTTTCCAAAATTAATTGATAAAAAATTTAGAAAGGAAAAAAAAAAGTTTCTTAGTCATTTCAAAAATAAATTTTAAATTAAAAAAATAAAGGGTATTATGGTGAATAAAAAAGGAATTGTCATTTCGAAACAACAGTTTTCAAGAAACAAAATCATGTAATTGCCTTAAATTTTACCCCATTCCAATACTTTTATTTTATTTATTTTAATATGAAAAAATATTTAATTTATTATCCATAAATAGGATCAAGAGTTGACAATAATCGCATTGTATCTGATAATAAAAATTTCAAACTACATAAATAAAATAAAAAAATGATATAATAACAAGATAATTCGACAAAAAAATTAATCACTGTTATCGAAAAAAAATGAATAATGAATATGTAAAATGGAAAAAAGGAAATGGAAAACCCTGAAAGCTTTATATTGCTCCAAAGTGTGAAAGTTTGTGTGGAGTGGTGAGAACTTCCCATCAATCTCATCAGGTCATCCACTTGTCTTATTTTCTACTAATACCAAATCATAAGAAAATTACCATTTCAACTTAAAAGTTACAACTTTTTGCTCCTCAAAAATGGAAGTTGGGTCAAATATAAAGAAATAATTAGCACAAGCAGAGTCTTTCCTTCTTCGTTAAGCCCTTAAACTCTAGTGTTTTTTTTTTTTTTTCCCCTTTCCTCTTGACTGTGTTGCTTTCATATAGAGAGTGAAATCTGCCAAAAAAGAAATGGACTTTTCTGGTAGCTAGCTGAAAGAATGATAAACAAAACAAAGTTTTCAGTTCCTTCACTTGTCTTCCAACAGTCTCGACTTTGATTTGCTGTCTTGTTTTCTTTTTTTTTTTTTTTTTAAGGTCTATATTAGGCTGTCTTATGGTCACTGAAAAAAAGTGTTGTTATCATCAAAACCCTAGTTAAGATCCAAACATATCTTCTTTGTTGTAGCTAGCTATAAATTAAAAACTGTGAACTTCCATGGATTCGATTGGAGAAATGGATATCTCTTCCAACTCCCAAAACGGGGGCACCCTTATGAACGTTAGCCATAACAGTGGCACTTCGTCTTCTTCAACCTCAAGCCGCTACGAGAACCAAAAGCGCCGTGACTGGAATACCTTTGGGCAGTACCTGAAGAATCATAGACCTCCACTTGCTTTGTCTAGGTGCAGTGGAGCTCATGTCCTGGAATTCCTTCGTTACCTTGACCAATTCGGCAAAACCAAAGTCCACACCCCAATCTGCCCTTTCTATGGCCACCCAAACCCGCCTGCACCTTGCCCATGTCCACTCCGTCAAGCCTGGGGTAGCCTCGACGCTCTCATCGGTCGCCTCCGAGCCGCTTTTGAAGAAAATGGAGGAAAGCCTGAAGCAAATCCTTTCGGTGCACGAGCTGTGCGGCTTTATCTTCGTGAGGTTCGTGATTTGCAGTCGAAAGCAAGAGGGATTAGCTACGAGAAGAAGAAGCGTAAGAGACCACCACCTCAACAAATCCCATCTCTGCAGCTGCAAGTGCCACCACCACCACCAGGTGCTAGTTAAAAACAATCAATATGCATCAGCAAAAAAACCCCATATGCTTCTCATCCTTGATTGATCTATGTGGGGTACTACTTATCTTTAATTTTGCCATATCAGTATATGTTTAGGGTAGTTCTTTTTTTTTCCTATGCTTTCAGTAATGCTTTTACAGATTTTTGGGGGGATTCCTTTGAATCTACTTTTGATGCAAACAGTGTTAGTATTCCTCAGTAATGACTACTAGTAGTACTGCAAAAAAAAAAAAAAAAAAAGTCATTCTAGGAAGTGATTGTACTAGCAGTTTGTTGCCTAAGTTGAACCTTATGAGAGCAGCTAATATGCTCGATCATGGCTTTTCATGTACTTTGCAGCCAAACCATGTCTATTTGCACTTCGTTTCTCTATATTGGCTATGGCAAATGGCCATTGCCGTTCAGATTTGTGCCACCACTATAGTTGTTTAGTGTCTTTGTTGCAGATGGTAGTCAGTGTTTTCACCCCTCTCCCTCTGACTTCCCTTCTGTTTTCTCCCTTTTATTATTGTCTTGTCACTTTAATTTTACTGCTTTTACTGTCTGGAATTAGTTAATAATATTAAAGACCAAAAACATAAAAAAAAAACATCAAAACAATCTAAACATTGGTTTCATCCGTATTTTGTTCAGTGATTAACAAGTTGAAAGTTCGTTAGTGGCCAGGAAATGGTCGATTAGATGTGCTGATTCGCCAAGGCGCTAGTCACTGGTGCTGTCATTTCAGTGCAGCAAAATATGGCAGACAATGTTTCATGATTTATATACATATATTTAGAGATTATTAACATATAATCTCATTTATAAATGAACTGATACTTTTTCTCATAATATAAATACATGAAACCTTAATAGTTAACTATTCTAGTTGTGGAGTTTTCCATCTTCCACTTTCCTTATTTGTCAGGTCAGAGTGTGAAAGGAGGTCCAAAAGTATTCAGAGAGTTTAAATTTAGTAACACTCACATGAGCCTTTCACCATTGAAATGTCATTTTTTATACCATGAGGTGGATAGTTAGCCTTCTGTAATTCTTCTAAAGCATAGGAATTCACCGTCAATGTATTCAAACAGAACTCTTTTTTACAACAACAGCATTATCAACTGAGTAACTCAGTTCACCAAACATTGAAATCTTTGATTGCAATTTTTTTTTTAAAATCTCATGGCCTCAGACTTACAAGTCGTATCAATGTTGAATAATCTAAACTCCTATTGGAGAAAAACAGAAATATAGCATTAGGCAATCTCTATCTTTATACTTGTCAAAAAGAAAAAAGACACATTTATCATTATGCCTTTGAATTCTCATTTCATATAGCATCTACTCTTGAAACCTATATATGATAGTTTGAAGAACTCATTTTTTTTTTTTTTTGATATATTTACATCTCTACAAATTTTTTTTTTTTTGCCTTTTTAAGGCTTGCTTTACCCCATAACCATCCTTTTTAGTTGAATTTGCATTTTAGCTCGAACCCATGTCCTCGGCAATAATGCTTATACTAATTGAGTTAAGACTCTCTCTCTCTCTCACACACACATGCTAAATGCTCAAATTAGGACCAAACCTTTCAGAGGTTGCTTCTACACGGGTCAAACTTTTCAAAATGATCAAATGAAGGTCAAATCTGTATGAAAGTGCTAAACTAAGGGTTTTTCATGCACTGAACTCTAATTTATAGTAAAAATATAGGTGAAAACTAACGTATTTAGAATAGAAAATATAACAACTAAGTCAGATATTACTTAAAAAGAAATGAAGAAATTAAAAACATAATTTGAAATCCGTTATATTAATTTGAAAAATCTTTATTCGAGAATTTTTAGAAAAAAAAGAAGAAGAGTACATTTGAGAAGATTTAACCATTATTTGATCATTTTGGAGCAAGCTATAAAAAGTTGAGTCTTTAACTTGAGCATTAAGTCAATCAGATCAGTAAAATGTAGATCAAATTTCAGCACCATATGGCTAATTGATTACCACCATACGATATAGCATTTTCATACCTATCTACCCAAGAACCATTATGCGAGGGAATTTTTCTTGATTAATGTGGCCGACAGAACATATATGATTGTCAAAGGGTCGGGTCATCCCTTTTGGATTTTATGATTAGCATTTGGCTTTAAAGAATAATTGAGACATTCCCTCTTAAGTCCTGGGGCATCTAATGGGAGTATTTTAGCCAATAAATGTATTAAACTAATACTACTATGATGAATGCCTGAGAACCTTCTTTTCCCTTTAAGGGAGAGCCGAGGTGATGTATATATGGATGTTACTAATTGTGGTTGCAATTAGTCCTCATATGTTTTAAATTATACAAATAGTGACCCCTTTGTGAGAAAAAGGTTATACAAAATACTATCTTTTAGATGTCATCATATATGCTTATCTAAGATTGTGTTGGAAAGATTACTTATTTTTATAGTTGATCATTCAAATATTTAAAGCCTAATTACTCGGTCACCATTAACTTTTTTTTTTTCTTTTGACATTACTTGCTCATAATAAGCAACCAAGAGCACTTTCTTTCATTTTGTTCCTCTATTCGAAATTGATTCAACTAGATTTAGAGACCCCATTTCTCTATTATCAACAAATAATACGTATTGTCTTTTCTCCTACAAGAGGTCTGATCTTCAAATGTAGTATGCATGCATGTGTATTTATCTATGCATATATGCACGTATGTATGTATGTATGTTCTATGCTATCTAATATTGTTTTCTAGTTCCCATTCTCATAAGATCCTTTCTAGCTCTACCTTGAATACCACCTTGATTGGTTTTGCGTCTTCAATTTATCAATATAAATATTTGAAATAAAAATAAAACAATATTTTACCATGCACGTAATTAAAGTGTATAGGCAATTGGGCATATATATGTATATATCCATGTATGTTGGCAAGAGTTGTTCATGAATGGAAGTGATATACGGTTAGTTGATTAAATATAAACCCTAATTATAATTATATAGGATATGGATATATAACCTTTTTGCTTTCATATATGCATCTTCATGATGAATACATTTTGGGAAAAGTCAGCTATTGCAAGCAAGATGAAGACCTATCTAGCTCCAAGTGCATGCAGTATGGTGAATAATTGAAGATATATATGGTATTATAACTTCAAGAATCTTTTTTTCAAGTTGAAAGACTGGAATTTGATTAATGGTCATAATTATATATATATATGAACCCTAATACATCTGTCACTTGGTTCATATTTGAAATCATATTATACATAACATGTATATATATATATATATATATATAATGTTTGGAATTGGCTAACAAGTTGAAGATAATGGAATTTGAAACACCAGTTCATCATATTGTTCTAAAACAAAAGGGGCAGAGAATAGATTTTATTGCCTAATCAAAGTCAAAATCCAGCTGCGAACAGTACAATCGCCAAAAGGGTCTTTCCATTGAAAATTAAAAAAAAAAAAAAAGACATTCAATTTACGCATGTTTTCCTTGATCAAAATCAGGAGACATTTTTTTTTTCATATAAATGGCTGCCTACATATAAAATATATATAACTCCTCGATTCTGCAAAAGTTGGATGCGATTTTGTGTATATTTTATGTATATTTGTGTTGTGGAATACGTGTATGGATGGATTATCAATTTTTATGTTACCATAATTAGTGGACTTGGGACTTTGGGGGATTAGTATCCTGACTTGTTTCAAGTAGACAAAAAAACAAAGGGTGGCATGAGAAATATATTGTATAGTAAAAACAGTACAAAAACGGAGGCACTAGAAGCCAAAGGTTGAAGACAGTAAGCCCCAAAATTTACCTTCCCCATAAGCCTAGCTATATGTGATATATATACTTATGCAGGCTATTGCTAGCTATTTGTCTGAACCCCACCCCCTGCAAAAGCAAAGGTCGACCCCCGGCCCCCTCCTTTGCCATTTCTCTGATCCCTATCGTTTACACTCATGTTCGCAATACATAGGACGATTTAGCCCTATCCTTATCCATGTATATGAGGCTAACAGGAAAAGTATGATTCTCCCAAAGAATCTCGGTGTTTGGTCTATTGCTCGTGTTCATCCCAAACAATCGCAGAAGTTGTCTACTTGTAATGTCCTAAAGGTATGTGACTTGTAAAAATTAATTTACCCAATTTAAAAAAAAAAATGTTTTCAATGTTAAAATTCAGCTGGTCAAGTAAGGAAAATGTGTCTAATTAGGGTGAACACAACTTTTTTCGATTAAAAAAATTAAAAAAATTAAATTTCGAGTTAATTGAATTGAGTTATTCGATTTTTTTTAAGTCAATTCGAATAATTGATTTGAGTTTTGAGCTCAAGTCGAGTTGAATTTTACAATTCGAATAACTCGAATAATTCGAATAACAAATCCCTATCAATTTTGAAAATGAGGAAATTGGTCTCTCTCAACAAAAAATACAAAAGAAAATCAAAATATTTATAAAAATCCTAAAATTTATATTTATTAAAAAAATTTAAAATTTTTTAAAAATATATATAAAGAATGTTAAAATTTTAAAAATTTTCTAACATAATAATTTTAGGTCCTAAATAAGTTAATTAATGATTCAAGTTTATCATACTAAAATATTTTTTTTCTTATTTTGCTTTGAATTTTTTTTAAATATATATGGTTTCAAATTTGAAAAACTTTTTCATATTAAAGAATGTTAAAAATTTTGTTACAATATAACTAATTCCATAATTTCCATTGTCCTCGAAGGTAAACCTTGCATGACTCCTACAATCAAATAAAAACACAAGTGAAAATCACAAAATCAATGATGAGAACAAGAATTAACAATGTCTATAAACTAACAACAAAAGACAATCAAAGTTTGCAATTAATATGTAAACAACAAGGCGGTCGGTATCACCCCATAGAAGAAACAAAGTTTAGTCCTCAAGACTTTAATTTTGCGTTTGTTGCACAAGCAACCAACCCGAACTCTCAATTGGAATTGAAAATGATTCCGCACACAATAGTTCAACTTCTTCTAGTTGAGAATATTGAGCGATATTTCATTGATGCCTAGTCGCTTCCCCGGCCCTCAGCTATGGGCCCATTACTAGTTGCTCCATGTATGAAGGCTTGCGCATTACTCTCAACCTCATTGAAATCGAGTCGGTTGGATGACATCTTTTATCTATATGAAAACATAGTTCAAATTGAGTTAGGAAATATCACACTATCACATGTTATATAATGGCATGTATTTTTAGACTCCATACATGCTATATTCAGTCTGAGAATCGACTAACCCATTGCTCTGATACCACTAAATGTAATACCCCTAACCCATCTCCGTCGCTGGATTAAGGCTACGAAGCATTACAATACAATAAAAAAAACATTTAACCTTAATACATCTCAATACAATAATTAAACATTACTTAAGTAAATCACATTAAATACAATCAAACATATCAATTTGATCTCTAAATCAAGCCTTCAAGGCCCAAAAATAACTTAGAAGCAGTTTAAGACTAATTTGAAACAAAACAAAAAATTTGGGAAAAAGTTAGAAAACATAGGTTACACGGCTGTGTGGCTAGGCCATGTAACAATTAAACAATGGACACACGACCGTGTCACAGCCCCTGTCCTCAATTGTGTAACTCACTAAGTAGGGTCACACAGTCATGTCGCATGCCGTGTAACTCTCAGAGTTGCTATACACAGCCGTGTAACTCACTGACTTAAAACACTAAGAAATTTTAAATGACAGACAGTCGTGTTGCCAGGCCGTGTGTGTCACATAGCCGTGTGACAACTCATGTCCCAGGCCATGTGATCTAAAAATTAACCCAAAATTTATGTCATTTCAAGGCCAAATCATACCTAGCCATCCATACAATTTAGGCATACATTCAAGGGATTTAAAACATCATTTACACACACTTAACATACCATGTCAAACATCCTAATTCATCTAACCAATATGCCATTCAAAGGCACCACAATTATACCAAAACATCATTTACCAAAACAAGTCAATATTGTCATATTCCAAGCATACAAACCTAGTTCATTTAACCACTACATGATACCACAAATGACCATTTCCAAACCATCACATACATACCAAAAGAGCATTATATACAAGTACTTAAGAATGAACAAAATGACCTAACTTAAACAAGTATTAAAAGTTCATCAAATTCAAACATCAACTTCACAAGCATGAACATATCAACTCACCATTAACACATTCATAAACTACTATTACAAAAGATCCTATACATGTCATTATTAACCTTGGCAAAAATACTTAAAAACTACTGAAATGGTTGCTGGATAGTGTGATAAGTCTCCAACGTGCTTCCAATCGATCGAGATTCCAATTGATCGAGCTTTCGAATATCTATAAAACAAAGGAAAGTAACTATGTAAGCAACGAGTGCTTAGTAAGCTCGTATAAACTTAAACATAACTTACCATTTCATTAACACAATTCATAAATAAAGCATAAAATCATTACCACTTCCATAAGCTTAGTATAAGCCTATACAACATCATCAAAATCACAAGTTAGTAAGCTCATCCATGATACATATGAACTTAACCATAATATAAGTAGATTTCCATATGCACATCATTTATTACATTTGCCTTCTCATAGATTATGAACCATTTCATTTACTTACTTACCATGCCATTCCTTTTCTTACTCGTTGAACCATCTAGAATTGCATCGGATACTCGAGAATAATCATACACATAGTGTGCATATCCATATAACTGTAATATTTCCTTTTTAATAATGCTTACACGAGTTGTGAAGTGGGCCTACTCACACGAGCTGTGGGTCAAAATGTAAGCTACACGGTGCTGCTCACACGAGTTGTTGAGAATCCATAACAAATGCAAGACCTCAGCCATCGATTGGACATTCAAGACTAGCACTCGAAACATGAAATCCCTAATGACATGTTATTTGTATCCTAAGAATTTTTAAGGTTCGAACGGGACTTGTTATCTGTCAATTATTCATACGTCGATACATTTTCAATTTCATGTCCGTTTATATTAACATAACATAGAAAATAATCAATTTAACTAACATTAATATGATCATAGTTCATACGAACTTATCTCGATAACTAAGGTCATAGAAGTAGAGTCGAACATTAATCTGAAGCTTTAGCCTTTTCTCGATATAAGTCCGATTGTGGTTTATCTTGATCTAAATAAATAATTTCATTCAATTAAGTACATCTAGTATTCAATTTAATCCATAATTCATATTTATATAAAATTATCAAATTACCCTTAATGCTTTAACTTTTCACAATTTAATCCTTAAACTCATAACTTGAATATTTACCCATTTTAACCTAAATCCATGTTAACCAATGTTACAAGAGACCTTGAAACAACCCATTATTACCAACAATTCACAATTAAACCCATGGATTTGCACTTTTCACAATTTAATCCATATTTCACAATTCATCAAAAATCACTTAGTAAAACATGTTTATTTAACAACCAAGATTAATAATCTATCAAATAACTTCAAAACACATTCAAAAACATCTATGGTAAGTCCCTTAACCTTTAACAGTTTTGCAAATTAACCCTCGGGCTAGCTAGATTAAGCTAAAACGAACTCAAAAACATAAAAATAATTGATAACGGGACACAAAATCATACCATACAAGGTAGAAGAAGAAATTGAATGCTCCGCCTTCAAAAATGGTGATTTTGGCCAAACCAAAGAGAAATGGGGAACATGATAGCATTTTTCATAGTTTATTTTAGCTTTATTTACCAATTCACCTTTAATAATAATAAAAAATAATAATAAAACCTTGTCCATTCACATCCACTAACTCTTTAAATGGTATAATTACTATATTAGTCCATTATTTTTCCTTTCCATAGTCATTTAGCCATTTTAACTAATAGAATTCTACTTTTACACATTTTATGATTTAGTATTTTTACCTAATTAACCAATTAAACGTCAAAATTTCTTAACGAAACTTTAATACGACCTTAATATAATCCTGTAAACTTTAGATAAATATTAAAATAATATCTCACTCATCAGAATTGTGGTCTCGAAACCACTATTTTTGACACCACTAAAAACAGGCTATTACACGAGAAACCATAAGAGGACGAAACACGTTGATAGAAAGTATCACATCATAAGGGAGACAGTTGCAGACAGAATCATGGATGTAATCAAGATCGCATATAAGGAAAACCTTGCGGACCTATTTACCAAGACTTTATTTGCTAGAAGTGTAGCCTCACAAACCCGTCCTGGACGTTATGGCCAAATTTTGAAGGCAACATTGACCACCAAAATGGCCTAGTTAAAATTTCGTATTTCAAAAATATTTTAAATCATTTGCTTATCCGTTCAAAACTGGTGAAATCGAATGTTTCTCTTAATTCTGCAAAAAACATGTTAATTTCGAAAATTGATTGATTTCAGTAATTGCATTTGCAAAGATTAATTATTTTGAAAACTAATTTGAATTTTTTTAATAACTAGTTTTCAGTATTGCAGTAGAAAAGAGTGATATTGACAATTTTTTTATTTATTAAAAATGAAGTTTCATGAATAATCATTTCAAATACCAATTTAAGCAGTTTTAAAAGTTCTAATGTCATGCAATTAAAATAATCGCAAATTAAAAACCCATGCTACAATCAAAATAAAATTTATATCAGTCTCAAAACAAATATTAAAATTAAGTTTAAAATACTTTAAATATAAAAACATTTGAGTTACTCCTTCAAAAGCTGTGTCTAAGTCCTAAACTCGAGGATTATCTGAAAAATAAATCAGTAGATTAAAGAGTGAGTTAATAAGCTTAGTGAGAGTCATAACTCAAGTAATCAATATAAGATAGTAAATGTAGCATTCAAGCCAGTAATTAAACAAAAAATTAAAACAGTACAGATTCACAGTTTCAATATGCATAAGTATGTCGATGTAATATTTTTAGAGAAGTTCCTACCTAACTCCGTTACACCCCACAGTAAGAGTTTCTCAGAACTCATCCATCCAAAAACACGTCGTATTCTGGACAAACCACCAGTAATTGCATTCAAGTTGCTAGAAATGTATATGGGCAAGCCTTCAGATATGCAAATATATTGTCAGAAATATGTGGACAAGCCATCAGTAATTGCAGTCAAGCTACAAGATATATGTGGTTAAACCACTAGAATTGCAATTAAACTGTCAGAGCTTCCTCCTTTCACAAATTCCTCAACCCCAATGCAATGCAGTATGGCATACAATGACAGTAACAGAATCAGTACAATAGGCATGATTTTAACATGTGATCAGATTTATCAGAAACAATGGGCATTTTTCAACATGCATTCAAATTTACCAAGTACAACGAAAATGATTTAACATGCTATTAGTAACTCCGTAAATATTTAATAAAAATATTTATAGGCTCAGTTTATAAAAATAAGGTCCTGATACCTCATTTGTCAAAATCACTTGTACTTAACTAATTATCCAATTAAATGAAATTATTAAATCAAAATTCTTTATATCATAATATTTGACTAACAAATATTAAATAATAATATTTATAGACTCACTCGTCATAATTGTGGTCACGAAACCACTGTTTCTGATCCCATTAAAAAACTTGTTGTTACATTAAAAGCCCGGGAAGTACTTGTAATTGGACTCAATATGGAAGAAGCCTAAAAGTCCCTTATGTAAAAGGGTGGGACAAAATACTCCTAGTTAGACTAAGAGCTTGTTTTTCTAGTTGAAATAAATTTCTACAATTCGACAAAGGGTCTATCTTCTCTCCCTATAAATAGATGGCACTGGTAGGGCTATTTACACAACTTTCAAATATCGTTATTCTGCGTGAAAATAAAGACTTTTATTCTTTAAGAATTAAATATATTTTTCGAAATAACGATTTTGTTGGTTTCTTGAGAAGAGAATTTTCATTTCCATATCAAAGAAAAAAATTATTTCTAGTTTTGTGTTTTATTCGAATTGTTCGAGCCCACAGTTGAAGCAGTTTGTGGTATGAGAATAGCAGAGAAGATCGTTTGGTTGAAAGTTGGGAACGACAAGGATCTGTCGATTCGAAAATACATGTGCGAATTTGGTTTAGGGTTTATTGCTATAAATATCACAAACTAAATCGGTTTTCAATTTTTTATTTTTCGCTGTGCAAGAAAATTATTTTTGAACAGATTTTTTTCAACACATGGGATGGCACACCCTAGTTAATTTAACTAGGGTTGCAGCCTCCTAATCCTAATTATACTAGGAGTTTGTTTTTCTATTGAAATAAACTTCTACAATTCAAAAAGGGTTTCATCTCTTCTTCTTATAAATAGATGGCACTAGTAAGGCTAAATATACAACTTTGATGTATTGTTATTCTGCCCGGAAATATTGAGAATTTATTTTCTAAATATAAATTCTATTTTTTGAAATAACAATTCTATTGGTTTCTATTGAAGAGAAATTTGATTTCCCTATGAAAGTAATGTATATAATTTTTGGTTCGAGCCTACACTCGAAGCAATTTATGGCACGAGAATAGTGGACAAGGTTATTCGGTTGAAATTCAGGAACGACAAGGATCCTTCTAGCTGAAAACACATGTGCGATTTCGGTAAAAGGGTTTATTACTATAAATATCACAAATTGGCTCGGTTTTCAAAGTTTAAATTTTTCGTTGTGTAAGAAAATCATTTTCGAACCAAATTTTTTCCAATAGTTCATTGGTTCGTGGTTAGAGCCCATACTTTAAGCAAGTCGAAGTTCAAGAATAGCAGAGAAGATCATATTGGTCAAAATTTGATAATATACTTTACCACATATAAATATTACAATTACTCAAGTGTAGAAAATAATTTTTCCTTGTGTAGCAAAACTGTTTTCTAAACTCAATTTTTCCAATAGATGGTGTCCTTTAATAGTTGGTAACTGGGTCATTGTTCTAACAAAAAATTGGGTCATTTTTCCAACCAAAGTATAATTTGGGCACAGGGATTGCCTAACCTATTAATCACGTAATTTCACTCATAACTTAAGTATTGTTCATGACTCAGATATGGTTATTAGGTAGTGATAAGTTTTTCTTAGGGTTCTTATCAAAGCTAGTGTCTATCTTAGTTCAAGGCTTTTAGTTAGTCTACTATTCCTTGGACATATCCTATTGCATGACATTCACCACTTAGGTTTTGTTCATAACTCAGATACGCTCTTATGCCTTATATAATGTCCTTAATTCATATTACTAGAAGTTTGTGATATCCATCCCAAGTTTTATCGTATTGTTTAAAGGGAAGTACTTAGCCAAAAATTGGTTAGCCAATTCGTCCTGAGAGGTTATGGATCTTAAAGGTTGGGCATTGAGCCACAAGAAAGTCCCATCACTAAAAACAACCTAAGCTTAATTGCTTCTTTGGAGGCTTTATTAACCTTAAAGGTATCATAAAAAGTAAGAAATTTCTTCAAGTGTTGGTTCAGGTCCTCACTAGGAAAACTTCTAAATTGCTCAATAGTTTGTAACATTTGTGGTATGGCCTACTTTGTATCAAACTTATTGGTTGCAATAGTTGGACACCTAATACTTCCTAAACGACATCGAGATTAGACATTGTGTAATTGTTGAAACTTTAACGCTCTTGGTTGGGTCTAATGGGAATTTTCATATGGTTTTGACCTTCTATTTCTATAAAATTAAATTGACAATAACATTTGTCCCTATTGGTTTTCTTAATAACTCTTAAGTTTTATTCAATCTTCTACTAAATAGGTACTAAAACCCTACTTTTCATGCATACAACGGCAAACCCCTTCAAGAAAATTCACAACCCACAACCAATATCCCAAATTTACAATACAATTTCCAATATCTTAATGATCTGGTAAGACAATTACATGTATCTAGTTTAGTGTATTTTCATTTCAACAACCTTAATCACAGTTGTCAAGCCATCAGGAATCTCTTACAATATCAAGTAGTTCGGCACCTATGTGTGTTGAGTTCAATAACCTTTTTAGAAATTCCAGAGATTTAAAAAACTCTAACCCTACTTTATGACGCAAAACTTGACAACAATGGGTGTCAAGTTTAATAATTCCCTCTAGTCAAAAGTGCTAGAGATTCTTGAGTCCTAACCCAACTCTAATTTAAATACAAATAAACTCGACATGTGTCGGGTGTAAGAATCTTTTCATTTTCCAAGCCTTTGCAGAGATTCCTGATGCATACTCATTTTTATGGAGTTTGACACTAGTAGATGTTAAGTTCTTTTATTTTATTTGACCAACTTGCATTTCATGGTTATTGACTTTACTTTACCTATAAATATGGGTAAATTATTCATCCTATTACTAGCTCTAAACTTTAAACCTATTATGTCACTAAACACTAATGCATTTTCTTATTCACCTAACCATAAATTATAAAATTTGATTTACTCTTGACATAATTGTATTTCCTCCATCTTTACCGTCCAATGTTTAACAAATGTTGTTGTTTACAATAAGGTGTTCAGGAAAATAAGTTAGAGGTTATTGGGAAAGATTTAATGTTTAGTCTACAAGGATTAGACACATAAGTTATGGAGTTATGGGTTTTTAGTGCCTGAGTTTAGCACCACAACTCACATTTATAGATTTCTAAAACCACAACTGTGGATCACAATATCAAAAGGTAGTAGTAAAAAATATTGGGTCACAACTTTACTTGTTAATCTAAACTCAAAATTGGAGGGTGGCAAGTTTAGTGTAATACATGTCAGTTGCCTTGAAACTTTAAATGAGAATCTTAAACATTAAATTATTGTATTAAACTCATAAACCATTGGTGTCACATTCAACGAAGCTATATATCAAATGCTCATTTTAGAGAAATTCCTAATGTGAATGACAATTTGAAAAGACAATTAACTACACAGACCTTGACACATATAGGTGTCAAGTTTATGCATTATAGATTGCAACTCGTGGTTAGCAAGTTTACCCACTAGTTAGTGTTTATGGTTTACAAAAATGAGTTAAAAGGTTGTAAGTAGTTTTTTAGGGAGGATCCGAGTGAAAAAAAGTTACTAAGTACAATTTATCAATGTTTGACGTCATCATCTCTCTCTTTTCATGGTTTAGGGAAATGGACTAATATTTCTCACTGAGCCATAGAATTTAGATAAATTAAAAATAAAATATGAGAATGATTAAATATTACCAATTGAGTTAATTTATTGTTGACTTAAATACTAAAACATGAACAAATAGGTTGAAAAATACTTTTGAAAACCGAGACGCAATGGAGAAAGGCCTAAATCTCATACAATTTTTTCTTCAATCGAAGTACAAAATGTTAAACCATTAGTTTGATAAATATATATTATTGAGAGGGATGAGAATGAATGAATGAATGCATTGCATGGGGGCCTCCCTTAAGAGTAAAGCAATGATACGTGGTACGTCGTCTGCAAATTGATATAGATAGGGGACTGCCATTTCTGTTTTTTACCACGTGTGGGTAATCGCTTTTCCCTGTACTATACACGGTGGTTGTCTCCTGGCCCTGCTCTGCTGGTTCCTCATTTATATATACCTTTATTTATATCGCCTGCAGCTGTCCACACCTCTCTCTATCTCTTATGTGTCCACGTCTGGTTTGTTTCTTTTCGGTTTTGGAGCTTTAAGCTTTTCATTCCTAGCTTATAGAGGCATGGATATGAGGTAAAAAAAAAAAAAAACACTAAACTAAACTCTTCGGTGCTTACAGCTAAATTAAGGGCTTTCTGTTTCTTTTCATGGTACGGTCCCTTTTGAACTAAGAATTGTTCTTTTTCTTGGTTCAAAGTTCAAACACACCACAACAGTCAACAACAACAAAAGCATCGTTTTACTTTGTACTTTCTAAGCTATTGTCCACATATTTAGAGCCAAGTAACTCACAAATATTTGTTTATATTATAAAAGGCCTTGAGGAGTACTATTAAGTAACGTTAATCTTCAATTTACTTTATAATTTTGCACTGTCAATGCCAATACATAGAGTCATAGAAGTGCATGAAAGTGCAAGACTGCAGCAGCGTGAGAATCACTGCTCCCAATAAGCAATTGCAGACAGTTAAAGAATCTAGCTATATACACAGTTACAACAGTCTCCATTGACAGAGATACCTTGAACGGCAACAGCAGGAGTAAACAGGGAACGAAGAGAGTTGTCAAGTAGCTGAAGTATCTGCCTGTAGGGGTCCATTATTAATCCACCTTTCACTTGTATGTATTTGCAGGTCATTTTCATTCTTTTTTTGTAATTAATTTCAATGCATAATCTTTTTTTGAACCATCTTTTCTCTGATCTGACCCCCCGCCCTCACACAGAAATATAACGGTAGCAGACAAATTTAACTGTTTCTGCTACCTCTCCACCACTCCCTCAATCAGCTGCTAGTGCCCCTATTTATGATCCTACTTAGCTATGAACCCTCACCTGCCTCCGGTTCTTGAGATTTGTGAAAAGCTCAAAAAATAAAAAATGGGGTTTGATTGTCGGCCTGAAATCTGGATGTTGGGGATGTGACACACCACCAACTCCCATTCAAACAACACAACCCTGACTAATAAATTCCAACCCTAGTCAAAAAATTTTCGAGGGTTTTCAGCAGTAGCATATATATAGAGAATTACAAAGGTATTGGTGCATGGCAGATGGGATGTAGTAGGTAAGAGAGGAAGAATGGTATCTGTGTGGTAATTATGGTTTTTGGAAGGATTTGGGTGAAATTGGTAAACAAACAGTGAGCTAGGTAAGGGGAGGGTGAGGACCACCGGGGCTAGCTAGCTAGCTAGCTAATTATGCTGAATTCCAACCTCTTGCCTCTGCTTTATACAATGTGAGTGAGGGTACGTGGTTCCCGACATGATATATACGTGAAGCTTGGCTGATTTTGCAACTTCATACTTTGTGGTCATCGCTCATCTGCGGTGCTGGCCGGTGGGCAGCCTTGCTCCTTACTGTTACTGTACTAGTATTATGTAATCAAGTATATATAAAAGGTTGTAGTTTTCCATGCCTCAAATCATACAATATACTATCCTTTCCTTTCCTTTTTTTCACTTGAATGATGCTATCGCAAATCTAGAGTCAAATCACATCACAAGAAAAATTGAGTTTCCATTCAATTCCCCCCACCAATAACATCACCTTATATTTCAATCTACATAATGAATCATTTTATTTATAGTTAAGGTTTCCATTTGTATGAATCCCGTATATATTTTTGAGAGATTAAAATATAATTATGAAGATTCTCAGCCTCTATTAAAGTAGAAAATTATTCATTTAGGCCCTTTAAAAATTTTAAAAATTTAAATCAGTAAAGATAAAATTGTACTTCACTCCCCCAAAAATAATAAAAAAATGATTTAATCTTTTAAAAATTATAAAAATATAAGCTATTAAAAAATAAAATTTAATTTCGACCCCTAAAAAATTTTTCTAACTTCATTATATATATTTTTTAATTTTTGGGTTGAAGGGCACAATTTTACTAAATATTAAATTATAATTTCATCATTTATTTTAATATATCAAAATTTATTTCGATTTGATTTAAATATATTAGTTATAATCGTAATTGTGGTTGAAGAAAATATAATTCCACCTCAACCTGTTTGGAACCAAGCATTATGAGTTCGGTTTTTAATTCGGTCTTGCAAGCCCAACCCATAATAAAGAACCATTGATGCAGTTTTCTTGTGATCTTAAAGAGCCCAATTGATTTCGCCAGAACAAAAATGAAAGCTCAAATTCTGCTATTAGATCCCGTGCTTTATGTAATTTGTGGATTTAGTACCTCTATAACTTAACCAATTTTAGTCCCTGTATTTTTCAACTTTTGAAATTTTAGTCCTGACCCAATGATAACAGCTAAATTTGTTTGGTTAAATTATGTTATTAGTATTGTATTATGCGTAAAGTTATAAATTTAGTTTATGCTCACCAATTGGTTCATTCTTAGTAGTTATATTTTTTGGATTCTAAAATTTTAATCTTAATGCAAACAATAGTCATTAAGTCCATTAACTGAATTTTTGTGAGTAATATGTGAAAAATAACAAATAGACATAGCATTACACGTGTGATAATATATTTGACACATCAAACTTAAAAAACAACTGAACTTAAGTTAATGAATTTAACAGTTGTCATCTGGTTAGGACTAAAATTTAAAAATGACCAAAGTAAAGTACATATACTAAGTCCACAACTTACATAAAGTACAGGGTTTGATAACATGATTAATTGATTTAATAAACGAGACTCAAAATATTATATTAATTTTATAACCCTAAATTAAACAACTCAAGAGCATAATGATTAGAAAGAGGGATACAAGTTCCAAAAATAATTGAATTATTCAAAAGAAAAAAGAAGAGTAATACAATTGCATTATTATTAGGATTGATAACACAAAGTGAGCCTTGTATTTACTCAAAATGATTGTACTTTGCAAAGTGGGGTTGGGTGCTTTTTGGCTTTCTTTCTCCTTCACCACACTATCACATGTGGAAATATAACAAGTTAGGAGGAATGAAGCTGTGGAATATATGTATATCCACCAAATAATTGACATAATAATGTCTTATTATATACATGTGAAGTTCACGTGAGGATGTATAAATAATTTTGGCTTAAATAATTGGATAATCATGAAAAGATGGATGGATTAGTATTTTAATTTTTTCTGCAACAAGAGAATAATAAATCTAGATTCAGATAATACATATTTGCTTTGAATCCGTATTCGATCAATAAAATCTTATTACACAAAAAATGAATCTAGTACTCGAGAACATCTTAAGAGTAAAGGTACGTAACCTGAGAATTCTGCCATATTTCTAGTTTAGTGAAGCAATACTAGGTGGAATATATTTCGCTGATAATTAATCTTATTCTATGAGTCGTTGTTCTAGAAATGCGTTGGCAAAAATCGTTTCAAACAATATAATTATTCTCAATGAAAGTTGTTTTGAACAGTAATTATTCTTAATAAGAGATATTCTAACCAACAATTATTTTAAATAGGAGACGAATTAGAAATTTTTTTTAACTAGTTTTATTCTAAAAAGGAGGTGTATTTAATATAGTTATTCTCGAACAATTTTTTAAAATTATTCTAAACAAAAATCATTTTTATAGTCGAAATTTAAATACTTATAGTACACAAATTGATCTAAAAAATGTATATATTTCAGTATATCAGTTTATAATACAATAGAGCTATTCATAGTGATATATATTGTACTATTTTTAAATAGTGATATGGGCTTTTGGATAAATTGGGCCAGGCTCCACTTAGGCTCGAATTTTTTTTTTAATTAAGTCTCAACTGTCTGACTCATGAACACCTTTATAATATATAGAGAAAATTTTTTGTAGACCATCATAAATTTCTTTGGAAAGTAATACATATGATCTACCCATACATTACACGAATAAGAAACTAGTGTATATATATATATATATAATATATGTATTATATATTATAAGTTCTTTAGAAATAATGGTAAGTAGCATATGTAAAACGATGACAAATAAGCAGTGTTTTTGCTTGACACAAACAAATTATTTAAATTTTTAACCAGTATTAAAACTATTTAAAATTTTTATCAAAGTGGTTGATAATTTTATTATATTATAAAAAAATAGATGAGATTAAATATTGAATAAATTTAATTTAAATTTAAATATTTAAATTTGGTATATTCTACTTTATTGTCTTTTTTATTTGTAGTTAATGTTTAATTTTTTTATGTTTAAATTAATATTAAAGGTAAAAATTTAATTAAAAATTATTTTGATGAATAAAGTTAATATATATATTCAAAAAATTATGCATTCTTTAACTTATATAATTATTATTTATTTTTTAAATTTTTCAATAAATTCAAATTTTGTATTAAAATTTTAGCAAATAAATATAATTAAACTAGATTAATACACACAATCAACTCATGCATTACATGTGAAAGAAAACTAATATATTATATAAAAAAGGTACACGCATTTTAAGTAACAATCCGGTGAGTCATCATAATATTGTGACAAGTGGCACTTTAACTTAGTGTCATATTGTTAAATAAAAATGGATACTATGACGTTAATTACAATTTAAAATATTTTAAAATTTGGAGATAAAATTAATTGTTTAAAATATACAATTAAAAATATTTTTTAAAAATTGAGACAAGTTTACTATCCTAACTTTAATGATTTAAAATTTATGTTATCTCATTTGGTCATGTCTGTTTGAATTAATTGCTTGGCGTATCTGAAAGAATAGGAATTTATTCATCTTCCAACATATTTCCGGGACAACAATTGAAGTGGTGAAAGTCTCTAATTGTTGGGCTCGTCAATACAAATCACATCGTGGTGGTCACAAGAATAATACTCAAAGTTCAAATCTCATGAATAATTTAGATGACACCTGGGTGTACTTATCTACTGATGGGGCGGCGAGCAAAGATTCTGGGTATGCTGCAACAGGAGGTGTGGCTTGAGATCATGATGGAAATTGGATAGTGGGATTCACTCAATTCTTAGGTATATGTTCTCCATTTGAGGCTGAAGTTTAGGGTATCTTAGATGGAATCCTTATTTTGCTAAATAGAGGTTATAGACAGATCATCATCATGATTGATAACCTTGAAGTCGCTCAAAATTTGACTGCTTTGGATTTGGAAGACTCAGTGATTACTGTGCTTCAAAGAACTCAGTGCATCATACAATCGGAAGGGGAGTGGAAGATCAAACACATTCCAAGAAATCTGAATTTGGCAGCAGATCATCTTGCTAAAATTAGTTTGAGTTGGAAATCCAACTTACAAGTCATTGATGAGGCTCCTAAGGAAATTTTAGATTTACTTCAAGAAGACAAAGCTAATGGTTATTTTACGTTATCTCAATATCTTTATAATTTTACTAATTAAGAAGTGCTACGTGTTATGATAAATTATATAGAACTCATAAGAAGAGAACAGGAGTTCGAATCATGGAGATGATATTGTTAGAAAAAGCAGTTATGAAGCTCGAACATGGGTTGTAAAATAAGCATAAAGGATAAATTTTTTTTTTTTTCATTTTTGAGGATCAAAGTATAATTTTACCATATATAAACTTATAATTTCATCATTTATAAGGGGACTAAGTCACGATTTTTTATTTTTAGGGGCAAGTACTTTACCCTTTGATTCGTTTACGTGGCTTAATTTTTGTGTTAGTAGAATTTTATATAAATTGATTTTTAATATATTATTTTAATTAATATATAATTATTTTAGCAAATATATATAATTTCCACAACTAACTTTTATGTTACAAAATTTATTAATATAAGAAAACGCTTTTTTATTTTTATATCAAAATTTTTAGAATTATAATAATATTATATGCTAAATATTTTCACATTATAATTAATTTAAAATTTGAATTATATACACTTAACTTGTGCATCGCACAAGAATACAGACTAATATGTATATACTGTATCGGACTCGGACTTGAGCTTTGAATAATGGAACTTAAGTTTAATCGACATTTTAAACAAACCTATTTCACCCTTCTCCAACTTATAAATAAGAAAATAACGCGCTTCAATATACACTCGAACTCAAATCTTCCTACATTAGCAACAATATCCATGCCAATCGACTTAAAACTTAATCTGCTATTATATATAAATATTTGAATTCCAAAAAATAAAATATCTATTAGGAAACAACAATGAAGAATTAATATATGCCTTATTTATATAAATGATATAAAATTTCTACAATGCCCAATGTTGTATGAAAAAAATATATATAAACCCTATACTAAGAAAGACACACAATCTTCTAAACATCCATTGAATCGTCAAAGACAAACACCACACCAACATCGCAAATCAACAAATTAATGGTATTTTTCCCTCTCTTTCTTTTTCCCTCTGATCTTTCATAAGGTATTCAATACATATTTCATAAGAAAATCATACTATTATCAATCTCAAATCTCATGTCGTCCGAGTTGGAAGCCACCCCATGAATAAGATGATGATGATGATGATCATCATCTCCCAAGCTGTTTTCTTCCATGTTCATGTCCCACAAGAACTCGTAGTCATCATCGACTTTGGAGCTAACTTCATTATTGCTGCAGTGAAGATTGTTGTTGTTTTTGTCGTCGTCGTCATTTTCCTGATGGGAATTATATTGAAGCAGATTTAGCAAGCTTTGGCCATGGCTTTGATGGGCAGGTTTGGTGGCTAAAGAGTTGATTTGATGATGATACCCACAAGCCATAGTGGTTTGGTCGGCTAAAGAAGGGGCATGAATTGAGGGTTCCAACATCATTGGGGAGCTCAGCCTGGTGCTGTTCTCTCCTCCTTTGCTTTTGTGGAACACTCTACATAAAACCCAATCCTCCTGTCACATGAAAAAAAAAAAGAAAAAAAAAAGAATATAAATGAATAAAGTATATGCATATGAATATACACACTACATAATCCAAAAAAGAAACTTCTTTATTTGATTTATATTTAATGCATCATCATAAATTCATTAATCCTACATATATGTATATATGTGTGTGTACACACGCTTTTCAAATTCGCATATAAAAGAATATTCTACACCACTATGAGAAAACAAGCATTTTCACACGAATAATTAAGGTAAAAATGTATGATCATTTCATAGAATATGAAAAATAGAGAAATGGACATGCTGACATGTGCATATAAATAGGTCCATCCAATTTGGCTTGATGATAAGCCTCAAACATCTCTCTCTTTTATCATAATCATATCGTCATAATAATAATGTAGCATGGTATGATGTAGCAAGACTTTAACTTGCAATGAAGTAATTAATTTTCAAAATAATAATAATAATGTAGCATAATTAAGTACTTGATTATGAGAACACATAAAAATGGAACTAATGGTAAGTGGACAGCTTGCATACTATTCCCTCTACTTCTCCCTTAAGTTTCCGTAGAGAAACCACCATTTATTTATTTCTCAAATTCACACATATATATACTTATGGCTGCAATATGTCACTTCTCCTCCCTAAATTTCAATCTCTCACTTTCGATGTCATTTTCAAACAACATACATGACCAGACATATGTATATATGAGTATATAGTTGAAAAAGAAAAAGGGGGAATGTGACCTTAGGGGCATATGTGGGGTTTCAAGCCGGAATTCATGCATGATCCAACCCGTTTTGATTCCATTAGGAGCTCGGTTCCTATAAAACACCAAAGTCTTTCTCATCCCTACCACTTGTTGAGTTCTCGGGTCGACCACCGTCCGATCTTTCCCCGTTGCTTTCCAATAGCCAGACGTGGTTGCGCGGTTGGTTCTAAACCCCGTGGCATACTTCCGGTCACGAAAGCTGAAGAAGTACCACTCGTTTGCATTCAACTTTGCCACCTCTTTGCATACACAAAATAGATGGTCGATTAAAAAGGGAAACAATTACTGTTCATAAACAATACATAATTAAATCTGCTTTTGGTATCCAACATATTCACTACCTTAGTGTTGGTAAGTCTTTGTCACCGTAATGAGTTATGTCTAAGAAAGGTAAGGATCTGTTTTTGGCATTACATGCTGAGGGTAAATTAAAAAAGAGTGGGCCTTTTTCTTCTTCTTCTTTTTTTTATTTCTAGGTCACACGTTATTACAAGACCACACTCAACATTTTAGCCACTATTATATGATGAACATGAATGAGACTGTATAAATAGGAAAGTACAGACGAGCTAGCAACGTGAAAAAAAGGAAAGAAATATACGGGCAAAGGTAAGATGTATTGCGTATGAATACAGTATGTATGGACAGTTTCTACTTTAAAAAGTAAATAAAAATACTACACGGTTCCTTGAAGAAAAACAAAGGAACAAATGCATTGAGGGGAAAGCAACCCCTTTTTATTCACTTGTGATGATTAAATTCCACGTAAACATGCAATTCCTAAGCTGGTTTTTGGGAGAGGCTAACATTTGGACTATATAGAAGATATATAGGTGTCGTCTGCCTATATCATTTCCTAGGGAGAATTTTTCGATATACGTGTAAGTTGTGGATTTATTCTTAATATTTTTAAAGTAAATGTATTATTATATATGTAATAGTATATCAGTTTATTATAATACTTGCAAAGAAAAATCTTGTTCTAACTAATGAATTTAAATGTCGTCATTTGAGTTAGGATTAGAATTTGATTAACTTACTAATCCATAACTTAGATATAGTATAGGCTAGTTGCAAAATCTGACCTAGCGGATTTATCTATTACTATTTAAATTAGGATTGAAATTTTAAATTTTAAAAAATATAGATTACAAGGACTAAATCTCTAACCTACCATAAAACTAGGACTAATAATAAAATTTAACCTTTAATTTTACTTTAAAAAAAAACTAATTCAACCCCATCCCTTGAATAAACAAAACAAAAATTCTAAGAGTTACATTCTGATTGGAAAATTTAATTCATAATTTTTTAGAAGGGAACATTATCTTAATACTATAATACATTATTTTATTAAAAGTAATGTACTAATGGGAAAAAAACACTTTAAAATGATTATATGTAATCATGATTTGATATCTATTAACACGGTTAGCCCGGACCCAATTATGAAAAGTTGGAATCTCTCACTTTTTGATTATGAGAGGAAGATACCCATGATTTTAGGCTATTGTAGTGCAAATGTATATATATATATACTATCAAAATTCTTTTTCTTTTTTTCCTTTTATGAATTACATGTTAAATCCAAACAATTAATACGATTAGTATGACTCAAACCTAGATCATAGCTGAAATGGTGAACACTATTGACCATCAGACTATTACATAAAACAGATTTCTATTTACTTTTAGTTTTTTTTTTATAATGTGGCAGAAAACAGATGAGAGAAAAAAACTTATCAACCTTCCTTACATGACTTAAAGAACATAATCTGAAAAAGAAGACAAGTTTTTTTTAAAAAAAAGGCAGTACTAATTTGGGAGTACTTGTCACTAAAAAAGTTGGGTTAGTGGAATTTTTGGATATGGTTGAAAAAAAGTTGAATAAACCCTTTTTCTAGAGGTTGAGAATGAGTATGATTATCTAAAAGACAAACCCTTTTTTCTATTTATATTAAAGGTTAATTAAGATGATTAAACTTGCATATATAATATTTGATCACTTGCATATAAACTATACATAATATGCTTACATGCATGTGTATGGGTTTTTCTATATATCCGTGTGTGAATATAGATATTCATGTGGTTGCTTTCCCATCTTTCTCTCTCTTAGAGGAGAAAAACGTGTTGAGTCCATGTCTTAAACAGCTAACATGGCTGATGGCACCTCATGTTTGCCTCCCAGCGCCACCGTGTATGGTGTACCGGAAAACAACTCAATTGTTTCCCCACCTTCACAGTCCCATACACAGTGATCAAAAGAGAAGACCTTGAAGGGAAAAAATAACATGATAGTATGAGAGACCTACCAGGAAGCTGCCATGGTTCACATGTATGCAAATCAATTTCCACCAAAGTACCCTTCAAGACTTCCTCATTGGCTATCTTTTTGTAAAGATAATGGCAAACCAATTCCTCATCACTTGGATAAAACCTAAACCCAGGAGGCAGTGTAGCTCCAATGTCCCTTAGCCCCATATTTATGTTGCTAAAAACCCAAAAGAATCAAAAAGAAAGGTGGTGGGTGTGGGGAAAAAAAGTAGAAAAGAAAAATAAGAGGCTTTATTTCTTATTTCCTTGAGATCTTTGCTATGAAAGAGAGAATTAATTTAAGGTAAGAGATGGAATGGGAATGAACTAAAAGAAGGAGGGCATAGTATGGGTTCAATTAGGACTTGAGAAGAAAAAAAAAAAAAAGTGGAAGGTTTTATTTGTATAGCTAGTTTAAGGTGGCAATTAAGTGCCTTTGCCATTTAGAATTTCTTGCAATATTCTTTGTATATATATAGGGGCAAGCCATGCCTGTATAACTAGTTAGTTATACTTGGGAAGATTCAAGAAAAACCAAATTTACAAGAAATCTAATTTATTGAGGGTGTTTTTTTTTGGAGGGTAGAGCAGTATTTGATCAATGCCAATATTAATCATATTTATATATGGACAAATCCAAAAAAAATTAAAATTTTTAGAGAAACATTCCAAAACACCCCTTTTTATCTTTGGTTTTTAAATGGATTAATATTTATGTAAAATAATTAATACCCAAGATCAAAATAGAAATAAAAATACTATTTGGGGATTATATAAAATAATATATAATTTATGTATAGGTAAACTACAAAAATAGTGCCTCAAATTACTTTTCAGTCACTTAGATAGCGCCAGTCCTATGTGGCAGTCCAAATGGGTTTTAATTAAATAAATTTAATTTGGAATGCCACGTAGGATTGTCGTTAGGGAGGTAAAGGAACTTAATTGCAAACGATAACGTAAGTGACTAAAATGTAATCTGAAGTAAATAAAAGTGACTATTTTTATAGTTTACCTTTATGTATAATGCAATAATTTCTATATTGGTATCTTTTTTTTTTTTTTTGACAAACTATAACACCAAGCATACCCATGACAAAGTATTGTTTATGGTCATTATCATTTACTTTTGTTTTCATAACAATTCTACTTTATGTAGATTACAAGTTTCATTTACCTTTTTTGCATTTTTGTCTCCCATTATTTTGTTTGACTATAACTCTTTATAATTTCACCTTTTGGATTACATGAGAGTGAATCTCTTTTAACTCTATAAAATGTTTAATAATTTTTTTTATTTTTAAATTTTTTTTATTAAATGTGTTCTTGTATGTTTTAGTGATGGGTAACTTAAATATTCTCAAATTCTTGTTAGATAAAAGTAAATTAGAAGGTGTAAAAGACACTTAGAGCGTGTTTGATAAACGGTAAATTTAAGTGTTGAATTTTTTTTTTTTTAGATTTTTTATAAGTGTTGGATATAATTATGTGATTTGATAGAAATAAATATTGATTTTTATTTTTAATTTTATTAATATAATATTTTATATTGTTTTAGATAGCTTTGAATGAAAGACAAATATGGTAATTTGAATTTCTCATTTAAAAAAAAGAAGAGATAATTTATTTCAAATTTTTAATAAAATAAAATCTACTTAATGTTTTCTACATAAAGTGATAAGTAGCTATCCGCCTACTTATCTTATTCAATATTTTTTAATTATTTATTATATTTAATACTTAATACTTAATTATATATTATATTTAAATTATATCATTTTATCAAATATATTTAATTTTATTATATTTAAATATATTTACAATAAAATGAAATTATACTTTTGTTCTTATTTATTTTTATATATTTATTTTGTTTATTCATTTATTTATTTTTAATTACAAATTTATGAAAATTTAATTTACATATTAAATATATTTGACTTTTTACATAAAAAATTATATTTAACTTCAAGTAAAATTAAATATTTTCAATTTATATTTAATTTAATATATATTAATGATTAAATTATTTTAAGTAAAATTAATTAGATTATATTAATTGAAAATACATTATGTATGACATATGATTATATTAGAATATAGTGTGATTTTAACAACTAATTATTTTTTAATGAAAATTATTGAATATAAATATGGAATATAATAAAAATAAATAAAATAATAATTAGTTATTATTTGATCCAGTTTTACTGGAACAAATAGAATCAAATGAGTGATATGTACCATTTTCGATCTTCAAAACCTTACAACTAAAATAAAAAAAATAAAAGTATAAAATAATAATCTTAACCAAAAAAATTATATCATTTTATCAAATATATTTAAATTATTTATTATATTTAATACTTAATTAATATTATAATTATTTATTTAATATTTAAATTTGTTTAGAACTAATTCAAGTAATAAAAAACCTTATTAATTTACAGACTGAATTTTAATTCGATTGACATTATTATTGTTGTAACGGTGTTTGAATATCGAGGGAAGTTATAAATAATTTAAAATTTGTATAAAAAGAATCTTGAAAGTTAAATTTTTTTTTTGTTTAATTTCACTATTACAATACATTCATAAGTACAATACAAGTATAGATATATATCTAACTAATACCAGATTAGTACAAAATCCAAACGAACGAAAAATAAAACTAAACCGAAAAGAATTAAATAAAATCCAAATATAACATACGTACATCGTCATTATATATAATAAAACTCGAACTTAAACATTAACTTCTACCTTAATCAATAATCGAAAGTTGCGGAAATCGGAGCTTTTAACATTGATGAAATAAGGTGCAGAGAATATTATAGTGAATTATTTTATTTCGAAAAGGAAAAGACATGAAACTGGAAGTAGAATTCTTGTACCGAATTGGTTACAAGGAGACAAAAGTACTTGGTTTCACTCGCTATATATATATATATATATTCATGAAATTAGAAATTCTCGCCATATTATTTATGGTCCCTTTTTAATTATTTAATAATATTTTAGTAATTTTTTCATGTCATTAATATATAATCTTGGTAAATTTTTTTACCAATAACCCAGAATTATGTATGAATGATATGGAAAAGAAATTGCTGAAATGTCATTAAATAATTAGAAATAGACCATAGATGATGTGGTGGGAAGGGTTCATAAAATAATTTCTCGTACAAATGACATAGAAAAAATTGTTGAAATGTCATTAGATAATTAGAAAGGGATCATGGATGATGTGGTGGGAATGGACCATAAAATAATATCTCGTATGAATGACATAGAAAAATTTGTTGAAAAGAGACCATGAATGATGTGGTGGGAAAGATCTAAAAAAATAATTTCTCCCTATAAAAATATGATAAAATATTAAAAAATATATTCACGTCAAATTTTTAATAAAATAAAAAAAAGTACGTATATTGTGAGTGTACCAAATACTAATCGATATCATTAAAAATATATTATAAAAAACAGTAAATATTAAAATATTTCACTCATATGGGTATTAAATAATTAAAAGAAAATGTAAAATTAGAACAATAATGAAATGGTTGGACAAGAGCATGGGGCCATATTGATATTATCATGGACATCTATAGAAAGGGTTCAAAAAACCTTATGTCCCCGACCACGTGAACCATCTGATTGCTCTTAACAATAACAAAGACAACTCAAGCAAAATAAAATAAATCATTAAAAATTAATAGCTGGAATAATAAGGATATTATTATTAGTAGCCAATAATCGTCCCCTTCCGATCCCATGATCTGTTCAAATTTAGGTCACATAAAGAAAATAAAAATAAAAATCAGTGGGCCTGATTGATCTGGGGTCCACTAATGACGAACGACATCAGACCCATTATTCATACATCAATTACTTGGGTTGGTAAACAAATTATTAAGCTTCACCATATTAGCGCTAGTTTGGCAATACTTTTGAAAAATACTTTTGAAAAGTGCTGTAGAAAAATACTTTTTAGAAGTATTTTTGAAAAATTTGGTTTAAAATTTGAGTGTTTAGCATTGCTGTCAAAAAATGCTTTTGAGAAATAAGTGTCCATTTTAGACATGTTATTATCAAATAACAAATATGCATTTAAATAATATTTAAATTAGTTAATATTATTATATTTTAGTAAGTATATAAAAAAATTATTATAACTTCTTGTTAATATTTTAATATATAAACTATATTTTAAATATTTAAATATAACTATTAAATATTTGTAATTAGTATTTTAAAAAATATTTTTTTATTTTTAATTAATAATTTTAACACATTTGTAATTAAGTACTAAGAAAAAAAAAGGGAAAGTACTATGTTATTGGAGGGGTGAAAAAATAATTAAGCACTAAAAGTGCTTTTGGGAGAGGAAAAGCTAAAAATTTTAACTTCTCCTTTTCAGAAGTGCTTTTCAGCTAAAAATTTCAGCCAAAAGCAGCTTGTTCTGCACAGGTTTTCTTCCAGAAGTGCTTTTGGAGCCAGAAGTGCTTTTGAAAAGCAATGTAGAACTGGCCCTTAATATTATATACTATTAAAAATGTAATTTTGCATGTGGAAAAATGTTGTTGTCATCAATCTTGAGTAGTGTGTTGAGTTAACTTGTGACATCAACATGGACGAAACCAGAAAAGTTTTCCGTTTTAGGAGGGGACGTGACTCTGCCAGCCCTCTAATTTCGTCCGTGAACACTAACTCAATCAAATACATAAATATATGTATATCTATAATTAATGGAAGTAATAAAATCTGCATAATAAAAATATTAAAATAAATTATCCTCGAATAATATAGCTATTTTAAATCCCATCATGTGTGAATCGTATCCGAACCCATTTAATTCAACCACAAGGAGCATTTCATGGTACATTTCTACAATTGACCTAAACCAAAAGCATACAAGAAATTAACTTAAACAAAACGTAAATGAAGATTAGAGTGAGGAATGTTAGAGGAAGACATAATAATTAAAGAAAGTGAAGACAAAAGGATGTTTGTCATAACATGTGGGATTCTGATGATAATAATGAAGGGGATAGTGTATATATAGTATATGGGGAGTGGATTGGGTTCACCAACACTTCTGTTCCATGCATTTTCTTTTAATAATGGTAGTATTATGTGTTCGGTATTTTCATTAGTAGGATAAGACAATATATATATTTGACACTTCATCATAAAAAGTGGACATTTCACCGCAAAAATGGATACATTCCTCGTGATTTTGGCAATCCCATGGACATGAAATCAAATTAAAAAAAAAAGTTTGGTCCACATTTTCTCTTTTCATCCATATATTTTCACTCCCTTTCACTTTACTCCTTTCATTCTCAAATAACATTTGATTGGGTGTATTTAAATAGGAATATCATGACAATAAAAGTTTTTTTTTTTTTTTTTTTCTAAAATGAGTTGTATCATGTTGAGGGGGGGGGGGGGAATTGTGCAACTTCCTATGATGAGGGATTACATGGTATTGGTAGTAATCACTTTCCGATGCTTAAGTTAATAATTTGACGGTGAAAATATAATGGAAGATGGTCACATACCAAATCAATAAAGGGAGTAGTCTTTGTATCAAGATATATGAACAACTAGTTAAAAGTATTATGGAGGTTTTGTTTTGGGTAGACTTGATTATAGGTTGGGTCATCTATTTAGGTTTGAAGATTCGTTTGAAAAGTGTGAGGGTTTGAGTAAAAATATAGACTCGAAAAATGGGTTTAGATAAAAGATCTTTTGGCTCGGGCCTGACCAGAATCACATGCCTTTTTTTTTTTGTATTTTCAATTTGTTGGAGAACATTTATTTTAATATTTTTAGTGTATTTGATGTATTATATTTTTTAATATTGTTTTTGTATAAAAATAATCATCTAAAACATATATTACGGTCTGGCCGAGTCAAGTTTAGCATTTTTAAGATGGGTTAGGCTTGGGCAAAATTTTAGGCCCATTTTTTGAGTCAGGCCTAGAAAGCAGGCTTAAAATTATGCATCAGCCTGACCCATGATCAGATCTGACTAGGAGTCAGATTGCATTTTGCATCCTATACCTGAAAATTGGGTAAATTAGTCCCTATATGTTAGATTAAAGAGTAAATTGGTCATTTCTATTAAAAATTTCATCCATTTCTATTGTTAAATATTGACACGTGTAACTTTATGTTTATTTAGTCAACCACGCAAGTTTTTAACAGTATAAGTGGATGAAATTTTTTAATAGAAAAGACTAATTTGCTCTTTGATTTAAATCTGACTTTTAATATAAGAACCTTCGTAGTTCTTTTATCAAACAAGCATCATCCCTTCACGAGAGTTTATTTCCTTTATTTTATTCATTATAATGCTTGATTGAAGTATCGAAAAGTTATTCGGAATAAAAACTCACATTAATTTATCTTTTCAAAAATAAAAACATCCAAAAAATCCTATCGAGATTACGAAATATATTAAAGTAATTTAAAAAATCTAAAAAAATAATTAAATTAAACATAGAATCTCCACTAGATACCGAGTGGTAGAAAGTGTAAGGTTTGAAAGTCAAAAGTAGGTCAGTTGGTTTTCTTATTTATGAGATTTGAACGTATAGTCACTATACTATACATAATAATATATAATAATAATAATTTTGGAAGTAGCCTAAATTCACGGAGACATGGTAACGCTGGCATACGACATGTGGTCCACACATTAAGGTACACGTCATTAGGGGCGAATGACGTGTAGATTATTCTAAAGGAAAATCATGGCGAAGAAAGAACCCTAGCGATGGGATAATAATTGGAAAGGCTTCTAAAAGAAGAAGATAATAATTGAAAAGGAGTGTGGAGTTCTAGGGTTAGGGTTTTAATTTTTGCCAAACAAGGGAAGTAAGTGTTAGGTGTTGGTGTTTTTTGACGTTGGAGGATGAGTGACGGCTTCTTATTCCTGTTTCCAACCAATAATTTCCGTTCCCCCTTTCCCCTCTTTTGCCTTTCCTTCCTCTTTAACATCAAATTGGTAAATTTTGGATACATCATTTTCTTATTATTCCTTTCATTTTATAAACCCTTTTTTAATATCTTTATACCACATCAATTTTTTTAATTTTTTTTAAGGTCAAAATTATAGGTTTTTTATTTTAAAAATAGTCGCGAGTCCAGACCCCCTTGTCTTCTGGTTTTCACGTAGAGTTAATCCATGGATTGAGTGACTCAACTTGGTTAATGACAGTGTATTTTTTATTCTACAAATAACCTTAAAAAATTATCAATATTTTACTATACTTCTATAGGAAACTAGTTAACCACTTGATTCTATTTGTGAAGTCTAAAAACTTCATTAACAGTATACCAAATATTTTTCCTTTTAAATATAGTTAACTTAAAAAATTACCATGTATCTATTTTTTTAAAATATTTAGTTTTTTTAATATTTTTATCGTAACTATATAAGACACTTGTTAACCCCTGATCTAGCTTGTAAAATCTAAAAACTCTACTGGTAGTGCAACAAATAATTTTCCTTAATATAAATAGGGTGAGTATTTGGTACACTAACAGTGTACTTTTTTTATTTTACAAGCAGTCTTAAAAAATTGTAGAGTCTAAAAATTTTACAAATAATAATATGAACTTTTGAATGAATAGCCGAATCAAGCTCAAACTTAAATTTAAATAATTTTAAAATCATACCTTAACCCGGTCCAACCCTAATCTACTTTTACCATGTATTCACAAATTCATAATTTTATACTCTGTCAAAAGATAGGGGGCATTCTTCAAAAAAAAAAAAATTAGGGGCATTCATTCATTGATAAAACACCAATCTCTTTCACCTCGTCCCCAAAATTTAGTTTTCCTTCAATACATCTTCCAAAAATTCAATCTCTCATAATTGGTAATATATAATTATGTAAAGTGGAGGTCAACCGAGTCATCCATACAACTCAGCCAATCAGATTGCACAACTCAGCTAGCGGGCTCCCTCCGGGACTAAGCATGTGCCGGAACCCCCACGTGCCCTTCTCTACTCATCATTCGCCACTTGTTCTTTCGAACCTACGATTTGGCGCCATTGTAATCATTTCATCATCCATCAAATGAAACCCTGTAATAATTACGCTATAAATACCTATACTTTTCTTAATTTCAAAACTTTAATCCCTATATTTTTATTTTTAAAAATTTAATTATTTTAGTTCTTCAAATTTCGAAATTCAAGTCTAATTATTAATATTATTAAAATTATTTTATTAAATTCAAATTGATTAAAATATTAATTTTTTAGTTACATAGCTAATACCTGAGTATTTTTTTTTATTTCAAAATGTCTAATCAACAAATTTAACAAAAGGGTTTCAATAATATTAATAATTAGACTTTAATTTTGAAATCTGAAAAGTAGATGAATAAAATTCCAAAAACTAAAAAATATAGGGACTAAATTCTAAATTTATTTAATTTCTTATTATGTCTATACATTTATGTAATACTTTCAATGATTATTTACGTTGACGAAAGAGGGATAAGAGTTTAGGAGAAGTATCGATTTCAGAATGAAAAGAGTATTTATATATATTTTTTATAATTATTTAATATATAATGAAAAGAGTATTTTTTTATAATGTTAACACCTAGAGATGTTTAAACGGTTAATCGAACCGAATTAGTATTAATCGAATTAACCAAAATTTTTATTTATTTAACCATTAACCTAAGCGAAATATTTCCAATAATTCGATTGATTAACCGAATTAACCAAAATTTATATTTTTTTTGTTAAAATAAGTATAAAATATATAAAAATAAATAAATTGATAATATTTATTTGACAGAATTAATTGAATTAACCGAATTAAAGTTACATATAATTTGTATTATTAATTATTAAGTTCGGTTAATTACCTGATTTTGAACCGAATTAACCGGCTAAACTTCCAAAAAATCATTAATTAACCTCCAACCAAATTAGATCGATCCAATCAATTAATTCAATTTTCACTGAAATTTGAACACTCCTAACTAACATCTTATTAATACTTTCCTCACTAAGAATGAATTAGAGGTACTAAAAATCAAACTGGTTAGAATTTATTCTTTATTCATGAACAGGTTGAGTTAAACCATAGGTTATAAGCATAATTAAAAAATACACTATCAATTATTTAGTTAAATATATAAAAAAAAATTGTGTTTTAAACTTATATATTGTTAAAATTTGAATGTTTAAAATTATTATAAATTATTTAAGTAATAAAAATTAAGATTTATTTTTAAAATAAATTTTATATTATTATTTTTTGAAATTATAAAAAAATAAAATTATTAGAAATAAACATTTAGAATAAACCTAGGTAAATGATTGTCTAGAGTTGAATAAATATAGACAACCACTTCTCCAATTTCATTATAAATATAAAATAAAAAATAAAAATCCTAAAAATCAAGAGATTTTTAAAAATAAAAAATGAAAAAGTTCTCAAATACAAATTTATTTTAAAAAATAATTGGTTTATTATTACTTTTTAAAATATAAGAAAAATATATAATTACTAAACATACACATTCAAAATGAATTTAGACAACCATTTGTCGAGATTTATTATGCAAGTAAAATAAAAAAATAAAATTATTAGAAATCTTATTTTCTTAAAAAAATTTGAACTTTTAAGACATGTATCAACATTCTATTAATTACGAACCCAGAATTTACAGATATTAATCAAATACTCTTAAAACGTATCAGCTTAATTAACAATTTTTTAATTTAAGCATCAATTTTTCAAATAATTTTTACATTAACTCAAATGGGGTCAACCTCAAGCCAGCTTATGCCACTTTTACCATTAAAAAATATTAAAATTTATTTTTAATTAATAGTTATACCTTTTTATAATTAAATATAAATATAAATATTTTATTGTTAATTAGAATTTTCATTTCACCTAATTTAAAAATACTTACAATAATAAAAAGAATATTTTTTTTTATACGTTTCTTTGGTCTACCTATCTAAATTCTAATATATTCAAATAAAAATCTAGAGAGTTTTTCTTTTAATAATTTTATTATAGGTTTTGATCATATCTGTTTTCTAATACAATGTCTATAATTATTCATAGCTCCTTTCCAAACCATAAATAGAAAGACAATGCGCTTCAGTGCACTCGAACCCACGTCTTCCTGTATTAGTAACAATACCCATGTTATTCGAACTAAAACTCAAAATTAGGGGTAAACAAAACTCGATTCGATTCGATTCGAAAATATAAAATAAAAATTTAAATTTCGAGTTATTCGAATTATTCGAGTCAACTGGATAAGTAATTCAAGTTTCGAGTTCGAATTGAATTGAATTTTACAATTTGAATATCTCAAATAGTTCGAATAACATATTACTATAAATATTTTTTTGGTCCTGATCAAGTTTGACAATGAGCAAATTGATCTATCTCAACAAAAATTACAAAATAATTCAAAATATTTTTCGAAAATTTCAAAGTTTATATTTTTAAAAAATTATAACAAATTCTAAAAAAAATATAAAGAAATAAAAAAATTAGAATAATAATTTTGGGATCTAAATAAGTTAATTAATGATTAAGTTTATCATAATAAAGCATTATTATTATTATTTTGTTTTGAAAAAGTTTTCAAACATATATTGCTTCAAATTTATGTGCTCTAACATGGAATTAGTTATACTGTAATAAGATTTTAATTTAATATATTTAATTTTTTAATTCAACTCGAATTTCATTTTACTCGACTCGATTCGAAAAAAATTCAAATTGAATTAAGATGATAAGACAAGACTCGTTAACTCAATTAACTCAAAATTTTTTCACTCGATTTAATCGAATACTTACCCCTAAACTCAATAAAAAATCATCAGAGCGTTGCTCTGCTGTTTTGATTGTTATGCCTTTCATAGTATACACTAGATATATATTGCTTCCATATCTATACTGTATTTTTTTTTTATTCTTTTCATATTTTCTTTGTGATGACTGCATGATTTTGTTTAAAATTATATTCCCAGAAAACTTAATTTTCTTCTATATAAATTATTATCTAAAAAGGATGTTTGAGACACAAACCCAGGCAGCTGGGGGGACTCACTTCTAAACATTATCTTTTAAAAAAAATAAAGTAATTATAAACAGATAAAGTTGGCCATGTCATGATGAAATGGCAGAAACATTTTTATATCCACTTTACCCTAATCATCAAGAAACGTAATAACTTTTGGAAATATCTTTCTTATTAATTTCTCCAGTCCTCCTCTAATCCAAAATATTTGTCAAAATCCACCCCTACTTTTGAATAACTTTTTTCAAAGAAAAATCTGTACTTTAAAATATAATATGGGTCCTTGTAATTTTTATAAATTTAGAATTAATCTATATATAACTTCTCGCCTCCATGAAGCTGAAATCGCTAGTAATTGCTGGTCAGCCATATGATGGTGAATTTGTTTCCGGACCTTGTACATACCGCCCGTCACACTATAGGAGTAGGTCATGCTCGAAATCGTTAACTTAACCGCAAGAAGGGGGATGTCGAAAGCAGGGCTAGCGACTAGAGTGAAGTCATAACAAGCTGTTGGAACACCTCGTTTTTAGGGAGAGTTAATGCTTGTTAGATATTTTGGTTTGATACTACTTCACACACAAAAAAAAAAAAAGCGAGCTACGTCTAAATTAAATTTGGAGGTGGAAGCCTTCTTTAGTTTCTCAACGGTGAAGTAAGACCAAACCCGTGAGCTTTTGTTAAATTTATTGCTGTGACATTTTTAAATAAAAAGTTACTCAATTGATAGAAATATAATTAAAAAAACTAATATTATAATAAACCTAAACTTAATAAAATAATTTTAATAATGTTAACAATTAAACCTAAATTTTAAATTTTAAAATATAAAAAGAAAAATTTACAACAAATTTAAACTTTTTATCTTTACATTTAACATTAATTTATGGTACGTAGATGAGATGTTTGGTGAATGGTGTGACAAATAATACTATTATCATTCGACTCTATCAAGAAACAAAAGTTTTCTTTTTTTTTCAACCAATAATCGTATATATTTATGGTTAGCCTTTTGAGAATCCATACGTGTATTAGATTTGGTATGTTGGATTAGATTTTACTCCACTGATATTGTTGTTATTGTTTGGAGGAAGCGCGTTTTATCTTCCTGTTTAAGAGTTGAGAAGAGATTGTAAATAATTTTAAATTTTGTATAAAAAATAAAATATACAATTATATATATTAGATTATGATGATAATAACAAATGCGGGTTTATTGTAAGGTAAAGATATTTATATTCTTATTCAATTAAATTGGTATTTACTTTAGACTTAATCTGAAGGCTCACTCGAAAAATAAAAGAGTTTGGGCAAAAATATATATTCTAAAAATGAGACCTGTCGAGTAAGCTTTTTTGGCCCAAACCTGGCTAGGCCCGACCCGAATTTGGAAAAAAAAAAACTGTTGCTCTTTGCTACGGTTTTGGTGTCGTTTCACTATTATATTTTTTTATTTTTTTTTCAACTTGTTGAGAAATATTTATTTTAATATTTTTAGTGTATTTGATGTATTATATTTTTTAAAATTTATTGTCATATAAAAAAAATAAATTTAATACGAACTAAACTCAAATTTTAGTATTTTTATTAAGACTGAACCCGAGCCTAAAATATTTATTAAAATCTGTTTCGACTCATGATCACCTCTACTCATGACGTTAATTAAACCAAATACTATAAATAAAAATGTTTCCCACCTTCATTTTTTCCCATCCTTTAAACTCAAGAATATTATTAGATTTGTTGTTTCCAAGAGTAGAAATTATACAATGCATAGTTCAATCATAAATGAATCATTAATGAATATAGGAACAAAGTAGACTACTCCTCTCTCTTCTTTTTGTCAACAAAGCTATGGTAGAATCGAATTAAAATTTGTTGAACTGTTGCATCATAAGGAATTTGAGAATGAAATTTTTTTTTTAAAATAAAATTTTATGTCTTTTTCAAACGTATAAATAAATCATTTATTTTTTTTACAAAAATATGTGGAACAATATCAAAAGATTCGGTTGATAGCTTGAAAACGCGGGAAATTGATATCTACAAGTATAAGCATCGTTGATTACGCAGCCATGGATGTGATTGGCAGTCGTAAAACCAAATTCCGACAATTGTATTTAATAAGCATTCATTTATTATTATTTTTTTCACTTTTTTTTTTAATTAACACAAAACTATAACTACGTTATCTCTGGGTTTTTTTTTATTATATTTTTTTAAAAATTATTTCATTATATATATAACAAGCAGAGCATATGTGTGTTTTTTTTCTAGCAAGATATGTTATAAATAGAGACAAAATGAGTTGATGTATTGGCACAGGATTTGACGCGTATACGACCAACGGTGACGTTGCATGCTTCATTGGCAGACAGCTAGGGGAAATTATATGTAATAATAATTAATATAGAAAAATGAAGAAGCTAGGGTTTTTTTTTTTTTTTTTTTTTTTTTGGTTTTTTTATTACAGAGATAGCGTGTAAGGGGAAGTGTTTTTAGGGTTTTTTCTTTTCTTTTTTAACTCAGTGAAGACGCCATCGAAATCTTTCTTTCTTGTTCTTGTTCTTCTTAAATTCTTTTTTTTTTTTTTTGCTTTAAATTGTTGAGCGCCGCAAATGTTGTTTTAATAAATGAGCAAAGCCCCCACAAATTGAGAGAGACACCATTTTTGTAATAATAAATATTTTTTTTGGCAAATAACAGAATCTCATGCATAATCATCACATGAAGGATTCTTTTTTTCTTACTTCCCAATCTCAAAAGACCCACATATCCAGATTGGGTTTTCTTTTTTCTTCCTAATGGATTAAATTGCTGCCCCCACTCTTCATTATTCTGAAAATTGCAAAAAAAAAAAAAAAAAAAAGAAAGAAAGAAAGAAAGAAAGCTTTGATTTGATAAAGTTCACTTGGTAGGGAGTGGAACTTGACAGCTATTGTTCACCTAAATTTATTTGTAAAAAAATCACTGAATCATTGGCTTTCAAGCTGTTGTTTTCAACCCCTCTCTAGTCCCCCCGCCCTATTTTCAGGTTAAGGTTAAACTAAAAGCACTTAAAAACTGTTGAAAACTCAACCCTTTTTTTTTATTGAAGTTAGACACAGTTTTTTATCCCTAATAATTAAGCTGGAGATTTTCCCTCTTGAGATATCTACCTGTATGCTTTCATTCCATGTTCAATAATGGAGAAAGAGAAAGTTTAAATCGTGTAGGAGAAGGGGAAAGCTATCAGATTCAACACTAGCAGCTGCCAAAGTTGCTGTCACCGTACTCATAATAATCCCAATGAACCAAATGATAATACTTAGTTTTAAATTTTTAAAAATAAATCCATTTAGATGTGTTGAGGGATTGGTTGAAGCCGTTATCTGCTAAGCAATCAATTGAATTTTTTAACAGAGGTATTAATTTCGGGATTTTTATACTTGGTTTTATTTTTGAGTTTTTGTCTCTCGTTTTAAATCTCACCAAAATTCAATTGGACTCTAGCAAAATATTTCCGTTCGAGGGTCTAATAGATTCCTCAACAGACTATACTTCAAATAGATGAAAAAATAGATAGTATAATTATATATGTCCGTGAAGTTTAAGCTAAGAAAGATCATTAGCCTACACTGATCTTCTTCTGTCAGCTTTCTTTTCATTTTCTGAGAAAATGAACTCTCCGTATCAGGGAAAAAAACATTACACGACCCCTAAAAAAGATGACATGTTAGATGGTTTTAAGTTTACCTGTTGTTCAAAGACAGGAGACGCGTGTCCTTGTAATGCTTGGTTGTCGACATTGACAAATAATAAAAATGTTTTTTTTTTTTTCTTTTTATCACAAGCAAAATATATCAATCAATGCGAGATTCTATGTAAAAATGGCCTATCAAAAAAGAGTAAAGAAGCATCTGCAATGAAGGTGGGGGCGGGGCCATAATAGATTATGCTCTTAGCTTAATAACATCTGCAGCTCCTTGATTGCACTTTGGATTGAACTCTGGGATCCATACCCTAATCTAAAACCAAAACTAATGGCCGAAAATTACCCCCCATTATTTTTTTTTTTGTTTCTTACACCGCATTAGTGTTTTGTCTTTGGTAGATAGCTCATCATCTGAACTAACCTACTTCAATCAAACCCAACTTCTTGCCATTGCAATTGATTTTCTTCTACTCAAGCAATTAATCTCATTGTTAGATTCATCAAACACCTTGAGTGTTTAATCACATTTTTAGACCATGAGCATTGAACCCAAGTTTTAGTCAAGTCCGTTCATCCAAGTCGGATCTAACAAGTTTAAAACTACGTGTCGTGAGATATCTATAACAGTTTCTCCTATTTTTAGATTGAAAGGTCTGGTTATATACGAGTGTCATTAGATAGCTATCAGAAGTGTTGTACCGTTGGATAACACCTTTGACTGTGTAAAACAGTGGAGAGTAAACATGATATTACATCAGCGAAGCCACTCAAATAAACAAAACAATTGCCAATTACAACTCAGTCAATCCAGGATCTATGATTACTACAGGTTTGATGTTGTACACCTTTTTGTACAAGCTTGTAAGCTCGCCTAGCACTTTAAAACCTTTCTCTCGAAATTTGTATAAACTCCTCTCTCGAATAGTCAATTATGCTCCAAATGCATCAATTGGAAACTCGTTTTTCTTTTTATACAAATAAGATTAAACAAAAGCGATTAAACTAGCCCCTCTATTTATTGGGGATCTTCCAAAATGTGTGTACCAAGTCTTCTATCACAAATCATCTTAGTTAAATCATTTGTGATTTTGTTTTCAAATGTGTCATTGTATTGAAAAAAATTCAGTTTAAAAACGATTTTTTGTGATAGAGAGATAAAATTAAAGTTTTAAAAACCAATTCAGTTTGTGATATTTATAACAATGGTTTTTTTTCTTGAAAAGTACTTTTGCTTTGTGTAGATGAATCCTAGAGTTTCCTGGCTTTCAACCAAACGACCTTCTCCACTATTCTTATACCACGAATTACTTCGAGTGTAGGCTCGAATAATCATGAATCAAACACAAAATTAGAAACAATTTCTTACTTTCAGTAAGAAAGTAATTCTCTCTCAATAAAAGACAGTAGAACTGTTATTCCCATAAAATAGAATTTATACCTAGAAAATAAATTTCTCATTAATTTTGGGCAAAATAACAATATCTCAAAGTTGTATGTTTTTTTTAGCCCTACCAATAAATAGGGAGAAATAAGAGAATCTTATCTGAATTATTAGAATACAAATAATACTTATCTAATAGAAAAACCAGTCCCCTAGTTCAACCAGGAGAGAGGGGTTTGGGGCCTCTCCTGTATTGGATACAATTATATGTGCTTCATGTACTTTTAATCCAACTAGTACATGTTTTTCTATTTCCCAAAATAAATATTATTTATTAAATTATTTTAAATTAATTAATTTTTCATTTAAATAATTTTTCACAACTCAATTCTAATTATGTTAAAATCATGACAATTTTACTGTAAAAGAATCTATAAGAAAATATATTTAATTTCCAAATTCAACGAATTCTTAATGACCAATTAATTTAATTCCATTTTTGAACTTAAATTAGTTAATTAAATAATAATTCGGAAAACTTAAATTAATTCTCTGGTCATTTTCATAATTAGTGAGAAACCACATTCATTTTCGAATGTATCTCATTTCTCTAACATTATCATTTCCATCCATTTTTGTTCATTTGATTCTACATGGAATTTATTTCTAGTTTCAACAAGCTAGCGGAGGGACCAATTGAACATATGTAATTAGGGTTCAAATAATTTCTAATTAAGTTACAGTTTTTTGCCTATTAATTATAAACTCATTGATGCGTTGCGAAACTAATTAAAATTTGACTAAAGCAAGTGCACCTATCAATTAATAATATAACTATTGTGAGCAAAGATATCGTTCCCCTGAAGACTAAAAGTACTAGTAATTACTATTATTTAATTGAATAAATTGAGTGATTGATTAAAAACTAAAATTAACTAAATTAATTAACTAACAAACACGACAAAGAATAAATCAAGAAAATAATCGAGTAAATAACCAAGAAGCGAAACAATACCCAGGAAAGAATTCACCTAAATTTCATCTGTCACTATCAATCTAAATTATACAATTTCTTTACTTAGTATGTTGATCTGTAGAAATTCCTAAATTATGTTAATATCTCTTTTGAGAATAACAGCAACTGACTCTAGGTTGATTAATTGAATTTTCTTTCTAATTAAAACTCCTATTATCGCATTAACTCATAATATGGATCCCCTATTAGATTTGACTCTAATCCAGTAGATTTAAGTCATTCTGTTTCTAGGATTGCATGCAACTCCACTGAATTACGCAAGATCTACTCTTAAACAAGATCTATTCCTACTCCAATTTAAGCACATCAAACATGGATCAATAATCTATTATTATCAAACTAAGAATTAAACACACATAATTGAGAACAAGATCTAAGTATTTATTACGTAAAATAAAAATCAAAAGACAAAATTCATCATCATCTCCCATAGGTATTTAGAAAATTAGTTCATGCTTGAAAATAAAAACATCCAAAACACAGTATAACTGAAAGAAACAAAGAAACTCATGATAATCTCCTAAAAAATCAATTGAGAATCTTCAATCTCAACAGAAATCTACTTTAGAATCTACTTCAATTGTGTTTTTCGAGTTTTTTTTAATATTCTATGACAACTCACTTCTATCTTCTTATTTTTGTCATATATACATCTTATAATGCTCGAAAAACCTAAAAATCGTGATTTTCCTCAGTTTAAAATGCAAATCCACAAAATTGACACAACTTACCACATGGCCATATGGTAGCCTGTGTGGGTCACACGGCTGTATAGCCAAGCCGTGTGGAATAGGTCAAACCTTGTGGCTCATGTAGTTTGTTTTAATTTTTTGATTTTCGTTCCTATTGATCCCAAGTGCTTTATAAAACATAAAAAATGAATTTAAAAGATTAGGAGCATAAAATTCACAATTAACATCGAATTATCAACTAAAAACGCATTAAGAATAAGGTTAAAATATGTTACTTTTAACATTTATCAAATGTTCTCACACTTAAGTGTTTGTTTGTCCTCAAGCAAAATCCTCAACCCATTCAGGCGATTACATGTGATATAACTAGTAAATATGTTCCTCCTCATGTTAACATATTTTACTGCCTAAGAGGAATTATGCTTACTTGTTTTTTGGTACAAGTAGCTACAGGATTTGCTATGACTTTTTACTATCGTCCAACCGTTACTGAGGCTTTTGCTTTTGTTCAATATATAATGACTAAAGCTAACTTTGGTTGGTTAATCTGATCGGCCCACATTTGAGTTAACTTTCCTCAATTAATTATTTTCACTGATAATATCCTAGGATAATCCACAAATAATCATGCATTGAAAATTCAAACTAAAATGACACTAAAGAATAAAAGCAATATAAGTAAAAAAAGTTAAAGCACAAAAAAAGAAAAAAAAAACATAGGCGTCTCTACTATCTTAATAATTACCTGAAATCCAAACTCAACAAGAATTAACACTTTCACTAAGATTCACTCAAAACACTTAAAGTGTTTAACGTTCAAGTAATTTGCACTGAAAAGTCAAACGAGAAATATTATTACCATAAGTTTGCTTGAAAATCAAATCTCCACCACTAAAGAAATGAGATGGCACACCAATCAAGAGGTCTTTACAAGGTTGTACTGGAACTTAGGTTAAGGGTATGAAAATGTCATAAAAATTGGTTACAATCGAGTGTTAAGTTGATAAGTTAGCAAACTAGAAACAAATCAGTTACTGAATTAAAAGAATTTACATCAATAAGAAATAAAGAATGAAAACTAGGTTTTTAACAGAATATGAAACTAACGATTCAAGCAAAATCAATTCTTTTTCCTTTTTATATATTTTTTCTTTTTCTTTGAAAGTAAAGCAAAATTCAGCAATGCAACATATTCAGGCAACTAACCAAATCAAACCTCGACAAAAAAGGAGTCAATAGGAAAAAATAATTTACAACATTGATATGGGTTATGGGTTAACATTAAGATCAACGAGGATTACTACGGAATAATACAATAGGTAAGATACTTAAATGTTAGGTGGGTTAAATCCTAAGTGTCTCTATCATCTCAGTATATCAAATCAATAATGTGGTCTCGACATGTGTAACCGAAGCAATTTCTAAAATAACAAATCAAGTTGACATACTCATAACTAAAAATAAAATGAGCACGAAAACAATATATGCTCTATAGGCTCAAAAGTTCACAAAAAATTATGGTTTTGATATCAAACTTGTAAATTTAAAATTTCAAAATAATTCTTCAGTTCATGGAGACAACGTAAAACAATAATTTTTGAAAAATGGCTTATCATGCTTTACTCTCTTTGTTGTAAAGTATAAATAAAAAAATGCATAAAAAATCCACAAATTAATCTCAAAACAAAATCACTAAAAACTCTAAATTATAAAAAAAATTAACTTTAATGATAGGTTTGAGAAAATTACTTAAACACAAACAACAATTCAAAAACGTTATCGCATAAACATATAACATCCTCCTTACACTTAATATGTATATTATCCTCAATGTAAAAACAAATATAAACCAATAAGAAAAATATCATAAATGGGGAATGGAATTGAATCTGCCCTGAAATTGGATGATTTCACCTGAATAGTGAAATCTGAAATCGTAGGAGATTCTAAATGAAGTACATGTTTCCAAACACACTAAAAAGTAGATAAACAAAAATAAATAAGTTAAAGAGATACAAAATATTAAAAAAAAACAACCAACAAAATAATAAAAATAAAGTGCATAGTAAAACAAAACAAAACATATAAATCCAAAAAATAAAATAAAAGTACAAATAGAAAAATAAATAAAACATAAAACTAAATAAAATCTAAAAATTCAAAATACAATAACCAAAAATTTATTGCTATTTTAATAACCAACTCAGCAGAATAAAAATAAAAAAAATACTAATAATGATAATAAAACTAATATAATAATAAATAAAATAAACTAAAAATTTGACTAAAGCAAGTGCACCTATCAATTAATAGTATAACTACGGTGAGCAAAGATATCGTTCCCACGAAGACTAAAAGAACTATTAATTACCGTCTTTCTATTATTTATCTAAATAAATCGAATAATTGATTAAAAACTAAAATTGACTAAATTAATTAACTAACAAACACAACAAAGAACAAATCAAGAAAACAATTGCATAATAACCAAGAAGCGAAACAATACCCAAGAAAGAATTCACCTAAATTTCATCTGTCACAATCAATATAAATTACGCAATTTCTTTACTTAGTATCTTAATCTGTAAAAATCCCTAAATTATGCTAATATTTCTTTTGAGAATAAGAGCAACTGACTCTAGGTTGATTTGTAACACCTCAAACTCGGCCTAGAAGTATAGACCGAATTCGGAATGCTACATTGATCACCGAAGTGATCGGAAGAAAATTCTACAAAAATTCACCCTTTATTACTTAAGAACATTTCTGAAAACCTTTATTCCATTTTCCCAAAACACATATTTTATTACGAATCCAAAAACATATAAACGTTTAAAATTCCGTCCGCAAGTTTAACAGAATAACTGTACGAATAAAGTTTAAAATCGAAATTATACCACAGTCTTTTAAAACTTTACATTTCAACTTAAACCAAAGAGCATTTAAAAACCGAAATAAAACTTATAGTTTATTTCCTCCAAAACTGTCCGAGACCTCTGCGTACTAAGCCCATCAACAGTGTAGTAGGCCAATTTTGGGCCACCCCCAAGCCACAACCCAATTACAATTAAAGCCCTTACCCAACACCTAACCCAACTAAATAACCCCAATTACCCTTAACCCATTTAAACCAACCCATACCCGGAGCCCAATAACCTAACTACCCATAAACCAATAAAATTAAACCCAATACCCTTACAACCAGACCCAAACCCCAGAACCCAGGGGCCCAATCATAAACCCAAATACATTTTAAACCCAACAGCCCAATACCCTAACCCTAAGCTAACCACCGAAACCCTAGCCACCTATTCCCCTCCCCACTTGCGCCGCAACCTTCTTCTGACACCACGCCACCGACGTCAGCCCACCGGCCACCAACTCTGCAGCACCGCTCAACTGCTCCTGCAAGCACACGCAAACAATAAACAAATAAGATGAAAAAGGGTTATAAAACCCGAATCAGAATGTAAAAAAGGGGAGAGGGGGGATTTTTCGAATGAAAAAAGAAAAGTGTTCTTAAAAATACAAAAAATCAAAAAAGAAAAGTAGGCTATTCTACATCCATACAAACAACAGATTTTAAAACAAAGAAATCAGTTCAAATCGAAGGAAGAAAAATAGTGAGCAATAAGCAGTCTAAGGTATCCAACATTTTCTTTTTCATACGCGCATCCATACATTCATATATACACAAATATTTCGTTTTTTTTATACACATATATATATAAAAATAAAGAACGAATAAAAAAATAAAAAAAACTAAAAATACCTTTTTTGAAATACGACGGCGACGGTGGCCTTCCGGACCGGATTTTGGACTTAGTCCAGAGAAAATGAGCCCTCCTTTTTTTGTTTTTTTCCTCAGCAGGCAGAAATGAAAATTTTTCAACATTTTTTAACTTTTATAGGGGTCTGGAACGACCCTACGCGCTAGGATCTGCGTGTTTTTAATGGGAGGGACTAATTGCGCTTTCAGCCCCTCCGCTTTCTTATGGTTTTACAATCAGATTTACTGTGTTTTGTAATCTAGCTCTTTAATTTGTTGCGTTTTCCAATCTGGTCCCTATGTATATGCTGCGTTTTGGTGAGAAGGGGTAATTGCTGCTTTGATCCTCCTAGGTCATGCGTGTTTTGCATTTAAATCCTTCTTCTTTATTTCTTTTTAAAATCGCCCCAAACTTTCATTTTTCTTTCGATTTTGGTCCTTTTTGTTTGAGTTTTATATTATTTTTGTTATTTTATTTAATTTTAAATATTGGTAATTATTATATATATTATTGTTATACTGGCTATTATTTTTCTACTGTACATAGATGCTTTTAACATGTATTTATATTATCTTTATCATATTAGTATTATCATTATTATTTTATATTATTGTTATTATATTAGTATTATTGTTAATATTATATTTTTGCCATTATATCTATTATTATTTTCAATACTCTTCAGCAAATTTTTTTATTTCATTACAATTTTTCTTTCCACATTCTATTATTATATTAACGTTTATACGTATATATATAGGTATTTATGTAGTGTATTAATAGTTTTTACTTCTAATATATGTATATGTATGTTACGAAACTATCTTACCACTATATTATATATATGTATGTATATATATATTTCATACTATTATTTATATAAGCTTTTAATACCGTATTTTATTATTATATACGTGCATTAATATTATTAGTTATGTATCATTTTACAATTATAGTATTTTCCTAACACCATATTATATATATTATTATTATATTTATTTTTATCCTTATTACACTTATAGGCAATATTAGTACATATACTTTATTCTGTGTGTATATATATACATATATTTTTTTTTATATAATATCATTCCTATATATCATTGTATTATTTATTGTACTTATTATTTTCATTATTATAACTTATTATCTTATTTTTATATTATTATGAATATATTTTATATATATGTCATGTACATACATTTTTCAATATCTATTTTATATATAGGTATATATTATATATGTATTTTAACATTACTAGTTACAGTTTTACTATTTTAGGTATATACTTCAAACATTTTATATCGTATATCTCTCACCCTATTACTATTACCATTTATATATATATATATATATATATATATATATATATATATATATATATATTACATGCTCTTAATACCATTATTATGTATATACATTCATGATTTGTCTTTATTTCTTTTGCAAATGTCATTGTTATTGTTATTCGAATGTTCTAGTATCCCATGTTGATATTTTTATTATAATGTCATTATTTGCATCATTTATTTATTTTAAATTCTTACTTTTGGAATCTTTTTCTAATTAATTTCAATACATAAGGTAATACATCGATTTAACACCATGTCGTCGATTTCATCGCTATGTTGGGTGAACACCAATCGACTCGTGTTGAGACGGTATATCATTCTCAAAAATCCTAAATTGAAAATTTCTCGTCTTCTTTTAATCGGATCATGACTAAACGTTACATTGAACTCGTATTTTTGAAAATTAAGACAACACATGTTTATGAGATACCAATTTTGGGCGTCGCGAGGGTGCTAATACCTTCCTCGCGCGTAACCGACTCCCGAACCCTACTCTTTCTCCGGATTTAAACGTATACCTAAACTCAGCCTTCTTTTCATTTAAAAAAAAAACAAAAGAATCTAATAGGTGTCCGATCACACCCTAAAAAGATCGGTGGCGACTCCCTGTTTATTTTAAAAATCAAACGTCAGCTTTCAAGTTTTTTAATAAATCGCTACAATTAGCGACCCGAAACCAAAAATTTTTACGTCGCTACAAACAGAATCCAGAACTGTACCTGAAAGGGAAAACAGAAGAGGGGGTGAACTACTCGAGCTCAGTGTGAAATCAAACCAGTTAAACTACAGAAGCAGAAACAAGGAACTAGAAGCAGTTCAGAAGTAGAACATACTTATAGACAGATGATAGTTGAGCGATTTTGCCCAAAATCAAACACACACCATATGTACTTTACAGTCATATGGGTCAATCAGACACACACAATCTCACGTACCATTGAACCACGATGCGCGATAATCCTCAAACGATCCACAATAACTATCCAATCAGACGATCGCGATCAAAGTCTACAAAATTCTCATAGGCACAAGTGCCTTTCAATCGAACAGTCAATTAGACATTTTAGTTGAACAACAATATGATGCATATGAATGCAATTGAGTTACGAGAAACCCACCCATCTAGCCAACACACCTCTCCGTCCTCCATCACTCCTTATAAGAGCTTTAAGCTTTCCCACCAATCACTCTACTCAAGACCTTGTAAGGCCCATCTAACCCTGCACTCCAACTGATGTCATCCTGAATTGCCTGGCAACGATTGTTATCAGGTTTGTCCATGACCCTCAGGGTATTGGGACTAATAATATGCAGATAGACTGCCAGTCATGTATGTTACGCAGCAAAGCTAGCGTATAAGCTGTACTGTGCAATGCGGTAAACCGCAATACAGACATGTAGTATGAACTGCCAGATCAGATAATAGTACGTAGCGTAGCTAACGTACATGCGGTACAGTGCAATGCGGTAAACCGCTATACCGTTAGGTTGCAGCAAAATTGCCTGTTCAGTCAATGATACACGCGATCTTGGCGTATGTCTTTGCATGCGGTGCGATCGCAATCGCGGTAGTCTGCAGATCTGATCAAATTGTCCATGACCCTTACGGTATTGGGACTGCCCATGACCCTCTAGGTATTAGGGGCTAATAACCAACAGATTAGCTGCCAGTTTAGTTCAGTCAATCTTCCTTCTCTTCAAAAATCCCGCCCAAAATAGTTTATGCATATGTATATATGTATGCAGTCAGATGTACACAATCAGTATACCAGTCTCAAATAATTAATCAGAAGCAGACATTCACATCCAATCAGTTAGTTACAGAATCAGTCTTGATTACACTCGTAACTCGAATTCAATAGCAATTATAAAATAAGCTCGGATATCAATGACACGTATTCAAATAGTTAGACAGAACTAGTTACACACACACTCACCCAGCTAACCGGGTTCAGAATCAAACATGTCACATAACCAATCACAATTAACATATTATCCAAACTTAGATCAGCGTCTTAAATACCCTCATTAGAGCTCAGTCGAGGGTTGGAACCCACAGAGTTACGATCAAACTTAAATTTGACCTAAAATCATTATTAGGCAAGATAGGGGCACACACCTGTGTACTCCGACCATGTGGAGCAATCCAGGCCGTATAGGAGTCCAAACACCCATGTGAAGGGTAACACACAGCTATGTGACAGAGGCACATACCCATGTGAAGCAGGGACACGACCATGTAAACAAGCCGTGTAACTCACTGTCCAATTTCGCTAAAATAAGGTGCAGGGTAGACACGATCATGTGAGGGTCTCACAAGCCCTTGTGCCATCAGACACGACGTGTGTTCCAAAACACACGCCCGTGTAGGATCCTTAATCCCCAAATCAGCCACACAGCCATGTGGCTAGGCCGTGTGACTCCAAATCTCAAATCCCTAATTCCCAAACTCACACACTCATGTGCCCAAGGGACATGGCCGTGTGAATTCCAACAAAATCCCCAAATCAACCGGACGCCCGTGTGGTACCAAATTTGGCTTGAAACCCTAGTGCCCAAATCCACACGGCTGTGTGCCTCGACACACGCCCGTGTGGTTGTCGAGGAGGTCACGAAGTGATGCGAGCGCACCTAGCGAATCCCGTCAGTCAAGTCTCCTTAGTCGAGCCTTGCATAGTGGGCAAGTCGATCCCGATTCGTTTCCACTCCACGAGCTCACCAGTTCAAATTCACTCATTTGAGCTCGAATCACCAATACTTTAGTCTTTAATTATGCCTTGTTTAATTAAATGCATTTTTAGTTAATGTCATGCATTATTGATCTACATATTTTAATTATGACATGCATTATGTGTTCTGCATTTAATAAAGCCATGCATTATGTAACTCCCATGTTAGTTTAAGTCAGTTTCATTAAATTAAGTCTTACATTAAGTAACTCATTTGTTCATTTAGTTTGCATTTTAAAACCATGCATTTAAGCATCTTAGTTTAATAAATGAGTTGCTGGGCATTTATTCAACTCATCTTAGTTTAATTCTTAAACTTTATTTAATAACTGTTGCTCTTAATTAATCTAGTTCCTAGGATTATTTATTGATGCATGAGTTAAAGTTCATTTAATAATGCTTCTCTTAATTAAACTAGTTGCTGGAATAAATGATGCATAAATGTTAGTTCATTTATTTAAGTTAGTTGTTAATTTGTTTTAGTCTTAATAATTGAATCAATGTGTCAGTTACATGTGTTAATTGCAGGTGACTTTTCAGCTCACATCCATTACATTTAAAGGTTGTTATGCATTCAATAAGGTGACTTTTCAAGAGATTTCGGTTACAAAGCAAGAGGGCTGTTATAAAGAAGGTTTATACATCATTTAAAGGAGGTTTAAGAAGTATTTTATCATCCAAATTAATTTTGGCAGCAACCTTTCCACTACCAGCCGTTTTTGCCTTTTCAAAGGTTATTTCAAGCATTCAAACATCATTAAGAAGCTGATTAAGAAGATGGTGTCCATTCGGCTGACATAGGGCTAACTCAAGAGTCATTTTTCAAGCACTTAAAGTCATTCATTCAACTGAATTAAAGTGAATTCAAGGATAGAGTTATTTGGCTCAAGAATGTGAAAAGACTTGAGTTAAATTTCATCTTTTAATTGGCACATTAAGTTGAATGTTTGTGACCATTCAGCTAGCCTATTTTAGCACTATAAATAGGTGAAATCAGTCTTTGTAAGGAGATCTTTTTTTGCTTAGTTTAAAAACACTATTGAACTTATATGAAATTTGTGAGATTTCTTTCTTTCATATTTCATTGAAGAACTCGTTGGCTTATCTAGGTCACTAGTGGCGTCAACCTACCTTCTTCTTTATCCTGAACTTTTCACTATCAAATAGTGTGGCGTTCACCCTTATACCAAGGTTCCTACTTTGCTAAGTAGCGGGTCGAGGTTCTCCTATTCTCTATCCGACCACCTTGAAAACTTATAAGCATTTGGGTCAATATTTTCTAATATTGGTCTGTGTTTGTTTTTGAGATCATTTCCATTCCATTCCATTTCATTCCATCCTTTCGTTTCATCATAATTGAACCATCAATTCACTTCACATCTGTTGTTTGTTATCCAATTACTATATTTATTTCCATCTTTTATTATTTTTCTATAACCGAACTTACATAAACTTCACACCCATAAACCCATCTTTGAACCCTTCTTACATAGCTTCCGCTATTATTCACTTAAAACATCCTTTGAACAAACCGAACGATACTTTTTCGTAGACGATTGGGCAAACTCGCATACGACTCGACTCACCCCGAGGCGAATCGTATCACGAAGCCACCCTCAAAATAGCCCGAAACCACTATTTAAGCCACCAGAACCATCCCTAATCTTTGCCCTATCAAAGTATATCAGAAAGTGGCGATTTCTCATCACTTCCATCGGCTAAAAAATCAAAATCAAAGGCTTAACGCATACCCAAAAGATGCCGAATCAACAGTTTACAAAATAAAAGAGGAAGTAGAATAGACAGAGTTAAATCCTACACCTGTTGCGTGGTCGGAGGTGACGACGGAGAATGACAATCCCGAAGCCAAAAGCCAAAATCGATTCTTTTGAATATTATTATTATCAAGAGCAAAAAAAAAAAAATGAAGAAGCAGCAGAGACAAAGAAAATGGGGAACATGAATACCAAAAACAAAAAGAATCAAAATAGAAATAGAAAATAATTTTAAAACAAATATTTAATAAAATAAAACGATAAAAATACTAACTTAAAGCCAGGCAAAATAAAATGTTCCAACATACACACACAATACTCGAACCCACGACCTCTAACATAATAACAGTCCACTCATCCACAAGACCAGTAGGCCCATTTTTGACACTAAATTGCACAACTTAACTCATGTGTGCAACCTCCTCGCTGTCCCTAAGCTTAGTAACCCAAAATTTTTAAGCCCAAAATTTCAGGGTGTTACATTATTAATTGAGATTTCTTTCCAATTAAAACCCCTATTATCGCATTAGCTCATACTATAGATCCCCCTATTGGATTTGACTCTAATTCGCTAGATTTATGTTGTCCTATTTCTAGGATTGCATGCAACTCCACTCAATTACGCAATATCTACTCTTAAACAGGGTATATTCCTCCTCTGATTTAAGCACATCAAACATGGACCAATAATCTAGAATTATCAAATCAAGAATTAAATAAACATAACTGATAACAAGATCTAAGTATTTATTGCATAAAATAAAAATCATAAGACAGAATTCATCATAGGGTTCATCTCCTGTAGGTATTTAGAAAATTAGTTCATGCTAGAAAATAAAAACATCCAAAACACAGTATAATCGAAAGAAACAAAGAAACTCATGATAATCTCCTAAGAAATCAAATGGGAATCTTCAATCTTGACAGAAATCTACTTCAAAATCGGCTTCAGTTGTGTTTTTCGAGTTGTTTTCTTGATTATTCTATTATGACTCACTCCTATCTTCTTATTTTTTTCATATATACGTCTTAGAATGTTTGAAAAACCTAAAAATCAAAATTTCATTCAATTCAGAGTGCAAATCTACGAAATCAACACGGCTTACCACATGGCCATGTGGTAGCCCATGTGCGTCACACGACCGTATGGTTAGGTCGTGTGGAATGGTCAGCCAATGTGGCTTATATAGCTTGTTTTTATTTTTTATTTTTGCTCATTTTGATTTCAAGGGCGCTATAAAGCATAAAAGCATGATTTTAAAGGATTAGGAGCATAAAATTCACAATTAATATCAAATAATCATCCAAAAATGCATTAAGAATGAGGTTAATACGCTACTTTTAGTGCTTTTCGCTTATTTAGTCACGAAGTCATTTCACTATAGTATCGTGACTGAACTTTCTCGAATTACATACCATTACGAAAGCTACTCGATCAGTGCTCATCCAATGACTCTGTCATAACTGTGTTACCCTCATAGGATGTCCTTAATCTCTTTGGGATAAATATGTTCTCCCAATATTATCATACTTTATCTCATGGTAATCATTACATATTCCTTCATGAAAAGTCAATTACTATCAAATAATAATTAAGCCATTTAACACAAAGACAAATGACCCATGACCACGTTTACTTTTAATCTATCATGTAATGCTAATGAGATGATATCATTTACCCATTTCTTAGGTTATGAATTATACTATTGTGAATGATGCTACATACTGTAGAAGTCGTATACTCAATGCGCCAGCTTTCGGTTACTTACCTATTTGAACTCAGACTTTTACTTACATTAAAATATACGAATCACACATACATAGTCCATTATCCACTCAGGATTAAGGTATGCTACACTATTAAGGTCACAAGTGAATAAATATATAAACGAATTTAGAATCTATTTTAATTGGGTCTTGTTCGATGTACTATCAATCCAATCAATCACATCTATACCTCTATTTTCTAGAAGTGATCTATTCCAATGCTCAAGACAAAGCATTTCCGCAATTGGGCTTAATAGATGACATATTAGTATTTCAATCGGTTTGTTCATTTTCAATTCAACTAAAGACATGTTTAGGTTCATCTACTAATACATTTTTCTGTATTACGATCCGATCACGTAATCTCGCTCTGTGTTAATTAAACATTAGATAACCAATAAGCCAATATTTGCTTTCATTTTTATTTGCGTGCAAAAACCATTAAGGATAATATATAAAGAGTATTAACGTAATTTATGGATAATTTTATTAAGCCAATCTATTCGAAAAAAATACAAGTATACAAACAGATATTTTGCACTTAGGACACCAGATCCAAAGTCTCCTACTTGCTCTAATGAAGTAGATGAGTCATATTTTGCATTCTCATGCTCTCCACATGTTTTTCAAAACTCTTAAGTCATAAACTCTTGGTAAACGGGTTCGCAAGGTTGTCCTCTAATACGACTGTACAAACCCAATTTCACCTGGCCCACTAAAAACCCATTAACCCAAACCCAATTTCAAAACAAACCCAAAATTAATTTTAACCTAACCCAGTCAGCCTAATACCTAAAATAAAAAAAAAAAAACTAAAGCCCAACCTAAAACAGACCCAAACCCCAAGCTGGCCCAACTAGCCCAAATTTAGAGTTTTAAAATTTGAAACCCTAAATCACCTAATCAACCCCTAGCGCCGCCAACATCCCATCAACCCATGCCAGTCACCTACTCCACCTGCCCCCACCGCCACTGTGCCACCGCTCCACTTGCACCTGCAAAATTAAAGGAAGAGAGGAGACAGATAATGATAAAAAAATATAGAGCATGTAACTTGACTTTAAAAGCCAGGGCCGAAATCAGAAAGAGGATTCGGCATTTTCTCTTAGCAAATACAAAAACATTTGACAACTCTTTTAGATCTACGCACATACAAAAGAAGTGATCTCAGTAATAACAAATCAGGAGAATAATACCAGATCGGAGACTCAAAATACCAAAATCAAAAACCACAAAAAAACCGAAGGTGATATTATTTATTTTCTTTTTTTTCTTTTTTCTTTTCTTTCTATTTTTGAATTTAATCTCACACATATATACATGCATCATAAGCGCATAAAAAAATACAAAAAAATATATATATACCTTCGAGTTTAGGCCACCGCGCGATGGCGTCGACGGCGGAGGCTAGCCGAATTTGTGGCCTGAAATCGGACCACCCAGAGAGAATTCAAAGTAGAGCTGATCATGGGCTGGGCGGCCCGGCCCGTCCCGAAGGCCCGCCCAAAAAATGGGAGGGTTTGGGTAGAAATATAGGCCCGAAAAATGGGCTTGGGCAAAAAAACGAGGCCCGCTTAGAAAACGGGCCGGGCCTCGGGTAAGAGTTTTTTGGTCCGGACCCGGCCCGAATTATATATTAATATATATTTATTTTATTTTATTTTAAATTTTGAATATAACTATTTTTTATTATATTGTTAATTTGTGTATTGTTTTAAAAATTATTTTAGTATTATTTTTATTTATTTTAATATTTGTTTTTATGTTTTTAAATATATTTGATTTATTATATTTTTAAATTTTTTTATTTAATGAAATAAGAAAAAAAAATTTAATATGGGCCGAGCTCGGGCTTAGTAATTTTATTTCGGGCCAGGCTTGAGCAAAAATTTAGGCCCATATTTCAGGCCGGGCCGGGCCCGGACCTAGTAGACGGCCTAAAATTTTGTCTGGGCCCAGCCCGGCCCATGATCACCTCTAATTCAAAGCTTCTCTCATTTTTTTTATAAAATCTGAATGAAATGAATTTTTTTTTTTTAAAATTTACTTTTATAAGCGAACTAAACGACGTCGTTTAGGGCCTTTTCAGTGGCCTCAAAATGACGCTGTTTCAAGCTTCAACCCGCGAGCGACCCAACCCAATCTTAATAATAATCTTATTTTCCTTATTATTATTATTATTATTATTACTATTACTCTTTATTATCATTGTTATTATTTTTATTCTTATTGCTATTACTTTTATTACTAACATTACTATTGTTATATTTAGTATTATTCTTACTTTTATTATAACTACTACTGTTATTATTATAGTTTTTTTTTATATCTACATTTTTACATAATATATTGATTTTATTTTATTATTTATTCGTTTGTGCTTTTATGAAATTTTAAATTTTTTTTTATTATTATTTTGTATCAACTTATTTATTTATACCATTATTATTATTTTTTTATCATTTTTTTACTTAAATTACAAGTTTGTTTACACATTTTTCATAACATTTATTATTATCATTATTATTACTATACTTTTACCTATTACTTTTTAAATACACTTATTTTTTTCTCACTCACATTATATATTATTTATTTATAGATACACATACACATACACACACATACACACACACACACACACACACATATATATATATATATATATATATATATATATATATATATATATCGTTCTAAATTTAAAAAAAAAATACTTATTACTTGCATTATTACTATTAATATTATTATTATCTCTACTATTACTATCATTTTTAGTTTTGCATGATATTTATTTATTTACTACTATTTTCTTTATTTTCAAATACTTTTAACTTATTTATTATTCCTCTCTTATTTCTTTTAGCTAATTTGTTTCATTTTATTTTTGCTTTTATCGCTATTGTTCACATTTGCTTTTATATTCATTCTGTCATACCTGTCAATACCGAAATTTGTATTCGTTTACGTATCCTTTATCTTATTATTACAAGCTTATGTTGTATTAACCTTTTCTCGACAAAAATAACAATTTTTCATAAAAGCGATACTCCGTGTTTGGAATTTCGAGAAAATCGTGCCCTAACTTACTGGGTTTCGATTTTTCTCATTTAACCTACTTCACGGAATATTCTTTTAGATCACAATACGAGTTTTGAATAAAATGCTTATTTTCGGAGATGCGAGGTGTGGTGCCCTAACTTACCGGGTATGACATTTTGTTACCTCAAAATAAGATTTTTCGAAAATAAAGGCAATACTCGGTGTTTAGAAATTCCAGGAAACGTGCCCTAACTTACTGGGTTTCGATTTCTCTCGTTCACTCTAACTAACCGAATATCCTTTTAAAAGGAGTTAAAATATATTAATTTTAAATAGAAGGCAAGCTCAGTCTCAAAGTTCGAGATGTCGTGTCCTAACTTGCTAGGCATGATATTTTATTACTTCGGGATGAGAGAGTCCTTAACATTCGTTTTAATTTTTTCAATCATTTTTAATAATACAAAGAGGGATCGTATTTTAAATTCTTTCAAGTTTTCAAAATTTTCGACACTAAGATACTAATTAATCAACTAGGTACCAATTTTGGGCGTATCGAGGGTGCTAACCCTTCCTCGTGCATAACCGACTCCCGAACTCATTTTCTGATTTTCGTAGACCAAAAATTATCGTTTTAGTAAATCTTAACTTTTATTAAAATGATTAATTTAAGGTGATCCGATCACACCTCATCAAAAAAGATTGGTGGCGACTCCCCGTTTTTTCGTTTTCATTTTCAAAATCCAAGTCAATTAGCGTTTTACCAAAAAAATGGTTACGACAATGACTTTGACTACATCCACGATTTCTTCTACTATTGCCTCTCTTATGATGTGACACTTTTTAATAATGTGTTTTGTCCTCTTGTGGTTTCTAGTTTCCTTGGTGTTAGCTATTGCTACCCTATTATTACAATACAATGTGGTAGCTTTTTCCATACTAGGAACAACTTCAAGATCGATAAGGAACTTTTTAAGTAATCTTGCTTCTTTTGTAGCCTTAGAAGCAACCACATATTTGGCCTTTACAGTGGATTCAATAGTGCAACTCTACTTTACTTTTCTCCACATTATAGGCCCACCGCCTAGGACAAAGACACAGCCCAATGTTGATTTCCTCAAATCCCAACACATTTGAAAGTCTAAATCAATATAGTCGATGGGAGTAAGATCTCATTCGGAATACACAAGTATATAATCCCTCATTTTTTGTAAATATTTGAGTATATACTTCACTACTTGTTAGTGTCTTGGACAAGGATTCCCTTGATATTGACTCACCAACCCTTCTGTGAAATAGATATTTAAATGTATCTATAACATTGCATACATGAGACTTCCTACTATAGAAGCATAAGGAACCTTTCTCATGTTTTCTTTTTCTTTCGCTGTCATAGGATAATTCTCTAAATAAAAATGAAATTCTGATACTGAAGGTTGAGTTCCCTTCTTTGAATCAGTCATTGTATTACGTTCCAATATATTGTTTATGTATGTAACTTATGATAACGCTATCACTTTATTTTTTCGATCCCTTAAGATTCAAATACTTAGAACAAAGTTAGCTTTTCCCAAGTCTTTCATGTCAAACGGTTGCATTAACTACAATACAATTTAACCGATGACAATGTCCTTACATCATTTTCAATAAATAGAATGTCATTGGCATATAAAACGATAAAGACCACTTTTCATCCCCCAAAAGTTTATAAACACATGGTTCATCTATGTTTTACTCAAATCCAAAAGTTTTGGTCGCTTGATCAAATTTTTAATTCTATGAGCAAGATGCTTGTTTAAGTACATATATAGATCTAAGCAGTTTGAAAACTTTATAGTCATTTCCTTTAGCTATATATTTGGTGGGTTGCATCATATAGATGCTTTCTCCAATATAGTTATTCAAAAACGTTATGTTGACATCTTTTTCCTAGATCTCATAATCGAGAGTCACCGAAATGGATAACAATATGCGAATTAACTTGAGCATGACAATCGAAGAGAAGGTTTCATCGTAATCAATACCTTCTTTCTGAGTATAGCCTTTTCCTACAAGTCTGGTCTTGTAAGTTTCCACTTTTCCATTTGCATTTCTTCTCTTCTTGTAGATTGACTTACACCCTATGAGTTTTATCCCTTCTAATAAGTCTACAAGTTCCCACACTGAATTGGATTGCATATAGTCAATCTCAACTTCCATAGCTATTTCCCAAAGCTTAGAATTAGCACTCTACATTGCATTGCTAAATATACTTCCACTAGATTGGAAGAACTTAGGCTTGCGAAATACCCACTTTTTCTGGTTATGAAACAAAACACCATTTATTCCTTTAGAATATCTCACAAACCTGCACAACTCTGTCCGTGAATTCAACTTCCTTGCATCTTTATCCAATACGTGGGTTGGGCATCCACAAATCCTTAAATGATTTAAACTTTGACTTCTTACCATGCTATAATTTGTATGAAGCTTTAGATAGGGCCTTAGTTAGTACATCATTCACAATGTAACAAGCCGTTTGTAACGCGTATCCCCAAAAACAAATTTATAGCTTCGAATAACTTATCGATCGAACCATATCTAGTAAAGTTCGATTCTTTCTCTCTCCCACACCATTCTATTGTGGAGTTCCTAACATGGTTAATTAGGATAATATCTCATTCTCTATGAAATACCTTAAGAGCTCATCCCATAAATATCCCCTACCTCGATAAAACCAAAGTGTCTATATGGGTAAACCTAGTTGTTTCTCCACTTCCGCACGAAACTCTTTGAATTTATTAAAGGTTTCACTCTTGCGGTGCATTAAGTTCACATACTCATATTTTTAATAATCATCTATGAAGGTTACTTAATAATCATAACCATCCTTTACACTGACATTCATGGGGTCACATACATTAGTGCACACAAGTTCTAAGGGTTTCATGGCTTTCGTTCCTTTTGCATCAAAAGATCACATAGTTATCTTACCTTCCAAGCAAGATTCACATTAAGGTCTTTAACCAAACTTAAGGTGTCATTTTTCACAAGTGACCACGCCCCAACTTGTGTGCACCAGGGCTATGGATCAACACAATTATAATTAAATATATAGCGATATGCTGCAAGTGTGATAGGTCAGTTGTAGTATTTATAACTGTTACAATGGAACACTTCGAGTATTCCAAGGATCGAACCCAAGGTATCGCCAAATTGGTAAATGAGTTTATCAATTTAATTACAAGTTAAGCAAATACTAATCTAATCAAGTCAAAAATTATTAGTGAAAATTAAAATAAAAATTGTAACGACCCAAAAGTTAGTGGTGGTGAAAAATTCAATTTCGAACCATGTTTCGGTAAACTGAACGCGTAAATATACTTATTAAATATTTACAAAGTTATATTAAAAGTGAATTAAATTTTGGATAGGTAATCTTTTCGAATTAGTGATTAATTAAGGTACAAGGACTAAAGTATAAAAGTTTAATTGCTATAGAATTTTTTTAATTAGAATATAAATTAAGGACTAAAGTGGTAATTATACCACTTGGGAAACATAATAGTGGCCGGTTGGTAAGCATATGTATAAAATATGTTATAAATTTTGATTAAAATCATAAAATAAATAATAAAATACAAAATTAATAAAACTTGAAGTGGGAAGAAAGAGAAAACATTTATCTTTTCTTCTTCAAAAATCGAAATTTCCATGGTTCAGGAGAAAGAAGCTTCGGCGATAAGGGTTTCAACAATTCAAGCTTAACTGGTTAGTGCAATTTAGTCATTTTCTTGTAATTTTTATGTTTTTGAGACCTTAGGAGTTTAATCTAACTAGACCATGTATCAATTTATAAAATTAATAAAGTTTTAAAAAGTTACCATTTTTGTTTTCTTGAATTTTTAGGTATTAAATTGATAAATTTTAAGCTTAGAGGTGAAAATGGACTAAATTGTGAAGTTAATTGATTGTTTTACACATTATGGACTAAAATGTAAAATTTGTAAAATTGGTTGTAGAATTAGGAAATAGGAAGTCCTTAATAGACTAGGGTGAAATCAAAATTCAAATTTGAGTTTTAATTTGAAATTTATGTTAATCCCGATTTTAGGGACTAAATTGAATAAAATGCAAACTTTGTATAAAATGTCATTTTATGAAATCATATGTTTATATTAATCTGTAGCAAATGTCGACCCAAAATCTATGAAAAGGAAAGGAAAAGCTAAAGTCGTCGACAAATAGCTCGGAGTTTTTAGTAAGTATTTCTATAGTCTAATGCTTATTTAAATCTCGTATCTTTTTGTTACTTTACACTGTAAATTGTCCTATTAAATAATTGAGGATGAATTGAATTATATTGAGGTACATTAAGGTTAAATGTTGAAATAAGGACTAAAGTGAATAAAGTAGAAATTATAAATATAACTTGTTATCAACAATCTGTATGAGAAATTAGTTAAAGCTTATTGAAGTGTTTGTTAATTGTTGATTTTTTTATGAATTACAAACTGATTCATATGAAACGAAGGAAATGAAGAATGATAGATTTGAATTGATAAGCCATTGTTGTCGGGCAGTCCGGATGGTAGGTCATTATTGCCGAGAAATTTGGGATGACATTACTATATTCATAAACCATCAAATCCATGTGTGACAATTCTAGAGGTTTTGTTGTACTTATGTTTTGTAACACCTTATGTGACACTCGATGTTGCTTCCTAATTTGATAATCATCATAGGGACTTGTTACAGTTTCTCTAAACTTGGGTAAGTGTCAAATAGCTCCATGCATAACCATTCTTTATAGGTTGTGATCATTGACATGCGCCAATCATTGGTGCCAAATCTTAAGATCAACATTGGTGGATTTTTACATTTCACTATATCAACTATCCTATAGAAGTTATCGAATGTTCTTGCACCCTCCATAACCTATTCACAATTGTGATCCAACACATTACATGTGTCTTTAGTGAACTTGATATGGAGTTTCTGGTCACAGAGCTAACTTATGTTGGAAAAATTCAGTTAAAAACTGTTTACTATTATAACGGAAGTTTAAAAATTTTCAAAATTGAAACGATTTGTGATATTTATAACAAAAAACTTTTACTGAAAACTACCTATACTTTGTGTGAGATAGATTCAAGTCAATTCTAGCTTTCAACCGAACTGCCTTTTTCGCTATCCTCGTACCATGAATTGCGTCGAGTGTAGGCTCGAGCAACATGAATGAAACATAGAACAAAAAACGATATTACTACTTTCAGTAGAAAAGTAATTCTCTCAATAAAAACTGGTAAAGATCATAATTCCCCCCCCAAAAAAATAAAATTTATTCTAAGTAAATAAATTACGCTATTTCTAGCAAAATAACGATAACTTAATAATCTAGAAGTGTGTTTCTTTTAAGTCAACCGATGTCATCTATTTTTGAGGAGAGATATGAAACTCCTGGTTGAATAAGGCTTAAACAAATAATATTATTTAAATAGAAAACACACCCCTATCTAAGTAGAGTAGGGGTGAGGGGCATACTCTAGATAATAATACTAGGGTTGTTGCCCCTCTCATGAAATATGAGAGGGTTTTAGGTCTCTCATGTATTGGATCAAATTATATATGTTTCCTAGAGTTTTGACCTAACATTATATAATTTAATCCAACTCAATACTTGTTTTTTTATTTTTCCCCAAAAAATATTATTTAACAAATTATTAAATTAACTAAATTAATTTTTAATTAAATAATTTTCTCAATTAAATTCCAATTTCATTAAAGCCATGGCAATTTTACTGTAAAAGAATCTATTAAAAAATATATTTAATTTTCTTATTCAACGAATTCGTAATGGCCAATTAATTTAATTTAATTTTTGAACTTTAATTATTTAATTATAATTAATTAAATAATAATTCTAAAACCTTAAATTAATTCGTAAATCGTTTCTATACTTATAAAGTGCATTTATTTGTGAATACAACTCATTTCTAACTTCTCCATTTCCATTCATTTGGTTTTACATGTAATTTATTTATGGTTTCAATGAGCTAACGAAGGGGCCAATTAGAAATATATAATTAGAGCTCAAATAATTTATACTTATATTCGAGGTTTTCTCCTATTAATTATTAACTTATTTAGTCACGAAATCATTCCACTATAGTATCGTGACTGAGCTCTCCCTAATTATATATATCTCTATAAAAGCTACTTAATAAGTGTCTGTCTAATGGCCTTGTCATCAGTGTGTTACCCTTATAAGATATCTTTGATCTCTTAAGGATAAATCCATTATCCCAATGTGATACTATTTTATCTAATAGTAATCATTACATTTTCTTTCATGAAAAATCAATTACTATCAAATAGTAATCAAGTCATTTATTACAAAGACAAATGACTCGTAGTCACGTTTACTTTTCATCTATCATGTAATGCCAATGAGAGGATATCATTTACCTATTTCTTGGGCTATGAATTTCACTTTTTAAAATGATGTTACATACTGCAAAAGTCGTATACCCAACGCACCAACTTTCGATTCCTTGTCTATTTGAACTTAGGTTTTTACTTATCCCAAAGTATATAAGTTACACATACATAGCCCATCATCCACTCAATGTTAAGGTATGCCTTATTGTAAACATCACAAGTGAATAAATCTATAAACGAATCTATGATTTATTCTACTTCGGTCTTGTCCGATGTACTGTCAGTTCATTCAGTCGCATCTATGTCTATCTTCTAGGAGTCATCTGCTTCGATGCTTAAGACAAAGCATCTCCCCAATTGGACTTGATAGACAACATATTAATCCTTCAATCGATTTGCTTATTTCCAATTAGACTAAAGACATGTTTAGGGTTATCTACTAATACAAGTTGTCTTTCTGTATTACAGTCCTGTTAAAGTATGCCCAAAGACCAATCATGAGATTATTGTAATCACATACTCGTTTTACCTTGTTTGTTAATATAAGGCGTTGTCATTTTTATTTCATTTTTTTTGTATAAAAAACTGGTTAATAATAAAGTCTTGATAATAATATGATTATTCTTTAAAGGCCCTTAGTCAAGTATTATTGTGGGCTTGGACAATGATAATGCATTGAGACTAATGTGTAATTGTTTGATGACAAAGTGTTGCCATAGACATAAAGATGTCAAAATCGATACATCAGTATGTGTTAGAGAACAACATATTGGACTGACCGACTATGAGTATATTTCTTAGATTATTATGTAATAGTCGCAATATTACTCATATTGATAACTATGTCTATGATCCTCAGACTTGAGATCATCATTGTCCCAACGTCGTGAGTTGTATATTTTGACACAATCAAACGTCCACCATAACAGATTTTATTATAAAAACTGATGTTGGGTATGCCACAATCTATGTAGGAGATGATTGATCAAGATAGGGTTTGTCCTTCCTACATAATATAAGCAATATCTTAGGCCTCTTGATGAAATGAAACTAGAAATGCATGGTCATGCTCGAATAAGTTGATATGAGATATCACACTTATTTGTTTATTATAGTCTACTCAGAATATCAAGAAATATGATATTGGACTATGCTAGCGTGACTATTCCATGACTCGTGTCTAATCTAGATATTAAGGATAAAATGATATAATACATGAAAAATTGTCACAGAAAGCATATGTCGATTCACGACTTCTTGCAACTTGGGTAACAATGATGCATTGCTAGATGTCACTATTGCTTGTAATATTAGAAATGTTCTAGTATTACTACTAACGTTATAAGAGCCTATAGGGTCACACCCTATAGTTGAAGCAAACAGAATCCCAATATATTTGGTATTGTATTTAGTTGTCACATAAATTAAATTAATTATTGAATTAATATAATTTGATGGTTAAATATTGAACACATTATACGTACAAACTTGTTGTACACATATAAAGAACATAGTTAAAATTAATATATAAACTTAATCGTATAAAATATTAATTGTATATAGCTTACCGAAATTATTAATATAAACAATTACAATAATAATTTTGGTCAAAATATAAAAGGACATGGAAAGTAATATTATTTTGGAAAGAATTTTTTTTTTTTTACTTTCTATTTGTTTCTCTAATAATTAGGGAATAATCTCATTTTTTTTGATAAATGATATCAAAGAAAATTAAAAAAATATATAGAATCCCTTAATGTGTTAGGGTTACTAGGTGAAAAAATAAAACAAAAGGTCTAGCAATCGTTTTTAAAATACTCTCTGAAAAAGTTCAAGAGTTTGTTGTTCTTCGTTCTTTGACTGGGTGGATTACGTAGAAGTCGAGACTTTCTTGTTGCAGCTTAGAATCAACATCAACGAAAGGAATCCTATCAACAACTTTATTTGTCGCTTTTCAGTTTCAAAAGGTATATTTTTCAACCCTTGTTTCAACACCGATTCGTTCCTCGTGCATGGATCCATGGCTGATGATCGCCGGAATATTTTTTTCGCTGCACCACGGGGCGTACCGGTGATCCAACAAATTCAACCATATAATACTGCTTAGTATTGGTTAAATGTTTGATAACCAATGAGCCAATGTTTGCTTCAATTTTTCTTTGTGTGTAAAAACATTGAGGACGATATAAGATGGGTATTAATGCAATTAATGAATATTATATTAAACTAATTTGTTCAAAAACTACAAGTATACAAAATGAATATACCACACTTAGGGCACTAAATCCCACAACTTACACTAATGAGATTCGTTTTAAGTCTTTCTACCAATAAGACATTTTGCAATTTTGGTAGACCTTCAATGTTGAGAGTCTTTTTTTCCAAGGATCATGTCCAGATGTAACTCTATCTTCACCAAAGTCGTGAATCTCCTTTAGGAATCCACTTTCTCCAATCATATGCCTCGAGTAGCCACTATCCCAATACCACACATTGTCCGTTGTAACATTCAAAGAGGAGTGAGCCACAACCAAACATATTTACTCTTTTGACACTTATTATTTTCTGATCGTAAGGTCTTCTTGTATTTCTCCTTACTGAAACTCTTCTAGAAACATTATTAGCTTGCTCCCCATCTTAGATCATTACAAAGCTTATAACATCAAGGCTTGATATGGCTTTTAGTTCCAAAACAATGGTAGATTGTCATTTCATTCCTCTTCTTGTAAGTTTTAGGGGGTACCACAATTTGTTTTCCTTCGTAAAAAAATGTGGTTCAATAGGATGCTTCTATAATGTAACCTAGTTCATAATGATCTCTACTAGATTTTCCTATAACAAGGATTTCAACTGATACTTCATCCATTGAGCCAATTTCTTCAACATATTCCTCGCAACATTCAACTTTGTTTTAGTTGCTTTCAATTTGGTTTCATGATTAACAAACAAGGCATTTTTCTATTTGATGGCTTCTACAAGTTTCAAAATAGCCTTTTCAATATCTTTATTTTGAACGTTTAAGTACTTATTCACATTGGACATTATACCTTGTTTTCCCAACATTATTTTATAAGCTTCCTACAATGCCTCTAGTGGATCTCCATCTTCTAATTTTGTATCAGAAGGTGTTGCAACACCAGGATTAACTTCCTCTAATCTTAGTAGTAAAAGCAACATAGCTAGTTATATGTTTTTCATATTCAACCTCTCCACTTTTTGAACCTTTATCACTACAGGTGACATTAAAAGATTTTTTTACTTCTTTTTTAAAGTGTCAGCACATTGTGCTTGGGGGTTTCTATAGCCTTTGTAGTCATGGCATTGGATCCTCTTCTTCTATAATAGTTATTTTGCTTTTATTCTTATATGTTGATCGACTTGCATCATTGTTCATGTTTTTTCTTTGAATACTTCTAAAAGGATTTGTTAGAACTTTTAGTGAGAAAAGTAAGTTTTTCCACAAGATCTTCTAGAGTGGGGAAGAATTACCAGTGTCTTTCACAATATCAATGACCTTGCGTGCATCACCCTTTTCTTGTTTATCTTTCTCTTAATTCACCTCCAGGTTTATTTCAAAAGTTCTTAGACATGTCATTAGCTCATTAAGTTTCATTGGATCAACAATTTATGCCTTTTCAATTATTGTCACCTTTATTGCAAACCTTTCATTAGCTCATTAAGATTCATTACATCAACTATTAGGCCTCTTGAATTGTTGTCACCTTGATTGCAAACTTTTCAAGTAGGAACATTTTCTTCATAAGTTTAGCCTTAAATAATTTTTCATCAAGTGCAAAGTCTTCTTTAGTAATGTCACATATTTTAGCATTAAATTTAGAAATTATTTCATCTTGTAGCATATGAAGAGAATTTCAAAATGTTCATAAGCATTTGAAGTATCAGCAATCTTATGGTCAAAGTTCCTTCATAAGTTGTTTGTAAGGTAAGTCATACATCTCAAGCAAATATGTATGTGAAAATTAGTTTCAATTGGTTGACATCAACACCATCGAAGATTGCATTTAATGTCTAGCGTTAAAGCTAACTAACCTGTCCTCTTATACATCTCTTCCATCAACACCTTTTCCAAAAGGAGGAGTGTATCTAGTTATGACAACCTATCATACTTTCTCATCAATGGCCTTAATAAATGTCTTATGCAAGCTTTCTAATGTGTAATTAGATCCATCAAGCAGTGGTGTTCAAAATACATGTCCTTTTTCCTTCAAAGAGTTCATGATGAATAACCAGACAATGAGAACCTCACCAAAAATTAATTGATGACATGCTTTGATACCAGTTAAAAGATCTAGTTATATTCGAGTGTCGTCTAGAGTGTTTTTCAGAGTGTTATATTGTTGGATATAATGCCTCTAATTAATGTGTGAAACAATTAAGAGAATGGACACTAGCCAATTATTTATGTTATTTGGAGATCGCACTTACATTTACAAGTCACACCTAGAAAAATAAGTACACTACTCAAATCAATAGTACAACTACCAATTATAACTCAATCAATCTATGACCTTTTACAATTACCACAACCTTGATGTTGTACACCATCTTGGGGATGATTGCAAGTTCCCCTTGCACTTTCGAACCTTTATCCCAAAGGCTTTATGAACTCTTTTTCCAAAGAGTCAAAAAACTCAACATCATCAATGGAAATGCTCATTTCTGAATATGTTTGATGCTCTCAAGTGTGTTATTTCCTTAAAAGGATGTCTTACTAAAATTTGTCCTCCCCTTCTACGAAAAATTTACCCCTTGAATCATGATAAGCTGACCACAATACAACTCAATCTTTATCTCCAAGATAACTTTGAAATTTTTGACAACTAAAGTCCTATAAATAATTGATATATTATAAATAAAAAACTATTAATTTAATCATTAAATATATTAGCCGAAGTGTATTGTGGTATCACTTAATGTGTCACATTGTTATGTAAGATGTGTACCAAGAAAAATGAAACCATAGAGAGTAGTACCTATATTTTTTTCATATGAGTTATGATGGTTCATATAATAAAGAAATCCTATATTTTGAGATTTGGGGATTCAAAAGGGACCCTATGTTCTCAAATCCCACTTCATGATTGATTTATTTTTGGGGTTGTCCAGGTCAGATTAAGAAGAACAGTCGTCACAAAAAGTTACATGGGAAGCAATCCAAATGTGATTTATTAAACAATTGGTTAATGATTTATTATCACAAAAAGAAAAAAAAGAAGTGTTTATTACACCAACACAAAGAAACAACATAGAATCTTAAAGCAAACCCTTTAAACAATCTTTAAGAAAACTCATCTGCCTAACTGGACTCACAAGATATATGAGACAATAGCCAGTATTTTTAGTCTGCTTATTTTCATTTAAATTGTAATATAAAAATAATCAACATCACAAAGAATTATAATCAAACAAGAAACGAAGATGTCACTAACACCTAAGTTGATCCTAAGATATTAAAAGAAACAGCAGCAAATTGCATTTTAAATAAGAGATTTTACAGATTACATGGATTTTTTGCATACATACACACACAACACACAGGTGGACTTGGGGAAGCTTTCAAAACTGCTGTTGCAAATGTGATTTTATCCCACATTCTTGTTGATGGTGATGCCTTTCAAAGTCTTTATTTATCATCAATTTGGGGTTTATTTTATTTTGTTTTTTTGTTTTGTTTAATTATCAATTTCAACTCTCGACGTTAGTTTATGTGTTTTAACTTGTCAGAATTTGAGTATAAAACTCAAACGGCTAATTTGTTTAATAGAAATTACTGGATTGTTGATTTTTACTAATTCTTTACATATAAATTGTTAAACTGATTTTTTTTAATTAACAATTTAATGGTAAAGTTTAACGGTGTTACTCAATTGGACTATTTTTAATTTTTTTTAATAATTAAGTTGAGTCAATTTGTAAAAAAACATTAGGGCTGTACATTTAAGTCATCAAAATGGATATAATTTTTTAAGAAACAACTAAAAAACATAATTGGACATAATTACCAAATTGATGATTAATTTATATATAAAGGTAGAATTTAAGATAATTAGGTGGTTAAGGCTGATGGAAGAGAAATGTACATATTTGGCTAAGTTGATAGCTGTTAATAAATCCAAAAAGGGTGTTGAAATTTTTGAAAACTTTACATCAACATGATTAATTTATATCATATCAAATTTATTGATTTGATTAATATGATATAAATCTCTACAACATCAATTACCCCCATCTCATTCCTCGAAGAAGAAAAAAATACCCTAATTTTAAATTGCTGTAACTATTATATTCATTAATTTAAATTTTGTTATTTATACTATAAACATATTAATACATTTCTAATGACGTGTCAGTTTACTATTTCAGCATAATATTAGTAGAAAAGCTTAGTTATTTTAGTTAATGAATTTAATGGTTAATGGTTAAGTCAATATCCAATTTTCAAGATTCAAAAACTATAGAGACTAAATGATCAAATTAGATGACAAAGATTACATCCATAACTTAAAATCGATAGCAAGACTTTACCTAACGAATTTAACGTTACCATTTAAGTCATGACTAAAATTTCAAAATTCGGAAAGTAAAAAATCCAAAATTAAATGATTCATAAGTACATAAACGAAAATTTACCAAAAATACTAAATGAAATAATAACAAATTTTGACCTAATACTAAAGATCTAGGAAACACTATCATACCCAAAGGACGAAGCCTAGACTGTCAATTAGAAATGACAGTGAGATCTTAGTTGCATAGACCAGACAAAGATATCATAGATCAGACCTATAGCTTTGTTGTCTGAGTTTAAAAAAAAAAAAAATACCGAATTCTTCAACAAGCTCGAGCTATTGAACCAACCATGTTCAAGTATCCTAATACTAATGAGGAAATATCTTAAAACCAAGTTTTTTAACTAATACTGTAAAATCTCAATTTAAACTCGAGCTCGAAACTAAATAATCAAGTTTGAAGTCGAGCATGAAAACCAAGCTTACTTTCTGCTTTCTACTAAGTAAATGAGCCTAGTCTAGCAAGCTCAAGCAATTCAATTTTTAATAAAGCTTGAACTTTAAAAACAAAAATTGTTCAAGCTTGAGCCGAACTTTGAGTCTCGAGGTTCAAGTCAAGCTTGAGTTTCTTATGAGTTCGGTTCAGCTCCATTACAGACCTAGTTGGGGTTTGTGATCAGCATCCAATGATTAATAAGCTTCAGTAGGATATGCAAACCACCAAAAACATTATTGTTTCCTCCATAGTATTGAGTGCTAATTTAGTCATATTATTCCAGCATTCATGTCCAAACAAAACTATATAATTATTACATTTATAGCACATCACATAGTACATTTTACAAAATAAAAATAATAATCTTAAAGAAAGGAGAATCCCTTGCAATCATGTCATAAATCCAATGATGCTTTTGGATTTAATCCATTCCCTAGAAAGACTTAGGGCATCCCAAAACACTGTATCTTACCTTTTCTTCAAAATAAACAGAGCATGATCTTTAAAATATGAAACTGGTTTCCAAACTAGAAGATATCATCAAACTAATAAACACTTTTCAAGAGACATGCATGCATATCAATGCTTTCACCACCACTAAATGCATAAATCCACATTCAATTTTCACATCCAATATTTCTATAAACAACCAATTGTAAGATAATTTAGCTAAGATGATAAAATAAATATATTCAACAGGATCAAATGGATTAGCTGAGGAACATAACGAAATAATAGAACCGATACAGGCCAATGGGGAGCAATAGGGACTGTAATTGAAGCAAATTACCAAAACATACAGCTGATGGAAGCTTTTCCACCTAATAGGACTAATTGTTCTTGACAAACCTTATCACAATTATAAGAAATCTAAAGCCAATTTGCGAAACTCGTACTGGCTATTAGTGATCATTCAAGTCCACAACAGTGGACCCCAAAAAGTAATCATTCAGCAATGAATTTGTCCTAAGTATGAGGAACGGGTAACAAGAATCCAGTTCGCCATACAAGCCTACGATAAGACATATCTGCATGAAGATCACAAAACTAAAATCATGCTGGTCCTACATTTTTTCTTTCTCTCTCCAGTTAGTATGATAATACAATCAATGTTACAATATCGGATTCGCAAAATTTAGAAGATGTAACATCAGATCATGGATGGTTATACTTGCAAAGTCGATCAATGAGAAGAATTCACAGTAGAGACTGCAGGGTAAGTAAAGACGGATTAGAAGCATAAGTTCTCTAACATTAACTTATATATCATCTTCAATTAAATCAAAAGTCGGATGACTCTGCCTTGTCACCCAAAAAACAGTTACCAGTCTATGCATGTAAGCATCCCAATTCTTTGAATGAAATTAGTCCCTAGCAGCAGAGATTACTTTCTGAGGAATGCATTTATTTCAGATAGAAGGTTGATATCCTTACTTTTGACCAAATGGTCATGTCACTCAATTCAACTGATTTTATTTTCCTTGTGCTAAATTTCATCGAATGACCAAAATTCTAAGCCATAAGGCATAAAAGCCAAGTTAGTATGACGCGATATCAAGGACTTTCTCTCTTAACATAGGTCTGCAAGCATGGCAAAATATTTTCCAAGAGATTCTTGCTACACCAAGATCAAAGATAACATAAAACTAATAATTGCTGCTGCAGCATCTATATAATCATTCTAATCTTTTATGGTTAACAGCTACACAATTATTTATGAACTAAAAAGTCACATTTTCGTTTTCCAAAAGAAAACCCATCAATAAAATAATCATCCCAAGGGTGTTTATCTCTCTGTAATAAAAATTAACAAATAAGCTATCTTCCCTTTTAAATTTGATTTATACAGTTTTAACAGTTTTCATTCTAAAGAAATTCTAACGAGAAAAGTCTTACAAACTCTATACTTGTTTAACATAATTCATAAAGCAATTAAGAGTATTTAATCATATATATTAGGATCTCTTAAATGTTCAATACGTTAAAGGAAAGGGCTTTTTCTTTCATTGATGCACACAAATACAACAATATATGTAAGTGAATGCTTATAAATGTAGCCAAGATCTTCACTAAAAGTTTCGCACTTTCAAAAATGCATTTTGCTTTTTAATATGTATTATGATGTTTACAGTGGAGTTTCAGGCTTATTATCAATTCAAATGATTAAGATTTCTCCAGCACTAGCCTGCCAGTGTTCAAAGTTCTTTGGCAATATATATTCAAATTCTCTCAGCTCAGTTCTGCATCAGTATAATTGAAAAAAGATCATTTACAGTGATTCACTTTAGCCTTAACATAGAGAGATCAAAAGGAAACTACTTACACATTATATTGGCAAGTTGATAGAAGCAAAACAACTTCATGAATTTGCAACTGATCATGGTAACATGCAATCAACTGAAGTATTATTAGTGTTGAGTCTTACAGCAATTATTCAGTCAAGGTTGGCAAATAAATAAATAATACAAAACTTAGAAGAGAAGACGCTCACTTCATCCAGCATTCAATGCCAATGTGCCTGATTGCATGACAGTGTATTAAGCAACCTGATTAAAATTTTTCATCATGATATAAAGCATTAAAAGCTAATGACTCCAGTGTACTAGTAACTACACCTCATATTCAAGACTGAACCAGAAGAGAAGCAATATAGTCCAATTGTCATTGCTAGTAATGTCTTCTTGGAAGCAAATTTTTTGAGACGCAAACACCTATGGCAGTTGGTGTATGAGCAGTTTTGAGAGACCAGATCCAATCAAGCAAAAAAAGTGAAACCTTACATCAAAGGAAACAATTAAAGGCACTTCCTCTCCAAATGGACCAACATCATCCCTTTACATCTCCTATGATTTAAAAGAGAGAGGACTTCTTTCCTTCCCTGCATACTGAGCATAATAAGAACACTGCAAGTACAAAGCTGATAGAATATTGGACTTAAAATTCAGATATTATAAATTCTAAAGAGCGCTCTATCTTTGCCATACCAAAGCAGCATCATAATTATTCAAAGTAGTTAGTGAAGTGCAAAGGGAGGACAAGTATCTATGTCATTCATACTCATTTAAAGTACACAGGTTTTAATATTATATCCACTTCCAAAGTTCACGCTCCTTCTGATCTTTTAATTTGATGGAAACCAAATAAGTGAAGTGAAAAGTTGGCTATTGGGAACCCAAAATAGCAATAAAGGATTCAATGGGATTCTATTGCAGGCCCGAGTCTGGGATCAAGTCACCAAACGAGTAGCACAAGAATCAGATTCGAATGAAGGGTCTTTGCCCTTATTTCGATTCCTATTTTTGCCTGTGGTTATTGAACTCTTAAGGGAGTTGCCTTCCTTGAAACTCTAAGCGAGTTGCCTACCTTAAACTTACTGAAACTTTCAACTTTCAACTTGTATTATTCATGAATTATTTTCCCATTTAAACAGAGTTTAAAAATTAGGTAATAGATGCCAAGCCCAAATCTGATAGCATACTAGGAAAGTCTTATTTAAACTAATAAGGCAATTCTTAAAAATAAAATCAGAATTAAATCCCACAAAATTAGAATCACATCACAATGAAATCAAAATCAGATCCCTTCTCCTACTGCTGGTTTCTTGCGTCTGGCATAGTTCTTGGCCACAAAGGCATCGGTAACAGATTCTGTATTACATTTCTGTTCAACTCCTTTTGTAACCAGCAAAATCTAACGTTCCATATAGTTCCAATGATAAATTGGTAGTATATTTATATTTCTAACTTCTGAGCACCTAATTTACAAAATGATTAGAACTTCAGATACAAAACTAATCAACATATCAAGGATGGACATTTTCTCCTTTGCAAAATAAAACATGCGATATTGCCTCACACCCACACACACACACAGAGGGAAGGAATAAAAGCTGAATATGCAAACTAAAAACCGAACTGACATGTAATGGCTGGGATCTGTCACACTTGCAAATACAGACCAATAAATATGGTTGAAACAATGACTCAAAATGGCACTTTTAGAATAAATTTGCTGACCGAGAGCTCTAATAAACACAAAATCATATCTATCTCAAGCAACATAAAACGTAAACGAACAACTAAGTCCATTGATGTTTGGATCACTCACAAATTCCAGATGTTCAATCCTAGTTTCTAGCTTGGATGCAATAACATGCACTTGAAGCCACTCAAAAACTTCAAGTTCACCTTGTTTCCGTTCCTAAATCATTTTACATGTTCTATCTGTACATATTATAGACTGAGAAATCTGTCAAAAGATAGCCTACATAGTTAGCCTTGCAACGAAACAAGCATCCTTCACCTAGAATACCGAGCACCATGAAGATTAATACCTCAATCGAGGCCAGCCTAGATGATATGTAACAGGTCCCAGTTTGAACCTCCTTAATCAACGAAATTTAAAAACATCTATCAACCAACCTGTTTTAGGTAATCATCTAAAAGCACTATAACATGATCATCCTGCCCAGTACCCAGAATGAAAATATGCACTGCTTTATGCTTCCTCCCTCCTTAGAGACTGCAAAAAAAGAGAACATATTACAAAAATCACATGGGACCAAGTAAAAAGCTATCCTACATAAATGCAGGGGAAACCACACGCGACTGAGCAAAGTCATTGAATATGTAAATGCAGGGGAAAAAGTAGCAAGAAATTTTCCAATCAAATAAACCCCTAACAAGCAATAACATTTACACGCTCACTTCAAAAGAACTAGACACTTACCATCCAGATAGTTAGGATCTTGATTATTATGTTCAGCGAAACATTACCCAGATATGTACTGACATTTGAAACAAGAATACTCAACTAGCTATAGTATTCGAGGTTTCAGCATAAAATACACAAGCATAACATGCAAAGAAACTCGACAACAACATTTAATTCAAAAAGGTTGAGGAACCAAACCTGGAGCTATTCAATTGAGACTACAAAGAAAGGTTGAATTGCGACCTTGAAACAGAACCAAATCAAATGAAAGGATTTTAGTTTTATAGCTTTAAACAAAGTTTATATAAAAAGCATTTAAACAACAAAAGAGGCTTGTTATTTAACTCAAATTTAAGAAGCAGAGAGGTAACCATATCAGCAAATTTTGTAGTAATTGTTTGAATCGTCAGGGTTTTTTCTTTTATTGCACCGAGAGAAAATGAACGATCAGCATCGCCATTCTTGGCCTCGAACTTTTCTTCTGCTGGTTCCCTAATGCTTTCTGTTTTTAAGTTTCACCCGTACACGTGTAAAGGAGGTAAGTTTCATACATCAAAATTACAATTAGTATAAATGGACTATGCGTTTATTTGATGTAAAATAAAACATCACACTGAAATTAAATATTATAGTGCGAAATAAAAAATAACTTAAATATACCGTCCTATCTATTTAAATCCACGTTAAATTTTAATTTTTTGACTTAATTTAACATTACTTCTCAAAATTATTTTTAAGTCAAAGTATTTTTTAAGCTATAAACAGATAATTTTTAGAGTTAGAAGTACTTTTAGAAAATATTTTTGAACTTAAAAGTAAAAGTATTTTTTTACCTTTTACTTTTGATAAAAGTGCTTTTAGGAACAAAGAACAATTTTAACTATTATAAAGTATTTTATATAATATTTATATTAGGAATTAATTACTTTTCTATTGAAATTTATTTTAGATATATAATATTATGTATTTAAATTTAAATTTTTTATATTTTAATATTTAAAATATAGTTTATATTTTTAAATTAAATTTTATAAATAATTAATATTAATGGCTTAAAAATATTTAAAAATTGTATATCATATATTAAAATATTAACAACAAATTATAATAAATTTTTTTTATATTCTTAAGATATAATAATATTAACTAATTTGAATATTATTTAAATGCATATTTGTTACTTTATAACACCATGTCTAATATAGACATTTTATTTCGCTAAAATATTTTTTGCCAACAATACTAAACACTTAAATCTTAAACTAAAATTTTTAAAAATACTTCTCAAAATTATTTTTCCTCATTACTTTTAAAAACCCTTCTAAAAAATAATGTTAAACTAAATCTTAAAGTCTAGGATCTTTACCAATCGTGCCAATGCCTTCTTGACTCCTTATGGTACTTACTTATATAAGTAAAAAATTTATGATTAAATTTCACTTTTAACTATTAAATATTGGAGTCGCAATTGATGTCATTGAAATTAAAATGATATGGGTTTCGGTTAGATTTGAAGGTCAAGTTGAGCCAATGCAAAATTTCAAACACGTTTTTTAGATTTCAAGTCCGGCCCAACTTAAAAAATAGACTTAAAATTATATTTAAGCTCGACCCAGATAAAAAATGTTAAACTTGAGTCTAGTTCGGTCCTCTTATATTAATTTTTTATATTTTTATTTGAAAACAAATTTAAAAAGTATGATACATCAAATACACTAAAAATGTTAAAATAAATGTTTCACAAAAAATTGAAAATACATTAAAAAAAGTCTTTATACTTAAATAACATTAAGATAGTTGCAACTTAGCAAGCAAAAGTCTCTAAAATAGTAGCAAAATTAACAATAAAATAAGAATTATACAATATCTAAATAATAATAACAAACTAGTAGCAATATAATAGCAATATAATAGCAGGAAAAAACTTTTAGGCAAATTCAGGCTAGGCTCAAGCCAAAAAAATCTTACTCAAAGTCCAGCCCATTTAGGAAATGAGCCTTTTTTTTTTGTCCAATCTCATTTTCTGGGCTTATATTTTTTCCCAAATCTTTTTACTTTTCAGATAGGCCTTCGAACCTGGACGGGTGACCCAACTCATGATCAAGCCTAATTCCGACATATTTAAACACATATTTCCTTCTAATTTAAGAATTTGAGAAATATGAGTAAAAGTAACCATCGTATAGAGAAAAAAAAAAAAAAAAGGTAAAATGTTATAGGTAAAAGCAAGAAAAGAAGTTGAGAGGATTATGAGTAAAAGTAAACAATATATCAAAAATATATATTGAATATCAGTAAAAGTACAGTTCTTGTATTATACCTTAATAATTGGTGATGTCATTTTTATATATTTTTTTGTATAAATCATATGAAAATGACTAATGAGTAAGATAAAAGATTTTATTTTATATTTTTTAATCCCATTTACCCTTTTTTAACTTAAATATCATATTTTTGTATTATTTATTATAATATTTTTCCAAAACTTATTTTTTAAAATATATTTTTTTAGGAAAAATATTTTTGTCAAATCAACACAAAATCAATGCTCTAAATATCATGAATTAGTATTGCAAAGTATAATCAACAATACCTTAGCACTTATAGGTATCAAGAGCTTAGAGGTTTGAACTATGTTTAGAAAATTTATTTACCCATTCTCCCAACCATCCTATTTAACAGGTGAAAGTCAACAACCATAAGAGTTAACTTTCATGCTATAAATACCCCCACTCATTTTGATTTTCTCATTATCCAAAATTTTCTTGAACTCTTAGATTGTAAAAGAACTTTTATTTTGTTCTTCTTTTCTTAGAGAAAAATGGTCACATCAAGATTTCAAGAGAAAAACAGTCACATCAAGATGTCAAGGAGAACACATTGCAGACTACGTTATCGATACAATAGGATTTCCAACTCAATTATTTTTAATTTTGTAATTTTTTTCAAATACGTTTTTAAGATTTTGCATTTGGTCATTTTTTTGTAATTTTTCAAAAACCGAAAAGATCAAATTGTTCGTGATCGACATAATTTAAAATTCCTGAAGATTGATGGACATATTGTATAGCTCTTGAATAGTGTCGATTCATATATAACATCTACTGTTACAAAGTTCATTATATTATTGGAGTTGCTTGTCGCCTTGTTGGATAGATGGAGACAAAAACATATACGTTTCATTTTTCATAAAGGAAAACAAGTTTAATACTAGAAGATGTCGCTTTAATAATTGACCTTTCAATCGTTAGGGAGGCAATAGTCATATCTAGTAACGTCAATTCAATGTACGAGTGCCATTGATTGTTGGATGTCATCCTATCTAAGGATAAGCTGGAGAAAAAATTAGATGGGAATTTGGTGAAGATTAACATGTCATCCACATACAGATTTATGATGACACAATCAGAATCAAACATCTTAGAATATACACATGCTTCTGCACAATTAACAATAAAACCAAAACTAAAAATAATCTTAGGAAATTTCTCATACCATTGTTTTGGAGCTTGTTTGAGGCCATACAAAGATTTTTGAGTATGCAAACTTTATCTTCCATACCAGGTGTCACAAAACCTGAAGGTTGCTTTGTGACACCTTATATCCAACCCAGTTAGAGGATCCGAATATAAAATGCCACATTGAAATGCCAAAACAACCTAAATTACTATTTCACTTTATTGAAATAATAGTGAAATGGTAAATTTGTTTTTAAAAAATTCGGCAACATTTCTGCTCATTTTACATAAAACCCCCTGTAAAAATTTAAATTTCACAATATATTCATATTCAAATCATCTCCCAAATCAATTCCCAATACTTCCATATTCCGAAACATACTGCAACCTAAGTATATCATATTAAAATAATTTAATTAACTAATAATATTATTATAGCAGCCAAAAGTTAATATTTTTTTATCACAAAAATATATCTATAGCCAAATGACTTTACTAAAAACCAAGTACATGCTAACTTGAAACAAAACAAAAATACGAATTTGGTTGAGTTTAGGATTTGTCGATTGGATGCTGACAACTCTGAGTACAAAATCTCAAAATATACCTAGCCTACATATGAAAACAATACCATTCGGTGAGTATTAATTTCAAATGGTATTACAATAACTTACTCAATATAGCATGAAATTTAAATAATTGGACTTAGTTGATTTATTTCTTCCTTAGATCAATTCAAGTATGTTTCATATCAAAAGTGTATTCAAAACATTAATATACATATGTATCCCAAACAACCAAAAGTGATATTATAACTAACCAATCTATTTTAATGAACTTATTAACATTTTTTTTTGCTAATGGCGTGCGCAACCTTATTCGATTTTGTCTCAATTTGTCATATTGCATTACATTACAAATTTGATTCTAACCATTTTTCCTGTTCAATATTGATGTTCGCTAATACATAGCTCAAATCCGAACTAATTTACGGATCCTATTAATACTATAATTTGGCACCTAGTGCCTCATCGATACGTCCCAAACTAAACAGATTGTGCCCAGCACTTATTGGTTAATCCAAAGCAATAATCGTGCCCAGCACGTGCGCCCTGCACTCATCGACTCAGCCTAAGTAGTAATTGTGAAAGCCACAGTTGGGACGTTCGAATGAAAATGCACCTAGTGCTCATCGACTTATAGTCTAAGCAATTATTATTACTATTATTTTACTTGGTTCTTTAACTCGTTAATTATTCTCAACTTTGCCCAACAATTAATACAATAACCCATAGTCTAATTTCATTCTCAGTTCAATTTCCATTACATTGATCTCATCAACAACTCTTCTATTAAATGTCATTTCATATTAAACATGACATGATTTGTCTCATGTTCAAGCCAAATGTGTAACTTTAATAAATTATATTGTTTCAAATTATTTATTTTTACGATTTAACTCTCTATAAAAATAATCAATCTCAATATTATATTTCTAGTCAGCCACTCATGTGTAACTTTCTTCGTTTTGTTAACTTACCTAACAATGAAATTAAAAGGAAAAATAAATAATAAGTTGAGTTATGATGGTACTTACAGGGAATTCCAAACTACTCATCGGTGACTTTAGCTTTTTCCTTCGCTTTTGAAGAAACCGGATTGTCAATAGCTACGAATTAACATAAACAAATAACACCATCAATAATTTACCCAATTCACAGTCAATTATTATCTTAAACAAATTTTACATTTCATTCAATTTAAATTCTTAAAATCAAAACAAGCGTAACCCTCCATTCTAAGCGTCGATTTATAATCCGACTTCATTTCCTTCTATTATAGACCCTCTATTATCGATTTCTAACAAAATCTCATAACTACTCTACTTGATATCCATTTTATTTTCTCAAGTGAAAAATCTAACATCTAACATCTAACTTCAAAAATCCAGCCATTTCTCATGTATAAACTAAAAATCAATCAATTTAACATTAAAAAAAAACATAGAAAAATTATTAATGGTAACTTTCTAAAACTTTTAACGGTTTTATAAATTGATACACAAATTAGTTAAATTATGATTGTCCGATCTCAAAAGCATAAAATTTATAAGAAAAGTAATAAATTACACTTACTAATTTGTGGATTAAAGTTTGAAACCCTAACCAAATCTATTTTGTTTCTTTTGTTCTTTTTCTTTTCTTCTCGCTTGGAAGGATGGAGAAGACATCTTCTCTCTCCTTCCACTTAAACTAATTTAACTTTATTTTATTTTTTTAATTTTTTTATAATAAATAATAACATATAACATCAACTGTTTTTTTTTTAGTCACAAATTTGGCATTTTTATTGCCATTCAAAATTTTTGGGCTATTAGCAATTTTAGTCTCTTTAACTATTTTCAAATTAAAATTTATAACAATCTAAATTTACAATTTAATCTTTGGACTAGATTAAATACCAACTAAATTACTTATCCTCGATTCAGTTCATTTATAGCATAACTCCGTAAATATTTTCATTAATTATCTAGAGACTCGGTTTATTAAAATGAAACCTAAAATCGTACTTTTCGACACCACTGTATCGAGTTGTTACAATTCTCCGCCTTTTAAGAAATTTCGTTATCAAAATTTACCTAGAAAAAGATAGGGGTATTGGGATTTCATTGTTTCCTCTAGTTCCCAGGTCACTTTTTTTACATTATGATTACGCCATAGAACTTTCACTAGTGGTACACGCTTATTTCTTAGCTCTTTCACTTCTCGAGATAAGATTTTCACCTGTTCTTCCTCATAAGCCAAATCATGTTTAACTTCAATTTCTTCTACCAGAATCACATGAGATGGGTCAGAACGGTCTCGTCTGAGCATGGACACATCAAATGCGTCATGAATCTTTTGCAATTCCGGTGGTAGAGCTAGACAATAAGCTACTGGTCCACTCTCTCAATAATTTCATACGATCCTATAAATCTAGGACTCATTTTCCCTTACAACCAAATCCTAGGACTTTCTTCCACGGGGAAACTTTCAAAAATACTCTATCTCCCATCGAATACTCAATATACCTCCGTTTCTAGTCCGCATATGACTTTGGTCTATCGGATGCTGCTTTTAATCTATCTTGTATAAGTTTAACTACATTTTCTGTTTCTTGAATCAACTCTAGCCCGATCACCCTTCTCTCACTCAACTCAGCTCAACAGACTGGCGTTCTACATCTTCGACTATACAATGCTTCATACAGAGCCATTTAAATACTTGATTGGAAACTGTTATTATACATAAATTCAACTAATAGTAAATAACTTTCCCAACCTGATTCAAAATTTATAATACAAGCACGTAACATATCTTGCAAAATTTAGATGACTTGTTCTGATTGGCCATCAGATTGAGGATGAAATATTGTGCTAAAATTTAGCCTCGTACCTATGATTCATACAACTACTTCCAAAATTTAAATGTAAAACGAGGATCTCGATCGGAGATAATAGACGCAAGTACATCGTGCAGTCTAACTATCTTGCGAATGTAAACTTTCACTAACTTCGGAAGTGACCAATTTGTCCTTACTGCTAAAAAATGTGCTAACTTTGTAAGTTGATTAACTATCACCCAAATAGCATTTCTTTTATTCAGTGAGGTTGGTAATCCAATCACAAAACCCATCGTAACTCACTCCCACTACTAGTTAGGAATTGAGATAGGCTAAAGTAATCCAGTGGGAACCTGATATTCGGCTTTTACCCGTTGACAAGTCAAACACTTGGCAACATGTTCGACAATCTCCCTTTTCATTCCTGACCACCAATATAATTCTCGTAGATCACGATACATTTTCGCACCACCAAGATATATAGTAAAAGGACCATCGTGAGCTTCACATAGAATTAACTCCAACTCTACATTATCAGGAACGCAAAGGCGATTACGAAACTGAAGACAATCATTAGTATCAATGTTAAAATTCTCATTATCACCTTGACAGGCAAGCTTCCATTTCTCAGACAATTTCGTATCGATCAACTGTGCCTTCTTAATTTGATCGAGCAACACAAGTTTAACTTGTAATTCAGCTATTAGACTGCCATCATCACAAATTCTGAGCTAAGCAAACATTGCTCGCAATTCAATCACTGTCTTTCTACTTAGCGCATCAGCTACAACATTCGCTTTCCCAAGATAATAATTAATCACGCAATCATAATCCTTTAACAACTCAATCCAGCAGCGTTGTCTCAAGTTCAATTCCCTTTGAGATAGAAGATATTTAAGACTTTTATGGTCGGTGTAGGATACGACATTTCTCACCATAGAGATAATGTCTCCATATCTTTACAGCAAAAACCACTACAGCAAGCTCTAAATCACGCGTCGGGTAATTGCGTTCATGTAGTTTCAGTTGTCAGGATGCATACGCAATCACCTTACCATCCTGCATCAATACATAACCTAACCCATTCAACGAGGCGTCACTGTAAAGCACAAATTCCTTCCCCGATTCAAGTAGGGTTAAAATTGGAGCTTCAGTTAACATCACTTTCAATTTTTTAAAACTTTTTTGACATTGTTCTATCCAAACAAATGGTATATTCTTCTATAACAATTTTGTCATCGGCATCGCTATCTTGAAAAATCCGTTTACAGATCTTCTATAATAACCGGCTAAACCAAGGAAACTCCTCATCTCTGACACATTCTTTAGTGCCTTCCACTGAAGAAAAGCTTCAATCTTTTTCGGGTCAACTCAAATTCCTTCAGCTGAAATAACATGCCCCAGAAAAACCACTTCAGACAACCAGAATTCACATTTACTGAGCTTCCCATACAGTTGTTTCTCTCGCAATACTTGCAATACAATTCTGAAATGCTCATCATGTTTGATTTCCGATTTTGAATATACCAGGATATCATAAATAAATATTACCACAAATTGATCTAGATAAGGTTGAAATATACGATTCATGAGATCTATGAATGTCGCAATAGCGTTTCCCAGTCTGAATGACATTACCAGAAACTCATAGTGACCGTACCACGTATGAAACGTTTTTGGTATATCACTATCCTTCACCTTCAATTGGTAGTACCCCGATCTCAAGTCAATTTTAGAAAAGACCGAAGATTCCTTCAACTGATCAAACAAATCATCGATACGCGGTAAAAGGTATCGGTTTTTAATCATCAACTTATTTAGTTGATGATAATCAATAAAAAGTCGCATATATCCATCTTTCGCATATATCCATCTTTCTTCTTAACAAATAAAACTGGAGCTTCCCTAGGCGAGATACAATGGCATATAAATCCACGATCCAATAAATCTTGCAATTGAATTTTCTGCTCCTTTAATTCTGTCGGTGCCATTCGATATGGACCTATTGATACAAGGGTTGTATCAGGAAAAACTTCAAGCGCAAACTCAACTTCTTGATCAGGTAGCAGTTCAGTAATTCTTCCAGAAACACATTAGAAAACTCGGATACTGTTCGAATTTTGCTTATCTACCTCTCCTCCAAATTTGAATTAATGATATAGGCTAGGAAAGCTTTACAACCTTGATCATGAGCTTATTAGCTTAAACTAAAGAAAAGACTCGAGTCTAACAGTTCGATCTAATACCATTTACTTCCATTATCTCTCCATCTGTACCTTGGATTAAAAATTTCTTCTTACGACAATCTAGAATTAGACTGTCAACCAGTCCATACCCAGAATCATATCGAAATCACCAAATGGCATGATTAATAAATCAACAGGGAAGAATATGTTTTGGATTTCCAATGGACATCGCTTACAAACTTGATCAACTAATACGGTTTATCCTAAAGGACTCGTTACCACCATTGCAATACTTGAAATTTTCGACTTTAAATTGTTCCTTTTCACAAAACTAGCATTTATAAAGGAGTGAGATGAACCAAAATCAATTAGGGTATATACAGGTACTGAACATAAAAGAAATATACCTGCTATGACATCTGTAGCATCACCCTCTTCATGGGTCCGCACAACGTAGGCCCGTGCTGGAGCTTTGACCTCTGATTGCTGAGTAGCAGAGCCCGTATCTTTCCTCTCAATCCCTCGTGAAACAGAACCACTACGAGGATTTCTTTGGCCTCTAGCAGAAGGAATGGACCTCTGAGCTATCACTAGAGAAGTATCTTCATTCTTCGGACAATCCCGAGCAAAATGTTCCAAAGATTCACATCGAAAACAAGCTTTTTTCAACTTCCAGCATTCACTTCGATGCTTTTTCCCACAATAAACACATGTTGGAATATCAAAAGCTCTTGTAGGACCTCTCACGCTACTCACTGATACCGACGGTTGACAATCTCGAGCCCTGTCAAGTGTAGAAAATTTTGAGGTCGTTCTCCTAGACTCACGAGTTTCTTTAGCTCTCTTAGATGTCTGATACGGACTAGAAGTCTCCGCTCGTTTCCCAATAGCTCGAGAGAATTCAAATTTCTTATCAAGACCCAAGACTTGTTCTACCATTTTAGCTCGTTCAGTCAAGTCAACAAACTCCTTAATTTTATGAGAAACCAACTGAACTTTGAGCTCATCTCGCAATCCTTGAAGGAACCGCTTACAACTCTCTTCTTCTGTTGGCACAAGCTCCGAGGCATATTTACTAAGCCGAAGAAACTCACGCTCATAATCCATCACAGACATCTCACCCTGCTTCAATGTTAAGAACTCATGTTTACGGTCTTCCAAATATAATTCGCCAACGTATTTCTTTTGAAATTCAGACTGAAAAAATTCCCAATCAATCCGATCCGCTGATACATGACGGGTAACTGTCTGCCACCATAGATACGCCTCTTCTTTCAAGAGAGAGACAGCGAATGTGACACATTCCCGTGGAGTACACTCGAGCTGTTGCAATACTCGATTTGTTGATTCCAACCAAGCTTCAGCTGATGATGGATCGATCCCTTTTAAACCCATAAATTCTGTGGCACCATATTTTCGCAATTCTATTACCAGTACTCGTTGAGCTACTGACACTAGAAAAGCTGTAGGAGTAGCTCCATCTACTCGTTGAAGAGCTTCTGCTATAACATGGAGCAAGTTTTCATCACTATGATCCTCGGGTCTAGGTTTAGCATCTCTAAGCTGTTGAGCACCAGTTGAGTCCATAACAGGTGTTTCTGACCCAATTCTACTTTCATTCTCAGCGGAAGAACCACTGCTACTTACATCATGATCAGCTTCATTTCTGGCTTCTACAGACATCTTTAGCTATAAAACAAGAAAAAAAAATTTAAAATTATAATCAACATCCAAATCCCGACTCTGACTCGACTTAACTTTGGCATGTACTTTTAGACTCAATTCTTAACTCGATCTAATCAGGGAATTGGCTAAACCTACAGCTCTAATAGCACTAAATGTAACAATTATATCCAACCCAATTAGAGGATCCGAATATAAAATGTCACATTGAAATGCCGAAACAACCTATATTACTATTTCACTTTATTGAAATGGTAGTGTAGTGGTAAATTTGTTTTAAAAAAATTCGACAGCATTTCTACTTATTTTACATTAAAAACCCCCTACAAAAATTTAGATTTCACAATATATTCATATTCAAATCATCTCCCAAATCAATTCCCAACACTTCCATATTTCAAAACATACCGCAACCTAAGTATATCACATTAAAACAATTTAATTAACTAACAATATTATTATTATAGCAACCAAAAGTTAATATTTTTTTTTGTCACAAAAATATATCTATAGCCAAATGACTTTATTAAAAACCAAGTACATGCAAACTTGAAACAAAACAAAATATACGAAGTTGGTTAATTTTAATTTTAATTTTAAGATATGAGTCCTTATATTTTAATTTTAAGATATGAGTCACCAAACTAGCAGCAGAAGAATCAGATTCGAATGAAGGGTCTTTGCCCTTATTTCGATTCCTATTTTTGCCTGTGGTTATTGAACTCTTAGGAGTTGCCTACCTTAAACTTACTGAAACTTTCAACTTTCAACTTGTATTATTCATGAATTATTTTCCTATTTAAACAGAGTTTAAAAACTAGGTAATAGATGCCAAGCCCAAATCTGAAGCATACTAGGAAAGTCTTATTTAAACTAATAAGGAAATTCTTAAAAATAAAATCAGAATTAAATCCCACAAAACTAGAATCACATCACAATGAAATCAAAATCAGATCCCTTCTCCTACTGCTGGTTTCTTGCGTCTGGCATAGTTCTTGGCCACAAAGGCATCGGTAACAGATTCTGTATTACATTTCTGTTCAACTCCTTTTGTAACCAGCAAAATCTAACATTCCATATAGTTCCAATGATAAATTGGTAGTATATTTATATTTCTAACTTCTGAGCGCCCAATTTACAAAATGATTAGAACTTTAGATACAAAACTAATCAACATATCAAGGATGGACATTTTCTCCTTTGCAAAATAAAACATGCGATATTGCCTCACACCCACACCCACACACAGAGGGAAGGAATAAAAGCTGAATATGCAAACTAAAAACCGAACTGACATGTAATGGCTGGGATCTGTCACACTTGCAAATACAGACCAATAAATATGGTTGAAACAATGACTCAAAATGGCACTTTTAGAATAAATTTGCTGACCGAGAGCTCTAATAAACACAAAATCATATCTATCTCAAGCAACATAAAACGTAAACGAACAACTAAGTCCATTGATGTTTGAATCACTCACAAGTTCTAGATGTTCAATCCTAGTTTCTAGCTTGGATGCAATAACATGCACTTGAAGCCACTCAAAAACTTCAAGTTCACCTTGTTTCCTTTCCTAAATCATTTTACATGTTCTATCTGTCCATATTATCGACTGAGAAATCTGTCAAAAGATAGCCTACATAGTTAGCCTTGCAACGAAACAAGCATCCTTCACCTAGAATACCGAGCACCATGAAGATTAATACCTCAATCGAGGCCAGCCTAGATGATATGTAACAGGTCCCAGTTTGAACAGTCCTTAATCAACGAAATTTAAAAACATCTATCAACCAACCTGTTTTAGGTAATCATCTAAAAGCACTATAACATGATCATCCTGCCCAGTACCGAGAATGAAAATATGCACTGCTTTATGCTTCCTCCCTCCTTAGAGACTGCAAAAAAAGAGAACATATTACAAAAATCACATGGGACTAAGTAAAAAGTTATCCTACATAAATGCAGGGAAAACCACATGCGACTGAGCAAAGTCATTGAATATGTAAATGCAGGGGAAAAAGTAGCAAGAAATTTTCCAATCAAATAAACCCCTAACAAGCAATAACATTTACACGCTCACTTCAAAAGAACTAGACACTTACCATCCAGATAGTTAGGATCTTGATTATTATGTTCAGCGAAACATTACCCAGATATGTACCGACATTTGAAACAAGAACACTCAACTAGCTATAGTATTCGAGGTTTCAGCATAAAATACACAAGCATAACATGCAAAGAAACTCAACAACAGCATTTAATTCAAAAAGGTTGAGGAACCAAACCTGGAGCTATTCAATTGAGACTACAAAGAAAGGTTGAATTGCGACCTTGAAACAGAACCAAATCAAATGAAAGGATTTTAGTTTTATAGCTTTAAACAAAGTTTATATAAAAAGCATTTAAACAACAAAAGAGGCTTGTTATTTAACTCAAATTTAAGAAGCAGAGAGGTAACCATATCAGCAAATTTTGTAGTAATTGTTTGAATCGTCAGGGTTTTTTCTTTTATTGCACCGAGAGAAAATGAACGATCAGCATCGCCATTCTTGGCCTCGAACTTTTCTTCTCCTGGTTCCCTAATGCTTTCCGTTTTTAAGTTTCACCCGTACACGTGTAAAGGAGGTAAGTTCATACATCAAAATTACAATTAGTATAAATGGACTATGCTTTTATTTGATGTAAAATAAATGATTACACTGAAATTAAATATTATAGTTCGAGATAAAAAGTAATTTAAATATATCGTCTTATTCTTTTAAACTCACGTTAAATCTCAATTTTTAGACTTAATTTAGGATTATTTTTAAAAATTATTTTTGGGTCAAAATGTTTTTTTTAGCCGTAAATAGATAATTTTTGGAGTCAGAAATACTTTTGATAAAAGTACTTTTAAGAACAAACAACAATTTTAACCCTTATAAAGTATTTTATATAATATTTATATTGAGTATTAATTATTTTTCTATTAAAATTTATTTTAAATATTTAATATTATGTATTTAAATTTGAATTTTTTATATTTTAATATTTAAAATATAGTTTATATATTCAAATTAAATTTTATAAATAATTAATATTAATGGCTTAAAAAATATTTAAAAAATACATTTCATATATTAAAATATTAACAATAAATTATAATAAATTATTTTTTATATTCTTAATAAGATATAATAATATTAACTAATTTGAATATTATTTAAATATATTTGTTACTTTATAACACCTGTCTAAAATGGACATTTTATTTCGCTAAAGTACTTTTTGCCAACAATATTAAACACTTAAATCTTAAATCGAAATTTTCAAAAATACTTCCCAATATTATTTTTTTGTAGTACTTTTAAAAGCACTTCTAACAAATAATGTTAAAATAAATCTTAAAATCTAGGATATTTACCAATTATGCCAATGCCTTCTTGACTCTTATGGTACGTACTTATATAAGTAAAAAATTTATGATTAAATTTCACTTTTAACTATTAAATATTGGAGTCGCAATTGATGTCATCGAAATTAAAATGATGTGGGTTTCAGTTACATTTGATGGTCAAGCCGAGCCAATGCAAAATTTTAAACACGTTTTTTAGATTTCAAGTTCGGCCCAACTTGAAAAATAGACTTAAAATTTTACTTAAGCTCCACCCAGATAAAAAATGTTAAACTTGAGTCTAGTGAAAGTCAACAACCATAAGAGGCAACTTCCATGCTATTAATACCCCCACTCATTTTGTTTTTCTCCTTATCCAAAATTTTCTTAAACTCTTAGACCGTAAAAGAACTTTTATTTTGTTCTTTTCTTAGAGAAAAATGGTCACATCAAGATTTCAAGGAGAACACATTGCAGGTTACGTCATCGATATAGTAGGATTTCCAACTCAATTGTTTTTAATTTTTTAATTTTTTTCAAACATGTTTTTAAGATTTTGCATTTGGTCATTTTTTGTGATTTTTCGAAAAACGAGAAGATCAAATTGTTCGTGATCAACATAATTTAAAATTTCTAAAGATTGATGGACATATTGTATAAATCTTGAAGAGTGTTGGTTCATATATAACATCTACTGTTACAAAGTTCATTATATTATTGGAGTTGCTTGCCTTGTTGGATAGATGTAGACAAAAACATATACATTTCATTTTTCATACAGGAAAATAAGTATAATGCTAGAAGATGTCGCTTTAATAATTGGCCTTTCAATCGACAAGGAAGCAATAATCATATCTAGTAACGCCAACTCAATGTACGAGTGTCATCGATTGTTAGATGTCATCCTATCTAAGGATAAGATGGGGAAAGAATTAGATGGGAATTTGGTGAAGATTAACATGTCATCCACATACAAACTTATGATGACACAATCAGAACCAAACATCTTAAAATATACACATGCTTCTGCACAATTAATAATAAAACCAAAACTAAGAATAGTCTTATGAAATTTCTCATACCATTGTTTTGGAGCTTGTTTGAGGCCATACAAAGATTTTTGAGTCTGCGAACTTTATCTTCCATACTAGGTGTCACAAAACTTAAAGGTTGCTCTATGTAAATCTCCTCGTCCAAATCACCATTCAAGAAAGTTGTCTTCACATCCATTTGATGTACCAACAAATTGTAAGTGGAAGATAAAGCAAACAAAACATGAATGGTTGAGATCTTAGTTATAAGAAAGTATGTATCAAAATAATATACTCCAAATATCTGAATGAACCCTTTTACAAATAGTCTTACCTTATACCTCTGTATTGATCCATCTGGTCTAAGTTTCTTTCTAAAGACTTACTTTTTTCTAATAGGTCTAAAACCTCTAGGCAAGTCTACTAGTTCCTAAGTGTGATTAGACAAAATAGACACTAGTTCATTAGTAATGACATCTCTCAAAAAACTAGCATATATTGATTTTATGGCTTCATTATAGGTTTTTAGATCTTCATATATTAAAATCGCATGATCTATAGAATCATTTATCAAGTTTAAATCACTAATATTAGTCACAAAGGAAGTAAGGAAATCAGGTCCGAAACTAGTAACAGTCCTTTTTTTTTTACTCCTGCTAGGTTCAACATCATTATTATGAACGCCTCTATTATGTGTTCTAGAGGAAGAAATATGCTCATCTAACTGTATATTAGTACTTATACTAGATTTATTTAAAGGGAACAAGTTCTCAAAGAAAATAGTATCTCTAGACTCATGTATGGAATGATCATGCAACGACATGAATCTGTATGCAACATTATTTAGAGCATACCCAACAAATACAACATTAATAGTTTTAGTTCCGATAGTGCTCTTTTTAAAAGCAGGCAAGCCCACTTTTGCTAAGCACCTACACACTTTCAAGTATTGCAGATTAGGGGCATAACCTTTCCACAATTCATTTGGGGTACAGTCTAATTTTTTATGAGGCGTTCTATTAAGAATATGGTTTGCAAAAAGTATGACCTCCCCGCCCCCACTGTTAGGTAAATCAGAACTTAATAGTAAAGCATTTATCATTTTTTTAAAGCTTTGTTTTTCTTTCAGCTATGTCATTCTGCTGTGGGAAATAAGGAGTAGAAAACTCATGTATAATGTTGCCTTTCTCATAGACCTCTTTTAAGGAAATTAGTGTCATATTCACCACCTCTATTGAATCTAAGATGTTATTCTTCTATCAAACTGGTTTTTTACTTCTGCTTTATAAAAAAGAAAAGTTTTATCAGCTTTATCTTTTGATCTTAGAAGATAAACTTTTGTATATCTAGAGTAGTCATCTACAAATGTGATATAATAGCGTTTTTCACTCTTACTCTCTGTGTTTTTAAAGTATGCTAGATCAGTATGAACTAACTCTAGAAGTTCAGTCTTCCTATTAGTAAGAGTTTTTAAGGAAGGTCTAGCATGCTTGGCTTCGACACAAATTTCGCATTTATTAGAGAGTAGATTCATTTTTATGAGCTTTTTTAGAGAATGAATATTTACATGATCTAATCTAGCACGTCACATATCAAGGGATTCAACAATAAAAGCAGCAGTGGTGACTTTATTATTATCATTAAATATAATATTAATCACAAATAAACCTCCACTCAGATAATCTTTCCCAACATAATATTCATTATGGGAAAGTACAAGCTTATCGGAATCAAAGACTAATTTAATGGTTGCCTTATTCAGTTGGAATAAACACAAATGATATTGCTCTTCTCGAAAGGAATCAGAAAAGAAAGCAGAAATTTAGTTTGAAAATTTGACCAGAAAAACTACTAAAAGAAGCAGACGAAAGGAAAATGATAATCGTTGTTTACTTGTGTTGTGTAAAATGAGAAGAATGACCAACTATTTATATTATTTTCTGAAAGAGAAAATTGGTAAAATAACAACGTCAATTTTCAAAAATAGTAGAGAATTTTCCTCAACAAAAAATATTTTTTGCAATAGTTAGAAATTTTTTCGCTGATTGAAAAATATTTTTTGCATTACCAACACTATATACTTAAATTATGTGATAAGATGAATTTAATGAGTGTGTCTTGGAATAAAATGATTAAAAGACTAAATGTTTGTTTAGGTGCGAGTGGAATGAGTGATTGATTATAAGTTTAACTATAAATGATTGAATACTTTAATATCAAGACAGCACTAAACTATAATGTCTTTAGTGAGCAAAGAGAATTAGGATAATGGTTTTCTTTTGGTTTAAATATGTATTAGGTTTTTTATTCTCTTTTAAAAAATTTAATTTAATTTTAAGATATGAGTCCCTATAATTTTTTTTATTTAAAATTTTTGTTTCTCCATCAATTTTGTCATTTGAATTATGTGGTTGTTATAAAAAATAAAATAATCTTTTTAGCTTTTACTATTTATAATTTTTTGTCAAATTGATCCGTACCCTTTAAAAGTATATAAATAATTATAAAAATATTTTAAAAATAATTTTTTTTCGTATGTTTAATAAAAATATAAAAATTATGAAAAATTAAAAATCTTTAAAATTTAAAAACAAAAATAATTTTAAAATGCATTTTAAATAATTTTAAAAATACGAAACATATAAAAAATTTTAAAATTTCAAAAAATTGTGTTTTTTACTCAATCATTAACAATAATAAAATCTCTTCAGATTTTAAATTATTCATTTGGTTCATATTAAATCAAATTTCAACACTTTTTTATTTTAAATAAAATTAATTATATATAAAAAATATTTGGGTAAACTTAAAAAATAGTCACTTTTGTTTGCCTCAGATTACATTTTAGTCACTTATGTTTAAAATGTTACGTTTTAGTCACTTACATCATTGTTTTGTTACGAAGTGGTCACTCTACCATTAAGCTTCGTTATCTCCCTAATAGTAGTCCTACGTGACAGTCCAAATTAGTTTTAACTGCCAACTTCGATATTCAGTTGTTGGGATGAAAATAGTTTTTAATTAAATAAATTTAATTTGGATTGCCATGTAGGACATCCAAGTTGGCATTTAAAATCCATTTGGATTGTCACGTAAGACCACTGTTAGGGAGGTAATGGAGTTGAATGGTAGAGTGATCACTTCGTAACAAAACGATAACGTAAGTGACTAAAATGTAATATTGCAAGCATAAGTAACTAAAATGTAATCTGAGGCAAACAAAAATGACTATTTTTGTAGTTTACTCAAAATATTTTTATATAAATTTAATTATAAAAAATATATAAAATACCAAGATGTAGGACCAAATTTAAAACTAAACCCAAATATAAAAAACCTTATTAAAACCCAACACAAATCCAAAGCCCAACAGATTACCCAAAACCTAACCCACATCTCTCAACCCAATACACAAAACATAAAGCCAACCCAAAACCCTAGCAGCAGAAGGAAATTGGCGCCGTAAGCTTCGAGTCCAAGCAGAGTACGACGCACGCCAAGCTTCCGAATCGTGCACTACTCCATGCCACGCTCCCACGCCTCCGAGATATCTGCAAGGGCAAACAACTGTAGAAGATTTTCATTTTATTTCTAGGCTATAAAAAGCCATTGAAAACACTGTAAATAGGGGTTTTTTTGGGGGGGGAGGGATTTTAAAAAGAGAATATACGAACAAATACCACAGGTCACAGAGCAAAATTGTAGAGAATTGATTGTTAGGTGATTTTCTTTCAGATCTCACTCATTTTAAATTTCGATTTGTTTTTCTTTCTCAAAAATAGTACTAGAAAGGGGAAAAGGTGAATACACTTACTGCATGTTTTAAAACGGGGTTGAGACCCCTATTGCGCGACGTCGGCCACTAGATCTGGTGGTGGTCCGGCAATGATGGGCGTGTACTGGTTCTAGTAGAGGGGAGAAGGGTGAAAGCCCCTTTGTCTTTTTAATTTCTTCAAATGCGTGGGTAAATGGGTTGTTTTAACTTTGCTTTAGAAAATGGCAGACAACCCTTTGACTTTTCTGGTTTTAATTGCAAAGGGAATAGTGCCATTTTTATTCTTTTGGTTTTATTGTACTTTTGGTCCCTCTGTGATTTCCATCTTTTCAATGTTTTATGTTTGTTTTTTCAAACTTGTCCCAAATTTCTGTTTTAGCCCGATTTTAGTCCTTTCATTAGCCATTTGGCTTACTCCATTATTAAACTAGTTGTTTTATTAACATTATTAATGATCATGTTGTTAAATTAATCAACTTTGTACAGTTTTTTATCACGTTAAGTTTTTATTTACTACTATGGCTTTATTATTTTATTACCTTTTTTGGTATTGTCACGTTTTACTATATTATTTATATATATTATTATAACTTATTTAATAGATATTCTCTGTAATACCCCGAAAATCTTTACAGTAATATATTATCCTTGATATAATAAAATAAGGAAATAAAGTGATAAAAAGGGAAGTTTTGAGTTATGGCAACATTGGGAAGTAAATTATGATATCTTGATTCATGAAAGGACTAAATTGTAAAAGTCAAAAAAGTTTTGTTGCCTAAGAGTAAATACTCAAGACTTAAGGGGTTAAAGTGTAAATATGAAAAATTGAAGGACCAATAGTGTAAATATTGTAAGGGTAGAATGATCTAGAAACTAAGGAAAATGGATGAATTAGGACCAAATTGAATAAGTGAAGAACTATGAGGGACTAAATTGTAATTTTATCAAATTAAATGATGACTCAATGTAACACCCCCTACCCGTATCTATCACCGGAATAGAGTACGAGGCATTACCAAGAAGTACGAAACACTTACAAATAATTTAAATATATTTTCATAACAATTAACATACATAAATATTAATCACCATTCATAAAATAATATTGAAATTTAATAATATTAAATTATGGTCATTAAAATTTAGTTATATAAATTCACAAGTTCGATTTTTTTTTTGTATTATAGCGATAATCATAATTTCATAATAAACATTTCAAATAAAGCATTATATCATTTCTAATTCAACGTTTATCTATTATAATCGGGCACGTGGTCAATTTATACACAAGTCATTCATACACATATGTATATTTTTCCTCCTCCTCCTCTCCATCTACATCCTTAGTATAAATAACACACTTGTAAGTAACATTATCCATAATTTTCACTCTTTACTTTGTGAATATTCAAGCTATCCATCCGTGTCATAGTCACTAAATTATTTTTATCTTGAGCTACAGAACTCAAATTAATATCCGCTAATTTTCCCTGAAACTAGACTCACATATATTCTTACCATAAAATTTTCAGAATTTTTGGTTGGGCCAATTAATACAGTTTATTCATTGAAGTCTCCCCTGTTCTGCTGTCTGACAGTTCCGACGCTTCTTCACTAAAAATTAATTATCTTCTTGTACAGGATTCGAATGATGTCCTCGTTTGTTTCTCGTGAAAATAGACTCATTCAGGATTCTAAACATATAAATTTAAGCCCCTAATTATTTTTATTCAATTTTTGATGATTTTACAAACTCAGAACAGGGGAACCCAAAATCATTCTGACCTTGTCTCACAAAAGTTATTGTATCTCATGATTTACAATTCCATTACTTACATAATTTCTTTTATAAGAAACTAGACTCAATAATCTTTAATTTCATGTTTTATTCATCCTATAATTCGTTTTCTACAATTTTTAGTGATTTTTCAAAGTTAGACTACTGCTGCTGCCCAAAACAGTTTTAGTGCAAAATATTGATTTCCATTTTGCCCCAAATTTCATAATTCATACAATTCAATCCTTACTTAATTAACTCCTCAATTGAGTTAATTTTTCTAATTTAATACTTTATTCTATCATTTTAAACTACTTCATAACCCTTGAAAACCAGAACTTTAACACTAGACCTTAATTCCAAACTCTTTCACAATTAGGTCCTAAACCAATTTTCATCAATTTTACTTGATAAAATCACCATATATCAAAATTAAAGCTTCAATTCTATGTTTATTCATCATATTATTCCAGTAATCATCCATAAAAACTTCAAAAATTAGCCATGGAAATCAAAAACTAATGAAATAGTAAGTTGGACCCAATTGTAAAAGTCCAAAAACATAAAAATTTTAAGGAAAAAGCAAGAATTAAACTTACATGAAGCTAGAGTATGAAAACCAGATTGAACCCTCCTCCATGGCTGTTTTTCATCTGATAACTATGAAGAGAAATGAAGAGATTCTAGATATTCCAATTTAGTCCCATTTTTATTTAGTTAATTTTGGCAATTTTCCAATTTTACCCTTATTTCACTCATTTTCTGATTTTTCTTAGCTATTGCCGCCCAAAATATCTCCTTTAGGCTTATTTGCACTTTAGGTCCTTCCTCATTTAACAATTGAGCTATTTAATCATTTTAGCAACTTTTATACCTTTTTCAATTTAGTCCTTTTTATTTAATTAACTACCCAAACGTTAAAATTTTCTGACTAAATTTTAATACTACCTCACCAACACTCCATAAATATTTCTAAAAATATTTATGGCTCGGTTTATGAAGTCGAGGTCTCGATACGTCATTCTTGACCTAATTTACCTAATTAATTCTTTTAAATCACCAAATTAACTGATTCAAAAATGCTTTTATATTCACATTTGACTCATAGATATTAATTTATTAAGTTTTTAAATCACCCGTCGGATTTAGTGATCTCAAATCTCTATTCCCGATACCACTGAAAATTAGGCTGTTACACTCAAGGATGGAATTCTAAAAGATCATGAAGGGCAAAATGGTCAATTAGTAAGAGAGAGAATTCTAGAATGTAATGATTATGTTGATGATATTTTAAATTAATTAATTAGATAAATATTATTTTATTAATATTTTATGAGATATTTAATATTATTTTATTATTATTTATTTAGTATATAAGGAAAGAAAGATGAAGAATTTTCATCATCATTCCTTTCCATGCAAAACAACGTGAGAAAGAGTAAGAAGAAAAGAAGTTTTCTTTCTTTACAATTTAGTCCTTTTACCAAAAATTCATTATTCTCACCTAAAAATTGAAAGAATTTCCATAGCCATCAAGAGGGAAAGATAGCAAGGAGATGATGGGGAGCAAGAGTATCAAGTTGGATTCAAGAAATAGAAGTTGGAGGAGAGAGAAAAATCAAGTTAAAGATTGAAGTTAATAAGAAAAGGTAAGAACATTAAGATTTCAATATATTTTTTAAGTTTAATATTGTTGAAAAAGCATGGAATTGATGTTAATGTAGAGTTTTCTTTTATATGGTCCCATGTTTTTGATATATTAGTGAAGGTAAATGAGAGAAAATAATGGGAAATATGGTAGAAAATTGAAATAGGAGTGTTATAAACTCGGTAATCAATATGTTGCACTAAAGTAGTTTTAGACAGCAGTAATAGGCTAATTTTGAAAAATCACCAAAAATGATAGAAATTGAATTATAAGCTAAGGGTGATATGGAATTAAATCTTATTGAGTCTATTTTTATATAAAATAAATAGATAAAGTAAAGTAATTCTGTATTCTGAGATATTTATATTTTTGTGAGACTGGTTCAGAATGATTTCGAGATCCCTTGTTCTGACTTGGAAAAATCACTAAAAAATTATAAAAAAATAATTTTGTTACATACTTTATATGGTTAAATTCCTTAATGAGTCTATTTTTATAAGAAACAAATTATAACATCATTTGAATTTTGTTTAAAGAGATAATTAAACTTTAGTGAAGAGTGGTCAGAACTGTCAAATAGCAAAATAGGGAAGAATTTAATGAATAAACTGTACTAATTGGCTAAACCAAAAATTCTTAAAATTTTATGGTAAGAAGACATGTGAGTATAGTCTCAGGAAAAATTAACGGATCTTAATTTCAAGTTCTGTAGCTTAATATATAAATAATTTAGTGATTATGACGCAAATGGACAATTTTGAATGTACATATAAGTAAATAGTGAAATTATTGATAATGTTACTTGTTGCATGTTATATAAATTAAGGATGTGGAATGGAGTGGAAGAGGAGGAAAATATGTATGAATATTCATCTAGCATGGCTAATTTGCATGTTTTAGACTTAGGGACTAAATTGAATAAAAGTAAAACTTTATGGGTAATTTTGTAAAAAGTCAGAAATGACTAAATTGCATGAAATAGATTATTTTATTATTTAAATTACAAAATTTAACGAAATTATCAATTTAGTTCAAGATCGGGGGAAAACATGTTTTAGGGATTAAATTGAAAAGTGTTGAAATTGTGAAAAATTTTGATATTTTATAGAATTCATGGACTGTTATCGATATGTATGATAATAATAGCTGGAAATAAGGATTAAATTGCAAGAATTTTATTTTCTTGACCCTAAGGATGAAATCGTCATTAATTAAAAGTTTAGGGGTAAAATGATAATTTTGCTTGGATCATTAATTAAATGCATTAGAATATGAAATGAATGAAAATGGTGATCAAATTTATTTATAAAGATCCGGGCGACACAAATACGAGACTTGATCATGGAAAAGAAAATATATCAGAATAATGAAATCATAAACACGAACAATCAATGAGGTAAGTTTGTGTAACTTGAATTGTATTTTTAAACATTTGAAATATATGGTTATGTAAGGAAAATATGATTTGAATATTCAATTTATGATAATTGATGAAATATTGGTAAATACTCGATATAACTTGAAAATAAATCCCTGTTGAATGGAAGGAAAATTTGATGTATCTCTAAAAAGAAATTGACGGTAAAAAGGATCTAGCCCGGACGGGTGATCCTATCCTGATATAGCCCTCCCGAAGAATATGTGGAAAATGGATTTCGCCGGACGGTAATCAATTAGGGTCCAATTTAGCTTTGGATGGTAATTCAGATCCAAGCTCATTAGAGTAATTGTCGTTGCAGGGATTTAGCCTGGCCTGGTAATCCCGACAATACTCTATGAGTTTATATTACAGGGGATTTAGCCTGGATTGGTAATCCCGACAATACTCTATGAGTTTATATTACAAGGATTTAGCCTGGACTAGTAATCCCACTGTAAGGATGAGGTTCGCGGGAGTGTGCTCTCTGATATGAAATATGTAAGACCATGGTTGAAAGATACCATGGCAACCTGATATGAAACGTGTAAGACCATGGTTGAAAGATACCATGGCAACCTGACATGAAATGTGTAAGACCATGGTTAAAAGATACCATGGCAACCTGATATGAAATGTGTAAGACCATGGTTGAAAGATACCATGGCAACCTGATATGAAATGTATAAGACCATGGTTGAAAGATACCACGGCAACCTGATATGAAACGTGTAAGACCATGGTTGAAAGATACCATGGCAACGTGACATGAAATGTGTAAGACCATGGTTGAAAGATACCATGACAACGTGACGGGGAAATGAATAAGACCATGGTTGAATGATACCATGGCAACATGAAAGAAAATGAGTAAGACCATAGTTGAAAGACACTATGGCATCATGTCGAAGATAAATAAGATCATGAAAGAGAAACGCCAAGTTATCTGTTGAACAACTAATATTCAGGTAATATAACAAATGGTTAAATGAATTGGTTATACAAAATGGTAATGTGAAATGTTTACAGGAATTGGTCATATGGAAATAAATGTACAAAATAGTTGTATGAAATAATTTATAAGATAGATAAATGAAATAAGTATAGGTACATGGAATTTAAATTATGTTAAGTTTAATACGAACTATTACCGAAATAGGTATACCTAAGATATAAGGAAATGATGGTGCATGAAATGTTGATATAATGAAATGAATGATATATGTTATTAAAGAAACGGTAAGAGAATGATATGTATCATGACATGTACATATGAGATTATCTTTTATATGTTAACATAAGGAAAATATGTAAGTTAAGACGAGTATTAAATTCAAATATGGCATATTGAGAAAATAAGAATTTATATGAAATATGTGTAAGTACACTAACAAGTGTTGTTGTTGATGCTTAGGCAAGTGCCAAGCCATTGATTGAATGGTAATATATTTATTGATGCATTGAATTGATAAGTATTTAAGTGAATTTTTTTTAGTGATCTGTAAATGGTAGTAATGCTCTGAAACCCTATTCTGGCAGCGGATACGGGTTAGGGGAGTTACATTCTCAGCATTCTTTTATCCAATATTTTTATTTCCTTAAAACCTATTACTAAGTTTACTAAAATATATATATATATATGTATTTTTTTATTTTTTTATTTTTTTGTATAGATTCTTTCTTTATCTATATATATATTTTATTATTGATTCCATATTATTCTACTTGTATATTGTGTATTATTATTTGTTTTAAATCATATTTCTTAATTATACGTATACAGCTATTATTTTTTTGAGATCCCGTTTTTAAAATTATACTCTGTTTATTTCGACTATTTTCTTATTATTAATATATATATTATTCAGTATCCTTTTCCCTATTATCTTCCATTTTATATTTACATAATTGTTTTGTTTCTTTTGTTTACACCATTATTAACATGTTACCACTACCATTTCATTATTTGTCATTAAACCTTTTTGCTACTATATGTTATTGTTAATATGCATCGTTTAGTTTATTACGGTAATGTTATTTGCATGTGACATACCATTATTTTCGTTTTTTAAATTTTAATTGCCCAAATTCATTTATTCGCAGATTTATTCTCAATTATTTTTAAAATAATGGCAATGTTTGGTATTTAAAAAATTCAGAGGATCGTGCCCTAACGTACTGGGTTTTGCTTTCTTTTTATTTTGAATATCAGAATATCCCTTTATCGGTTCACTCTCAAAATTTTTCAAAACGGAGGCAATGTTTGGTATTTAAAGAATTCAAAGAATCGTGCCCTAACGTACTGGGTTTCGCTTTCTTTATTCGTTTTAAATAATTCGAATATCCTCTTAAAGTTAAAACGCATGTTTTAAAGGCAAGATCACATTTGAGGGTCAAAAATATTGTGTCCTAACGCACTGGATGTAATGTTTTACCTCAAGGTGAGATAGTCTTTAATACACATTTGACTTACTTAAATGTTTTAAAAGCCAATAAAATGAGGATCGTATTTTGAACTCTGTCTAAATCTTTAGTTTTCGACATTTAAGACACTAATTAGTCGATTGAATACCAATTTTGGGCGTGTCAAGGGTGCTAATCATTCCTCGTATGTAACCGAATCCCGAACCCGTTTTCTTAAAATTCGTGGACCAAAATGTTTTATAAGGTGGCCCAATTACACCTCAAAAAAGGGATTGGTGGCGACTCCCAACTTTTCGTTTTCAAAAGTCGATTTCCCGTTTTCCAAAAATGGTTTCGACAGCTTGGCGACTCCACTGGGGAGTTTAAGAGAGTCGAGCTGTAAATTGATTATTTCTGTCTTCTTGTTGAAATTTAGAAATTCGGTTTTTCTAAAAATACACAATCCTCGCTTTGCATTTTCTATGTCTTTGTTGAGTTTTTTTTCCGTCGAATTTCTTTATATAATCTCGCATCATATCGCATGACCGTTGTGGTCACACCTTTTAAGTGGGAGTGAGAAACTATGCTTTCGTGAGGTTTTCACCTCCGCATGGGCTAGGGGATCGCTTCCGGAATACATCCGTACTTATGTCTTCGTGAGGTTTTCACCTCTGCACGGGCATAAGGAAACGTATTCCCCTGAACCGAACTTAATCCATATAAACCTATAATGGGCGAGGGTCAAGGAATCTGCGGGTTCAGGTACCTTTACTCTAGAACTAAACCACAAATAGTGAGCTATAGGAACCTGCCTTAGGTAGAATTACACGTAGCTCTAGTGGTTTCCCGAATAGGCGGTTGATAATTTCTTGATTGCTTTGACTTCTATTCTTATGCATGATTCTGACTTGTGTTTTTCCTTCTTTCTTTAATAGTGATTGCATAACATTTTCATCATAAAAGAAGGTGTCGATATACGGTTCGGTTACTAATAGGAAGTTTTACCATGAAGAATGAATTTCCTGATAAAGTGAAAGATAACGCGTTTGTCCAAAGATGGTCGGAGAATGCACAGTTAGAGAAAGGTGACAGTTTGAAAAAAGAGTACACGTCAGAGTTATGAGACTTTACCCGTATTAGTGTGGTTGTGAATGATCTTCAAGAGTTGAAAGAATTATGGAGTCACTGGGATGATCAGATGAAGCAGCTACTCTACTGTAATTATGGTGATATTCCTTATCTCTTCGATGTTAAGGTAGATAGGTATTTGTTCCGCGCCATGGCTCAATTTTGGAATTCCGCCTACATTTGTTTTACTTTCGGAAAGGTAGATCTAGCACCTACTGTCTAGGAATATACAGCCTTGCTTCGTTGTCTGAGGTTTCAAGTGGATACGATTTATTCTAGAGCTGTCAATACCCCAACCTTTGTAAAGAGGTTGATGAACATCACTGGGATGAGTGAGCAGTGGGTTGTAGCTCGAGTCCAGCAGAAAGGCAATGGAAAGTACATCCCTTGGGAAAATTTGAGAGATCTGATCCTGACACACCCTGATATGAAGAAAAGAGTTGATGTCTTAGCCTTGAGCGTTTATGGTTTGGTTATTTTCCCTAAGGCTTTAAGGCATGTAGATGAAGCAGTCGCCGATCTATTTGACCGACTTGGTAAAGGAGTCACTCCAGTTCCTGCAATCTTGACTGAGACTTTTAGATCTCTGACTGTATGTCGGAGGGTAGGTGAAGGCAGATTTATTGGGTGTGCACAACTCTTGTTAGTATGGTTTCATAGCCACTTTTGGAGGGTAGAAAAGGCCTCTACCGACCTTTTTTCAGAGATTACTCACATTTGAAGGAGATAGTAACCATATTGAGAAGAGATGACATAACAGAGGAAAAATGGATGGCGATACTTCAAAATCTCCAAGAGGAGGATATCGAATGGAAGGCCTCTTGGATGGTTTTCGATGAGATTCTCTACAGGTGTGGGAGCTATGATTGGGTCCCTTTATTGGGGATTTGGGGAGCCGTTGGATACGTCCCTCTGCTTGTATTGAGGCAATATAGATCAAGATAATTTATACAGATGACGCATGGGTTAGCTCAGAGTGGGTTCTCGTATAGGGAGAAAGACTCCAAGAAAAAGAGCCGTAAGATTTATAATGCCTGAAACCAAACTTGCCAGATAAAGGGAGTTGCTGTGAATCCAATGGTGACTCCTGAATATAATGAATGGTGGAGTAGAAGGGTTAACGGTAATATTCCGAGGCTAAATTTAGAACAGGCTCGACCGATAGAGGAATATCTGCGAGTGGTTCCCTCTAAATTGGAAATCATAAAGCAAGACTTCGAAAAGAAAACCTCAGAGTTAGAAAGAAAAATAGAGCAGTTGGAGTAGGAAAAAGTATACTTAAAGCTGGATGTTAATGTTAAAAATTTCGAGGCTGAGAATTTGAGAAAGAGAAAGAGAGAGGTTGAGGAGGACCTGGACACTCTGAAGACTGATTACAAGCAGCTGCATAAGTCAATGAGAAATGCTGACTTAGGTAAAACGTCTGAACAGTAGAGGCAAGAAATCCAAGAGGAAAAGGCTAGGGCTGATTGGTGGGAAAGAAAGTTCCACGATTCTCAGGCTCGATAAGTCACTTGTAAAAAGAGTTTGGACGATAGCCAGAATGAAAAACAGATTTTAAGAGATCGGGTGGTAGAGTTAGAGAGGATATTACAACAACATCGGAGTCGTAACTCAGTGATTGAATTAAGGGCTAGCCTAAGTAAGATCGAGAATTTGAAGGAGAAAGTAGAAGAACTTGAGACTACACTTTAGAACTGTGAATATCAAATTGAATTATTGGAAGCGAATAATGAGCAACTAGGGGAGCAACTTCATCGATCTCAGGATCAGGTCTGAGATAGGGATTACTTAATGGGTGAAGCTATAGCTCAGGTACTAGAGGTGGCTGATCATTTACAGACTTTGGCGGTCCAAGCAGATGTGCTAGGAGTTAAATATGAGTTAGAGTCAGATCGGGGGCGAGAGTTAGCCAGCCTTCTTAGGAAAGTAAAAGCTTTGGGTGTTAAGGCAAGACCGTATATGTAATTCATTTTATGTAAAAGATTTCGTTTTTCAGTAAAGTTTTCTAAATAAAATTAAATTCGAATCTACATCTCCTTTTTGTATTCATGTCATACATTTACATTACATTGCATCGCATAACATTATATACACAAAAGAACCCTATTAATTAGCGGCCATTTATCTAGTTACCCTAGAACACCGGTACTACACACGAAGGAAAACAAAAGATATGGATCAGAGGTTTGAACAAATGCAAAAGGAAATACAAGAGCAACTGTAGGCTCAGATGCAAAAGCAGCTAGCTAAGATCCAGTAGAAAATAAGAGACCAAATGCTGGAGTTCCAGAGAAACATGCTGGAATCACAAAACAGCATGATAAGCCAGCTGACACAGCTGTTTAAAGGAGGGTCTGACAAAGGAAAAGGCTCTATAGTTGACACGAGAAATGACAATGAGGATTCCGCTTGTACTACAAGTTTTGCGCCAGCAAATATGCAAACACAACCACCAAGAGTGTTTGTTAATGTCCAACCTCTTTATCAAACTGGTACCTCGGCACCAGTAAACTTCTCAGCGGGATCGAGCACCAACCCTAGGGATAATCTGGCAAACCCCCAGGTCCCTGACTTCGACGACGCAGCAGAGGTGGAAAAAGCAAAAACAGAACTGCCCAAACAAATAAAGGATCAATATAAATAGTTGGTGGAGAAATTCAAGGCATTGGAAAGTGTTGATAATTACTGCGGAATGGATGCCAGGGAGTTGAATCTAGTCCCAGATTTGGTACTACCTCCCAAGTTCAAAATGCTAGAATTTGAAAGATACAACGGAACTAGTTGCCCTGAGGCTCACATCATAATGTTTTGTCAGAGAATGACGGGTCATGTCAATAATGATCAGTTGTTGATTCATCGTTTTGGACGCTTGGTGAAATTTGCAGCCAAAATGGTACAATCAGTTGAGTCGTACCTAAGTTAAGTCGTGGAAGGACCTAGCTCAGGCCTTCATGAAGCAGTACGGCCATATAACAGATATAGCACCGGACTGGATCACACTCCAGAATATGGAGAAGAAGCCAAGCAAAAGCTTCCGGCAGTATGCTCAGAGATGAAGAGAGGTCGCTACATAGGTCTAACCACCGTTGCTAGAAAAAGAAAGAACCATACTCTTCATCAATACATTGAAGGCGCCTTTTATTACTCATGTTAGGTAACGCAACCAAGAGATTTGCGGACATAGTGATGTCTGGAAAAATGATAGAAAATGCTATAAGATCGGGTAAAATAGAAGTTGGAGAGAACACGAGAAGGTCAACCCCAAAGAAAAGAAAAAATGAAGTAGGTAATGTGAGCTCAGGTTAGGCGAAACCGGCCACTGTTAATCAGTCAAGGGCGATAGTCACAGGCTAGCAAGCCTCACCAAGGCGAGAGCCTAACATGAGATAAAATACAGAGAAGTTTCAATTTACTCCCATACCAGTGACATATAGGGAGTTGTACAAGAGTCTGTTTGATGCATATGTAGTGGCTCATTTCCACTTAAAGCTATTGCAGCCCTCATACCCTAAGTGGTACGATGCAAATGCTCAGTGCGAATACCACGCAGGGATTACGGGGCACTCGATAGAAAATTGTACCTAGTTCAAAAGGTACGTGGAAAGGCTTATCAAAGCAGGTATTCTAAAATTTGATTATACACCTGGTACAGGAAATCCGTTGCCCAGTTATTCTGATAAAGGGTAAACGCGATAATTGAGAATGTGGGGAGGACAGTCAAGCTAAATATCGAGGAGGTGAGAACCCCATTGAAGCTAGTTTGGAATGAAATGCAGAAGAGAGGTTTAGTCCCGCAAGGGTTGGGGGATAAAATCCAAGATACACGGAACTACTGTGAGTTCCATCATGAGAAAGATCAGGAGATCCAGAATTGTATTAAGTTCAGAGCCCTAGTACAGGGTCTAATGGATAATAAGGAATTAGAGTTTCTTGAGTCTGTCGAAGAGGAGGATGTACGCTCTCTAGGAGGAGAGTCGAGTGAAGAAGGCTGCAGAGCCAGCCGTCCAGTGATAATTATTTCGAAGCCCAGGGTTAGTGAAGTAGAGGAAAGAGTTACACCAAGAGTTATAATCCAAAAGCCAACAGTTTCCACTTATAAAGATAGCCATAGGGTGCCTTGGAATTATAACTGTAGTATAGCAGTTTCAGAGAATGAGGGTTCGATTAACACGCTAAACATAGAAGCCGAACCAGCAAAAGGGAAACTCGTCATGTTTAAGCAAGAAGCAGAGATATCAAAGCCACTGGTTAATGAGCCAGTAATGGAAAATGAAGCCAATGAGTTCTTTAAGTTCCTAAGACACAGCGAGTATAGTGTTGTGGAACAACTACACCAACAACCAGATCGCATATCGGTATTGGCTTTGCTGTTAAATTCAGAGGTCCACCGCAACACATTGATGAAAGTGTTGAACGAAACCTAAAAAATTGGACCGTCTCGTCAGCAGCATAAGTGCTGACAATTTCATCTCCTTCAGCGATGATGAGATACCACCGAGGAGTAGGGGGTCTACTAAGGCTCTACATGTCACTATACGTTGCAAGGGGTATACGCTACCCGGAGTACTAGTTGATAATGGGTCAGCATTGAACGTGTTGTCGTGGGCTACATTAAACCATTAACCTATAGATAGTTCCCATATGAAGACGTGTCAGAACATAGTAAGAGCATTTAATGGCACAGAAAGGAAAGTAATGAGAAAGATAGTGGTACCTCTTCAGATTGGCCCAAACACGTACGAGGTAGATTTCCTCGTGATGGATATTAAGCCTTCCTATAACTGTCTATTAGGAAGACCCTGGATTCACTCAGCTGGAGCAGTGCCATTCTCGCTGCACCAGAAGCTAAAGATGGTTACTGAGGGTCGTCTAATAACAATAAATGCGGATGAGGACATTATTGTGTCAGTTACCAATAATGCACCCTACGTAGAGAATGACAACGAAGCGGTTGAATGTTCATTTCGATCGTTAGAGTTTGTAAACGCAACGTTTATAGCTGAAGGAAACAGGATTCCGATACCTAAGATATCAAGAGCTACGAAAATGAGCCTGCAGCTGACAGTTGGGAAAGACGCATTACCTGGTAGAGGACTCAGAAAGAAGTCTGAGGTTTTTTAGGGAGACTAAACTACATCACACGGTTTATTTCGCAACTGACGGAGAAGTGTGACCCCATATTCCGTCTTCTTAAAAAGCACAATCCTGGGGTATGGGATGAAGAATGCCAAAAAACCTTTGAAAAGGTTAAACAATATTTGTCCAGTCCCCCAGTGCTAACACCACTAAGCCGTGGTAGACCATTGATACTGTACTTAGTAGTATTTGATAATTCGATGGGGTGTGTGCTCGGCCAACACGGTGAGACTGGGAGAAAAGAAAGAGCGATATATTACCTCAGTAAAAAATTCACTGAGTGTGAGATGAGGTATCCGCCAATTGAGAAGCTATCTTTGTACTTTTTGTTTTGACAACACGAAGGTTAAGGCAATACATGTTGTACCATACAACTTGGCTAATCTCAAAGCTAGACCCTCTCAAATACATGATGGAGTCAACAGCTTTAAATGGAAAGATGGCCCGATGGCAGACTCTGCTCTCCGAATTTGACATAGTTTATGTAAACCAAAAAGCTGTGAAGGGGAGTGCAATAGCAGATTTCCTAGCCAGTAGAGCTTTGGAGGACTATGAGCCTTTGAATTTCAATTTCCCCAATGAAGATCTAATGTATGTAGCAATCGCTGAAGGAAACATGCCTGAAGATCATTATTGGAAATTAAATTTTGACGGAGCATCAAATGCCATTGGAAATGGAGTTGGGGCAGTACTGATATCCCTAAATGGAGATCATTATCCGTTCACTTGCAAGTTGGATTTTGACTGCACAAATAACATGGCGGAATACGAGCCATGTATCATGGGAATTCAGGCAGCTATAGACCGTGAAATCAAAGTATTAAAAGTATATGAAGATTCTGCATTAGTAATTTATCAGCTTAAAGGCGAGTGGGGAACGAGAGATCCCAAATTGATCAGTTACCGAAAGTTAATCCTGGAGTTAATTGAAGAGTTTGATGATATTACCTTTCATTACCTCCCGCGAGACGAGAATCAGATGGCTGACGCCTTAACTACACTAGCTTCCATGATCAAAGTAAATGAACAAGAGGATATGAAGCCAATTCAGAAGAGTATTTGTGAGGCTCCAGCTCATTGTTGTAATGTCGTTGAAGAGGAAGAGAGAGATGATCATCCTTGGTATCATGATATCTTACAATATATGAAAAGCCATGCATACCCAGATCAGGCAACCAAAAATGATAAAAGAACATTGAAGAGGTTAGCCAGTAATTATGTCCTAGACGGTGAGGTCCTATATAAGAAGGGAAAGGATCAGGTGTTGTTAAGATGTGTTGACGCTGTTGAAGCAAAGAAAATTCTAGAGGAAGTCCATGATGGTGTCTGTGGGACACATGCCAATGGTTTCACGATGGCTCGACAAATCATGAGATTTGGATATTACTGGTCTACAATGGAAGGAGATTGTATCAATTACGCTAAGAAGTGCCATAAGTGTTAAATTTATGGAGACAAGATCTATGTGCCTCCTTCACCCCTCCATGCTATGACTTCCCCATGGCCATTCTCAATGTGGGGCATGGACGTCATTGGGCCAATTTCGCCAGGCTTCCAACGGACATCAATTTATTTTTGTGGTCATTGACTACTTTACCAAATGGGTAGAGGCTGTTTCGTATGCCAATGTCACAAAGTCGACGATCAGCAAGTTCTTGAAGAAGGAGATCGTATGTCATTATGGTATGCCACGTATCTGACAACGCGTTGAATCTGAACAATAGCGCAATAGCAGAAGTCTGTAGTCGGTTCAACATTAAACATCACAACTCATCACCATACCGCCCGAAAATGAATGGTGCGGTTGAGGCAGCTAATAAGAATATCAAGAAGATTGTGGGGAAGATGGCGGAGACTTACAAAGATTGGCATGAAAAGCTCCCATTTGCCCTTTATGCTTATCGGACATCTATCAGAACTTCTACCGGGGCAACATCTTTCTCATTGGTTTACGGGATGGAGGCAGTTTTACCTATTGAGGTTGAAATCTCTTCTCTCCGAGTTTTATTAGAGTTGAAGTTAGACGAAGCAGAATGGATCCAATCTCGTTACGATCAACTAAACTTAATTGAAGAGAAGAGGCTGAAAGCTATTCGTCACGGTCAAATGTACCAGAGGAGAATGATGCGAGCCTACAATAAAAAAGTTCGCCCTAGGGTGTTCCATGAGGGAGACTTAGTGTTGAAAAAGATTCTCCCTATGCAAAAAGATTTCAGGGAAAATGGATGCTAAATTGGGAAGGACCCTATGTGGTAAAAAAGGCTTTCTCCAGAGGGGCATTGATACTAGCAGAGATGGATAGCAAGAGCTTACCTAACCCGATAAATTCGGATTCTGTCAAAAGATATTTTGCTTGAAGCACTTGAGGTGAAAACCCGTAAAGGGCGCCAAAAAAAAAAGGAGAGGCCAAGGTGAAGATAAGGCCGACGTGTGAGAAATAAGGGATTAACTGCATCTTCAAGTCCTCTTCTATTGAGCTGAACAAGAAGGCATATGTCAAGGATGTTACCTTAGTAAACAATGAATGACGACAACCCGAAAATTAAAAATGGATCATTCTCATGACATTTTGCATTTTGTGTATTTAACATCCATAATACATGTAGTTAGGAGCATTTGATTCATATTAACCATAGCATCCTAATCATCTAGCATAAGCATATCACTCTTCTACAGATTGATTCCCCAAGAAGACAATGTAGCAGGATTACAGATATCATCAGCTTTATCTTTACTGAGCAGGAGTGGAGTAAGCTAAATATTAGATCTTATCTTCACTGAGTAGGAGCGGAGCAGATCAAATTTTGGTGAATCTTATCTCCACGTATCGGCGATGGAGCAGATTCCAATCATCAACCTTATCTTCACTAAGCAGGAGTGGAGCAGGCTAAATACCAGATCTTATCTTCACTGAGCAGGAGTGAAACAGATCAAATTTTGGTGAATCTTATCTCCACATACCGGCGATGGAGTAGATTCCAATCATCAGCTTTATCTTCACTGAGCAGGAGTGAAGCAGGCTAAATATAGCAGATCTTATCTTCGCTGAGCAGGAGCGGAGCAGATCAAATTTTGGTGAATCTTATCTCCACGTACTGGCGATAGAGTAGATTCCAATCATCAGCCTTATCTTCACTGAGCAGGAGTGGAGCAGGCTAAATACTAGATCTTATCTTCGCTGAGCAGGAGCGGAGCAGATCAAATTTTGGTGAATCTTATCTCCACGTACCGGCGATGGAGCAGATTCCAATCATCAGCCTTATCTTCACTGAGCAGGAGTGGAGCAGGCTAAATACCAGATCTTATCTTCACTGAGCAGGAGTGAAGCAGATCGAATTTTGGAGAATCTTATCTCCACGTACCGACAATGGAGCATATTCCAATCATCAACCTTATCTTCTCCGAGCAACGGTGGAGTAGGTCAAAGATCCACCTTAACCCCCTAAGCAGTAGGGTAACAGGCTAAAACTTACAGATCCTAGCTCTCCGAGCAGTGGTGGAGCAGGTCGAAGATCCGCCTTAACCCCCTAAGTAGTAGGGTAACAGGCTAAAATCTACAGATCCTAGCTCTCCGAGCAGTGGTGGAGCAGGTCGAAGACTCGCCTTAATCCCCTAAGCAGTAGAGAAACATGTTAAAATTGCAGATCTTATCTTCACTGAGCAAGAGCGGAGCAGATCGAATTTTGGCATGAAACAGAAAAGGAGCATTTTTGAAGCAATAAAATGCGGTGGGCTGTGGCAAAGAAGACAAGGCTCAGCCAACCCAATCAAATTTGGTCCTCCTAAAATCTTTGCTCTATTCTCGTTCACGACAATGAGCAAAGAGGGGCAGCTGTAGGACCAAATTTAAAACTAAACCCAAATATAAAAACCCTATTAAAACCCAACACAAACCCAAAGCCCAACAGATTACCCAAAACCTAACCCACATCTCTTAACCCAATACACAAAACATAAAGCCAACCCAAAACCCTAGCGTGAGAAGGAAAATCGGCGCATAAGCTTGAGTCCAAGCAGAGTACGACGCACGCCAAGCTTCCGAATCGTACTCTACTCCATGCCACGCTCCCACGCCTCCGAGATATCTGCAAGGGCAAACAATAGTAGAAGATTTTCATTTTATTTCTAGGCTATAAAAAGCCATTGAAAACACTGTAAATAGGGGTTTTTTTTTTGGGAGAGGGATTTTAAAAAGAGAATATACGAACAAATACCACAGGTCACAGAGCAAAATCACAGAGAATTGATTGTTAGGTGATTTTCTTTCAGATCTCACTCCTTTTAAATTTTGATTTGTTTTTCTTTCTCAAAAATAGTACTAGAAAGGGGAAAAGGTGAGTACACTTACCGCATGTTTTAAAACGGGGTTAAGACCCCTATTGCGCGATGTCGGCCACTAGATCTAGTGGTGGTCCGACAATGATGGGCGTGCACTGGTTCTAGTAGAGGGGAGAAGGGTGAAAGCCCCTTTATCTTTTTAATTTCTTCAAATGCGTGGGTAAATGGGTTGTTTTAACTTTGCTTTAGAAAATGGCAGACAACCCTTTGACTTTTCTGGTTTTAATTGCAAAGGGAATAGTGCCACTTTTATTCTTTTGGTTTTATTGTACTTTTGGTCCTTCTGTGATTTCCATATTTTCAATATTTTATGTTTGTTTTTTCAAACTTGTCCCAAATTTCTGTTTTAGCCCGATTTTAGTCCTTTCATTAGCCATTTGGCTTACTCCATTATTAAACTAGTTGTTTTATTAACATTATTAATGATCATGTTGTTAAATTAATCAACTTTGTACAGTTTTTTATCACGTTAAGTTTTTATTTACTACTATGGCTTTATTATTTTATTACCTTTTTTGGTATTGTCACGTTTTACTATATTATTTATATATATTATTATAACTTATTTAATAGATATTCTCAGCATTCTTTTATCCAATATTTTTATTTCCTTAAAACCTATTACTAAGCTTACTAATATATATATATATATATATATATATTTATTTATTTATTTATTTTTTTTTTTTTTATAGATTCTTTCTTTATCTATATATATATATATATTTTATTATTGATTCCATATTATTCTACTTGTATATTGTGTATTATTATTTGTTTTAAATCATATTTCTTAATTATACGTATACAGCTATTATTTTTTTGAGATCCCATTTTTAAAATTATACTCTGTTTATTTCGACTATTTTCTTATTATTAATATGTATATTATTTGGAATCCTTTTCCCTATTATCTTCCATTTTATATTTACATAATTGTTTTGTTTCTTTTGTTTACACCATTATTAACATGTTACCACTACCATTTCATTATTCGTCATTAAACCTTTTTGCTACTATATGTTATTGTTAATATGCATTGTTTAGTTTATTACGGTAATGTTATTTGCATGTGACATACCATTATTTTCGTTTTTTAAATTTTAATTGCCCAAATTCATTTATTCGCATATTTATTCTCAATTATTTTTAAAATAATGGCAATGTTCGGTATTTAAAGAATTTAGAGGATCGTGCCCTAACGTACTGGGTTTCACTTTCTTTGTTTATTTTGAATATCAGAATATCCCTTTATCAGTTCACTCTCAAAAATTTTTCAAAACGAAGGCAATGTTTGGTATTTAAAGAATTCAAAGAATCGTGCCCTAACGTACTGGGTTTCGCTTTCTTTATTCGTTTTAAATAATTCGAATATCCTCTTAAAGCTAAAACGCATGTTTTAAAGGTAAGATCACATTTGAGGGTAAAAAATGTTGTGTCCTAACGCACTGGATGTAATGTTTTACCTCAAGGTGAGATGGTCTTTAATACACGTTTGACTTACCTAAATGTTTTAAAAGCCAATAAAATGAGGATCATATTTTGAACTCTGTCTAAATCTTTAGTTTTCGACATTTAAGACACTAATTAGTCGATTGAGTACCAATTTTGGGCGTGTCGAGGGTGCTAATCTTTCCTCGTACGTAACTGACTCCCGAACCCGTTTACTTAAAATTCGTGGACCAAAATGTTTTATAAGGTGGCCTAATTACACCTCAAAAAGGGGATTGGTGGCGACTCCCAACTATTCATTTTCAAAAGTTAATTTCCCGTTTTTAAAAAATGGTTTTGACACAAGATATAGTAATTTGTAAAAGTAAAAAATACTTATGAAAAAAAATCAATGACTGCATCACTATAGTAATTACCAAAAGAATCGGATTATAGGAATCCATAAATATAAAGGGAAATGAGATTACAGTCAGATAAATGACGCAAAATGTAAATTCAAATCCATTAGATACCCCTAAATAAAAAAAATAAATTAAATTAAATAATTACTTATGCGTAACTATTCACAGGTTTGGTTTTTTTTTTTTCAAGTTAGTCCTTAAACTTAAGAATTATTTTCATATTGCGGTCTGAATTTAGTAAATCGTAGGGTTTTCAAGAAAATACTAGTAGACCTATTCATATATCAGGTTATCCGCCCAAGCCCGAAGGCCGGTTTGAAATTTGAGAAGATTTGGATAAAAATATAAAATTTGAAAAATGAGCTTGAATAAAAAAATTAGGTCCGTTTAAAATATGAGTTAGGCTCGAGCTTAAACATTCAAGGCCCGACCCCGACACGACCCGTTTTAAGTTTATAATACTTTATATTATGTTATTTTTATATGTTATGTAATTTAGAACATATTAAAAAAAATAAACCTATACTAAATATATATTACTACTCTAATGCAACCATTAAAATAATGTTAAAATGACCATAAAAAATTTTAATAAATAAAAAATGTATAGAATTATTAAATATTAAAATAATATAATATAAATAAATTTTTTTAAAAAAATATGGGTGAGTCAAAATGTGTTTGCGTTAGTTTTTTATAAATTCGAGTCGGTTTGAATAAAATTTTTTGTCTAAATTCAAGGTCTAGACATTGACAAATATAAAATATATTAATATCATACTTAGATTCAATCTAAATCCAATCTGACCCGACTCATCAACAGTTCTAAATATTGGAAAAGGAAATTTTAAGTACCAAGAAAAATTGTTAAGTTAAAAGTCTAATTTCATATCTCAAATAGGGATCTAAAATAAAATAAAATAAAATAAAAATTCCATTAGATACGCAGAACCAAATCGATATTTTGGATAACAAAAAGGGTAAAACAGTAAATGAGATGGGCACCTCTTCCCACCCCAGGAGGCAGTTGACATTTCAAGCACTCTCTTTGAATCCAAGTCTCTCTGCCACCCTCTCACCATCCGATTACTCCCTCCCACCTCTGTTCTCTCTTTCTTCCCATATTTCTCCTCTCCAAATTTCTCGTCTCTTTTTTTTCTCAAAGACAAACCCACATTCCCCACGAAATGTCGTTCGATGAAGAAGACTCTATTGAACACACCCTCCTCGTAGTTCGCGAAGTCTCCGTCTTCAAAATCCCGCCCCGCTCCACCTCCGGCGGTTATAAATGCGGGGAGTGGCTCCAATCCGACAAGATCTGGTCTGGTCGACTCCGGGTTGTCTCCTGCAAGGACCGTTGTGAGATCCGGTTAGAGGATCCCAACTCGGGTGAGCTTTTTGCCGCTTGTTTCATCCACCCGGGACAGCGCGAGAGTTCCGTCGAGCCGGCTCTCGATTCATCTCGATACTTCGTGCTCAAGATCGAGGATGGCAATGGAAAACACGCGTTTATTGGGCTCGGTTTTAATGAACGGAACGAGGCGTTTGATTTCAACGTGGCGTTGTCAGATCACGAGAAGCATGTTAGAAGAGAGAACGAGAAAGAGACTGGCGAGACGAGTGACAGTGATTCTCATATTGATATTCATCCCGCTGTTAATCATAGATTGAAGGTAGAAACTTTCAAGTCTTTTACTTTTTTTACTAGTTTTAAACTTCAATTTGTGACTGATTTTAGAATGTGGGTTGATTTTCGTATTTTTGAGCTAAAATTGTTAGATTAAAATTTGATTGATTTCAGAATTTGGGGTTTTGGGTAAGTGAACAAAGGAAGAAATTTAGTTGATCCGTTGGTTCTATTCATAAGTTGAATCAAAATATTATGGAGAGATTGTGCAACATCTTTTCGGTCAATGTGCCTTCTTAAATGAATTATTTGTAATCTTTTCTTTTTTGCAGGTTCTGTTGTTCTTATAATTCTTGATTTACTGATAAAGAAATTAAGGGGTTAAATTAGATTCATCAGTCATCATTTGCACTTGGCTGTCTTTGGTTTTCTGCTCTAAAGTGTACAATGTAGTCTTAATTATTGTTGTTGTCGTTATTTACGGGTTTTCAATACAGTGTTCGTTTTTTACTTAGATGGATTTTGATCTTATGGTGTTTTGGGTTGTAGGAAGGTGAGACTATCCGGATTAATGTGAAGCACAAGACATCTAGTGGAACCGGTATGCTTTCAGCTGCGGGTTTGTCTGGTAGTGGAAAGCCTAAGACCTTGAGCCTTGCTCCACCACCCAGTGGTGCTGGAAAAATAAGGTCTCCTCTCCCACCCCCTCCCAATGACCCTGTTGCTGCTCGGCTTGCCTCTACTAGTCAAGGTGTTGGTCAAAGAGCGCCCAAAGAAAACATGAAACAAGCCAACCCATCAACATATTTTTCTCAACTAGAGGTATGCCTTTAGTATGTATGATCCTTAAACCAAATATAGATTTCGTGTGCTCTACATACCCAAAAGATCTGCAAATTTTGATTTTGTTTTTCTCTTGAATGTAGCATTGTTAGGGAATTGGGTATCATAATATGTTTACCACATCCACATATGTTATTTTTCGTAGCTTTTGTCAAGCAAAGTTGTGCTAACATCTATATGATTCTGTGTGTTACATAGCTTTTGCTTTTGGGTGGAAAAGCAGTTTAACTCCAAAAGTCAGGTGTTCTTCATTGCTTCTACGGTAGAAAAGCACTTTTGAAACCCCAAATGCAATGAACGGGGCCTTAATTGTTTCTTTGACATTGTATACATATAGCCACATTGACTTCCTTTACCTCTTACTGGCGATTGTGTTGAGCTAAATCAAATGCTTATTGTTCACAAGCGGCGGTGTAGGTGTAGATTTGGAATGGAAGCTCTGATATAAGAAAATGGAATTAACTTTAGGCTTTTAAAATATTTTCATGCTTGATCTATGGATGTTTTCTTAGGAGGCTTCTGATTTCCGAGTAACAGAAACTCGTGTTTGGTTCCACAATTAACTCCCCTGATGACATTTACAGAGGAATCACCTTCCAGCAACCGGATCAGGATCTACGAAGACCACTGCATCAGGATGGGCAGCTTTCTAAATTTGCATTATCATTTATTCTCAAGTATGTAAGCTCTTGTGTTTGATGCTTTTGATATTTGAAAAGAAAAAGGAAATGAAGAAAGGAAAAAGGAAAGGAAAAAAGGGACAGGGTGCCTTATACTTTCATGTTGGGAAAATAATATCATATATATATATATATATATATGCCTCTTTCGTCTGACGTGAACCATTTATGTTTTCTTATACAATTTCAATCTAATAGAGAAAATCAATAAATTTTCTGTTAAACATTGTGTGAATTGATACGTTACATGCCAAAAGTACTCAAAACCCTGCTCCCTTTTGGAATTTGCTCATTGTTCTTCCTCATCCCTCACATCTTCTGCACAAATTTATAGCCAGAAAAAGAATAGAAAACAAAACAAAACAGTTTTAGTACCCGAATATTTGTGAATAATGATTAGGAATGGCAATAAGTCAGATATTTGTATATTTTGAATTATTCGTTTATTAATGGTAAATTATTCAAGTATTACTATCTAAATTTAAATTAAATACTATTATTTGTTGGATGACTGAATCCGTAAAAACCCAATTTTAAAAATTCTAATCATTTTTTGAATATCCAAATTTTCATAAGTTTGTTAAAACTCTTTTTATATATATATATATATGAAAATAAAAATTATAAACATTTTGTATCAAGTGGATTTTAATATTCATATACGCTTATCCGACTAATGGATCTATTCACATCTATTCTGGGTCTACGATGAATAGTAATTTTAAAATCTGAATTGACAATATCCATATTCATGAAAACATATTGAACATCCGCAACCTGAATTACTATCCTATTCAAGGCAAACAATTAAGTTAATATATATATTTAAGAGACACGAAAGTTTCTTATCATTTCAAATGTCTTCCTAGAGCTAATAAAATTAAGAAATTTGGAAATTGATTAAGTATTAATTTAGGTTAGTTTAATTTTTATTTCACAAGTTAAAAAATTATTATTCAAACATAAATGAATTTTTATATAATAACATTAAGTACTTAATATTCAAATTAGTGAAGATATCTTAAAAGTATTATTCGGTCCTGCTTTCTCCGCAAGGCAAGCAAACAAAGTGAAAACACCGTCGTTTTAGCTTTTACACTTCCTATCAAAACGCAGCCGCACATCCCCGTTTCTTTACCTCTTATAAAATTGAAACGAATAACGTGTCCCAACACATATCTTCCACGTGTAAAATTCTGTGCAAGGAGATCCAGTTCCACCAACCGTTTACGTGGCTGAATCCCAGCAATAACAATTAGAAGACATGAATATTAAAATGGCCGCAAAAACAGAAGATGTAAAGAACCGGGGGATTCACACGAAAAATGGCGGAACAAGCTTGTTGCCGATCAGGAGAAGGAAAGGAAAATGGAGGAGACTTGCAAGGCATCACCGTATGCGGCATGCAATTCGCCTACGAATTACAGCATCCGCTTTTCTTCGATTTCAATCTCGACATCGCTCGTGGATCTCGTTGCCTTCTCGTCGGCGCCAACGGATCTGGTAATTTCTATTTGCTTTCGAACGACGACGATTTTGTAAAGGAATTTTGATTCTAATTTTTTAACTGTGAGCAGGGAAGACGACATTGTTGAAAATTTTAGCAGGAAAACATATGGTGGGTGGAAGAGATGTCGTGAGAGTACTAAACCGTTCGGCTTTTCACGATACTCAGCTTGTTTGTGGTGGTGATTTAGCTTATTTGGGAGGATCTTGGAGTAAAACTATTGGCTCTGCTGTTAGTAAATTGTCCTATTTCTTTTTTTAAGATTAATATCCACCATTTTCGTTTAAAACTAGAAATTTACTGTGCCAAACATATGCAGGGAGAGGTTCCATTGCAGGGAGACTTCTCAGCGGAACACATGATATTTGGAGGTGAGTGCTAATTAGTCTCTTGCCGTTTGTTGCTTTCTTTACTTGCTCCTTTGTTCTCCTTTGAAATTAAACGTTCTTTTTGGGTCTAAAATTATTGTTGGCAGTTGAAGGGATTGATCCTGTAAGGAGAGATAAATTGATTGAGTTGCTTGATATTGATTTGCAATGGAGAATGCATAAGGTATCTGATGGACAACGACGTCGAGTCCAAATTTGCATGGGTCTTCTTCATCCTTTTCAGGTATTTTGAAGTTATTAATATGTCATATTTGTGTGACTGATATCTTCACTTGAAGCTTTACGATTCTGCTATTGCTATAATCTACAACTGATGAAATGTAATGTACCTTAATTACCTAGTGACAAGCAAACATTCAACTGCTACCTTCCACTTCAAGCTCATATATGTTTTTGGATAATTTTGTGACTTCTAATCTGCATGATTACTAGTTTTCCTGATTTGTTTGTAACTTAATGTTTTCTTTTACTTGATTGCAGGTTCTTTTGCTAGATGAGGTCACCGTGGACCTTGATGTTGTTGCGAGGATGGATTTACTTGATTTCTTTAAGGAAGAATGTGAGCAGGTACTGACTTCTGTTCTCTGCCCTTGCAGTCACATGCTAAAGTACTGACTGGTTGTTGAATATGAATAAGGTGCTGGAACATTACTATGTTGAATATTTCTTACGAAAAGTATATAATTGATACTGCTCTTCATTATTTGGCACTTTCTTTCTGCAACAATTAGTAAAATTGATGGTTTCATTTTGATTATGGGCTTTGACTCTTAATTTTTACATAAGGCCACTTATTCGATCACCATCCACATGTAGCGCATAGATGTTTTTGTACCATTCGAGTACTCTCATTGATGATTTCATGTTCATTCTCTAACTGATATTTACTATTGTATTAGAGAGGAGCCACAGTCGTATACGCTACCCATATTTTTGATGGTTTGGAGACATGGGCAACACATTTGGCTTACATCCAAGATGGTCAATTGAAGAGATCTGAGAAGTTAACAGAAATTAATGAGTTGAAAAGCTCAGAAAATTTGCTCTCTGTTGTTGAAGCCTGGCTTCGCTCTGAAACCAAGTGTGAGAAAAAGAAATCGTCCAATTCCCCTGCCCAAGTCCAGAAGTCCTCACCTTTTGGTACTTCGCCTTTCATGTCGTCAAGGCACATGGCATACTACCGTTGATCTTTCTGAATCCAGCTGTTTTTCAATAATTTTTGAAGGCCAAAACCAGATGCACGAGCGGAAAACTTTCTTTCTAGTCATCTTCTATTAACGTAGAGTTGGCCACTATGGATTTATATACTTGTTAGCTTGCAGTTGCCTGATGGATGGCTTCGTATATTCTTTTGGCAGCTTTGTTTCAAAATGAAAATTGTGAAACTGATGGTCTGTCTTTAGCGAATAGTTTTGTAATTTATGATCCACCTTGGTAGTGAAATACATACGATATTTGTTGAATGAAGTCGATGCTGAATAGCTGCTTGTGGATCTTGTTGTCTACACAACGAAGCCCTGATCCAACGATCTGCCTTTGGCAAATAATGTAATCTCATTTCAATTATGGAAAAGCTTTGAGTACAAGGTACATGTATCTTTTGAGATTTGTTAGTTATCTGGAGAACTAGTTGAAACAACTTTAGCCAATTTCAGATTGCTGATCTGCTATCGGACAAGGAAGGTTCTGTTGAAATTAAACTTGTTTGTATTACATAGCTATCAAAACAATAAAAATGCTATACAGCTTCTACGTTCTGTCTATAAATGAAGGCCTTGGTGGTTATTTTTCTAGTGCATAGTGGGTTGCACAAGGGATCCTATCTCCCCTTACCTGTTTGTTGTAGCCCATGGAACACTCTGTTTTCCTCCCATTCAAGGTAATTCTTTTATCTTCCAAGCGCAGGCAGGAGCTAATATTACCAGGACATCAGATAAGCTCATTCCTAGATTCAGCTCGCTCTACATGGAAGTCGGAACTTGTCAAATTTCAGGTTGGGGATGTCTGGTAACAGGAGCTGAGCACTAGAGGATTTTCGCTGTTGAATGGTAAGGACAATCTGAAAATCCGAATAAGAAAAGGTAAAACTACTTCGTTTTGATAAATGTTTATCTTTCTAAAGTTAAAAGTCAAAACCATTAAGTTAAGTAAAATTAGGTCATTTTGACAAGTGTTTATTTATTAAGTTAAAAGGCAAAACTATTATATTATTTATGTAGTTAAATAATCTTGTACTTTGTCTATAATTAAATAATCGGTCCATGTAAACATAACATTGAGTATAAATGTTAAGATTCGTTAACTCGACTTGACTCGAAATTTTTTTAGTCGATTCGATTCGAAAAAATAGGATTCGTCAACTCGACTAACTCGAAATTTTTTTACTCAATTCGACTTGACTCAATCAAATACTCACCCTTACTCAAGGGTTTTGGTTTTCCTTTGGAAGGTTTGTAATAATTTGCTCCCTATTCGAGTTGAACTACGGCGGAGAAACATTGTTGTAAATGGAGAATGCCCCTTTTGTTCCTCAGAGGAGGAAACACTGAATCATTTATTTCGCATTTGCTTCCAAGCTAGAGCAGTCTGATTCGGAGTTGATGTGGGCATTAAAATTGAACAAGTTCAAGTGACATACTTCAGAAAATGGATCCAACAGTAGTTAGAAGGTATGGATATACAAAAATAATGTCTGTTTTAATGTTGGAAGTCCCTAAGCCATGCGGAGTAGTCGAGCAAGTCAAGAAAATATCTCAGAAACCTCAATGGTATCCCAATGTAAAGTCCTTAACACAAAGACAATACAGGAGAGTAATGCAGGTGAAAACTCTAGTGATGAAAACATTAACCAAATTTGGGGGGAACTGTTATTTGTCAGAAACAATGATTGCTTAAAAGTAACATTGGCTTATGATAGGGTCCCAAGGAAATATGGTGGTGCAGCAGTCTCATTGGACGATTCACATCGAGAATAAATTAATAATAAGCAAAACTCTGGAAGGAGACTCGAGATTATATTGTAAATTGTTGTTGGTCCGATTACTTCTACCAAAGATGACAGCATCAAAGGGAAGCTGATGACCCATTGAAAGATTGCAGTCCTTTGTTGTCGGACATTCGCTACATAAGCCGCCAAATCAACTCCGATCACGATCATGGATCACACCTTATGTTTACATAGGCTGTTCAACACTATTCACTCCATCACGTGTGCCTTCACGAGATCATGTCAAGATCCACTCATGAATTACTTCTATAGCATCTAATAAAATTTGACATCATTTACCAATTGACCCTATTACGGTGTTACAGGCTGTGAATCAAAGTTTATGACCATTACATATAAAACGTTCTATGAAAGTCAATTGGGACTCATTTGATTCATTTGAACACTCTAATAAAATTAGATAGGAACTTTAAATGAACTTTAAAGATGTATAGGGTTTAAATTTATTAGAACTTTTATTTTGTAGATAGAAACTAATTTTAGTTGTTGATGTAATTTGATCTATACTGTTGGATCTGAATGAGCTCAACTATAAAAATATACTTTCCCTTATTTGTAATCACATCATTTACTCAAACACTTAGTATGCGTTATTTTTCTTGTGATTTTCTGTTCATTCTTGATTTCTTTCTCTTTCGAGTTTATTTTCTCTTTTCATATTTTTTAAAAGTAAAGATAACTTAAATAGATTTAAACTCGAAAAATCGCTTAAAACCATACGATTTACCAGACTAAAATTTTAGGCCCATAACACTAACCAAATCATACTCAATCGCATCCAAATAAATCACTCACTAACTCCTTCGTCTTTATAAAGCTACTCTTTTTTACCAAAGAAACCAACACCTTCACCAAAACTCTGCCCAAATATCACTAGATTCTCTCATCCTCTAAAACCTTCATGTACCCAAATCCTATCCAAACATAACCTATTGATGTTATGTCAAAGGAAATGTGGTTTCAGTTGGAGCAATTACTAATATCTTGGTAATATTCTGTGGCCTGAAATTTGATGAGTTGCAAACTCTACCAAAAAAAAAAGCTAATCATTACCTCATCATGTGAATGGGGGTGGTTTAGCCTTTAGCACTTGTTTGGGTGTGGCATGACTAAAAAAAATGAAGCAGGCGAGGTTGTTAATTTGAAGGAATTGGCGCTTTGTTGTTGATGGGAAGGGGTTGTAATATCATTTGACCCCTTCCTATCAAAGACAGCTTCCTTCCATCTTTCATTTTATTTCTTTTACTCATTCTTGTATTCTTAGTGTGGGTTTGGATAGATAGGGCTAGGCGTGACGATATCTTTATTTTACTTTTTATCTCACACTATAGTATTTAATTTTATCATAACCGTTATTTTTATAATAACTGCAAGTAAACGTACCACCCATCCAATCCCACCCTTAATTATAAAAAATCATTTATATCTGTCATACTGATAAAAAATTTTTGTATTATTCAAGTCATTAGTTATTATCTAATCTTAAATTCAAACTTTACACCTTCCTACCTCCAACCATTTTAAAGAAGATAAAATAAAACCCAATCTCCATTAATTAAATTTAGAGTTACAGTAATGTCAAAAGTAATATAATATATATAGACATAATAATTTATTTGGCCTCCAATTTTATAAAAAAGAAAAAAATTAGTCTTTTATCTAATTTTTCACTTCTTTTAATTCTTAAATACGTATTGTTTATCAAATCACCTCAAATGGATAGAAAAATTAATGTCTATTAATTTTGCTAATGTGGCATCCGACGTTAGTAATCAATTAATTTTTTAAATATAAAAAATTTAAAAAATAAAAGTATTAAAAGTATTTTTTAAAAATAAATCAACTTATTTGATATTATAATATTATTTAATTTATTAATAATATATAGAAATATAAACCTAATTAATTTGCGGAGCTCTAAATTAGATATTGTATTAACTTTTGAGTCTTGATGTGTCATTATTGATGTGGCTTTCACCCCGTCGGCCCCAACATGTGTCATTATCATTAACCAAACCATGAATCATTATTACTTTTTAAGTTATTTAAACCCTAAATGAATTTTACCCTTTTAAACCCTCATGAACTAAGATTTTGATTATATTTTATTTCTTAATATTGTATACATTATGAAGTTAGTAGTTGTTAATAAATTTAATTAAAGTTGATTGAGTCTCAACTCGATTGGAACAGTATTGTTGTCAATATAAGAGGATGTGGGTTTGAGTGCGTTGAAGTGCATTATCCTCCTATTTATGAATTGAGGTGAGACTTTGAGTAGTTTTAAGTATTGTGTCAAAAAAATTAATTAAAATTATTAGTTTTTTTTTATTTTGATATCTAAATTTTTTTACACAATTTGGTACTTGAACTTGATAATTTTTTCCCCTAATTTGGTACCTAAATTTTTTTTAGGTTCAATTTGGTACCTAAATTTATTAAATGTTATACAAATTACATAAAAACACTAATAGTGTTAAATTTTTTTGTTATGCTACGAAAATATTATCAGTGTTAGAGCAAATTCCCGTTAAAAAAAAATAGGTATTGAGTTATGCTTAACGAATTAATGTTAAATAAGAAAAAAAGAGTTTTAAAAATTTGAATTAAAAGAAATTCATTATTTTTAATTAATAACATAAATAAATAAATAAAACTAAAAGTAATTGAACATATAAAATGCAAAAAAAATTATCATTTCATCTGTCACATGTCGGTCATTCATTGATTATTTTTGCTACCTCATAAAAAAAATAACATTGTTAGTATATTGGAGTAATTTGTAAGACGTTTAACAAATTCAAGAACCAAATCGAACAAAAAAAAAAGGTAACAAATTAGGGAAAATAGTCAAGTTCAAGTACCAAAATAGGCCCCCAAAAAAATTAAGTACCAACTTAAGAAAAAATTATCAAATTTAGATACCAAATTAAGAAAAAAATGTCAAGTTCATATACCAAATGTTATATTAAGCCATAATTTTTTTATTACAATTTATGGAAATTAATTCTTTCAAGATTCATGATTAAATAACATGATTTTCAAGGATCAAACTTGCATTATTCCCCAAAGAATACAATATTTCATGCCATTACACCCAACACTTAATAAATGATTATTCTTATAAATAAAGTTAATTCTTTTAAAAGTTTTTTAATGTTAGCTTCTAAATTTAGTAATTTCTAGATAGTTAGTAATTATTTTTTGTAAATTTAATTGGTACATAAATTTGAAAACCTTAATCAAGTTGGTATATTTTATTGATACCTAATTAACTTCATGATTTGACATTGACAATCGATGACGTGGCAGGCTAGCAGCCTTAAATTAGGATATTATTTGAAAATAAAAAATAGGTTTAAGGGTGCAAAAAGTCTTCAAACTTAAAAAAAAATAAAATTAGCCCCTACTCTTTTTTTGTACTCATTTTGGTATTTGAATTTTCAAACTGCATCAAAAATGCCATTAAACCTTTTTCAAAAAAGCAATTAAGCTTCTACTTTCTTTTTGCACTTAATTGGGTACTTAAACTTTCAAAATGTATCAAAAAGATCCTCAAACTTTTTCAAAAAAGCAATTAAGCCCCTGTTTTTATTAAAAAATAGAAAAAAATATAAAAAATTAAAATAAATAAAGCCATAAATATTATTAAATTTTAATAAAAATCAAAATATTAAAAATTAGAAAAAATATAAAAATCATAAAAAAATAAAAATTGTAAAATTTTATAAAAATCGTAAAAAAATATAAAATATGTAGAAATATAAAAAAATATAAAATTTTATAAAGTTGCAAGGAAAACTATACAAAATGTAAAGAAATATAAATTTCGTAAAATATTTTTTATAAAAATTATCGTACCAAAAGAAGCATTTTATAATTTTTCTATAACTTTTATTGATTTTTATTTTTTTATCATTTTACGCCACATGTCACACTGTGTTACGACACATGATGACTTTAATTGAAAAAAATTAGGGGTTGTTATTTTTGTATGATTTTTATAAAATTTTATTTTTTTTACTATGTTTATAAAAAAAATTCTAATTTCTTTATATTTTTATTAAAACTTATTAATTTTTCTAAAATTTATTTTTTACTATTTTTTCTAATTTTTAATAACAGCAGGGGTTTAATTGCTTTTTTGAAAAATTTTAAGGGTCTTTTTTATACATTTTGAAAGTTCAAGTACCCAATTAAGTGAAAAAATTAGGGGATTAATTGCTTTTTTATTATTATTAAGTTTGAGGACTTTTTATACTCTTAAACCTAAAAAAATAATATCTTCAAATCTCCAAATATATAAATTATTAAAATAATTATATAAAAATTATAAAATAATAAAAATTCAAGAAAATTTTCTAAAAATAGAAAAAAAAAATCTAAAATACCTAAACTGTTAGTACAAAAATTAACAACACCAATCAAGTACTTAACAAATCTCAAATTAGGCTGCAGATGGAGTGTTGAAGAATCATTATGGTTAGTGAATTCTTGGATTTAATAGAAGGTTGGGACGGTTTTTTGTATTCAATGTTGAATTATGGAATATTCTGGATGAACTGATTATTCTTCGAAACAGGAAATGGGACAAAGTGTTAAGTCGAACAGATAACATAGAGGTTATATAGTCCATTAAAGAAACATTTACAAGGCCCTCTTATTCAACACTTATCAAGCCAATGCAACAGATGGTTCAATGGGAATTTATTCATATCCTCAGAGAAGAAAACATGGAAGCTGATCGCATTGCAAAATTAGCTTTCACCGAAATAAATATTTGTAGCTATTTACAGAGAATCCGTTGAATATTAATAGTTTAGCGTGATATTTTTTAGTGATATCTTGTACACAAAAATAATACCAATTTACTTACGGTTTTCAAATTAATTCTTAATAAATTACTAATTAGATGATTACCTCGCTCTTTCCAACTATGCATTTTTCCTATTAAAAAAACCCTAGAAGAAAAATCTTGTATATATTCAATTCTATATTAACTTTTAGGCACTCTAGATAATTAAAATTTAACTAAAATGATTGCTTAAATGTTGGGACAAATTTTTTTTGAATATTATAAATAAATATTAATAAATTTATTTAAATATAATTAAATAATAATTAATAATAAATAAGTGCTAAAATCCTAAAACTTATAAATTTAATATTTTAAACCCTAAATCCTTAAACCCAATATCTAAATTCGAGAGTTATTGATATTTATTTAGTTAATATTAATTATGTTTAAATAAATTTATTTAGAAATCCTTCCTATCTTTTGTTTAATTCAATTGAGAGACTATGCATCAAATATTATTCTTTAATTTTTATTTTTTTTATCAATAAATATGTATTAATATAGTAATTTAATATATAACACATGAGCCATGATTTTTTTTTTTTTTTTTTTTGTTGATAGTTTTAAAATGGTTAGTTCTTCCTTCTACGTCTATGCAAATATTCCACCTTCCTCTAGTTAGCAATTCCATTGTGATATATATTCATATGTCTACCATTTTTAACTTAAATTATGCATTCATAACTTGAATATATATTTTATATATGATATAACTCTGTTGAAAATTTAAAGAAAGTTAATAATGGTGAAAATCACTACCAAAATGACGTCTGCTTTGGCACTTAGCTTGTTGTCTTCATTTACGTGTCCTGGCTATGCCGGCCGCGCTGTAGCATTAAACAATGTCCCAAAATGCTCTAGTCTTCGCTCATTTCTTTGATCATCCTTCCCCTTTAAAAATGGCATCCGCCTTTCCTTAACACCCTCCCACACCCCCTCTTCTAATTTCTCTCTCTTTTTGGTCCCCCTTTTTGCTTCATCTTTCAATGATGAAAGGAGGATTCGAAGTGGTTCATGCGACTCTAGATATGATCCAGCCTCATCGTGAACCTATATGGGATTTCGCCTCTGTTGGGTTCCCAACTACTAGTGTTGCTGCTGCTGCTGTCAGCTCCATCCCCAGGCAAAGTCTTGAAAATCGTTGCATAAACTTGGAGAGAAATGAGCTTTCCGATTGGGTCGAACAAGTTACCAAGAAGCTCATTGATGACTTGCCAGCTCAAAATACAGACACTGATGATCACCATAGCAGCACCTTGCAGGCACCTGCTGATATACCAATGGTATGCGAGGATAGCTTCCCTCCATCGCTTCTGGGTGATTTCAGGCCAAGGAAAACTGTAACGAGTAGTGATTTTGACGAGCTTCAATGGAGCAACGTTAATGGAGGGAATGATAGAGGGTTAAGTAGGTTAGACGAGCAAGGTTTAAGCTTGATAACGCTGCTTTTAGAGTGTGCTGTAGCTATCTCCATTGACAACCTTGGGGAAGCTCATCGAATGTTGCTTGAACTAACCCAAATGGCTTCTCCTTATGCTCTTTCTTGTGCTGAAAGGGTCGTTGCTTATTTCGCCAAGGCCATGTCTAGTAGGGTTATTAATTCATGGTTAGGGATATGTTCTCCTTTGATTAACTACAAAACCGTTCATTGTGCTTTTCAAGCATTCAACAATGTCTCTCCCTTTATCAAATTCGCTCATTTCACCTCTAACCAAGCCATCCTCGAAGCATTTCATCGACGTGATAGGGTTCATATCATAGACCTTGATATCATGCAAGGCTTGCAATGGCCGGCTTTGTTCCATATCTTAGCCACCCGTATGGAAGGACCTCCGCATGTCACGATGACTGGCATGGGCAGTTCGATGGAGCTTCTGACGGAGACAGGTAAGCAACTCTCGAATTTCGCTAAACGACTCGGAATGTCGTTCGAATTCCACCCGATCGCTAAGAAATTTGGGGAAATCGACATCACGATGGTTCGACTCCGAAGAGGGGAGACATTAGCTATTCACTGGCTACAACATTCACTATACGACGCTACGGGACCCGATTGGAAGACAATGAGACTGATGGAACAATTAGGTCCAAGGATAATCACATTGGTGGAACAAGACTTGTCCCATGGTGGATCGTTCTTGGACCGTTTTGTGGGGTCTCTCCATTATTATTCCACCATGTTTGATTCACTAGGAGCATACCTAGCAGCTGATGACCCCAACAGGCATCGCATCGAGCATTGCCTATTGTATAGGGAAATAAACAATATATTGGCAATAGGAGGGCCAGCGAGAAGTGGGGAAGATAAGATGAAGCAATGGAGGAGTGAGCTAGCAGCAAGAAATAGCTTCGTGCAGGTGCCGATGAGCAGCAACTCGATGGCACAAGCACAGCTGATATTGAACATGTTCCCACCGGCTCATGGGTATAGACTTGTACAAGGAGATGGAACACTTAGGCTTGGATGGAAAGATACTAGCTTGTTTACAGCTTCGGCTTGGACATCCCATATCTCTCGATAGCTACCTGGCTACTTTCTGTTGTAATTTTCAATTCCTTTGTATTCCATTTTCATATATATATATTCAATCTTAATTTGCAATGGAGACCCTTCATCTTAACTTAATTTCAATTAGGAATCACTAAAAGTAAACATAAAACCAAGAAAAGGATGGGGGTTTAAGGATGAATATTTTTCATCTGCTCGTTGCCTTCAATTAGGCCGGCTGGTTTCTGGTAATTAAAACTATTTCTTACTGAAAGACCAGCTTGTTGGGACTCTTTGGGTGGTTTTCTTGTCTCATGTAGTTATTCTATTATTAAATAGATTAATTTCATTCATTTAATCATTAAAGGGTAAAATTGAAATAGAATTAATATTTATTGTTAACATTTTAAAGTTTTTATAGGTTAATAAATGAAATTTTTTGTTTGGAATCGAATTACAATATAAATTAAAAATTTTAAAAAAAATTTATATAATAAATGTTAATTTAGACTTATTTAATTTTTTAAAATAATATAAGACTAAATTGATCCATTTAATAATAAATAGATTAATTTAAATCAGCTCGCATAATATAAAGATGTCTCAAGTACTTCAATATATATATATATATATATATATATATATATATGAAAACAATTGATGAATGCACCAATCACACTAGGTCGTGATTGAATTCTAGACATCTTAGATGCCTCAATCCATGAATTTTTTTATAACTATAGGATCATCCATTTTTATGGTTTGAATACAATCCTATTCGGATAGGAAGTAGTATAGGTAAAGCTGTCCCAATAATAACGACCCTAGAATTTGAACTTGATCAAAATGCCTAGGAAAAAAAATCTAAGTCCACTTCTAACCTATACTCGTACATATGATAAAATATGTATATGTTAGTTGTGAAGATATATTTAAATTGGTTAAATTTGTTGGTAGTCTTTGTACTTTGATAAAATTTGAGAGTTATCTTTTTTACTTTAAAAGTTAAAAATTTAATCCTCTTATTTTTTTTAATTTAAAAATTCTAGTCCAACCATTATTGTCGTTAGTAGTTTTGTCAAAATTTGTGAACATGTTTATTTTCTATCAATTATATGCCACGTCATATGAGAACACCCTAATCAAAATTTTGATAGAAAATATTTACTATTTTAATAATTGGACTGAGATTTTCAAATAATACATATGGATATAAAAATTTTAACTTTAAAGTACATGAATTAAATCTCAAATTTTATCAAAGTATATAAAAAATAAATAATATATATTAAGTGAGATAAGTTAATTAGTTGAGTTATAAATTTTAATAACTAACAATCAACCTAATTAAGTAAGACCATAACCGAATAAATGAATAAAATTGACTTATGACAAATAATCATTTTTATCTCTCTTATGAGTGTAAGGTTGATGGTTGCTGGAACTAGACCAAATAGGTCGATTAGATCGAAGATCGGACAACACATCAATCTAGACAAAGAGTTGAACTAGCTTTTGAACTAACTACAACCATTCGGAATATGTTGAATTGGGTTAAAAAAATTGATTGAATCTATTTTTTTAATATTTTTAATATTTAATTTTTTTTACAAATTTTATTATAATTTATTAATGTTCTTAGAATTAGACTGGTTCAACTTGTTTAATTAAAAAATTATTAAAATTTTAAAAAATAAAAATATTAAAAAAGCCAATTCAATTGTTAGTTTAATAAGTTTTTAACCGATTCAACTGGTTCAAAGTCATTTTCCAAATTAATATCTCGATCGATTCTTAATCCAATTTAAACATATTGTAATTTATTTAACTAAAACAAAAACCATCTGTTGAAGCAACCAAACTGAAATCAATGGATATCTTATTCCTTCAATCACTTATTTAATTTTGAAAACCTTAGTAGGTGCAACCAAGCACATAAAGCAAAGGTGGATCAATGCAGCAGTGTGGGCTTTTTCCCCACACTAGTGGTTGAAGCCCATATATATATAGAGAGAGAGAGAGAGTTGAATCCTCCATTGTTGTCCTTTGATGCTGTCTTTCTAATGCTCTAATCATGTTTCGGCTTTGTGGTTAAACAGTGGGCCTGATTTTATTATATTCTGAGTAATAGAGATTAAATATTATAACGATACTATAATATAAGATAAAAAATTAAATATACCGTATTAAAAATAAATATCAATCCAAGAAAACCTTATTTATGTCGTTTCCCTCTTCCTTAATTCAGCTTAGGATTCTATCAAATGGGATCATCCATAATACATATATATTAGCTGAAGATGATGATCACAACAACATTCATAACATCTATTTCCTTCACATTTTCTATCTTAATTCTATTTATTTATTTATAATTAAAAATATGAAAGATGTTAATTTTGGATTGCTTAATTAGTGATTAAAAATAAGAGAAATGTATGGTGTTGCAAATAAGTGAAAAAGATAATAATTAAAATTTATTTTTTATATTTATTTTTTAAAATTTTCCTTTTATAATTTAATCAATATTTTGATTGAATTGATTGAGGATTGTTGTGCACCTGCAAACAGACATTGTAGAATCTAATAATCTGCTCACATGGAGATGTTTCTATTTTTGGGGCAAGATTAGAATTAAAAAGAAAATTAAAGAAAAAACAATAAATCTATCAACCTTTTTTCTACATTCATGGCATTCATTGAGAGAGATACAGGAACTTACAAGGGAAAATCTCCAACAAACACAAAAGTGGAGGGTCCAAACACAGAAACTATACCATAAAGCAAATGAAGAAAATGCCTTTAAAAAAAACCCTAAAGAAAGAGAGATCATGTTCTAAATGTGTTTAGAAATATCTGAGTTTTCGACGATGGACTATCATTATAAATTCTGATCATATCTGCTCTTTTTTAGCATAATGCCTAGAACTACCAATAGTCCCTCTTTAACCCATAAATAAGAGGATAATGCATTTCAGCACACTTGAACCCACAATCTCCTGTACTAACAATAACACCCATGTCAATCGAATTAAGACTCAATCGACAAATTAATTATCTATGTTTAATCACTTTCATTTATGATTAAATATTAAATCGAATCCAATTATTTAAGTAAGTTAATCCAACGTTATTCTATAGTTATTTTTCCTCTATTTTATGTTTTTACATTTTTTTAATCACAAGTCTTACATCTCTAATCAATCATATATTAATAAATATGCATAAAGAAAATAGGATAATGTTGGGAATCAAACCCAAATTCATATTTTATTTTACAGGTTCAAAGTTTCAACTTACACTAAAAAAATAGGCCAAAATCTCCAAAGGCCAAAGTTTATAATAAAATATTATTTATTGTATAAATAATAACATAAATTAAAAAAAAATTCAGCATATATTTTTCAATTATTATCAATAAATTATAGCACCGTACTAAGGAATGAGGAAGATGATGATCCCATGTGGACTGAGTCAAATTTCAGAACCCTCCCACTAATTTCATTATATATTTTCTTTTCTTTGTTTAATTTTTAAATAAAAATTGAAAAAAGAAATGGAGACAAAAGATAGGATGCACGAAGCATCCTATAACTACATCACTGCAGTCTCTAGCAGCCCATGCATATCAATGCATATAGCGGTCCAAGCCGCTGGTATTGGCATTTCAAACACCTGCAGCAACGCCAACATTGAGCCACCCTTCACTGATTTCACAACAATGTCAGCCACCATATTCTGTTCCCGCTCGATATGAGCTTCCTGAACCTCCCCTGGACGATGCAGCAAAGCTCGAATATTCCGCACTAGAGAAATAACATTGCTCCCGTGCTCAGCCGCATTAATCAACTGAACTGCTTCAAGACTATCCGATTCAAGCAAGACACGCCTATAGCCCTTGCGTCAAGTTAATTGCAGCCCATAAAAAATTGCTTGCAGGCCATATCCTACCAGCCAAGTGCCTTGACTGTCCCTTATCACCCCTCCCGCAGCAGCATGGGGCAATAACGTATCCACCGATCCTTCAAAGTCACCTTCACCCATCCAGCCGAGGGCACGCTCCAACCGAGGCCACTTTGCTGCTCACCAGGCTTTATTTTCATCATCTTCGAATAACTAAAGCTTTTCCCCCAGCTGTTATAGATTTTATATAAAATATAAAAACAAAAATATTCTCAAAATAATATTTATTACTTTTGCATCAGACACATCATATACATATCTAATATAGATAAAATGTGATTAATTAAGATAATAAATATAAAGAGAAGAAAGCAATTGAAGCAAGTTACACCCAATTGTTCAAGTTACACCCAATTGTCCGAATAGAAAGGTAAGCTCATGAACTGTGCGAACAAATCTTTCAAAAGAAGCTTTTGTAGAGACCCTTTGGGTCAATACTTGAGAAAGCTCTACCTATTAACAACTATCCTAGATTTTTATTATCATGTCTTATTTGAAGTGACATAGGGTACATTATAATGTCACCCTATCTAGACCTATACTATTAGATCACTTGACTTTGACCCATCAATAATAACTTGAGACGCGACACTTCAAGATAAGGGATTAAGGGTATGCAAGGCTTAGAGCAAGTAGACAAAAGAGACGGACCCCTTATCACTCTTATTCTCTGACATGAACTCTCTCTCTCTCATCTACTCTTTCTCACTCCATCTTTGGCCACTATATCCAATGACTCTACTCCCTGTTCGAAACGGGGTGAGTTGTCCATCTTCACTACCTTTTTTACTTTGTCCAAATCTACCATCAATAATTGGTGTGATGAGAATAGATTCATTCTCAACGTTACATTTCTCTAATGACAAACCTGAAAACCACAATTCTCGCCGATCAAATTAATTAAGCGCAAACAAAGGCAAAATGAATGGATGTCTTCTTCAATAGTAGAGGTGCCCCAACATTCAAAAGAAGGAAGCCAAGTCGAGGCAAGCAATGACATTAAGGTAAACAAACTCAAAAATAGTAATGGCCCATCTTCAATCTTTGGCCTTCAAGCATGCCGCTTGGATGGCAAGAGCTTCAGTAGGTTGGACAAACGTCGAGACAACGAAATCAGTCAACCATCCACGGAGCCACCATTATGATCTTGAATAACTGCACTAATACTAAATCAAAAGAGGCATCACAATTACACTTAACAGATACAGCTAGTGTCACTTACTAGATGGACACATGGTCCATGAATCAAGGGGTTTTTTTTAGTGACAAGCCCTCCTCCAAATAAGGTTTTTCATCTTAGAACCACCTTAAGTTGTCCACAAGTGCTTCCAACCCTTTTGATCCTGGTCATTGCCTATAGGAGATGCTGAGCCACGATTACCCTGAGCAAGCATTGTAAGATCCATCTTTCAAGAAGTGTCACACAAGATTATCTTGTGTTCCACGCAGCTAAAGAATGTGTGGAGAACATCTCTCTTTGAACCACTTCGAATTAATAAGATCATTGACCATCTCAAGGAGGGGGAGGAGAAGACATTGGGAAGAATGAAAACTCAGGGACCTATTAATCCTACCAAATCAAAACATCTTGATCACACCCAACGTTCCAATGAAGTTCTTCCTTGAATAGATCGACACCCTTCCTAATACTCCTCTAGGCCCAAGATAGGGAGCTTAACATCGTTGGCTATAGACATAGACACAACGCATAAAATTGATTTTTATTTGAAGAAATAAAACTGAGAAGAAAGGGTCAGAATGAGACAAAAACGCAAAATTCATGCTTTAATTTCAATATTATAAAAACAACTATTAAAAAAGTCTCCTTCTCTTACTTTGTGTTTTTTCTTTTCCTTTTCATTTCATACTCTCTCTCTTTCTCTCTCATTTTTTTTCCATTTTCATCGTTAAACACCTGAAAATCATTTCTTTACTGTTTTCTGGTTTTTATTTTATCTGATTTATTATATTTCCAGCCATTTCTGATTTTTCAACCGTTATTTTATATAATTTGATTACAGTTGGACGTTTGGATTTGCCAGTTGAATTATCGGCTTCCTCTCAAGTCAATGTAGCTGCGTTTTTCTCCTTAATTATGTTTTCCGTTTCAAAATTTTGGGGATTTTGTTATCAATTTCAAACTGTGTTGTTGATGAAGTTGGATATGAATCTCTAATTTTCCCTTTGATTTTTTAGCTTTTTTCTTCAGAAGATTTCATTTTTCTTCTTCTTTTGGTCAAAATCTCAGCCCCCCCTTTTTTTTGTTGATCTGTTGGAGGCTTGGAGTTGTCAATTTAGTAAATCCCTTGAGTTTTGAAGATAGTGTTTTGTTTTTTGTTTGGCTTGAGAATGGATAATGTGATTGGTGGTAAGTTCAAGCTTGGAAGAAAGATTGGCAGTGGCTCTTTTGGAGAGCTTTATTTAGGTATGGTATCCCCAAAGCCCTGTCATGGCTTTCTTCCCTTTTCTTATTAATGGAAAATATGTATTGTTTCTTTAATTCTTCGTCAGTTTTGTGGTTTCTTTTTTCTAATTTTTTGGGGGTTTCTGTTGAAGGGGTAAATGTGCAAACTAAAGAGGAAGTTGCTGTCAAACTGGTATGCTGATCTTTTCTCGAGATAGTGCTTTTGTTGGTCTGCTTCTAGCTTTGGTATTTATAATGATGATTTTGGATCCTTGAATACCAATAAATAAAGCAAGCTTTATTGTTATTTTTTTGGCTTATCCTTGCTTTGGACTTTAAATGCATTAAATTTTGGACACTGACCAAAAAAAAGATTAGAAATATGATCTTTACTTTAGTGATTGCCTTTTTTTCTTAAAATGGAAAAGTGGTTTTTACTAATCAACAAGTTATTAATTTAATTTGTAAACCATGAGGCGTGGTGATTGATCATTTATTCCTAAACATGTGGTCGGGGATTTGATCCCGTTTATAGGAATGGAGCACATTTCACGTCTAGCCGTTTAACTTTTCTGAGAGTACTCACAGAGAGGGGAAATCAAAAAAGAAAAAAGTTATAAATTTGTGTAAAGAAAGTTTATTGTTTCAAGAGAATGTTTTCATATATCCACCCTTGTTTTAGCTTTATATGGTTCTTCATTTAAGCATATAAAGGGGAAGACAATTTGTTATTGGTGATTTCCATTCTAAGAAGGGGAAAAAAGTGTTTTCTAATTCTTCACAAATTTATACTAATTGCCAAGTGTTCCCAATCTGCAGTTTATGTATTTGGCCTCTTTGAAATGAAGTGTTATGGTGATCTTTACATGTTAGAATGTGTCATTTTAGGTGTGATTGTGAAGAGAATGAAAATTTCCTATTCCTAATCATTATAACAGTTATGGGCAGAAAACATTAATTTTATTTTCTAATTTGACCCTTTGTTTCTCTCTTCCCTTTTTGCAGGAATCTGCAAAGACCAAGCATCCACAGCTTCATTACGAGTCAAAATTGTATATGCTTCTTCAAGGAGGAAGTAAGTCTATGTTTGTGCTTCACTCTCCTAACTTGACTATGCTCTTCTCTGGTAGCCTTGTCCACTGCACTTCCATTAATGCCATTATGTGAAAGGGAAAAAAAGAGAGAAAAACGTGCAAGCTCTGTGGAAGCCATAATTTCTTTGATTTATATCTTTGTAAACCAGTCTTCATTCAATTTACGATTGCTCTTGGTAGTGGTTGGTTTAGAAAGTGAATAGCTGGCCTTCTTTCCTTCACATGATTATCGCACTACAAACTTAGTCTTTAAACAATCGTTGAACAAATTACTAACTTTTTTTTCCTGGTCAAGCTAGCAGGTTGACGTCTTATCTTGAAATAATGTTGCTAGTTTTCTTTGGATAAATTTTTAGAAAGCAATTATTTTTATCCTTAAATAACTTGTTGAGGGTTCTCCTTGATACAGCGGGTATTCCGCACCTCAAGTGGTTCGGAATTGAGGCAGATTACAATGTCATGGTAATTGACCTTCTTGGACCTAGTTTGGAAGATTTGTTCAACTACTGCAACCGGAAACTTTCATTAAAGACGGTGTTGATGCTTGCTGATCAGTTAGTAAGTATAACATTCTTTTCATGATGAAGAATCAGTTAAGTTTTTTCATAATATTCTCCCTTTTCAACTTTTCTTTTCTTTTCTTTTTCAGATTAATAGAGTAGAATATATGCATTCAAGAGGTTTTCTTCACCGTGACATAAAGCCTGACAACTTCTTGATGGGCCTAGGACGCAAGGCAAATCAGGTATTTAAAGTTATCTTGTATTATATTTTTTTGGCAAACATAACATGCACATACAGTACTCATTACACTGCTTGCACAGCCACTTTCAAATTTGAATTGCTGGTCACAATAAAAATATTATTTCATTTCTACGTATAGGACTTTGTTACACTTGAAAAGTATGAAATATTCTGATATCGGTTTTTCATTATTGTTACTACAGGTATATATCATTGACTATGGTCTTGCGAAGAAGTATAGGGATCTTCAAACTCATAAGCATATCCCGTACAGGTGATTATCTTTTTGTTGACTTGTTAATACAGATACTTGAAGATCTCAAGATTGTATAGTTCTTATCATAATGCATGATTATCAAGTCAAGATACTAGATAAGAAAGTTACTTCATGGTCTAGCTACGTTTTTCAGCTCAGTTTTTGCTTTACTTATGGATGCAACTTATAATGCCTTAGTATTTTGTACAATTCGAGGAATATCATATTGCCTACTTTCTTTGTATCAAGTTCCTACTTGGTAAAGATATACCGAATATTTGGTGCAACCAAATACATTTGTTTGCGAAACGACTGATCGGATTCTTTTGCTGCAGAGAAAACAAAAACCTCACAGGCACTGCTCGTTATGCAAGTGTTAACACTCACCTTGGAATTGGTAAGTTGTGTTATTTTGCGACTCAACTAGTAGCAGTAAATCATATATCATAGACGAAAGTTTACTTGTTACTTTGTTTTAATACATTCTTCTATTTTATCGGCAGAGCAAAGCCGCAGAGATGATTTGGAATCCCTTGGTTATGTGCTTATGTATTTCCTGAGAGGAAGGTTGTGTATATGATCACCCCATGCTCATTTCATTCATGGTTTTATATTGTTTCTTGTTGCTGAATCTTTGTTCTTAGTTTTCCTTCGCATTGATTTTGAATTTGATTTAGTTTGCACCATTTCTTTGCTTCAGCCTTCCCTGGCAGGGGCTAAAAGCTGGCACGAAAAAGCAAAAATATGATAAGATTAGCGAAAAAAAAGTGTCGACTTCGATAGAGGTATGTTTACTTGCCCCATCCTTCGACAGATTGGTTCCCCTTGAGAAATTTAATCTTTATGATATCATTCTTGCTTCGTTGTTCATTAGTACTGGTTTATACGTGTTTAATAGGTGCTCTGTAAGTCATATCCATCTGAGTTTGTCTCGTATTTTCACTACTGTCGTTCTTTGCGGTTTGAAGATAAACCCGATTATTCCTATTTGAAGAGGCTTTTCCGAGACTTGTTTATAAGAGAAGGTTAGTTATCATCATTGTGGTTATGTATTCTGTTACTCTTTCGCACACATACACACGTACTCAAACCAGAGGATGTTGTTGAACTTATTTCTCCATAGAATGTCAAGTTCTTTGTTTTCTGTTCACTCAGTTAAGAAAATCGTATTGCTGCAGGTTATCAGTTTGACTACGTCTTTGATTGGACCGTATTAAAGTACCCACAGCTCGGTGGCAGCTCCCGAGTGCGGGTAAGTACTTATAAACTTCTAGCATTCAGTTACAGTCATCTCAGGAGCATTGCTTAGTTTTTGCATCTGTTTTTCAGCATTCCACTGGAAGAGCAGGTTTAGCTGCAGAAGCAGCCATTGAAAAACCCGAAAGAATCTCAGGTCTGCTTTGTTTCAAAAGAACTAGATTTCTTGTTTAGTCGTATGATCATACTTTTTTACCGTGGAACTTAGACATTTGTTGCTCAACTATTTGGTTTAGAAGATGGACATTCATTAACTATCATGATTTATACTAACCTCTATGCATTCTTGATGAAATCATTCAGTTGGAAGAGAGATTCGGGATAGATTCTCCGGTGCGGTTGAAGCATTTTCTAAGAGAAATGTTTCAAGTCCCAGTCCTTGTCGTGATCATTCTAGACACAAGACTGCTGAGGGTGTAACCTTGTCAAAGCATACGGTGAGCTCTAACTTCCAGTCAAAGAAACTATCTTACCATTTTCCTTGACTGCAGTTTCCGACATTCTAATCTCCAGTCTGGTATTTTCAGCACCCAGATTCAGATAAAAGATGCAGTTCTTCTCGATATGGTAGCACTTCAAGGAAAGCTGTAGTAACAAGCAGGCCTGGTTCATCCACTGAACCCAATGACATTCCGCAAAACCGACAGGTTTCAAGTAGCAGTCGCATGTCTACCACACAAAGACTCCTTGCCTTCGAGTCGAAAACATCCAACCGTTCGGCCACTGTTAAAGGTAGCCGTGACAATCACCCTCTTCGAAGTTTTGAGCTCCTCTCGTTAAGGAAATGATGGAGACGATTATCAGTTGCAAGCTGATGTTTTTAATAACTTACAATCTCAATTGTAGACGTTTTATTCTCACCATCTTTCAAAAAATTTGTTTGTGAAATTTTTTGAATTGAATTATTAGATTAATTCTCTTTGTTAGTTTATTTTGGTGTTCCTTTTAATTTGTTTAAAATCGAAATCAACTGTTGTAATTGATGGTTAAATTTTACTAACAAGTAACGTTTGAGGTTTATGCATTCTGTATTTCTCAAACATTTGTATCATGATAGTCATAGTCAGTACCGTATCAGTAGAAGAAAATTCGGTATCGACATGTATACCATACACAATTATATCAAAGTTACATGGAGGTATTTGTTACCTTGTGGAAACATGAATCATCACTGTCATATCTTCAAAACAAAATTACCAACTTGCAGATATGATAATTCTAGGGAATAACTTCAGTGATTTAATGAAGTAAAACCTGGAGTTTAACTTTTATATTTTTGGTTCATGGATTTCTAAGGGCTGCCAACCGCTTCTCGAGCTCATCGACACCCGAGCTGCATTACGGAATAAAATATTATCAAACAAAAGATATAACGCATTCTGTTTCAGGAAAAAAATTCAAACAGTGGTTTATGACACCCAACTTTTAGAATATTTGGGTGATCTCCTATACACACACATTGCACAATGACGTGTAAGCTTATTATTGCAAGTAAGGTGGAAATCGTTGGGCATGAAATTCAAATCTAAGGTGGGGATCTTCATCAAACACATGGGTCTCTGACAACTGCAAAAAACATTCCAATTGAGAAGGTCAAGGGAGAAGACAGAAAAATACCTGCTGACGGCTTCAGTGTTCTTTCCTGCAATCCTACCTCTTGGAGCTGATGACAACTGCAGAAACTTATACAAATCAGACTATTGCACAAAATATGATAATTGGTTCACAAAAAATCCCAAAATAAAGAAAGGGGAAATGTGTGAAATACCAACCTGTGAGGCAACATCGACACCAATTTCATCTAGAACCTGAATAGAAGAAAATTAACAAAGGTCAGCATCAGTTCTTTGCTTTGGGAGCTACAACAGTCAAACAATGGACTTAAAACTATGTCCTGCCCAAGAAAGCTTGTCTAAGCTCCATAGAAGCACCCAAAATCTATCACTTCGCCAGTTTTTTGATCTACCCCATCAGCTCCAAACCTAAATTTTATGATATAACCCTCCATCCCCCAAATCCCCTTTTTCTTTTCTCAGAAAAAATGGAAGGGAAAAAATCACACCTGATTGGTAAGGTCCTCAGTCTCATCTTCTGCCTCATCATCGTCAAGAGCATCATCTATGGCATCTGACATCATTTCCGTCTGCAAGCATGGATGCTAGACTGTTGAATTCCATGAATATGAACTGAAAACACAAGCATGAACTCAACTCCACATTTCTAATATTCTAAAAATCAAGCATCATCTTACAGTCATATCCATCTGTGAAGACTGCCTCTGAAATTCCCGAATAATCTTAGCTTGTTTTTCAGGGGCCATTTGCTGCAATGAAGTCTCAGTCATCAGTTGTTTAAGAATCAAGAACTATTTTGAACGGGGAGAATGATTGTAAGAACTGAAGTCCATGATAACATAAATGTATATAGTGATGTATGGATGGAAGTTTACATGTGAGACAGATATCCACCAACAGTTAAGAGGAACATTTTGGTAAACTGGTTATTAAAGGCAAAGATGAATATGATCCATAAAATCGAATGTGTCAAAAGAAAATTAACACACATATATATATATATTATATAAACTGACCTTATTCATAGCTGATATTGCCTTGGTGGCACCTTTCATGCCAATGGCAACTGAAGATTGAGCATGCATTGCCTATTAAAAAGACAAGCATTACTAGAGGTACTACGCAACAAACTGACCATAACACCATGCAATAGCGGAGGAAAGAGGAGGGAGGGATATACACCTGTGTATGAGTTGAAATGCCTCTCATTTGAGCTCGACTACTTTGTAACTTAGCTATCTGCTGCCTAAGCCTGACCAGCTGTCGGGCTAAAGTTTTGGTCGCAGCCTGCACAATGCATATGCGGAGAAAGGGGACAATTTAAACAGCTTTAAGCATTCAAATGAACTTGACACTCAACTCTCTAGGAGAGACATAAATGCAATCGAAGTACAAAGCTAAAAATACCTCATTCCCGGTTTTAGCGGTTCTTTTAATTTCAACAACAAGTTTCTTTTCCTGAAATTAAGATAAATCAGGTGGGAATCAGCTTGAAAAACCCTCACAAAACCATCATGAGTTGGCAACAGGATGTACCTCTAATTGCAGGGCTCCTATTTCCTTCTCTATACCTGAGTCAAGACCACAAAGTATATCGAATTTCAGACCAAAGCAATGATCCAACTCCAAAGTATAAGTAAAACTAATGCAACGATCCATTCCAAAATATATATATACAGAATCATTGTCATCAAATTCATAACTTCGTAAATTTAATAAATATATAAATAAATTTAATTGATTTTATCATAAAAAGGTAGAAGGCCAAGTTCGGAGAAAATGATCAAACGTCACCTCTAGTAGCACGCGTCATTTCTCTCTTACTCTCACGAAGAGCCTCTGCAAATCCAAAAAAATAAAAATAAAGTGTATATATATAATAACAAAATAAGAAGCCATGATCGTTAAGCTTTAACAAGTCAACTCGAACCGTAACCAAAGATTAAAAAAAATGGCTAGAATCATGTAAATTGTAAAATTTTATTGTTCCAAGATATGAACATTGAATTGAAGATAATTTAAAAAAGATTCCAGAAGAAGAAAAACAAGTGACGTTTGATCGAAATTCAAGAGATTAATATGGTTAAGGTGCGAAAAGTAAACTGAATTAAGTTACCTTTGGGATTAGGTTTTTTGCTGAAGATGTTCATTTTGCTTTTCTGTGTTTCGTGATTCAAATGGCCTTATCGGAAGGAGGTTTTGGATATATATACTAACGGCAATGGGTTTCAAAGTTTGGAACTAACACCAATTGTTGGAGAAGTCGCCCGGAAATTTGCGGGATTTTTCCTGTTTCTTTGTTTATTTAAATTCTTTTATTATTATTATTATTATTATAAGCTTAATTAATTGACCTTTTACAAACTAGGGCTTAATTCCTGGTAAATAACTGAAATGTCCCTCATGGACTTTGAGTTTTCAAATGAGGTCCCTTTTATGTTTCGATTTCACCCCCACTAACAAAATAAAATGATTAATAATAATCAAGCACGTACCAATATGAAAACAATTTTAATTGAGACACCTATACTAATATTGTTGCTATACCATCCCGACAAATGGCTCTATATGTCACCTCTTAAATACCACGCAACTGAGCAATGGACTACCTCCGTTAAAAGTACCTAAGGCCCCACCCCACACCCATTAATTGCTAAGTCATTTTATAATGTCACATCGCTAATCTATTGGGTCACGTTGCCATGTCTATAAAGAAACAAGATGTAACATTGCTGTCGTGAAATGTTAACACGAGGTGTCCCTTCTATCCCATGTATATAAGCCCTCTCATTCGAATAGTAGAGATCTCTTCCAATCTCACTATTAAAAACATAAATCAATTCCCTCAACCTTTCCTTTATCTCCTTTCCAACATTTACAACTTCCCTCACCGTCGTGGAACAATGACTTTCCATCCTTCAAGGGTGAAATGCTCCTCACCTTCGTCAAATCTCCTCCTTGTTGATAGGCCATGTCAACAATTGTTTACCTCATTTTAATGTGGATTAGACAAGCTGCACTTTGAGAATGAAGATTTCTAGCATGATAAATATAAGTAAAGAGATATCAAAGTTTTAGCTTCCAAGTATTTTCTGATAATTTAGTAAAAAATTTGTATGATAATAAATAAAAAAAACCAAGGATTTAAACAAACAAAAGAGGATTGTATAAGAGTTGAGCACGAGAAAAGGAAACAATATCTACATAGTTAGCTTGTTTATTGAGGGGGTGGCCCATAGCAAAGTTAATGATCACTCATTTTAGGCTAATTTACTTTTTCTTTAATAGTTAATTTGTTGGCCTTATAACTTGGGTTACTTCAAGATCCTTCTTAGTTAATTTAATTTTTGAAAGTTACATGGCTTGCATCTCAATCGCCACCAAGTGATGCAAGATATTTAGGACTTATATGCTTTATGCTTTCCTTGAGCTATGATTTTGTTGTGTACTTTGGCTTTCTCTGTTTGTTGGTATAACAATTATAAAATGAATTTTTTTTTTCTTTTTGGCTATAAAAACTTTCATTCCAAAAAGAACAAACAAACATACAAAGTTTAAAAAACATCAAACAAATAACCCAGATAAACTAACATGAGAAAACCACGGTATCCTCTAAGCTTATCCTGGATCCTTGCATTAGAAAGATGGAGGTGCTGGTTAACTATCTTTATCAAGAATAAAGACCAAGGAAGATGGTAGTTGATTCAAACAACCAGAAATATGCATTTCCCTAAGTCTCTATTTAGCAAACCAATTTGCTTCCCTATTGGCTTCTCTTTTAATAACATTGACTTTCACATAAGAAAGTTGCATGACTAACTTATCAAAATCCTGAAAGATTGGCCTTAATCTTCATCTTCAATCTTGACTCTTCTTCTTAATATCTGAAGCAATAGTCTGGGAATCAGTCTTGATTATCACCTAGCAATTAATCATTTGAATAATTCTCTCCAAATAAAGTTTCTCACCTCCAATTGTAGCCTCACACCTAGCTTACTAGATGTGACAGCAATAATCCTAGCTTTAACATCCTTTCTCATATAAGGCATTTGCAGCAACTCTAAGAAACATTTGTCAAATGATTGAATCCGATCCCTTAGCACTTGAAGACCAAATCAAGCCTCATACCATATTCACCTAACCAATTACAACTAAGAATAATATGTTCATCAGTCTTATCTTCAATACCATATAATAACAAACTAGGTTCAAAGCACACTTTTTTTTATCTGTCGTAATTTGATGCGTCAAATTAGGCTCTCCATAACACTAGAGGAGCTTATTCTCAAGCAATTTAGGTGTCTTTTCTTTACTTTTTTCGATTTTTAGCTTTTGTTATTAAAAAATGGTTTTTATTAGATTTATGCCCTTTTGAGACCCAAATTGGCCAAATGGCGCCATGAGGGACTAACAATGTGATTGAGTTAGTGTAGGACGTCAATAATGGATCGAGCTCGAAGAAATCATCATTCAGAGTGGGTATCACAACATTGAGGTCATGGAATTCGTAATACCCCTGAAGGTGCCGAAGTGAAGAAAATTGAGGCCAACTCTAGTGATATAGCTCGTAACAACCTAATTTCCAATGTTGTTAGAAAAAGCGGTTTCGGAATCTTATTTTCGTAAATTGAATACGTAAATATTTAATAGATTATATTTATAGAGTTATCATATTGAATTGAAAATTTGTTAAGCCATGTAGCCAAAATTGTAAGTAATTAGGGTTTAGGGACTAAATTGTAAAGTTCAATCGCAATAGATTTTTAATTAGTAAATGGATTGGGGAATTAAATTGCAATTAACCCAAGGCTCAAACAACAATTATACCATATTAAAATTCATATAATTGGACCATATGATTATATGATTAATAATTAATTAAATTAAATTTTATTGAATTAAAGTAAGGCTAATTATGCTAATTAACCATTTAATCTTAATATATATATATCAATGTTCAGTGGGAAGTGAGAGAATTGCATCTTATCCACCCAAATCTAAAGAAATAAGAAGAGGGAAAATGTCATATCTAGGGTTTTAAATCTTTTTGGCATTAGTGCAAGTAAGTCCCTAGCCATTTTTCTTTGATTTTTATGGAAATTGAATTATGGAAGCTTGATCTAGCTAACCCATGAGCTAATTTGAAAAACTGTTAAAGTTTTAGAAAGTTTCCATGATAGATAATTGAATGGTTTTGGTGTTAAATTGTTAGAAATTAAGCTTAGTATATAAAAAAGGACTAAATTGTAAAGCTTAATTATTAGTTTCGTACATTAGGAACCTCATTGAATAAAATGAAAACTATCATAAATTATTGGTAGGAATATAAAATATAAGGTCCCTAATGATTTTTGGTGAAATCAAATTTTAATCCAAGGCTTTATATTGAAAGTTATGCTTGTCCCAGTTTTAGGGACTAAATTGAATAATTTAAAAAAATTAAAAAAATTGATATTTGATTTTGTTTCGATTGAAATCTGATAATGGGATGTGTTTTATGATTATTCGTAGTTAACGACAACACCGAATTGTCGAAAAGGAAAGGAAAATTGAAAGTGATCGACGAGTAGCTGGAAATTTTGGTTTGTACATTTATAATTTAAAGTCATATAAATTGCTTGTATTTTCATGTTACTTGCATACAAGAGTAACAAGGTAAGTATACAATAATGATATGAGTTGTTGGATTGAGCTTAAATGTGAGTTCTCAAAGTAGAGGAGTAGATTGAATAAAATAGAAAATAGCATGAATTGTTTGGAATATGATATATGTTATGGAATTGAGTGAGAATATGCACTGAATGATATGAAACATACACGTTATGTTATAGAATTGAAATGTAATAGTTTGTGTGATTGAAAAACGGTGTGTACTAAATTGTAATGGAATTGGATAATTGATACCTTATTAACTAGTCGAGCTGAGTCGGTTATAGTTTGCATGTCATAGGATTGTATTAAGTACAAGATTATGCACCATAATGCACTTCATGTGTCATATATGCGTTTTTGCAGGCCAGGATGCACTTCAGTGCCAATTTGGTGTGTTGGTTGGATGATATGAGTATTCATTTGAGTCTGAGTCCGAGTCAGGTTAATAAGGGTTATAAATGATAAGTATGATTATAATGTTGAAAATGGAATTGGTAATGTTATAAAGTTAATGATATAATCAATAAGGTTTACATTTCGAAAAAGTTCGTGATCCAATTTGTAAATTTGCTGAAACAAGGCCTAGGGACCGAAACTGATATGGATGAGTCGATAGACTCTAGAATTGAATTGAATGACATTGTTATATAAATGTTTGTGTTTAATACTTAATTGTTTTGTATGATTGATTAGTAGTAATCAAGTTAGAATTAAGCATGTAAGAATATTGTTGAATAAGTTGGTTAATGACATGTTGATATGCAATTGTATATATGGATAGATGATGAACTATAATTCACCATTTGATATATGTTTTGATTGAATTTTGAGTACAAAGATGCTTGAACGTGCTAAAGCTCATTGTTAATGTTAGATTATATGTTTATGCTTGAATTATAAATGTACCGCTAAGCTTATTGCTCAGTGTACAATTTGTTTTCTCTGTACGTAGGTTCATGTGTTTCTCAAAGTCCTAAGACTTGAAGCCAACATCCAGACTGTAACAACTCGATTTTCAGTAGTGACAAAAACGGTGGTTTCAAAATCCTGATCTTTGATGATTAAGCCTATAAATCACTACATACCCATTCCATTGCTAAAATTGAACAGGGAATCCCATCACCAACAATGGAGTGTCCATCACAACTCAATTCATCCATTTTTCCGTAGCAAAAGAAACAACAAATATGTTGATACTGACCTCCCTGGCATACAACATCTTATCACCTTGCCAGACCCCTTAAAGAATAGTCAAAACCCTTTTGCGATTGAGCACCCTATTAGACTTTATCTTCCCCACCACCATGAATCTTGTCAAAGCAAGACTCTAATCGTCTCCTTCCCCTAAGCAAATCTCCAAATCATCCATACTAGAACGACCCAACCCAACAAACTAAAATTTGCCTTAAAAGAAATTGAATGTTAATGGTGAATAAGGGATTTCTAACCTTTTGCAAATGAATGGAAATCAATCAAGAAAATATAGATCAAAACCTAGGTAATAAAAGAAGACTCAAAAAATTCAAGACTCGATAGATAAAAGACTCAAAGGAAAACAAAATACCCAAATCCAGAATATTTAAAGACGCGAAATGATGACTCAAAAAGATAAAAACCTATATGAGATTAGACTTAGTCAACTCACTCAGTAAAAAAAGAACAACCCTCATTTTAAGAGAAAAATCTCATTTCTAGAAAAACTAAATGATTGTTTATGTTTAATATGTGTAAAAGAAATGTATATCTAAATTAGAATTGTAATTCTGATGGATTCAAAGTGATCATGGGTTAGGTCTATTTATGATATCAATACCATACACAAATTTTCAATTTCAGTCTAACTCAAAATAGGAGTATTAAATTTTGATTAAATCCATCATCTTTATAAATGGCTAACTCAAATAGTTTTTGGATTACTATTTGATATATTAGCAGTGTCCTTTTTTTTATTCCACAAATAGCTTTAAAAAATTACACACGTCTATTTTTAAAAAATATTTATTATTTTAATATTTTACTATACTCCTATAAACACTTGTTAATCTCCTAACCTCAAACCGTTTGAAGGGATATATTTTAGAGAAATTATCTCATACTCCATTTGTCGAGTTCTCTAGACTCCACAAGTAAATTGAGGATGTGAAAAGTGTCGCATTTATAAATAAAAAAAATTAATATGACACTTGTCACACTCTAAACCCGCTTATGAAATCTAAAAAACTCCTCTAGGTGGTGCATTTTAAGGAAAATATTTGATACACTATCAATGAAATTTAAAAATTCCACAAGCAAAGTTGTTAAAGGTTAATGGCAAGTGCATATAAGGTATAGCAAAATATATATAAATGAAGGGTGAGTATTTGGTACATTAGTTGTTTACTTTTTTTTATTTCACAAGCAGCATTAAAAAATTGACGTGTGTCTTTATTTTTTAAATATTTTACTATATCCTTGTAGGACACTTGTCGCCTCCCTTACCCTGCTTGTAGAGTCTAAAAATATCAACTAATTTTCCATAAAAAATGAGAGACGTGACAAATTTATAACTTTGCTTATAAAGTTACAAAAAAAAATACACTATCAATATACTAAACACTCACTATTTTTTTAACCCTCATTTTTTTGTTTTTTAAATATATATTTTTCTTATTTAATATTTAGTAAATATATAAAGGTTTCTTTTACTAATATTTTATATTTTTATTAAATATAAACAGCTTAATAGTTTTTAAGATTTATATTATAACATATTATTTTATTTTTCATATAATATAAATTATAAAATATACATAATAAAAATTTTGAATATTGGAGTTTGAGTTTAATCGATATTTTAAGTTAACTTTATTTTTTTAGTTAAACTCATTTTCTTAAGATTATATTTTTTCCAAAATTTTCCTAAATATCAAGTGATCTTTCTATTTAAATGAGTAACTTAACCTTTAAATATATCAAACTTTTTATTGTTAAAATATCGAGTTTCATTTTTAAAAATGAATTTTGATTTAAATTAAAAATCAAATTAATAGATTAAGTTGATCCATATAGAAGAAAGAACCACTAAATTTCATTCTCAACCAATATGGCAAAGAAAGAAACCCTTCGAACTAAATCATTTTATATTTAAATTCTCGTTAATTTAAAATAAAAATATTCTATTAATTTCATTTATCTAAATAAACTTAAATTTCATGCTCTAAGTCCATGGGTTGGATTCAGTCCGAGTCCAACTAAAATCTTAAGCCTCTTTATTATACTTGGGCTCGGTCCGACTCAAAACATGGGTATTGAATTTTGCCTAAGTTTGTCCCGGATAAAAATATTAAAACCTAGGTTTGACTCACTCATATATATTTTTATATAATTATTTACAAATATATAATATATCAAAAATAACAACAAAATAGTTGCAAAATAATAGTGAAATAATAGTAAAATAGTGAAAAAAATACAAGAAAATAGTAGCAAAACAGTAAAAAACAAGAAAACAACAACAAATTTTTATTTTTATTTTTACAAATTCAGGCCGGCCCGAGCTAGGGCCAAAAAAGCCTTACCCGAGACTCGACCCATTTTCTAAATGGGCCTTTTTTTTTTTTGCCAAACTCATTTTTCATATCTATATTTTCACTCAAACCCTCTTACTTTTCGGGTGGACCTTCGATCTAGCTCATGGATAGATCTATGCCCAATCATTTGTTTTTAAATTCTTATTAATTTTGAAAATCTTAAATTAAATGTTAAAATTCTCCATTATATTCCAAACTATTAAATAAAATATTTTTCTTTTTTCAAACTTAAATCAAATATTAACATTCATGCTCAAATTTAGTTCGCATTATAACTAGGGGTGAACAAAATCTGATATAATTCAAAAAACTTGACAAAAAATTCAAATTTTATATTAAATAGTTCTAGTTTTTCGAATCAATTCGAATAAAAAATTAAAATTTTCAGTTTAACTCGAATATGAATTACACAATTCTAGTTATCCGAAAATCTGAATAAGAAAAAGCAAAACTATATCATTTTGATAAATATTTACCTTTTTTTATAATTAAAAGTCAAAACCATTAAGTTAAAAGGCAAAACTACGTTGTTTTGATAAACGTTTACTCATTAAGTTAAAAAATAAAACAATTATATTGTCTATGTAGTTAAATAATCTTGTATTTCATCTATTAGTTAAATAATCTTGTATTTCATCTATGTAATTAAACAATTATATTGAGTATAAATAATAAGATTCGTTAACTCGACTCAGTTTGACTCGAAATTTTTTGACTTGATTCAGTTTAATTCAAAAAATTCCAAATTTAATTTAATTGCTAAAATAGATTACTCAACTAATTTAAAAAATTTTAACTTAATTCGATCCCACTTAAGTAGATTTTAAGTTATAACTAAACATTTCAAACTTCACAAACAAAAAATAAAATAAAATTCTATTTACAACCACGCGCGTAGTCTACATCACCCCAATCCAAAACAAACAATAGAGAGCCTAAGACACGAACGCCGTTGATACACAGAGAAAACGAAATCCAACGGCTAAGAGTAATTTGGAAACTAATAAATAATTTGGATAGCCAAACAAAAAACGGATGAGGATTACAGTTGAGATGACCTTTGGTCAAACCAAGTAGACCGTATAAATATACGTATTTTCATTGTTTCACCTACAAAAACAACACTGAAACGCTCCACGCGCTTCGCTGCTTTCTTTCTACCTTTCCTCCTCCTCCGCCGCACACAGCGGTTTCTTCTTTCTTTTTTTTCCACCATCGCCACTCTCTGTAAGAAAATTCCGATAATAATAATATTCTTTTGTTTCTTCTTCATCAATATCATTTTTTAAAATAATTCCCGCCAAAACTCATTGCCCCCTTTAGCGTTATACATATATATTAGCCGTGTGTTTCTTTATCGAACAGTAAGTGTTGGGAGGAAAGTGATTTCTAAGTTTTGTTACTAGGGAAAACCGGGTTAAAATTTTCTTTACTGAAGTTTCGAAGAATTTGGTGATTCGATTTATTCATAACTTGACGACAGTTAGGGTTTCGGTGAACGGAATGATTTAAGCGGTGGCTTTCTGCTTCCGGTTCGAGGGGAGAAAAAAAAAAGAGATTGTAAAGTCTTTTTTCCGTAACAATTGGAGTGAAGTGTTGTAATTATTTTGGGAACGAATTCTTTTTTTAATTTTAAAGTTGGAAAATTCTTGAAAGCGAAGTGGCGTTGGTTTCTGTTGACTTTTGTATTTGAAGAACTGAAAAAGTTAGGGGGTTTGGAGTGGTGGAATTGTTTAGCGTGGTTGATAAGGTAGGCGAGATGTCGTTGCCTTTAAAAATGGAAATCGATACAGTGGAAGACGTTACTTGTTTGAACCCTGAGCTTTTGCAGCTTCCTGAAGTGTCCCCATTTGCACTAAAAACCACTCCTCTACTTGTCGATGACTTGTTCTCTCAATGGCTTTCACTTCCGGAGACTAGCAATCTGGTACTTTTTTTTTTTTTTAGTTAAACTAATGTTACTATTTCTTTCTAATTTCTTTTAATAATCTGTTTTTAGATTAGTTGGCTGCCTATTGTTGAAAATACTGTCTAATATTGTTGACTATTGTAATCTGAAAGTTATTTTGTTTTAATTGAAGTTCTCACGAATTAGTAATATGAATTATGGTGCCGTCTTTGAAGCTGACTGGTGATGTAAACCTTATGTGTTATGACCAGTGTAGGTTTCCATGAATGGATGGTCATGAACACCGGTTCCAGATAATACTCATATGAAAAAAAAAGCTTAAGTTATGAGGAGTAGATGAGTACAATAACTGGTTATTTCAAGGGTAGTAAGTGGGTACAAACTTAGTTGCAACCTAGAACAAGCACCTCTGGCATTTTGACTTGTAGTCATAGAGTAATTTAGTTGGTAGTTTTATAGTAAATGCAAATATTTGATTTGGATCATGTTATTGTCGTCAGTTCTCAGTAAAGGTGATGAAATTCAGGCCTATTGACATGGTATTCTATATACACAAGTATGTCCGCATTATTTGCATAAGTTGGATGCATTTTGTGGTTGTAATCTTTATATTCAGTGCTAATTATGTTTAGAGTTTGATGCGTTAATTTAACTTGTACTTCAATTCTTCTCTCCCTTCATTTTGGAGGAAAGGGGGGAGAGGGGGTTGGTAAAACTGCATTTATTACCTATAAATTTATGATAGAAATTTGTAAGATTTCGTTATTTCCATTATTCATTTATTTTTTATCAAATTCCTATGATAGGATTAATTTTTACTTTCCTTGATGACTGAATCTGATTGAATATGGGACCAAGACAAGTTTTAGGCCATTTTCCTGTTTGCAATTTTCTATTGCTAACAATTTGTATCTATCAATATTTGGATTTTTTTTCATGCAATGAGCTTTCATTTCTTGAGCACAGGTGAAATCTTTGATCAATGATGCAAAGGCAGGGACTGCAGTCAATGCCTGTGCAAACTTTTCTAATGTAAATGCTGTTGGGAGCAACTCATTGCCTTCCATGTTTTCCAGTGTCAATGCACCTCCACTTTCTCCAAGAAGCTCATCGGGTTCTCCTCGCTCATCAAAGCAGAAATCCAGCCCTTCAGCTCTTGGCTCTCCATTGAAATTATTTAGTGATCCAATGCAAGAAGTCATTCCACAGGTTTGTTTGCTCTTGCAAGTTCTCTTTGGGATATTTTTATATTTGAAGGTATTTTAGATTTGTGTTTTTGGGTTTTGCTATCTAAAGTTGCTAAAAATTAATTATAAAGTTTGTTCTGATAATTGCTTGCAGTTTTATTTCCAAAATGGTCGTCCTCCTACAAAGGAATTGAAAGAACAATCTCTTTCTAAAATTAATCACCTTTTCAATAATCCTCTAAATGGATTGCTAATAGATGGTGAGATATATATTTGACGTTTCTTTGTTCATTTTATAATTGAAGTTGTTTTTTTCCCTTTGCACATTATCTTCAGTTATTAAGGTTTAAAAAAGTCCCTTCAAAATTGAATGAAGTTAATGTTTTTTCCCTTGCCATGCAGAGTTTAAAACAGTGACAAAGGAAGTTTGCAAGCTACCATCTTTTCTATCTTCTGCGCTTTTTAGAAAGATAGATGTAGACTGCATGGGAATAGTGACCAGGTATGCACTCTATGCATCTTAATAGATGAATAGATGTTTTATGTGAAGAATAACTCTGACTGCTTAAACAATGTCTTGTGAAAAATACTGGGTAGATGGCATTGACTGCCTTTTCATCCTATAAGTGCTTCTATCATACATTATTAAGTATAACATTTCACTTCAGAGATGCTTTCATTACGTATTGGGTGGATGGCAATATGCTGACAATGGATGTAGCCACTCAAATATTTGAAATTCTTAAGCGGCCAGGCAACAGGCACCTCACTCAGGTTTGTTTTGTTCTAACCTCTATTAGGTTTTCCGTTTTTGTTTGCTTTGAAAAAAATTGTCTTGATTAACACACGTGCTTCTGTTAAGTAATTTCAAAAGCCTAAACTTTCACGTATTTCATACTTATACTATCATTTGGGATTTGGGATGCAGGTTGACTTCAGACCCATTCTTCGAGAGCTTTTGGCAACCCATCCAGGACTGAAATTCTTGCAAAACACACCTGAATTTCAAGATAGATACGGTATGCATTTCATTAGTTGTGAGTTATTTTAATAATGCCTATTACGTTGTGAATGTATTTCCTTTTCTCATCTCTTTTCTTTTTAGAAATTATTTGTGCAAAGCTACATTATTTTTGAACATGCAATCTATACTAGCTAGTTTGAATGCAGTTTATCCCATTGATTGATTCGACCTCAAGGATAGTGATGTTGACTGGAGAGCATCATAGGCTCTTAATTTATAAAAAATTGTATGCATAATACACAACAACACAACTAATGTTCTTATAGGCTCCTTGAACCAACTTACTTTAGTGTCCCCCCCCCCCCCCTTTCTTCTGCTTTAGAAGAAATTACAATTAAAATTTGGAAGGTTTCTGAATGCGTCAGACTGAAATTGCTAATATAGTTGAAATCTAATCCTAGGCGTTGCCCTTGTGGGGTTGACATGCCCTCTCTCAGAAGCAAATAAATACAGAGGCAGATCGTAGAGGGGTGAAGGCCCCCCCGAAAACTCTGGGAAATTTCATTTCTCCCTTGAAGTTTTTAGAAAATTTTAATTAAGCCCCCAAAATTTCTTGAAAACTCGTTTTACTTTTTATTTTTTTGAAGATTTTAATGAAGTTCTCGTAAAATTTTTCAAAATTCTCATTAATCTCACAAAAAATTTAATTTGACCCCCAATTTTTTATAAATAAATTCATTAAACTCCTAAAATTTTTGAAAATTTTGCTAGGCCCCTTCAAAATTTAGTCCCAAGATCTGCTACTGAATAAATACATCCTGAATTTTGGCTGGCAGACTGAATTCGTTCAATTCTATAATTTCCTGTGGAAATCTCAGCAAAAATTAACTCTTGAACTTTATGATAAAAGTAAAGAACCATAATCCAGGGATTCTATGAGTTTTTTGTACAATAATTGTGTAATTAAGGGCTAAATAAAAAAAAAAGATTTTAAAGATGGGCATTGTTCTGCTTGATTCTTAAGACAACATATCTGCTTCAGGAATTGTTACAAACTAGTTTAAAATTAAGGGAGAAAAAAAGGTTGGCAAGGGGATCATTCTCTTTGCATCATCAAGCTGAAAAATGCTTCAAGAAGAGTTGATACCGAGGATCATTTCATTCATGTATATTTTTATTTCCCCAATAACTGGACATTTAATTCTGTTCAACTGATACTGGACTATAAATTTCTATGTTAATGTTTCAGCTGAAACTGTCATATACAGAATCTTTTATCACATGAATAGATCGGGAAATGGCCGTCTTACCCGCAGGGAGCTCAAACGTGGAGAACTGGTTTCTGCCATGCAACAAGCAGACGAGGAAGATGACATTAATAAAGTCCTTAGGTTAGAATCCGGGTGAACTTTATATTATTGAAAGCAGCAACATACAAATCCTTACACACGAAACAGTAATTATGTAAACTGAGACTACAGTATCTCTCTCTACTTTAGTTGGTTGGTAAAAGCATGGGAATTCTTGCCCTTTTCTCTCCTGAATGGTCAATAAACAATTGAACATTGTGGATAGCTTGGATTTATTAAATTGTTGTGTCATGCGATTTACTGATGCTGTAAATTATACAACTTCCTTTTTTCTTCGTCTTTTAGGTACTTCTCCTATGAGCACTTCTATGTTATATACTGTAAGTTCTGGGAGTTGGACACAGACCATGATTTCTTCATCGACAGAGAAAACCTCATCAGATATGGCAATCATGCCCTTACCTACAGAATCGTTGATAGAATTTTTTCACAGGTTGGTTTGCCCTGGTCCTTGGTTCTCTAAACTTCTGAATCAATTAAATTCTATTTTCAAGTACAATAAACTATTTACTGTATATGTTGTGCTCTGGCTATAAATGCATCAATTCCATCTCAGGCTCCTCGGAAGTTTGCTGGTGATGTAGAAGGGAAGATGGGTTACGAAGACTTTGTTTACTTCATGCTCTCAGAGGAGGACAAATCATCTGAACCTAGTCTTGAATATTGGTATGTTTTTTTTGTTTTTACCTTTCATTTTCCAAAATAAATTACACCACAGGGCCTTGCTTATTTGAAGTGAGTTGGATTCTTGCCGTCCATACTTTTGCTAGTCAAGGGACTCCTTGTTAATCCCTTCCCCTAGTCTTAGGTCGACACTAGGAGGTTTTAAGTTATTTTTCCAGTTCTCTTGCAAATTGTCCTTTTCTTCATCATATCAAATTACCTTATTCTTTTGAAAATGCATGTGAAGTTGGAAAACTTTTGAACTTTGATTTAAGATAACAATGTGCATAGTGCAACTGAAAATTCTTTCGGTGCTTTAAGATATCTTAAGCATGGTGGTGTATGGAAAGAATGGTGTATAATACACAATATGTCGTGCTATATTTAAAAGAATAGTAGCATTATTGTCATGCAGTTTGTCTGGCATAAATGGTGCAATACTTCGTATGATACAATCCTTTCTTTTTTGCCTTATATCATCGATTGCTTTTTCTCTGAGTCACTATCCTAGCTTTCCACATCTAATTAGTTATCTTTATAGGTTCAAGTGCATAGATTTGGATGGAAACGGTGTGCTCACTCCAAATGAAATGCAATTTTTCTATGAGGAGCAGCTGCACCGAATGGAATGCTTGGCCCTAGAACCTGTGCTCTTTGAGGACATATTGTGTCAAATAATTGACATGATTGCACCCGAGGTTGACACTATTTTCTTTCTAATGACTATAATTTCGTTTTACTTGCTTGTTGAATGATTTAACTTGCTGATATTTTGCAGAGAGAAGACTGTATCACATTACAGGACTTGAAAGGGAGCAAACTTTCAGGAAATGTTTTTAACATCCTTTTTAATCTTAATAAGTTTATGGCATTTGAAACCCGTGATCCATTCCTCATTCGGCAGGTTAGTCATTGCACAATTTAGATATTGGGTGCTGAATCAGTGCTAGTTCAGTTCTCCGGGATGACAATGGCCCTTTTTGTGTGTGTGAGCAGGAACGAGAGGATCCAACTTTGACAGAGTGGGATCGCTTTGCACATAGGGAGTATATCAGGCTTTCAATGGAAGAAGACGTTGAAGATGCCTCAAATGGAAGTGCTGATGTATGGGATGAGTCCCTTGAAGCTCCATTCTAAAATCCCCGAAGCAAGTTTCGTAGGACCCTTTGTCAAACATATTTGAGATGAATGAAGAGTGGCTACATGGAGATACAGCTGATCAGATTATCAGCCAAATAGCATTTTACATGTATATGTCTGCCAGCATGCTATATGCTCGCCCTTTTGCAAATTTATGCTGCGCTGCACTGAAGACTGAAGTTTGACGCAATGAAAATTGTGCTGCTAGGGAAAGCCAATTGCTTCATTCAAAAAGGGAGGAGGATAATCGATGATCCCTTCCCTGCCCTGCCCTTAACTAAACCATCCGCCACCCGGGAATCAACTACATTGCTAGTATGGGTCCCCCCGATGGGCTCTTTCCTTTCCTTTCACTGCTGTTTTTTCTTTAACATGCTCTTCTGGTATTCCACTGGAGTTTCAGCATAATGTAAAAGATTATTTGGGAGGAAGAATGTCGAAGACCTATGTTCTTTTTATTATTATTATTTCTATCCTGGTAATGGTGAAGTGTCTTAATTGGTACTAGATTAAGGCCTGGTTCTTCGCACGTGTGTTTTTGTTAATTTAAGTGTTTGATATTGCTGTAAGCAATTGCTGTTGGAAGTTAAATGTTTTTCTAAAGTAATTAATATAAATTATTTATAAAATTAACAATATATAAAATATTTTTAAAATTTTAACATAATAATAAGTGATATCTAAATAATTTAATATAACTATTCATAAAATATGATTTAATTTAATTTTTAATATACTTTTTAAATAGTTAACATAAAATACAATACTTAAATTCGGTGGATAATTAATTTTTAGCATGATATTAATATACTTTATGTTTGTTCAAGGCTAACCTGATCCGAAATATGAGCTTAAAATTGTTTAAATCCGTTCATATTTACAAAAGATTAATTCAAGTCCATTTTAAATTCACTCATATTATTTTTAAATTTTTTTAAAAAATTATATTGTATTATTTTAATGTTTAATAAAATTTATATTTTTATTTATTTATTGAAAGTTTTTATACAATATCTTAACATTATTTTAATGTTTATATTAGAGTAATATTATATATTTAGTATAAATTTATTTTTTTAATATATTTTAAATTACATAATATATAAAAATAATATATATAAACTTAAAAATCAGCCGAGTTAGACTGGCTTAAATCTTTAATGTTTAAGCTTAAGCTTAATCCATATTTTAAATGAACTTAATTTTTTTACCTAAACATATTTTTCAAATCTAATATTTTATCAAAACTCTCTCAAATTTTAAGTAAGTCTTCGGGGCTAGACAGGGAAGCCTACTTATGAACAGTTACCCAAAAGCAGAAGTAAACATTTTCATGTGATTTTATTGGATTTTTTTAAAAAAAAATTGCTTTGTGAGAGAAAAAAAGAAAAGAAAAGAAAATCACTATGAAACCTGTCCATTCTCTAAATAGGCCGCTGTCAAAGAAAATGAGAAATTTCCCGCTTTGTCGGATTTAGGACATTGGGAAAAGGATTTCACAAATCTGTCCATTGACAACTATAATTTACAGCTTAAAAAAAGAACCTTTGATTTTCTTATCTTATTGCCACTAATTTATCTTCCAAATTCTTCGTTGTCTTGTTCCATTATCTGTCTTGTCTCCTATGAGGGGAAAAAGAAAGCCGTTTCGATGAAGGAAATTTCGTAGCATTTTCAACCCCTTGCCACTTGCTTGCAATTAAGTTGGTCTTTTTCTATTTGATTTCTCCACTCTGCAATGTAAGCTTTATAAACTAGCGATGATAACATGTAAAGATTCAATCTTCAGGATTCTCATTAATTCAGAAATTTTATTCTCTTTTGTGTTTTTTTTTTTGTATTTTCCTTTATTTCGGGGTTTGGGTCTTTCATGATATTGGGGGTTAGAGAAAGTAAGAATATGGTCCAAAATGGGTGATGGGTTGTTTTGAAATTGAGCAATATTTGAAAGTCTAAATCATGAATTCCCGCCTCCCCTGGGTTTAGGGAATGAATCAATGAAACTGATATGACATTTGCATTATTTTTGTCAGCGGCAATGATTTTATGTTTTGTATATTCACAGTTTCTTTGATTTGATTGTGTTTAATGGGCAGTAAATGATTAGAGCGACTTGTTTAGATGGTTGGATTGGCGGCAATAGCAGAGTTATTTGGTGGAAATGCCGGAACAGAGGAATTGGAGGCCTTTTATCCCATAAGACCCGATTGCTTAGCTGATATTCCAAAGACCCGTTTTAGGCCTAGGGTTACATCTTTTACTCTTCACTTCCCTTAATTTTCATTCCTGTTTATGTTTTGTATGCCTTGCTCTTAACTACACCTTTATTCTCAGGTTGGGAAAACTCTTAGTGCAAGAAGATGGCATGCTGCATTCTCTGAAGATGGTCATCTTGATATAGAAAAAGTTCTTAGAAGGATCCAACGAGGAGTATGCCTTCTTTCGAGTTCTATTTATAGTTATGTTGCTTCGAACACACATATGTATTTGTATGTGCAATTTGAACAAAAAGAACTGATACAAACTGTTGGACATTGAATAAGGAGTAGGTTGTAGTATTTAAGATTTTGGATGGTATGATCATTTGATTAGGTGAGACTTCTAAGAATCATAATTCATAACATTAAAGTTTTTAATGAAATTTGTTCAGTGCAAGATTGCCTTCGGTATTATATTCCTTTTAGTTGGAAAACCACAGTTGGTTATGGAGAAGGAACTAAATTACTCTTACTGTCATATATTATGCCATATGTCTCAACCAAATTTAGTTGTGTCCGACGATAAAAGAATGTAATGTTAAAGATCATGATTTCTAAACTCATAGTCAGCTCAAACTGCTAACTATAAGGGAACAGAAGTGCAATCTTTATTAATCTCCCCTCTCTTTCCTAATCCTATGACTTACATATTTCCACATGAATGCATATTCATGTGTTTATGGAAATACATTTTTTGTCTCATTTCTTGATTGTTATTCAACTTGGTGTCTGCTCTTTGTCATTTTGGAATGGTTAACCATATGTAACAACCATGTAATAGCCGATAACTATTTGTGTTTTTTTATACTGGTGTGGTTTGCATATAATTGTTTAACGTTTATCTATGTTATATATGTTGAAAGTTAAACAACTAGTATCAGATATTAGGAGTTTATTTTTATTAGCTTTACTTGATTTGTTATGGTAGGGTATTCACCCTTCGATCAAAGGGTTTGTCTGGGAGTTCCTTTTAGGTTGCTTTGATCCTAACAGTACCTTTGATGATCGGAATCAGCTCAGAGAGCAAAGGAGGTAACAACTTAACAGTACCTTTGATGATTGGAAATCGATTTTAGCATCTCATCAAGTATAAAGTATATCCATTTCGTGTGTCCTTTCCTTTTTTCACATCTAGTTTTATTGCTCTGGAACTTTTGTGAACCATTCAGTTTTCTTCATTCACAATGCTTAGCTTCCTGTTTTCCCCCTCTTATCATCAATGATATACTTTTCCTACGTATGGTTGATCATTGTGACTCAACTTTTCGAGCTAACCATCCCAGGGAAAGGTATGCTATGTGGAAGACTGAATGCCAGAATATGGTGCCGGTCATTGGTAGCGGAAAGTACATTACTAGACCAATTATTACTGACGATGGCCAACCGATAGAAGGTGAAGATTGTCATGTGACAAGTGCTGTTTCAGACAAGAAAGTGGCGCACTGGATGCTTTTCCTGCATCAAATTGGTATGTACGGTGTATGATTTCATGCTCAACAGATTGGATATTCCATATACTTTTTGTTGATTCTCAAGGTAGTGCTCAACTTTTTTAGTCCTTTTCTGAGATCAATAAGTTCAGTAGCTGTCCTTTAAGGCTTTAACTACACATGTTTCTTACTTGGTTGTAAGTTCTCCTCTTCGGAATGCCATCTTCAAGCATTGTAACATAAATTTCTACCATAAAACCTTATGGATATCCTATGTTGTAAGCTGGTTTAATAGCAACAAAAACCTGAGATTCCTTTGTAGCTTTAGATCGTCTATGCATCTATCTGAAATTATGATTGTGGCTATGTTTAAATTTCAATGGTCCTTTATGTACTTGACGTATTTGGTCTGTAGGTTTGGATGTTTTTCGAACCGATCGAGCACTTGTGTTCTACGAGGATGAAGCTAATCAAGCAAAACTTTGGGATATACTTGCTATATATTCATGGGTAGATGATGATATTGGTTATGTTCAAGGTGAGTTGTAGCTGTTAAATTGCATTATTTATTACCAAGCCAGTGTTCTCTCGTTTCCAACATCTTTAGCTTTATTCTTTCACGAGCAGGAATGAATGACATTTGCTCTCCAATGGTAATTCTTCTTGAAAATGAAGCCGATGCATTTTGGTGTTTTGAGCATGCAATGCGCAGACTGGTAAAATGTTTATTTCTTGCAGCATCGTTGATAGAATAATTGGTTCGATGATACACCATCTCTTAGTATTTCATATCCTTGGAATTAGTTCGTAACATTCCCTAATCATTAAATCTCTTTTGCATATAAGCTCATCATTCGATGCTTGTTTTCCATATAATGTTATATGGTTTTATAGTCGGACCTCTGATTTTGCCCTTTTCGACAGAGGGAAAACTTTAGGTGCAGTACAAGTTCAATAGGTGTGCAATCCCAACTTGGTATACTTTCACAAGTAATTAAAACTGTTGACCCTAAGCTTCATCAACACCTTGGTATGTCTTCCTTTGCCCCCATTATTTTTCTAAATTAGTTCTATTTATTGTTGTACTTAACATCAACTAAAATCTCAAGATTTTTCATGTGACAGAGGATCTAGATGGTGGGGAGTATTTGTTTGCGTTTCGCATGCTGATGGTACTTTTCCGGAGAGAATTCTCCTTCGTCGATGCTCTGTATCTTTGGGAGGTGAGTGCAAATGAACTCAAATACTTCTAGTTTATAGTAGAAATGTGGTCTATTTTAACATCTAGAAAAGAAAAGCTGTTGTTATATACTAAGACAAAGACCGGTTCCAGGTTATGTGGGCAATGGAATACAACCCTAATATCTTCTCGTTGTATGAGCAACCCGATGCAGCTCTAGATAGCAACAGTACACAAACATTACATGCAAAGGAGCTAAAGCGGTACGGTAAATTTCAAAGAAAAAATCTGCAGAATGGACACACGGATAAAAACTGTGCGCTCTCGGTTTTCCTTGTTGCAAGCGTCCTCGAGACCAAGAATAGGCAGATTCTAAAGGACGCTAAGGGTCTCGATGATGTTGTGACAGTACGCTCTCTTACCATCGTACCTATGCACGTAAATCTCGGGGAGTTTGCATAATTTTTCTGACTATAAAAAGTCTTGTTTTTGGTAGATATTGGGTGAGATTACTGGAAATTTGGATGCTAAGAAAGCATGTCAAAACGCACTGAAGATTCAGGACAAGTACCTGAAAAAGGTGAGGCTTTATTTCTATCAAAAGAACAGTTAGTTTGATGGATACACTGAATATTTATTTATTCGTTTTTTTGTTTTTGCGTGTAGGCCAAGAAATCATAGGTGGAATGTCATCAAACATCAATTTGTGTACTTCAAACATTTTTGTGTCCATTTTTCTCTTCCAATATTTTTGAACTTTTACCTTTTATATATATATATATATATATATATATGTATATATAATTTAAAAAATAAATGGAATATTTTTTCTTATAATGCTTAATTTAGAGTTCTTTGTATTAATCAATTGATTTTGTGTTTTACATCTTGCCCTGTTGTGCTTGTGTATTCACTAACAAATTTTGCATATTTTTTAATACATTTTTATAAATTTTAATTTACGAGTATATGTACTATATTTAAGTTTCTCATTAAGTAAGTGTCATGAATTAATTGAATATTAATTCAATTAAAATTAACTAAAAAAATTCTATTTAAAAAATAATAAATATTATTACGAGCATATTTATCATTTTTATATAAAATTTATAAACTCCAACATAAAGTGAAATTTAAACTTAACTGCTTATTAAAATTTGAAAAAGAAAATTTTCAATATATTAAGTAATAAACATTTTATCGTTATGTGTTTGCGATGCATTAGTAAAATTAACGTTAAAACAAGTTTAATAGAGACTAGTGCAGCGGCGTAGAGCGAAGAAAAATAAAATTATCCTGTAATCTATTCAAAATTTTAAAACTTTAGCTCTCCAAAAATGTATGATTCATCTTTGGCCCCTTAAAGTAATTTTTCGGCTTCACCTTGAACTAGTGCGGTCCATTGCATATAGAGGATAAGATTGAATACTCTTAATGGAGTTCATTGTATACTAAAGTGCCGGAAACATTAAATGAACTCTACCTATATAAATATAAGAAGCGATGTTGCTTCAAAAAGAAGAGTTAATGTTTCTCTTGTAAATGTTTGTTATGAACAAAATAAATACATAGCCATAATAGTTCTAAAAGTGAACAAACTCGGACAAAAATATAAATGAGTATTATGTGTGATATATTTCCACTTCTAATTGATTGCAATTTTCGTGACGAGGCTTAATTGATTTTTTAAGAAAATTTCAAGAGCTTCTTGAACTCTTAAAACCTACTTTATAATATTTATAAGTTGCAATATTTTATTATCTTAAAAAGTCTAACAAATTATAATTATTGATGAATAGTTGTGCTGTAATAACGTAATTTTTTTACTTAAAAGTTGTATGTAAAAACATAACTTTATATAAAATTCTATTTTAAAGCATTACAATATTTTGGAAGGATGTCACGTTAAAGGATAAATACCAATAAAAAGGTATCTCATAAAAATATTCATTTATATAATATATATATATATATATATACATGTATATAAAGGACCTCCGTATTAATTGTTTGACTATTCTCAGTGAATTGTTAGTTTTTTTATTATCTTGTACACATTAAAGCTTTAAAGTATTTAACACGTCTCAAATTTATTATATTGTATTAACATTATTTTTACCTTTTTTTTTTTAATTTTCTCATTTATTTTTCTAACACCAAATTCCGATAGCTTTGATTTTATGATTTAAACAAAAGTCAATTTGATTTATACATAAACTAACACTAAAAAAACTAACAGCGTCGTTTAAGAGTCTAATCCGACTCAACTCCAAATTTAATCATCTAACAAAAAAAAAAAAAGTTAAGAGTTAAGAATTAATTTTTTTTTCAGCAAGATTTTCATCCATTACTTACTTTTATATATAGAAATGCATGCAAGCTTTTTTCTATTATTATTATATAAATAAAAAAATGGAAAGAAAAAAACCCAAAAATCAACATGTTACTAAATAAGACAATTTGTTAAAAACCCTCCTAAATATCTCTCTTTCTCATTCTCAACCCCAAATTTTGGACAAGTTTTTGTTATTTTAGATTTCACTTCCATTGAACAAACGCAAGTTTTGCTTAAAACAAAACTTTTCCTTCCTAATAAAACACAATTATCAGAAAATAGTCCAACTTTTTTATGCAATATTTTTAGTAGTAGTATTGATTTCCCTCTATTTAAGGTTCGAGAAACAAAATTACTGTTTTTTTCCCTTCTGGTTTTAAATTTCTTTGTTGTTTCTTAAGAAACATTTTTCATATGCTTTTGAATGCTTCAAACTCATGCATGCATGCTTGTATACATCACACAAAGTTTTGTTCTTTCTATCAAGGTGAGATGTTTTAGCAGAAGAAATGTTTCAATATATTCTATATCATATACGGTCATACTCATTTCTTTCTTATATTTGAAGGATCATATCGATGTTAATATCCAAACATATGACGGATACGATTATTTAAAAAAGAAAAAGATGAAAGAGTTCTCGATGGCATACATTATTATATCTTTGATGCTAAAAAAGTTTTCTTTTCTTTTTTTTTTTGTCTGAGTTTTCAGATTCAGATTTGAAGCTTGACTTCAACTCCATATGCTGATTTAGTTTAGATGTCATTAAATCAATAAGATGAAAGGATTGCTAAAAGGTTTTAGATACATTACTCAATTATTTGGTATGTAATTCCATCTTTCTCCTTTTATGACATTATAAGACATACATGTATGCATGCATGCATGCAAAAGCAGCCATTGGGTTTGTTTGGTTTTAGAGAATGTTGGCTAATAATGGCAAGAAAATGGGGTAAACTTTAATTTTGCAGAAAGTGACAAAGAGCCTGAAATGCAGATTGGTATGCCAACAGACGTAAAGCATGTGGCTCATATAGGATGGGATGGTCCATCGGCTGTAAATTCTACACCCAGCTGGGTAAATGACTAAATTTAACCACCAGCTATACTATTACTATGATTAAACCATGCAAACAAGACTAATATTGGGTTACATATCTAACGTTTTGTTTTATTATATATATACATGCAGATGCATGAGTTCAAAACACCAGCAGGGGGGCTTCAATCAACACCTTTAGCTCAAGCAGGACAAGGTATGGGGGAAGATCCTGTCAAATGACTCTCTCAAGGTAACTTTTTTATGGCAAAACTAAGGATGCAATCATTTTTTATATTCCAGAGAGATTGAGCCGAAAAGGTTCGAGGGCTCAAAGTTCTTCAACAAGAGACATGCCCGACCTGCCTAAATCATCAAAACGCACTTCATCCACTAAAGAAAATGCTTCTTCAACAAAGCAATCGAAGAAGCCTTCCAAGTCGTCTAGAAAACCCAAGGATGCAAACCAAACAACCGAGACAACCACAAAAGACCCAAAGAAAAGTAGGCGAAAGAAGGTGAAAGACATGGGTGGAGAAGGAAGCTCCAGGCGGTCCAGAACCACCCAGGAGTCGGATACTCTGTCCGAGGCAGGGTCCCTAATCAGTTGTGATTCAGAGTTTGTAGAAGGGGAGGGTAATTGAAATGGAGAAATTCCTAATTTTCATTTTCTCTGTATGTAAACATATTGGTTGCTAGACCAGCTTTCTGCTTTAGTGGAAATCAAGAAGAGTGTCATGAAACTAGTAGGCAACAAGGAAACAACAAAGCAAGATGGTATAAGGAAGCAGTTGAAGGTAAAAGCTATTATAATTGAGAGCAGAGCTAAAACATGCACTGTTTATATATGAACCAAGTGTATTCACATCTTCTCATGAACGAAAAAATACCAAATTTTCTTCTTGTTCTCTCCATTTTCTCTTCTTATCTGGTCTCTCTAAAATTGGAAACAAAGCTATAACGATTCCACTCAAAAAAGGGCAAACACTAGAAACACAAAATCCAAATCCAAATAACATAAACTATCACAAAGAATTTATTGGTATTTCGTCGGTGCCTTTTTCATGCATTTTTAAATGAACCCAAAGCATCCCTTCAGAAAAAAGATTCACTCTCTCAAGGCAGTGGATCAAAAACTTAGAAATCTAAAGGAAGAAACAAAAGAAGCCTGTTGCAGAAATACCGATACCATTGCAATTCAGCAAAAATGAGCAAGATTTATAATCTATGGACTTCATTTACAAATTTACTCATCAAAAAGGTGATGGGACTAAAATGCTAAACAAAAATACTTATATTTGGTCTCAGGGTAGATGATGTATTACTTGTTCATTTTTCCCCAAGTCAACTTCTGATTTTAGCATTGGTGCCCATTGTGTTCAGAAAGGACAATGATTGGGGAAAATCCCTGATCAGAAGGGTTACAAATATCATTATCCCTAAGGAAAAACAGAAGCAAAATAATCAAGAACAAGTCTGAGGAATAAACATGTTCTTAAATGTAGATTTGGAGCGTTTAATAAGGTCGACATATGGATGCCTCATCAATCCATGAAGGCTTCTTTGCGTTGTAATAGAAATAAGCAATCATTTGGACCAATTCATCAGCCTTGCGAAACTCTGCCAAGACCCTCATTAAATTGTAGCATCAGATATAGGAGTTCAGAGCAATTTGATAGACAAATATTTTGTATAATACTCTTGAAAGAAAAACTGTACAACCAACCTTTCTCTCTGTACATGATCCTGTTTCCGCGTAAAAATAAAAGCTGTGGGCATTCCCTGACTTTAAGAGCATATGCCAAATCTCTCTCGATATTAATATCCAGTTTCACTGCCTGTTTCCAGGAATACTCCAAGGCATCATCATTGGCAGATAAATAATGCAAAACAGCTAAACAAATATTTTGACCTTCTCTAACAAAGTAGAAATGAAATATGCTTTCTCAAGTGGCCTAATGGAGTACATGAACTGAACCTTATGTGCAACCAAATGCAGAGTTAATTAAGTTTGTGTAGACTAGTTTATATTTTATCGATATAGTATTTTCAGATTAAAGACAAAGCAAAGATTTTTACCCGAGGAGGTAACCGGTCCTTGGAATTCCAATATACCTGGATCGCCTTCTCTAGCTCTTTCAAAGTCTTCCAATTGTGAGTTGCCCTGTAGACAATATCAAATGGATGTTTTTTCCTCATTAACTGGTAGAAATAAATAAATAAATAAATAAAATTGTCTATGAAAGAGATACTTGGAAGGCATTCGCCTCTATAATAGGCACAATCATACCAAAACATAACATTATTAATCATTAAACATTAAACATCATGAATCACAATGAAGTACAAAAATGCATATTGAGCACTTAATTGCCTGCACACGCTTGTTAACCACAGGCGAAAAATGCATATATTAACAGTAATTAAATCTTTGATATGCTGTGTCATCTGCCACAAAATTTCCAAAAATTGGAGCAGGAATCATTTGAAAGAGAAACATGGTAACACAATACAGTTGAGAGGAAAAGAGTTACCTTTTGTATCTCTCAAATACAAGAACAATTAGCGGACTGGGATGGAAAGCAAAGCTCTCCCACTCCAGACAGTTAATCTCCTTTACCCAGCTATCATCAATCTCTCCTTCCCAGTCAATCTCAAAACCATCTTCACCCACCACATTCTTAATAGCATGCTGCTCAAAGTACTCCGATGCCCTGATTCCCCAACCAATATCTGCGTCCAATGGCCAATCTGGATCATCCTCTTCCACCACCATATTCTTTCCTCTTTTACCGGCTTCATTATCCTTCTCGTCCTTGTCCTCATCCTCATCTTCATCACTGCTACTGTCACAATCAAACTGATTTTCAAGTCTATCCTTCATCACACTTTCCTTATTTTCAAAAACTTCTGGATTCTGTTGCCAGATTGATTCAAAAGTTCGTTCAAGTGAGTCGCGTATAAAATCTTCAACAGCTACAGCTTCACTCCTACGACCCCGTCTTGGCTTCTTAGGAATGGTTGTTGGGAAGCTTTTATCTGGATTTTCATCTTTGTTATGGGAAACTACAGACTTTTGGTCCTGGTTTCCTGTTTCAGCCTTAGATTTAGGCTTCGAGTCAGGATCAGGATCAGGGTTGGAATCGGATTTTCTTGAAGTAGCAAAGCAAGGGAAAGTTTTTAAAAAACGGCTATGGTGTACACAGGAGGGCCAGACGTTGCACCAATGACTTAGAGTGCTACGAGTAACATCAGAAACAGGCAGCATGTTGCAGGACTTATGATTGTTTTTCACTACACAAAGAGGCGAAAAAGATTTGGGAAAGATACCAATCTGAAAGGATAACATTTTCTCAACAAGTACAAATTCCCTAGCAGATAGGACAGCTCATTTAGCAAAGGACCAGTTTCCCAAAAATTGCTTCTATTTCATGATTCTGTTGACTCTTTTCTAATAATCATAATCAATCATGGAATTCCAAAATACCCAAAAATCCAGCTGAGGTACTATTCTCTTTTGAATAGAAGCCTGTAACTATAAGTAAACGAAATAAGTAATCAGCAGTGGGAAGTTCATCATGTAAATTAATTGCTTAACTTTATTAACCACAGAAATCATCCAGCATGCTTATAAGAAAATCATTTGCTTTCCCATTTCCAGATACAGTAATTCTCTTTTTTTTTTTTTAATGAACGTATCTAAAGCAAATTCAACTTTCCAACGTACCAAAAATAAAAGTGTGAAACTTGAAAGAGTTAGTAGTAATATATAGTTTTTCTTTTCTTTTTTTCTACTTCGAAAGTTCAGAAATTTTTGGCATGCAAAAATTAAGACTTACCCAGATTTTCTGGAGAGGATTTGTGCTGGGATTTTGATGGATTTGAATAATTTGAAACGCTCCACAATTCTTCAAACTGAAAAATGGAGAAGAAAGGATGAGCAAAGCAGACCTCACCAGTAAGCTAAGTGCAAAACCCAAAACCTCGCGCCCCTTTTCTTATCCATGTTCAACGGTGCCGTTTTACTTTGCTGAATGGACGAGACTGCTTTTCTATTAGGGTTAATTTTACCTAAAGTCCTTAAATAATGATGGAGATTCTAAATTGGTCCTAAGCTTCAACCTATCATCAGCTTCCACATTAAATGTAGTATATTAAAAAAAGATTAATCAAATTTTAAAATATGTTAAAAAATAAAGACATTAATAACAATTTAAGAGGGTTCATGATTTTTAAAAACTTAATTGGAAATGTTTTGAAAAAATAGGGCTAATTTAGAATCTAGACCATCTATTGAGGCATCTGATTTAATTAACTCTTTCTATGATTTATTTAAGTTTTAATCCTAAATTTCATCCATATATTTTATGAAAATTAAGAAGTTAGTCCATCTACTTTGACTTGTTAAAATTTGATCATTGAATTTTATGAAAATTGAGAAATTAGTTTAGTTAATGGTAAAATAAACGAACTTGTACAGTTGGTTTTTGCTAATTTGTTCCGCATAAATTGTTGAGCTAATGATTTTTGCTATTTTACCAACTTCTCAATTTTTATTAAGTACGAATAAAGGGACTAACTTCTCATTTTCTCTAGAGGGATGAAATTCATAAATAGACCTTTATTTTATTTTTCTATTATTAGATTAATTGCAAGTTTAATAACTTATGTTTGCTTAAAATTCTATTTAGGTCATCAAAGTTTTAGAAATTACTATATGGTCATTATCGCTATTGGCTTGTTATGTTATGGTTACTAAGTCATTAAGGGTCAGTTTAATATTGCTTCTCAAAAGTACTTTTGAGGCAAAAATCACTTTTGAGATAAAAACATTGTTAAACTTTGAACTTTTCAGAAGTGTTTTTGGGACAAAAAAAATCACTGCAAAAGCACTTTTTTTTGCCAAAAGTAGAAATAAAAAATTCTAACTTTTACTTAAAAGTGTTTCTGAGAAACAATGCTAAATTAGTCTTAAGTATAATTTCCTTAGTGACAAAAAACTAATGTGGCAGTGGCATGTTAATATCATTATTCCATGTGAATTTTTTAAGTCAAATTGTGTGGCTAGTCCCTGCAAATTTATTATTTCTCACACTATTTGTAAAATGCAATAGGTGAAATAATATGAACACACTATTTTCAATGGTATAGTTATACTAAACAAAGAACTCTCCAATGTCAAAATTTAAAGGTTTGGTGGAGCCTAACAAAATATTTTTTTAAAAAAATTGGAGGATCTAATGAGAATGTTTAAAAACTTTTGGTAAGTCTAATTAAAATTTCTAAAAATTTTAAAAGGTTTAACGAGAATTTTTTTTTTTAAATTTAAAGATCTATAAAGAATTATTTAAAATTTCGGTCAATATCGATTGTACTAATACCAATAGTGATAAAAAAAAAAAAAAGGATAAATTCACCGAAACAAAATTGACTACCTTTTATCTAAAGAGCTATTACATATATTTGGAATTATAGAGCAAAAATTTAAAGATTATAATATACTTTAAATACTTGTACTTTACATATATTTGGAATTAAGTATCTTTGTTTTTATTTTCGAGGATTTAATCCTTTTAATTTTTTAATTTAAAAATTCAGGTCTAATTATTACATTATTAAAATTCTTCATTCAATTTTCTAGTGTGATGTTTTGAAATTGAAAAAAAAATACTCACTAGGTATAAATGTAACAAAAAAAATGACATTTTAATCTATGTAAATTTAACAACAAATTTTAGCGGTGTTAACAATTCTTAAAAATTCACATTAACATTTTAATCAAAATAAAATATTTAGATTAACTAGCGACATTATAAAAGTTGAGGTATTAAATTGTGTCAAAGTTAAATTATAAAGATTAAATCCAGAATTGAGCAAAGTATTGGATCAAAAGTGAAATTTAATCATTCAAAAATAATCTCAAAAAGAAAGAACTAGAAGGACTAAAACTAAAATTTAACCGTTTATATTATCATTTAAAAAAATAATAAAGCAATAGACAGCTTTCACGTAAGGAAAGCCTTAGGACTTTCTTTTTATATACAGTAGTATAGATTTCGTTTTCTTTAAAAAATGAAATTCTCGTTTAAATTGTTGGTTTAAATATGTCAAAGGTACTGTATTCTTTTGAAATTTAAAATTTAGTCCTTATACTTTAATTTTGAGGCATTGAGTCCTTGTATTTTTTTTATTTAAAAATTTTGATCCTTCCGTTTAATTATGTCAGTTAAAGTTAACAATGACGAAGGTAAAATAACTATTTTAGCCCTCAACGTTTATATTTTTTTATCAATTTGGTCCTTACTATTTAAAAGAACATAAAAAAATTTAAATTTTTAAAAAAATATTTTTTTAATATGTTAAATAAAACTTAAAAACTTAAAAAATATTATAATTATTTTAAAATAAACTCTTTAAAATTCAAAGAATAAAAAATAAAAAATTCAAAATTCAATGTTATCTAAACTGGACGGGAACCTATTGAGGTAACAGTCCAATGAAAGGTGAAAAATCAGTTGACTTGCAGATCGATACAAACTGGTTAAACTGAGCTAAAAATCAGTTTAACATGTAGTTAAATTGATTTCGAACTAGTCTGACAAATTGGTTCCTAGAATAATCAATCTTATTGATTCAAAGCAAATAAATTATTAAAAATAAAAATGTTTTAAATAAATATAAAATTGGTTTAACTAGTTTTTTAACCCGATTCAACCAATCCGTATCAGTTCGCAGGCCAACTAATTTTTTACCTCTCACTAGATCGACACCCCAACTGGTTCTTGATCTAATAAGTTTGGTCTGGTTAAGTTAACATTGAATTTTTAAAAAATCTTTTTATTTGTTATTTTTTTTATTTTTAAGGAGTTTGTTTTTCATATGTTTTATTTTAAAAAAATATATAATTTTTTAATTTTATGTTTTTTTAATAAGAAAAAAAATATAACTTTTAATTTTTTTAAAATTACTTACTTTTAAAGGATGTAGACCAATTTGACAAAAAATTGTAAATGTCGAGGGTTAAAATTTTAAAAATTTTAAAAACCAATTGACCCATGAACCGGTATGGACTGGTTGAACTAGTCTAAAAATCAGTTAAACTAACAGTAGTTTTTTTTTATAACTTTTTAATATTTTTTTTGCTTTGAATCGATCGAACAAGTTATTTAGGGAACCAATTTGTCAGACCAGTTTGAAATCGGTTCAACCAATCTGTATCAGTTTGCTTGTCAACCGATTTTTTTATCTCTAACCAGATTAATACCACAATTGATTTCGGTCCAATTATTGGGTCCTATCTGATTTAGATAACATTGGTTTTTAAATTTTTTGTTTATGTTTTTAAAATCATTTTATTATTTTTATTTTTTAAAATTTAAAAAATATAAATTTTATTTTATAAAATTATATTTTTAAATTTTTAAAAATTTATAGTGATCAAATTGAAAAAATATATAAATGTTGAAGGTTAAATGTTAATTTTAAAGGCAGAATTTAAGGGAAAAATTAAATATTTTTATGAAAGTACTTTGTCTTAAAATTAAAATGTAGGTTGACATTGAAACCTAAATTTCTTGTGAACAATAAATACTGTCTTGAATGTCGACTTATATCTTTCCCACAAAAAAACCAAAATCAGTTAAACATCAATAACCTTATTACGTCCTTCAAAATTTCGCAGACCAGCTGTTATTTGGCATCTACAATAACGCAAATCTCAGTAAGCTAAATGAACTTTTCAGATCTGATACCGAATCTTAGCTATATTGTATCGATAAAGTTGAACTGTTCAGGTCGACGATGGTACAGCCAGCGTTGAAACCACCGGAGAAGGATATGAAAGCGAAAGAGAATTGGCGGGGGGGGGGGGGGATTGGCGTAAAAGGAAATTACGAATGAAAGTGAGGGAAAAGGACTATTTTATTTTTTTATTGTTGTTGGATTAGGGTTAGGGTTAGGTAAGACGCAAAAGGAAAAGAGGGATTTTTCTTTTTTTAGTTAAATTAATTAATGAGTAATTAATAGTTTCTATATTTAAAAGTTTGATTAAATTGTTTTCATTTATCCATTGGATGTGAAATATTATCAAAAACTGGTTTGTAGTACAATGCAACAAATAATATTATCAGTACATGCTAACCTAAATTGGTAAATTTTTAATTAATTTTTTTATAATTTATAAAATTTTAAATTAATAATAATATTATTATATTTTGACCTGATAAAATTTTGATTTGATTTTTAAAAAATTATAAAGTTATAAATTATTAAAATGGTAAAATTTTATTTTTATTATCGTAAAAATATACAATTTATAATTTATAAAATTTTAAATTAGTAATGATAAAATTATATTTTAGTCCCAAAAATGATAAAATTTGATTTAACCCTTTAAAAATTATAAAAATATAAGCCATTAAAATGATAAAATTGTATTTTTACTATCGTAAAAAATGATTCAGGCTTCGCCACTAAGGCTCCGTTTGTTTGCAGGTAAAATGTTTTCCGGAAAATGATTTCTGGAAAATAATTTCTTGGAAAATGATTTCTGGAAAATGATTTACTTTTCTGTTGTTTGGATGAATCTGTGTAAAATATTTTCTGTTATTTGGCAGATTTCCTGAAAATATTTTCCTGAAAAGTTGTTTTAATAAAAATTTATATATTTAAGAATTTATTATCTTTTTTTTGTTTGATTGAGTTTACTTTATATATATATATATATATATATATATATATATATATATAATAAATTTATATTTTAAATTGTTTTTACATGTATTGCAATGATTTATTTATAAATAAATAAATCATTTTAAATATATAATAATACTCAATTATTAAATTAGAATATTAACCGTCATAAATTGAAAACAACTAGAGTCAAATAAAATTATTTGTAATTGTGTTATAAAAAAATAAAAAATAAGGATTGAATAATTATAAATTAGCTTCCAAACCACAATTAATACTAGAAATTAATAATATTATCCAAATACATAATTAGTATTACACCACATGATAACAACAACATTATCCAAGTGCATAACTAATATTACACCATATGATAACTAATATTACACCACATGATAACAACAATATTGTCCAAGTGCATAACTAATATTACACCACATTAAAAGTATCAATATCTTCAACCTTGAGAAAATTTTTGAAGCCAAATTTTTTTATGCTTCTTACTTTTAACTAAAAAAGCTTTTGCCTCAGATTCATGACTCACTAAATAATCAAACACAGAACAAAGGAAGTCATCATCAAATCCTTCTACCTCCATTGACATCACTTCTTCGTAAAGATGTGGTGTCTTATCCACAGTAAATTGTTCCAAAGCATTAGCAATTTTGCCAAGTTGTTCACCCACAAATTTAATTTGTTCATCATTGACACTTTCTTGAGTCTTTTTTCTTTTACGTTTGGATGTGCCAGATGAAGATACATTTGTTCTTACCTCTTCAGTCGCTTCATTCTCGCAGTCTATAGGCACTGAATCTATGTTATCATCATCCAAATCTATGTCAGCAAATGTTCTGGCAAAACTCCCTGTTGCCATATCTTTGCCAACAACCAAAGTCATTTCATCATAATGATCAATGCTTTTATTCAAAAATGGCTCATACTTCTTGTGCGCCTGTTGGATATTATACAAAATTAGAATAACAAGTAAAAAATAATTGAAATATACTTACCATATATATACATATATTACCATTACTGCTGCATCATATGTCGCTCTATCACATGTGATCATTTTCATGTTATCATCCCATCCAAAATCACTTTCACCCCGAATTGTGCATATAATCTGCCACTGTTTTTTTACGGTCCTCAAATGATTTTCCACATGTTTTGCATCGCATTGGACTTGAAATTTTTCAGAAATAGCTTCGACAACTCGATTAATAGAAACTGCTTTGAAAGTATTAGAAGGCTTATTTCCTTTCTGGGCCTCCTCTGCTAAAATTTCAAGAAAAAGATGTTCCATCGGTTTTGTCCACCTGAATTGCTTAGAGGTCCCTTCTTTGTTGCCCTTACCCATTCTACATTAATAATTGTCATTGTCAATAATTTCAATATCCAACAAGCTTAAAACATAATAAACTCAATATCTAACAAGCTTGAAACATAATCAATATCTAACAAAATCAAGACATAATAATTTCAGAATCCAACAAATATAATAAACTAAAATTTTAGAATCCAACATTAACAAAAAAAAAAACAATTTTAATACTAAAACATACATAACATAGAAACAACAACCCTAAGCCCTAAACCTACCTAATATTTCTAGCCATATAATCACCCACATAGTTTGTGCAATTTCATCTCTCTTAGCGCACCATTCTCTTGCTTCTTCTCTTTCTTCTCGCTCTCCGTAAGAGTTGATATTATCAAATCGACTCAGCTCCTCGTATAATCCCCGATTAATTAAATCACTAGGATCAACTCCCATGATATGATTATGAATGATGCAACAAGCCAAAACTATATCTACTTGAGTTTGAAAATTCCAAAATGGTTCAAAGATCTAATACACGAAACCGCTTTCTTCAAAATCCCAAAACACGCTTCAATAGTGATTCGTAATGATGAATGACGAAGATTAAAGAGTTCCTTTGCATTTTCAGGCCCCTGAGCACTAAACTCTTTTAAGTGATATCGAACACCACGATATGGGGTAATAAATCCATTACGGATGCCATATCCAGCATCAGCAAGATAATATTTACCTACAATTTGACAAAACATAATTATTACTAATAAATTATGAGCTTACTAGAACTATTTGGTATTTAATGTTGTATAATTCTTACCTTCCGGAATTCTTAATCCTCTTGGGCGTGAAAGTGCATCACTTAAAATACGAGAATCATGTGCACTACCTTCCCAACCAGCTAGAACATAGGAAAATTTCAAATCAAATGTAATGGCAGCCAATACATTTTGTGTCGTCCCCCCTTTACGGCTACGAAATCTTCCTTGAATGTTAAGTGGAACGGATGCACGAACATGAGTTCCATCTAATGCTCCAATACAATCTTTAAAATAAGGATAAAACCTTGGATTGTTTCTAATTTCACTAGGAATTGACTCATCAGGTAATCTAATAACTAGCTTATACAATTTCAAAATAGCTCTCAATACAACCCTAAAATAACGGTGAATTGTCTCAGTTGATCTATAATATCTAGATCCTATCACTCGAAACCTTACATTATGACCGATTATATGTAAAAATATAACCACTTGCTCCCTAATATTCACTGATTTAGTTGATTGTAACAAATTATTTCTACTAAGAATATCACACAAATTAAAAAATACAATCGGTCTAATCCTTATCACATCAATACAATGCTGGTCACCACTATATAAAATACTATTAATATAATTTTCTCTTTCATAATCTCTATTCACATGAGGGTAAGAAGTAATTTCCTTCCTAGTTTTTAATTTTTTAATCCAGAGAGCCCCAAAAGCTAAAACTGAAGCCACGACTCCGACAATTGCATGATGTTGATTACGGTCCATCTACACAATACCACATAAATATTTGATCACTACAAAAAATACGTAAACTTTTCATAAGATCACATATATGACTAAAATTACCATGACTAAAATGCATACATACATATATATATATAAAGCTTCTCAAGTAATAACTAAAGTTACCATGACTAAAGTTACACTTATACATTTCTTTTAAGGTTGAGTCTTCTTCTTCTTCTTTTTTTTTTTTATAATCAAAATTTGCATACTTATCGTAGTCGTCACATTGCTCCAAATGGATAAATCTTTTCTTTGAAGAGAAAACTACTTTCCTTGCACCAATCAAACTAACATTTCTTTATACTTTATCCAATCTAAAATCTAAAAATATATAATAAACTTAAAAGTCCTAAAATATACTAAAAACTAATTTATAAAATAAAGTGAAATTCTAAAATCCTACTAAAATAAAAAACAAATAACTTTGATATGAATGCTCCTCCAAAAGAAGCTCTTCCCACTTCGCAATGCATCATTTTTCTTAATTAAATTTTTTAGGATTTGACCTTTGGCTATTGTCTTCTTTTGTTGCAGTGTATTATTTCAACTTCTCATTTCACATAACGTGTTTCTCAATTTCTTTTCATTTTTATCCATTTCTCTTGAGCTTTCATCTTTTCTTGCTTTTGAAAATAAATCTTTTTATCAAGACTTCAACCTTTATTAACTTTTGAGTTTTCACAAGTCGCTTTTTTTTCCTTTACCAAGAACAAAATGATAAAAGTTCATGAGATTAATTAATTTTTGTAGTCATTAAAGAGTAAAAGAAAACCCAACTTTGAGTAAGGTCAAAGAAATCATTCAAAGAACAAAACTCCAATTTTGAAGTAGATACATAGTCAAAATCAAGAAAACAAAGTAAGCTATTATTTTCAAGAATAAAATGTTTTAAATGAAAGACACAAGAATCAAGAAGGACAATATGTTAATCAAAGGCAGCCAAATGAATACTTTGGTCACATGTTTATACTGGATGTTAAGAAGGAAATAGGCAACCAAACTGACCAGATTAAGCTACAAATGCATTGACCCATAATTTTTTTATCGTTCAACCAATACTTTGGTGCTCATGTTGCCACCACACACAAAAATGAATATCTATTTTAGGTCTTAAGCAGAAGATTTTATTGATAAGTGTAAGACATTTTACATTGTTGGACAAGAACCTATCAATTCCTTACTTTCATGGACCGTCTTGTTGTTAGCAATCCACACAGATTGGCAAGAAAAAGCAAGAGAAGAAGTGATTGAATTGTTCGATCACCAAAACCCGCATCCAATGATAATTTAATTTTTATGTTTATTATAAAATAAAATAAACATTAGTTCTAAAATTATAAAGCTAAACAGAAACAACAAAGCGAGAAACTGAGACTCATATTATATGAATGAAGGAATGCTTGAAACAGAACATGCAATACAAATAGATACACATATTATACTTGTTATGGAAGGGTTTCAATTTATTTATTAATTCTACCTTCTCAATAGCAATGGTCTAACCAATTCATCCTTGTGATTTCATGTACATTAAAAGATGACATAATACAAAAAAATATACATATTATATGAATAAATGCTGAGCTTCAGGTTCTGTCTTCTTTTCTTGATGTCCTAGTTATCATTGATAATGTTAAACTACAGATTTTATACCATTGTTCATGTAGGATTAAAAGAGAAGTTTAAAGATACTTGAGTGTATACATCAAGAAGGAATCTACTCATTCTGCTTTTTTTAGTCATGCTAAATATATACACACACATATATATATATATATATATATATATATATATATATATATATATATATATATATATATATATATATCTTGTGATGTGACTCTATTGAAAAATTTAAGTTACTGTTAGGCAATTTAAGTTACTTGGTATGCTGTGTTTCTCTTAACTTCTTTAAGTCTTTCACCATAAGAATTAAGGTTTGTTTTATTCTTATGATTCATCTACCATACAGTTCATTTTAAGGTGCCTACTTTGATTAAATTCAAGATCCTATGAGCAGAGTTGTTTCCTCTTCTTTTGTGACTATATTAAAATTCTCAAAAAAAAAGATTTATTTGCGGAAAAGTACGAGAAGGCTTTGGCTTCTAATGCTTTGAAATGCGTAAGAGGGTGGTTATGGAGAATTGCAGGCTACCTTGCAATATGAATCGCCAAGCTAAACCACAAACTTCACAAGTTGAGAAATATTTTAAGCACTTTTTCTTTTCTAACATTCACTCGGTTTACATAAGAAAAGACAATTCTAAATATCCCAACTCATATCTCCATTTTTATAGTTTCCTTGTATTCAAAATATTTTTATGAATTTTTCAATTAGCTTGATGTTGATGAAGAAAACCATGAAGCAACGCAAAATGCAAAGATCATATTTACTTTGATCCAGCTATTTAAAAAAACTTGAATTTAGTCTACATAACAATGGTGTTAGAATTGTTCTTCCATTATACATTAGTTTAGTCAACTTGAATTTGATATGACAGGGAATACATAATGTTGAGAAGCCTACAGATGGTAAATCCAACCAAAGTGCAACGGAGGAAGAAACTAACACCGAAGACAGAGAGAAGAGCTCTAGTTAGGAATAGTCCTAGTGCCATTTGTTATCCTTTAATTTTGTATTGGTCTTCCAATTTTCCTTGAAAAAAAAAAAAAGATCTAAAAATGACTGAAAAAACCTTTCTCTCTTCACTGCAGAGACTTGTTAAGGTTTGGGCGGACATTTCCAAAAACAACAAGCACAAGAATCAAGCACATTTGCAAACAAAACATGGCACCAGATTACATTTTTATTGCCCTGAATCGATAGAATTTCCCAAACTCAAAAAAAATAAAAAATAAAGAAACAAAGAAAGGCATAAAATTTCAGGCATGAAATCGAGTTAAAATTTGGACAAGTAAAGAACAAGAAGAAAAAATAGCTTTTAAAAGAAGATGCCATACCTTGCGAAGAGGAATGAGATCCCGAGACAGAGAGAAAGATAGGAAACGAAACAGCAGCGTGTAAAATTTATCTGAGAAGAGAAGATATGTGACAGAAATTGGGAAGAGGAAGTTGAAAAAATATTATAAGAAGTTGAAGAATGAAAGAAGAAGAAGAAGATGACTTACCTGGATGAAGAACGAGAGATGGAAAATGTCTTACAGAAATGAAATCGGTAAGACATTTTCCCCCAATTGAAGGTTATTTTACCCATGTTTGTAAAACATTTTACATTTGTAAAATGTTTTCATGCTTCCAAACACCGTAAAAGCAGGAAAACAATTTACGGAAGACATTTTCCTTGCTTCCAAACGGACCCTAAATGTTATGAAATTTTTTTTAATTTTTTTATATAAATGCAATGAGATTTAAACTCAATACAATCTAATTGGTTAAGTTATGTTTTAGGGATTTAATCCCTATATTTATGTTTCATGGAATTTAATCATTCTATTTTTTAGATTTCAAAATTCAGATTCAACTGTTAACATTATTAATATTTTCTTTTGTTAAATTTATTATTATGATATTTTTCAAATAATAAAAAACTCACTTAGTAGTTATGTAATTAAAAAAATGACTTTGAAATTAACTTAAATTTAACAAAAAAAAGTTAACAACGTTGACAATTGGACCTGAATTTTAAAATCTGAAAAATAAAGAGGCTAAATTCCATGAAATAAAAGTACAGGGACTTGTAGCAAATTTTAACCAATCTAACTTTAGCTATGACTTCTTTTTACTGTATCAGGTCATATTCGGGTCAGAGAATGGGTCCCACAGACATATGAGTGCCAAGCCGAGGAAGCCGGTCCATTTGCCTTTTTCGCTAAAGCCGCTGCATCTGCCTTGAAACTTCAGCAAAAATATATATTCAGTCTTTTATTTGCATCGCATCCACTTTTTTATTTTAGTTTTTATTCGATTTAATAATGTTGATTAAAATAAAAAAATAATTTAATTAAAATTTAATATCTTAGTAATTGATTTCTAAAAATCCACAATAAAAACTATTAGATAGAACTCCATGTGATGATCTGATAGTTAAAAGTGTTCACTGTCCTAAGTATAACTTAGATTCGAGTCGCATTAATCGCGTTAGTTGTTCGGGCTTTGCCCGGTTATATGAAAATTGATAAATAAATAAGGATAAACCGATCACTTAACAGAGAATACAAGTTCAATTATCATTTATTTTATTTTACATTTTTAAATTATATTATTATTTATCAAACAATCTAATTATATTTAGTATTTAAGTTTAAATAATATATCGAACAAATTTTACACTAAATATTTTAGTGCTTATTGAGGTCCTAGTTGATTGCTCAGATGACAACACTTTGAAGATAATACTTTTCTTAGACGACCCGTAGCTTCAGTGGTACCATATTTATGAACAAGTTGCATAAAAGATCAAGGTTAGTGGGTCAAACTACGATGCACCCAAGAACCTCCATTATTATTCACATACTCAATATTTACACTTATCTTAAATCTTTGCATGTACCTATATCTTAAATCTTTGCATGTACCTATCTCCACTAATTGAGGCGCCCCTCTCCCCAAACCGTGAACTATATACGGCTCTCTACAAAGGTCGGGGACAAAACCCTAACACAGGGACAATACATTTGATTGTTGAGATCCGAATTGATTGCCTAAAAGACGACACTTACAAGGCTTCTTCTAGAGGAAGTAATTCCCTCTCAATAGTGCTTATACACTGATAGTAAGCTAAAATATAAAACTCCAATATATCCTTAATTAAAATTTAAAAATAAATAAAAATATTGTTATTTGATATATTAGTATTGAAAATTTTTAACTCTGTAAACAGGATCAAAAAATCTTCATATATTTTATTTATTTAGTATTTTAGTTTTTTAGATACTAATTAAACATATATGGCCATTTTCTTAACCCGATTTGTAGAGTTAGAACAAATGTAATATATATTATGCATAAATAAAAGATAATTATTTAGAATCCATCACATATCTTTAATTGGTATTTTAAAAATAAAAATTAAATAATAAATATAGAAGGTATTTTGGTATTCATCAATTCAAAATGTTAAGATTTGTAATTGCTTTATTTGGATAAATAATTGATTTAGAAAAAAATTAAGTTATTGTATTTGACAAATTATAAAATAATTATAAAATAAAAATAATTTTTAAAAAAATAAATAATATAAAAATATTCAATATATATAATTATATTTGAAAAAATTATAATTTATATATACTAGAATTAAATAAAAGTTATTTTTGAAGTTTTAATTTTTTTTTATGGACCATATGTATTAAATCAAATAACAATACGAGGAATTTCGGTACCATCTATTTAGATGGAATTTGGAAAAGGAAATTGACTTATTAAAATCTCCTCTTGAAATTACTCATGAATTTTGAAAATTTCCCATATATTTACTCGAACAAGTAAATTAATTTTTAAAATTTTGAAAGCTTTCGATACAAATGAAATATCTTCTACAAATTCCTTACCTAAACACATTTAAAATTAAATATCTCCGCAATAAACACATATTGATTTTTAAAATACATCTATACTTTAAATTTTTAAAAATTAATTAATCAAAATATTTTTTAAAAATATATTAATTGAGACAGAAAAAGTAGATAATGATTCTACTGTTTTTATAAAATTGTTCTCTGGTTGATTGATTCATAAAGAGAAGTAAAAGAAACATTTAAATTCAAATTCAAACTTTAGAGGTTTCATCATGAAATCATAGCTGGTGTATGCAGGCCATATGTGACCAAGGTACACAGATTCAGTCAGGATAAAACAACCTTAATAATGACAAATAAATCATAAAAAAGTTATAAAACCGATATTTAATCGATTTAGGCTGAGTTTGGATGGGCGATACATTTACCTGCAGTTAGTGTAAAAATAGCGGTGACGGTGAGATTAGATACTGTAGCGATACTGTAGCGTGAGATAAAAAATAAGCTAAACGCACCGCACCGCACCACCGCCCCAAACCCACCCTTATACAGAGTGGTGATTAAAATTTTTCAAATCCAGCTTAATATAAATATAAATTATTATTATTATTATAAATAGATTATTCAAGTAATTATAAAGTATAATCAAACTATTACAATACAAATGGATTAAAAACTATTTTGATTAAAGCTTAGTTTAAAAATGCTTTTTATAAAAAAAATTGAAAAAATACTTTTGAGTCAATTTTTGAGAACTCTTTTTCTCTAAAAAAATTTTTGTTTAAGAATATTTTTATCCCAAAATATAAAATTAATATCCGAACTTATTCACCTCTCTCAAATTTGTATTTTTGATTTTTTTTTCTGTCCACTATATTAGTATTGAAACTAATAATGTTAATTTTTTACTTGTGTTGCAGCACTAGCCAATCGCATTCTGTCATGTGACACTCTCTTATACCTTTTTTTTTCTTTTTATATATTTTTTATTTTCCCTCTCTTTCCTTTTTTTTTTCGGGTATCTCTAAAAAAACAGTTTATTTAAGAATATATTTGTCCAAAAGCATTTTTGAAAGCCTAAAACTAATAAATTAGGACTAACTGAATTAAAAATTTACTTACAAAATCGAATTAAAACTCGGTAAATTTAAAGACATTCTATTTTTGCAATTTGGGATGTTTTTGAATAATTATTCGGACTAATTTGGATTGAAAAACTAATATTAGAAATAAACAAATAATATACCATATAAATCAATAATTCAGATTCAAATATTTCAAAAATAATAATGCTATGATCCCTAATGCTTACCCCTTCACACTCTCCTTCATCAAAGTATCAAGGACTGAGATTGATCTGTTCTTTCATTTGCATTATTGATTCAAAATATAAAAGAACATCAAATGTACATGCATACATTCAACAGCAAAAATCAAAAGAAAAAAAAAAAAACTGTAGAGCTATGCTTATGGCTATGTATTCCACAGACAACTTCTCCAGTATGAACAATGACGGAGAAGAAAATAAAACTGCTCCAAATTTTTTTTTTAAATCTCGTTTTTGAAAACGATGTCCAATGAGGTGTCTCCACGTACGAGGGGGGAAAAACACAGCCTTACATCTCTAAGAAACGAGAGAGCTGGGTCGGGTTGACGATGCCTGGCAAGTGGGCCCCATCGGTCTTCAGCAAACTTGCCACTTCTACGTACCTTTGATGCTTCTTCGGCTTCGGCTCGGCGTCGCCTGGTGCGGATCTGTCGTTCGGCTCGGCTTTTTCTCTGGATCCCTCCCTGGATTCAACGGGCGATTGTTGAGGTCGGGTCGGGTCCCACGGCTGGCCGAAGAGCGTCCCGTTAGTGAGGAACTCGTGGGCCAGGTATCCAGCTAGGAGGTGGTTGGAGAGAAGCGGGGGAGGAGCGGCCGGCATGGGTGGTTTCGAGGACGGAGGAAGAGAGGTTAGGGGTTTGAGGTCAAAACCGTCTCTCTCTTTTCGTTTGTTGTTGGGCATGGAATCGGGCACCCGACGGGGAGGGAGACGCATCGTTTTGGTGTTCATTGTTGCGCCTTATTTGGAGCATGCCACGTCACCACCAAATAATCTACTACAAATATATAAATAAATACATAAAACAGGGGCCCCGTATTTTCCACTAGTCTTTTTTTAAAGAAAACGGGGTTATACTTGTTTGGGTAAAATAATAAGCGGGAAAATTGGTAAAGGGTAAAAAGGTAAAACAATAAATAAAAATAAAAATTGAAGGATCAGATTCCGATGGACCAGTGGCCGGAATCTGGGTTTGTAAAATTAAGATTGTTGGAATTTATGAGTTCAAAATGAAAAAAGAACAGAAGGGGGAATGAGGTGAGGAAAATAAAGTGGAGTAAGGAGCATGAATTGATGGCGGGTTTGTATGTATTTATAGAGAAAGAGTTTAACCATTAGCCTTGGAGATTAAGGGAAATTACTAAGATTGCCACGGAGATATTGAATGTTGTTGCAACGCTCATGTAATCTTTTTTTTTCTGGCATATCTTTTTAACACCTTAACTTTCACCAAGTAGTAAAATTCTTGGAAAAACAAATAAGTGTGCAACAATGATTATTTTTGTTAATTATTTTTATTAGAGTTTGTGTGATCCGAATCCCGTCACTTGTTGAAGAAATAAATACAGAGGCAAAATAAGATCTCCATTAAGCATAATTTCCCCTACGATACGGACCATACCATACAAGCTAAGTTCATATAGACCTATACTTCTACTATTTGACTTTGATTAGAACGGAATTTTTCAACTTTTAAATATATGTAGTTGAAACTCCTCTTGTATTGTTTATTTTTCAACATTAGTAATTTTTTTCTCTTTTACCCGTAGTTTTTCTCTGAAAGGATTTTTACATAAAATCTGCGTGTTCTTATTTTTCTTTTCTTATTGCTTTATGATTGTTCTACCGTCATTATTAACGTTTATTATAACAATTATTCAATCGGATTGGGTTTTGATTATTATTTAATTATAAAATAATTATTTCATTAAATTATTTCATGTAAAATCAATTACCATTATTTAGAATGTTCTAATAGAAAATAAATTAATTAAAACGCAAATTAAAATAGATAAAAAGGAAAAATCATTTCAAAGTTAATGTATACAATTAAATTAAGGGTAAACAGCTAAACAGTTACTTTTGTTTCTCTTGGGTTACATTTTAGTCACTTACGTTATCGTGTTGTAATATTTTAGTCACTGAGCGTTAATTGTCATTAACAGTGTAACGGTAAACTGATGTAGCACATTAAATCATCATTCCAAATGAAAATTTTAGGTTAAATTATACAATTGATCCCTATATTTTTTTCATTTTGAGCAATTTAATTTTTTTTTTACGTTAAAAGAGATTTAGAAAGGAGGAAAATAAATGGGAAAGCAAAAGATAATGGAAAAAAAAAAGAAGAAAAAAAAGAAAAGTTAAAAGAACATAAAAAAAACAAATTGCTCAAAACGAAAAACATATGAGGACCAATTGTATAATTTAACCTAAAATTTTTGTTTGAAATGAAGATTTAACGTGCCACGTCAACTTATATTTACACCGTTAACGACAATTAATAGCTCAGTGACTAAAATGTTATAACATGTTAACGTAAGTGACTAAAATATAACATTTCAAACATAAGTGACTAAAATATTACCTGAGAAAAACAAAAGTGACTATTTCGATAATTTACCCTTAAATTAAAATTTAAATAGTTAACATGTTTTTGCATAAAAAAATAATTAAAAAAAAAAAGTTAAAGGGAAGACAAACATAATAGATAATTATACATAATTATCATTAATAATATTTTAAAAATTGAACCAATATAACATTGTATTTTTTTTTAAGGATAATTATTTGATACACTTGTGGTGGAAAGTTTTTATTCTACAAGTTGGTATACTAAATTAAATTAAATATAATATATATATATTTTTAGTGATAGCTTTTTAAGAGAAACTTAGTTAAAATAACTAAATTATTATTTATTTTTAAAAAGAGATATTTTTTAACGTAAAAAACACCCTTATTTTAATAAACATGATAATTAAAATATTAAAAGACATAATTATCTGTTTTCATTTTATAATTTTGTTTCTTTGTTTTCTATTATTGTCTTATCCAAGTATCCAAGTCAAACACCCCTATCATAATAAATACAATTTAAAAAATTCTAAATATTGTAATTCAGCTAAGAAATGCAAAACACGTTGGTAGCGTGATTTCATGTGGAATATTACTAAGCAATAACTCTGGAAGATAATTATTGGATCGAGTTCGAATTTTTTATTTAATTTCGGCTGTAGCACCTCAAAATCAGTGATGAAATTAAGTAAGAAATAGAGAACAATTCAATGATTAAGCTTGAGTCTCTTCCTATTGCTTACTCAAGTTCAAGCCTCCTCATTCTCTTTTAATTTTGAAATTTCAGCAAACACCAATTGTATATTGTTAGGAATAAAAATTAGAGAAGAAATAGGCAATAGCACAATGGTTAAGACATAGCCTTTTTTCCCTTGTGACACCCAAAACATAAGTTCGGTTAAGCAAAGAAATTAAATAAGAAATAGGCAACAACCCAAAGATTAAGCGTTAGTCTCTCTCTCTTGCTTACCCAAGTTCAAGCCCCTTCATTTTCCTTTTAGTTTTGAGATATTGGGTTAAGAGATAGCTTTCCTCCCTTGTGTTCCTAAGTTTAAATCACATCCTTCTTTTTCATATTTTTTTGAAATCCAATTATTTCCTTATTAGAGTCCATATCTTGCCTTTGTGTGTTCTTTTACAAGTGAATCGGGACAAACTATACCTAGAATTAGAGCTACATGGGCGTATAGACTACACGACCATGTAACTCTGAAACCTTAGGATAGTTCAAATCTTACACAGCTAGGAACCCTCTACACGACTTACCACACGACTATGTCTTCCTTATAAGTTAATTTTTACAAATGTCACGCAGCCACAGTCTATTACACGATCGCATAACCCTTCCACACAACCGTGTGACCCCTAATTTACAGTTTTTCCCGTAATTTTAGCAAAAATCTTTTTATATGATAACTTATTCCTCACACAAGAATCAATGTAGTCAATAACTGTAAAAATCAAGCACTAAAATAATGAAAAAACATCACACGTGGCGTAAAATTGGCTACGCCAGACCACCGTCGTTAAGGTGGACTGCCAGAATCCCCATTTCCGACAATGCTAAGCTACGTTATTGGATTCTACATTTTGATTTTGAATAATCGATATTTTCTCTTTAAGTTTTTTGTAATTTTAATCCAAATCTTCTCCCTCATTTAGTACAAAATGTAGGCCAAAAGAGTTAAAAGGAAATTTCCTGATAATAGAAAAAGAAATTTAAAAAAAAAGGTTGTTCAAGGAATTGGCATTGGATGCTTACTTGATTGATTAATTTTTAGTTTTCAAAGTGACTATTTTTTTTTAATAGCTTGGGTTCGAAGGGGCAATCTTCAATAAAACTGATGGGTGGTGTTGGTATTGATGATTTATTGGTGGGTTTTTTGTGTTTATTAATAATCTTTTAATTTTGAATTCTGGGTGTTGGGTTTTAAGCTGAATTTATAGTACAAAGGAAAGAAAAAAGGTTCTTGTTCATTTTTACATATATCAAAATTTGATTCTTGTATCTGTTTTATGTGCCAAAAGCTTTAACTTTTACTGTTTATGGAATGTGGATTAGTATGATTGCATTGATGATCATATTGTATGTATACTTTGTGTTAGTTATTTACCCTTTGGAACTATACTGTTCATGTTCTGATAATGTTATCCTTCTTGTTCATTTTTTCTTATAGGTTTCGGAGAAGTGAATCAATATGAAGAATAAAATAAGGATTGAAAAGCCTAGAAGAGGTGGATTTAGTCGGGTTTTGGGACAGATAATCAGGTGTTTATGCACCAGAAATCAATTAAGAAAATAAGACAAAATGATATCAGAATCCCTTGCTGCCGAAAATAGTGAGAAAAAGCCAGATATTAGGAATATAGAAGAAGCTGAATTGTCTCTGCGTGAAAGCAGTTCACTGAATTAGGAGGTTTGTTTCTTCTTTGAGATTTCAAGTTGGTTTCTGGAGTAGTTTTGTTCGCCATTGATGGCTTTTTAAGTCTTAGGGGATTATACTTTGTCGCGAAAATTGGTGTTGGCATATTGATTTATGTATGTTTCTTTTAAAATTAACCTCATGATGCTTCTCAAATCTGGTTTTAGGTGTGTTTGATGTCTATTAAAGCCATTGTTTAGGAGTTTTGCAGGTCTTTTCTTTCATTTCTAAGATTTTTTGTACTGTAATAGTAAGTTTTTTGCCATATTATCTGCTTATTCTGCTTTGCTCAAAGATATGACAATACAATTATACCTCTTGTCGTCTTTGATATGATTTTTAGGCTTGAAGTTATTAGTTTACCTTTGAATGCCATATAGTTTTCTCTTTTACAATATAAACTCAAAAAATTATGCAAATTCTACTACCTAGTCACATTGTTCTAACAAAAGCCAGAAGTTGTCCATTTTTATAAAGCTTTTAAATGAGTAACAGGTTAACACTTAAAATTGCTTCTTTTAGCTCATAAATTACGGTTTCCATGCCATAATATTGCTTCAAGCATTCTTAGGCCATTTGTTACTTTTCATGGTACTTTCCACCTGTGGTTATTCACATATCCTTACCCTTGTTAAGACAGAGTGTTTGAGAAACTGATCATAGTATATTCATTTGAAGCTCGCAGTTATTCATATTGTCTATTATTTCCAATTAGTGCCCTCATTTATGCCTATTCCATTTTTTTTTTTTTGCCAATTTAGTGTTGGAAATTAGTTGAGGTGATTTTATAAGTGCTTTTATTTTTGTACTTTTCAGCTGAGGTGTCTTCAATTTGCAGGAAGCAAGAGGATTGCTGGGAAGAATTGAATATCAGAAAGGAAATATAGAAGCTGCACTGCATGTGTTTGGTGGAATAGATATCGCAACAATAACTCCCAAAATGAAACTTGCCCTTTCACGAAGAGTAGAACAGAGTAAGAGACGATCACATGACGATGCTCCTCCACAAATGTCTATCCATACTGTTAGTCTGCTGCTAGAAGCAATATTTCTGAAAGCAAAATCATTGCAGCATCTGCAAAGGTTTAGAGGTGATCTTTTATTTATTAGTACATAAATCTCACATCAACTTTGTATTTGTATGGATGGAGTTATAATTAAGTGCTGCATTGTTTCTTTATTTTCTTTTGTTTTCCCGTACAAACTTCTTTGTTGTTTGGAATGTGGTTTGTCAAGTATGTCATCATTGAGCATGGTTTTATCAGATCCCTTCATGTTTCTCACTTATATCATTGAGCACAATTCATTCAACATTGCATAGCATTTCCAATCATTCTTGCAGAAGCTGCTCAAACCTGCAAAGTTATTCTGGACATAGTTGAATATTCAATACCACAAGGCTTGCCTGAAAACTTTAGTGCTGACTGTAAACTGCAGGAGACTCTAAACGAGGCAGTCGAGCTGCTTCCAGAATTATGGAAATGTAGTGATTCTCCACATGAAGCAATCTTGTCCTACCGGCAGGCTCTTCTCCATCAGTGGAATCTTGATGCTGAAACTATTGCAAGGATTCAAAAACAGTTTGCCATATTTCTTTTGTATTATGGAGGTGAAGCACTGCCTCCAAATCTGTGCTCGCAAATGGACTGTTCCTTCATGCCTATAAATAACATAGCGGAAGCTATACTTTTGTTAATGATACTATTAAAAGAAGTTTCTTTGAAAAGAATTGAATGGGATCCATCAATATTGGATCATCTGTCATTTGATCTCTCCTTGTTTGGGGATTTGAGGGCTTTGGCTAACCAAATAGAAGAACTACTACCAGGGTTTATTTGTCGCAAAGAAAGATACCATAGCTTTATGTTAGTATGGAGCAGGTGAAGATTTGGTTGCTTTGAATCTATTTCGAAAATTGTTGCATAGTATAGAGGATCCACACTGTGTTCCAGCATTGTTGATGGCATCAAGAATTTGCGGGGAACAACCTAATCTTGTGGAAGAAGGAATTAATTTTGCTCATAGATCCCTTGAAAGCCTGGACAATGAATGCAGTGAGTTGGAAGGTATTGCTAACCTTTATTAGGTGTGGCTCATTCAACACATTCAAAGTCAGCAGTATCCGATTTTGAGACGGTTGCCAGATGGTCCAAGGCACTTCAGACCTTGGAAAAGGCCGGGAATATTACAAGCATGAAAGACCCTAATATTCTTTATCATCTGAGCCTGGAAAATGTTAAGCAGAGAAAATTAGAAGGTGCACTTTATTATGCAAAGTCATTGCTAAAACTAGAAGGTGGTTTTAACATTAAGGGGTGGTGGTTATTGGCCCGCGTATTGTCAGCTTAAAAACGTTTTGTGGATAGTGAAACCATTCTCAATGCCTCCTTGGATCAAACCGGAAAATGGGACCGAAGAGAATTGTTGCACACCAAAGCTAAGATTCAACTTGCACAGGGACAGCTCAAAAACGCTTTTGACACGTATACTCAACTTCTTGGCATTCTTCACGTACAGAATAAAAGCTTTGGTTCCCGGAAGAAACTTCATAAGGTCTGTTTATTGTTTAACATTCCTATGCATTGCTTATAATTTTTGTTGACTTCTATGTTCTTGGAAGAATCTTAAAACGGTTTTTCTACCAAGTTGAATTTAGGAGATGAATCGGTTTTTGTAATTAGATTGGTAAATCTTCAGAAATGATTGTTAGAATAATCATCTTTGTCTCGCCTGTATGACTTGCCATCACTCGGAAACCTTCGAGTGATACAAATTTGAGGCTTTTTTATTGTCTGAATGGGTAGGTTGTAAATGGCAGAGGGAAATCATTGTTGCCGGATTTGACGGTCAATACAACCACTTAAAACTTAACAAAAGCTTGTTGTGTCATTAGAACATGAAATCATTTATAATCTATTTCTTCTTTCATTTTCTGAGAGAAAATACTTTCCTGGAAACAACGTCAAAAAACAACTTATCTTTTCGAATAATTGTTAACAGGATTGCGGATGCTATTCTAGAAGTTTTGAACAGGAAATATGGCATGATCTAGCTTATCTCTACATAAGCTTGTCAAGATGGCAAGATGCTGAGATTTGTCTTTCAAAATCGAATGCCATTAGTTCTTTCTCTGCTGTTAGAAATCATGCCACTGGTAAGGTTTTTCGTTCCTTGATTTATGTTATCATCGTTGTATTACATTGTACTAGAAAATTTCCCGGCCTATGGCCGAGTCGCACTTCTATATACCAAAATATGACAAGTGACAACTCTAGATTTTATTTTGCAGGTGTACTCTATGAAAGAAAAGGACTGCTGAAAGAAGCTCTCAAGGCTTTTCAGAGCGCTTTGGATATCGATCTCGATCATGCCCCAAGCTTGATATCAGCAGCTGGTGTGGTCAGACAACTCAAATGTCAACCCGATGCAGTTGTAAAAAGCTTGTTGATGAATACTCTCCGAGTTGATAGAATGAATCCATCAGCATGGTATAATCTCGGTCTGCTTCTCAAAGCTGAAGGCACCCCATTGTGGCTAGAAGAAGCTGCCGAATGTTTTCACGCTGCTGCCATTCTTGGGGAACTCGGCAGCTGCCTGTTGATCCATTCAGATTAATTTTCGTCATTTTAAATATTTTTAATTAATTAATTTTCGGCAATTTAAACAAAATTTAATATTAATTTTTTGAAACATTTATATTGTAAATATATTTATATCATAAGAAACAATAGACAATGAAAATGTAATTGAAATTAAATATAAAGTGTAATTTAATATTTATTATATTTCAACTCATTTAAATTTAAATTTTATTATTTTAATTTGATAATAATATATTAATATATTAAATGCATCCTACTTCAACACTTTAAGTTTGAAAAAATATAATTTATATTTTAAAAATAAAAAAAATTATTTTGAACATTGAGAACAAATTTAATTTGTAATTGTAGATCAATAATATATAAAATTAATTATGATTTTAATATATTAAAAATAATGAATTAAATATTAATAATTAAAATTTCATTAAATAAAATTTAAAAATTCAAGATCTTTGTATTATGCAAATCAAAACCTATAGAGAATTATTTAATATTGAGTTGGAGTCATCCATAGGATTTGATGAAGAAGAACACTACGATAATTAATTTCTCTTGACCTTTTTCCTTTTGTTTCACAAATCTTAAGCGATGGAAGCTATAATTTTCCATTAATTTTGTATGTAATCCTAAACGAACCCCAAGTGGTGAAGGTTATAATTTTCTATTAATTTTGTGTGTAACCCTAAACAATTATAAAATCGTAATAAATAACAAAAAATTACCATTATAAATTACAACTTTTTATAAAATTATAATTACAATATTAATTAAAAAATAACATAAAATAAAATTGTAAAACTTATAACAACGTACCATTGTAAACAGGGGTGAGATGAGTTTGAAACGAATTGAGGTATTCGTTTTTTTCCTTTCCTGAACCAAAATCGAATCAATGGACACAAGAAATTAGTTATTATTGAACCGTATTAAATCGGTTTGGGTTTCAGGTTTCCATATTATTTTTGAGCTTTTAGCTTTTGGACTTTATTTAGACAAAATTATTTTTGGACTGGACTTTTCAACTTTAATTAAATAAAATTATCTTTGTTTTATGTTTCTTAGACACTATTTAACAAATTAATTTTTTTAAAATTATACATAAAATCTCAATTAATATATTTATCTAAAAATTAATTTGTAAAATATATAATTATAAATGTTTATTAAAAATCTAATTAGACAATGATTTAATCACTCTCAACCTTCACCGTATATAGTCAAATGTTAAATTACTTGTATTTTATAACTCTTAATGTGTAATGATAGAAAAAAAAGCACCCAAGTTGGAAATGTTAATAATGGTAACCAAAATTTAGAAGTTTTAACAACAACAATAATAATAGAAAAAAGAACACAATACAGAATAAGCATGGGCGAAGCCAGAAATTTTTTTTAGGGGGCCGAAATTAAATTATAATTTTTACGATAGTAAAAATACAATTTCTCTATTTTAATAGTCTATATCTTCATCATTTTTAAATGATTAAATCAAAATTTTATTATTTTAGGGGAGCAAAGTGTAATTTTACCTTTACTAATATAAAATTTTAAAAATTTTAAAGGGTTACTAGCCTCCCTAGCTACGCCCATAATAATAAGTAAAAAAGAGATAAACACTTGAATTCTTGAAAGTTTTAACAATAATAAATAAACAATGAATTCGTGACAATCTAACATTGAAATTAGATTTAGGATTTATTTTTTATTTAATTATAAAATATGTAAAAGCATAATAAAAACTATATTAAAATTTAGAACTTAGAAGTAATGAGTTTTGTTTTGGGTTTTAAATGGGTTTATATGTTCAAAAAATATTGGCCTTAGTTTTTAAAAATTTCGAAGGTTTTTTATTTTTATTTTTTTTACTTTTAGTGTCTAATGTAATAAATTGAAACTAAACCGAACTAATATGATTCAACGTCATCATCCAACCGGAATCGAACAAAATCGAATTGCCAATTCAACTTGATTTCTCGACTTGATATCTTTTACATTTGACGATGTAATAATATAGTTTTCGTGGATATCATATTAAAAAAAGTAACTTTCATTTCCAGTAAGACGATTTCAAGCAATCCTAACTTATTAATCTTAACAATTTCCATTTTTTTTCATTCTTGATAAATCTTAATTTTAATTGGTGTATAATTATAATATTAATTGAGTGAAAATTAATCTAATCTAATATTTTTATATTTATCACATTAATCGAATAATTTTATATATTACTAACATGTTAGTGGGTGACTAATTTGTCACTTTTCGATAACGTTAGTGATTGGTTTGTTATTTTCCTAAAGTTTAGTGACTATTTTATTATTTTAATCAAAGTTGAGTGACTACCAATGTATGTATAGGATATAAGTGGATAAAAGTATCATGGAAGTGTTTGTATTAGGAATTAGATTGCATTTTACCCATTCTACTAAAAAAATTGACAAATTAGTTTATGTATGTAAGTTCAAAGAGCATAAGATATGGCTAGCATGCCATGTGTAGTACTGTAGGTATTTTGTTATTTCATCAACCCGTCAGTTTTTAACTATAGAAATGAATGAAATTTTTAGCAAAAATAATTAGTTTACTCTTTAATTTAACGTATAAGAATTAATTTGCTCATTTTTAAGTAAAGAGGCAAAATACAGTCTGACTTTTAAGATAAAAAAATATTTTTAAATGGAGATAATTAAAAGGAAAACCCAAAGTAGAATAACTTGTAAAAGAACAAGGACAGAAAACTGAGCTGTTCATTTATCTTATTGCATGGAGTTGAAGCATTAGTTGAGTAAATTAAAGAAAAAAAATTTGTACGTAACTATTGTTGTAGAAGTTGTCTGAGGATGTCTGCATTGATGCTACCATTGTTGTCTAAAGAAGCCATTAACTCTGATATTCGAATACTTAAATCATCAACCTCTCCATTAAGCCTCTGAATGTGACTGCAAATCTCATCCAAAAGCTGCAACAAGGATAACCATAGAGACAAGGTTTATATATGCTATTTAAGATTAGTGTTGTGCTAATCTTTAAAATTTTTCGGTTAAAATATGTCACAAATTTGTATACTCTTTGTAAATTAGGAATTTAGTCCTTTTATTGTTCATATTTTAAAATTTAGTTTCAATTGTTAAAATATTTTAAATTATTTTGTTAAATTCTGATTCAGTATAACGTCATTTTTTAGTTCCATAGCTACCGAGTGAGTTTATTTTTATATCACCAACAAACTTAACCAAAAAAAAAAAACAATGTTAACAATTAGATCTGAATTTTGAAATTTGAAAAGTAAAAAAAACTAAATTTCTAAAAATAAAAGTACAAAAGCTAAAATCTAAATTTGTGAGAAGTACAAACATTTGAAACTAAACCGAAACCAAAACTTAATTCTATAAACTAACACATTGATTCAAATCAATTTTCAATTTTCTTAAAATTTTCTCGGAGCCTAGTGGAAATCTAGGGAGGCCCAAAATGGTAAAATTTTAATTTAAGCTCTTTATAATTGATAAAATTTTAAATTAGTAATGGTAAAATTACACTTTAGTCTCTCAAAATGATAAAATTTTGATTTAACCATTTAAAAATCATAAATGTAACTATTAAAATAATGAAATTATATTTTTACCATAGTAAAAATATATAATTTAATTTTGACCCCTAAAAAAAATTCATGCTAGTTGAAAAAGTGGCATGGAATTAAACCAAGTGCATGAGGTTTTGAAGCTGACCTTAGTCTTCTTCTTCTTGTTAGTTGATAATAGCTCTTGAAGTTTAAGGCTAAAATCTTCATTCTCATGGCTTCTGCCACTTGATCTATTGCTAGACATTGTTGTAAGAGGAAGGGAGTGAGTGTTGATGACAATTGAAATAGCAAATATAGTGTTGTTTTTATAGATGCTATATGGGGCTATTATTTGGTGCTAAGCATATCAACCAAGATATCTTTGGAGATGGATTAGGGCCCCATTTGTCCAAAATTTGCTGGACCAGTTTGTTCCAATGAATTATTTTAGGTAAAAAATTTTCTCCAATCCCTCTCAATTTCAATATTGACCAAATTGATCCCTCTTAAAAAATCAGAACAGTTTAATCCCTATCAATTTCAGAAGTGAGCAATTAAGGAAGATTAATCATAGCAATTAACGTTTTTTGTCAACTTCAATATTTACATTCTGTGTCAATTTGGTCCTGATTTGAAAAAGTTGTCTTAAAAATGTATATTTTTTTAGACAAACTAAAATATATCAAACAATATATAAAAAATCTTTAGAAGGATTAATTTATTAGACTCTTTCTGGAAGGATTAATTTATTCAATAACAAGTTTTAGAAAGATTAATTTATTCAATATCAAAATTTGAGAGGGAGAAGAGACATCTTTTCACCATTATTTTTTTAGACTCTTTTTGGAGGCTGTTTGTCTTTGACTCAAGAACATTATTACATGCGTATGCAATTGACCAAATTATGAAACTTGATCAAGTATTTAGCAATAATAAACTACTATCCAACTTGGTGTTTATTTCAATTAATTTATGCCATAATTATTAAGAAATATATATATAATATCTTTAATGAAATAATAATATTTAAGTTATGAAAACTATTACGTAACAATAAGATTGTAAATTTAAATTTACATTTACATTTTTTTGACACAATACTTATAATTATCTATAGGTTTCCAACTTATAAATAGGAGGATAGTGCGTTTCTGTGCACTCGAAACCACGTCATTTTGCATTGACAACAATACCTATGCCAATCGAGTAATATTCAATCAATTGTATTATATCTTTTAGGAAATAATATATTTAGATTTTAATGATATTTGTGTATCTATTTATGGCACATTAATGCATTGTCTTATTTTGTTTATTGATTAAAAGTTTATGCCAAACAGTAGAATGCTCGATATCACCAACAAACAACCCTTAAATAGATTTGAAAATCTCCTTCCTAACCCCATGCTTTATGTTGCCCCATTTTGGAACAAATGTTAAACATGAACAGATTTTCAAACAATATGCTTCCTTTTTATTAGATGATATTTGTAAATCTACTTTCCTATCTTAATTAGAATTGTCCATAGGACGAGTTATTTGATTCGACTTGAAAGTCCGTTTAAAACGTGAAAGAGTTTGAATAAAAGTATAGACCCGTTTAAAAAATGAGTCACATCTCAGGTAAGACTTTTGATCCGACTTGGCCCAAATTTACAAAAAGAAAAAACTGTTATTTTCTTGTTGTTTTATCACTATTTTTTTGTTATTATGTTGCTATTATTTTGTTGTTATTATTTAGATATTATATAAATATTATTTTATTATTAATTTTGTTACTATTTTAGGGACATTTGTTTATTAAATTGTATCTATCTTAATATTATTTTCAATCCCTTAAATATCTAAAAGGGATGAGAAAGGACTGAAAATGTCAAGCACTTTCTCTCTCTTCACCTCACCAACACGAATAATTAAAATATTCATATTTAATGATATAATAAATTATTTAAAATTTTAATTTTTTTAATATTTATTTTATTAATAATTTTAAATTTTAAATAAAATTGAAAGAATATAAGAAATTTTTCTAAAGAAAAGATGAAAAGGATTAAATCCCACTGAAACATTTTCAATAAGTAAAACTATTGAATTCCTTTTCTTTTTCGTATAATTTCTTCCCATTTTCCGATATTTTTTGAACTTGCACAGTACGTATAAAAAGAGACATGAGTGGTATCATGTGATTGATGCAAAAAAAAAAAATTTTAAAACCTATAAAATTTGCATATTTTATGTACTTAATTGAAAAGAAATTTAAATATCAAAATGGGAAAAATGTATATTTGAAAGTAGAGTGAGCGTTCAATTAAATCAAGTCGAATCAAGTGAAAAAATTTCAAGTTAATCGAGTTCATGAGTCTTATTTTGTCATCCTAACTTATTTTAAATTTTTTTTCGAATCGAGTCGAGTAAAATAAAATTTGAATCAAGTTGAATCGAATCGAGTGAAATTATTTGAGTTAAAGTAAAAAAATTAAATATGTCAAATAAAAATATTATTACAATATAATTAATTCTATATTAAAGCATATAAATTTGAAACCATATTTAAAAAAAATTTCAAAGTAAAATAAAAAAAAAAAGATATTTGGGTATAATTATTTTAAATTATTAATTAGGTCCCAAATTTATTATTTTAGAATATTTTTAATATTTTAACTTTTTATATTTTTAAAATATTTTTTGAAATTTTTATAAATATTTTAAATTTTTTTGTAATTTTTGTGGATAGAAAAATTAATTTGTCTATTTTTAAAGTTGATACAAACTAAAAAGATATTTACAATAATTTGTTATTCAAATTATGAAATTCTAATTTGACTCGTACTCGAAACTTGAATCGAATTATTTGAGAAAACTCCGAATAATTCAAAATAACTCGATTCAATTAATAAAAAATTTAATTTTTAAAAAAAAATTTGGAATGAAATCGAATCGAAAGATTAATTCGAGAATAAAGGCTTGAACTGCGAGACTGAGACTTAAAGACATCAACTTTGATTAACCATTCAATCAGTGCAAGAAATTAAGTCTAAAAGATTTGGATAAAATAAAACTGATAATCCGTCATACCCTGTGCTGGTAGCAGTAACTTCTTGATGTGTAAAACCCGCAAACAACCGGTCATTTTCCCTCTTAGCATTTTCCACCTCAGTCAAAGAGAGTTTCTTGGAGATTTCTTTCAACTCGGCATCCATGGAAAATCAAGACAAAAATATCAATAAGAAACTCCTAAAATCGAGAAAAAAAAATCCCAAAAAAATGAGTATCCATCGAAACAGATACAGATGCTGAAACTACAGCCACGGGAATTTTTTCAATTTCAAGCACACTTTCAATTAGTCTAGTTTCTTATTGCTACGAGTAAAGATCAAACTTCTAATCCTAATTCTATAAGCAATCACCCCACCACACATACTTTCCTGATTTCAAGCACACATACTTTTTGAAGCATATGAAATTACTGCAAGTTTGAGCAATATCAGTAATGAATTAAAAAAAAAACAATTAAGCAAAGATCCATTAAAACATGTTTTGAAGTTTGATACTACAATAGAGAAGACAAACAAAAGAACCCATTTTTATTAGCTGACCAATAAGTCCATTGGCAGATTTTACTCTATATTCTAGCCTAGTACTCATCCCCTTCATCTTCATCTCCTTCACCAGATTCCAAGCCCACTTCTTCATAATCTTTCTCAAGAGCAGCCAAGTCTTCTCTAGCTTCAGAAAACTCACCTTCCTCCATACCCTCACCAACATACCAATGCACAAATGCACGCTTTGCATACATCAGATCAAACTTATGATCAATCCTTGAGAACACTTCAGCAACACTTGTAGAATTTGAAATCATGCAAACTGCCCTTTGAACCTTAGCTAAATCCCCACCAGGTACCACAGTTGGAGGCTGGTAGTTGATGCCACACTTGAACCCTGTGGGACACCAATCAACAAACTGGATGGTCCTTTTGGTCTTGATTGTTGCCACTGCAGCATTCACATCTTTAGGCACCACATCTCCTCTGTACATCAAGCAACAAGCCATGTATTTCCCATGGCGTGGATCACATTTGGCCATCATTGAAGCTGGTTCAAATGCACTGCTTGTGATTTCTGCTACTGATAGTTGCTCATGGTAAGCCTTTTCCGCTGAAATCACTGGTGCATATGAAGACAACATGAAATGGATTCTAGGGTATGGGACTAAATTGGTCTGAAACTCATTCACATCCACATTCAGAGCACCATCAAATCTCAAAGATGCAGTCAAGGAAGAAATAACCTGTAAACGATCCAAACATCATGAGTATACACATACAATGCAAACAATCAAATTAAACCTATAATTTATTGTACCTGAGAGACCAGCCTGTTGAGATTAGTGTAAGCAGGCCTCTCAATATCAAGTGATCTTCGGCAAATATCGTAGATAGCTTCATTATCGAGGAGAACTGCGACATCAGTGTGTTCTAACAGAGAATGAGTTGACAAAACACTATTGTAAGGCTCTACAACAGATGTGGAAACCTGTGGGGAAGGGTAAACAGTGAAACCCAGTTTCGATTTCTTTCCATAATCCACTGAAAGCCTTTCAAGAAGCAATGATCCAAGACCAGATCCAGTTCCACCACCAACAGCATGAAACACCAAAAACCCTTGAAGTCCAGTACAGTTATCTGCTAGCTTCCTGATCCTATCAAGGCAAAGATCCACTATTTCCTTCCCAACTGCGACAAAAAAACAGGGTTAGTTTATAGATCTGATAGCAGGAGAAAGAAAACCCAACTTTTCAAACACTTATTGCTTACTTGTGTAGTGGCCTCTAGCAAAGTTATTTGCAGCATCTTCTTTGCCACTAATAAGCTGTTCAGGGTGGAATAATTGACGATAAGCCCCGGTTCTAACTTCATCAATTACGGTCGGTTCAAGATCCAAAAAAACAGCACGAGGGACATGTTTTCCAGCGCCAGTTTCACTGAAAAAGGTGTTGAAAGCATCATCCCCACCTCCGACTGTTTTGTCACCCGGCATTTGTCCATCAGGCTACACCAAAAACAAGAAAGAAGATTACATACCCAGCGAAGAAAAAGAAGAAAATATTGAGTTCATATGGTAAAAAGAACACAAAAAAGACCTGAATGCCATGTTCAAGACAGTAGAGCTCCCAACAGGCGTTACCAACTTGGATGCCAGCTTGACCAATGTGAACTGAAATGCACTCTCTCATTTTGGTTAACAAAGGGAAATTGCTGAAGAGTTTTAGGGGATAAAGAAGAACCTGAGAGAGATTTTTGAAAAGAATATTATAGAATAAAAGGGGGGTTTTGAAACTGCTATAAATAAAGAACAAAAAAAATAAGGGGGAGTTTTTCGAGGAAAGTGGGCGGAAAACGGCTATAAATTTTGAATAAAAAGGAGATAAGAGTAACGTCAGGCGGGATTGAAATTTTGAAATTTTGAGTAGGGATGGCATGATGGGCCTAGTGGACTAAATTTTGAATAAAGGTAACATCTTATATAAGGATATTTTTAAAATATATATATTTTTTTATATTAATAAAATAATATTACATTATTAGTTTTTAAATATATGTAAATATTATTTTATATTTAATCACGTATGATCTTATCTCTAATTTAAAGAGTAAATTATAAAAATAATTATTTTTATTTGTCTCAAAATTATATTTTAGTCACTTAAGTTATTGTTTTGTTACGAAGTTGTCACTCTATCGTTAATCTCTGTTACCTCCCTAACAACAATCCTATATGACAATTCAAATGAGTTTTAAATACCGACTTGGATGTCTAACTGGGATATGAAATGTTTTTTCAGTCAAAATGATAAAGGAAACTAAAAGAAAAAGGAGACGAAAAATTTTTCTTTTCTAGTTTAAGGGTAATTAATTTAAAATTTTCAATTAAGTAAATTTATTTAATTAAAAATTTATTCTCTTCCTAGTTAAACATCCAAGTTGGTATTTAAAACTTATTTGAACTGCCACGTAGGATTGTCGTTAGGGAGGTAATGGAACTTAACAGCAAAGTGACCACTTCGTAACGAAACGATAACATAAATTACTACAATGTAACATTTCAAACATAAATGACGAAAATATAATTTGAAACAAATAAAAATGATTATTTTGATAATTTACCCTAATTTAACTTTAAAAATTGAAATTATATGCCGAAAAAAGGTGATGGGTCCAACATTTTCTTTCATCATCTCAAAAGCAATTCAATTGAATATAAAATTTTAATACTCGCCATTTGAAATAGAGATTTAGGGTGGGTTTGGGACGGCGGTGCAGTGCGGTGCGGTGCGTTTAGCTTACTTTTTGTCTCACGCTACAGTATCGCTACAGTATCTAATCTCACCGCCACCGCTGTTTTTACACTAACCGCAGGTAAACGCATCGCCCATCCAAACTCACCCTTAGTGTCTGACACATTCAAAAAAAGATTATTTTGGTTAATAAAAAATTAGTGTATTATTTTAATAATTAATTATATTTTTTTATTATTTTGATTAAAAGGTCGAAAAATAAAAATAATACCCAAAATATAAATTCAAGATTGTTTACTAAAAGGGTAAACTATACATATGCTCACCAAACTTTCAAAAATTTTAGTTTTAGGCACTCGAAAAAAAAATTATAATTTAAGCACCTACATTACATAATTCAATCATTTTTCCCACTCTTGTTAAAATTGTTAACAAAAATATGGTGCAGAATCATTTTTAAAATTTTGATCCCATGTAGTTTAAACAAAATAAAATTTTATTATTTTAATCCTTGATATTTTAATATAAATCAAGTTTAACTCTTTCCTTCAAACCTAAAACTCAGTTCATTCTCGTTCATTCCACTCATCGCAAACTCGAACTCAACTCAAAATGTTCTCAACGATCCTATTATTGAATCAAGGATATACTTCTGCTCGTTGAGGATATAAGTAATAAAAGTAACATACATTTGCATATAATTAAAATTTATGAATTGGAAATTAACCCAATCTACAATTAATTTATATTAAAAGATTTATGTAATTAGACACAAATAAAATTATAATACAGAAAATTCAATCTTTACCATATACATTAATAATTAAAAAATCTTATAATATATATACAAATTTAATAAATATTAAAGACAAGGACTAATTCAAGAAAAGATTAAATTACAAATTAAAAATGGAACCAAAACAAATTCTAAAACTAAGGGACATAAATGGAAAATATCCCAAATCACAATGACCTTCCCTCTCCTCGTGAATGATAGAATTTAGAAGTGAAAGTCACCCGAGATTGTAGGGGGATATCCATTTCGCTCGATTCAGTTCTTAGGCTTCGTTTAAATGGGCGATTGACTGCGGTGCGGTGCGTTTAGCTTACTTTTTATCTCACGCTACAGTATCGCTACAGTATCTAATCTCACCGCCATCGCTGTTTTTACACTAACCGCAGCTAAACGCACCGCCCATCCAAACTCACCCTTAGTTTTTTATATTAATTTGTTTTAATTTTTTAGATTTATTTTGATAAAATGAATTTTGATTTGTAGCTTTTTACTATTATTTGATAAAATTGTAAAGTTTTTTCAAAAATATTTCTAAAAAATAATAATTTCTCAAGAACTTATACATTATTTTTACAATTTTAAAATATAATTAAAAATTAAAATTAATTATATATTAAATAAAAAATAGAATTTAGTTTAGTTGTGGAAACCTACCTTTTTTCAATAACATTCTAAAAACCATCCAAATACCTTTATGTTAATTTTTGGTTTCATCGTTTTTTTTACTCAACCCGTTGTGCAACTTCCATTTTTTTCTTTTTCTTTATATTATTTTTAATGATAATTTTTAGCATTTTGGGCAAAGTTGCTGGTGCCAGGTGCAACACCAAAAAACATTGTAGAATTTGCAGCATTTTGGTAAATAATCTTTTAAAGCTGTACTATTTTGATACATTTTTTTTTATTTTTATATTATTTAAAGAAGGTAAATTATAAGTCACTAAGGCTTCGTTTGTTTACCAGTAAAATATTTTTCGAAAAATGATTTCTAGAAAATAATTTACTTTTCTGGAAATGATTTACTTTTCTGGTGTTTAGATGAATCTGTGTAAAATATTTTCTGTTGTTTGGCAGATTTCCTAAAAATAATTTCCGGAAAAGCTGTTTTAAATTAAACAAATATGTATGTAAAAATTTATTATCTTTTCATTGTTTAATTGAGTTTATTATATATATTAATAAATTTATATTTAATATCAAGCATGTACAAGTTGCCAAGTTCTTATATTACTCTAAAAAAGTTAGACAAAAAAAATTTAAACCATTATATAGGAACCATTGCCATGTTTTGGGATTTAACTTGGACAAAACAAAAATTTAAGCCTTAAAACAAAAATAATTGCTTAGTTCAAACCCGAATGTAAGAACAATTGCCTAACTTAGTGGATCAATAATAAACTCAAGCCCCAATATAGTATCAGTTACCAAATTCAAGTCCCAAAAAATGACACACCATCAAATTTATTAGAAAACTTGTGAAATAAAGCCAGCAATTTCTTTTACTAAAACGTCCTAGTTGCCTTTGAGAAACAAAAACCCTGGACAACAAAATTCAAACATTGCAAACCAGCCCATCGAAGTAAACAAAATGTAATAGTAAACTAAAGAAAATTCAACTTCAACCAGTCAGATGTGGCCTAGGCTTCTCAAATGAAAAACAATATCCAATCAACAAACTGACAGATATTCACTACCAAAAATTTTAGAACTATAAACCACATTAACTCTCTTTTCATTGCAATGAGAGAACTTAAACAGGTTAGGCTTTGATGCCTTGTAAGTGGTCTTTAGCTTTCTGGTAGGCGACCTTACCTTATTGAACACCAATGGGAACTTGATTTTGGAGTTGTGGAGCTGCTTGGTACTATCTCTCTTGCATAGCTTGGCTGAAAATATAAACCGAATTTTGTGGCGAGAAGCGATCTCAGTGTCCTTCTGTTCAATAGCTCCGTTTAGAGTAGTGTCACGGTATTCCTTGTACATGTTATAATAACCAGTACGACTTTGATAGCAGAGCCATATACCATAATTCTTGATCTTAGTAGGGTTTTTCTCAAATATCTGCAGAAAAATTTGATTTAGATACCAAGCATTAAAAAGAATATCAAAGAATGCATCAAAAATTGTGTTGCCTTGGGTGTACAGATGATCAATATGCAATCACTAACTACAGCATTTTTTAAAACCAATAGCCATTTCCCAGGCTGCAGCTGCCCAAACCTTGTTGGAAAACCAGCAGTTGGAAAACCAGCTGCCCAAACCTTGTTGCTTCAGTATAGGAATAGCAAAACTAGCTGCCCAAACCTGCAAAGGATGAGCCCTTTTCACCCTGTTGGAAAGCATACATAAGAAAATGTGCACAAAACAGATAAAACATGACATGCAAGCTCATAATCAAAGAAAACTTTAAGAGAGTTTTATGAAAATCAAAATAGTATCAATAAAGTTATTTAGAAGTTGAATTTGAACATCCAGACTACAAAGGCTTCATCTGCTTCACAAATCAATACATATAATGCGCATAAAACAAAGCATAACACAAGTATTTTAACTTTGATCATACAATTAAAGTAGTGCTACTGAAGTGAGAGAAATTTCCAAATGTTTCCAGAACCTGGACTCGTACTCAATTCTTTTTTTATCAAAGGCCAAGATTAGTATCTTATTGATTCCACTGTGTTCTATTCAAGAGCAGACCTTTAGTGATATAAGCTAAAGAACTCTGTTCATAATTTGATATAAAACATTCATTTCAAAACTCAAAAGCTTACTGTGAACCGTAATCAATCGTCTAAGAACATAGTAAATCCTTTTGATTAGGCACACTAGGCTTATACCTAGGAGCGCTTGGCAATAGCATAAAAAAATCCACTTGATTGAATCTCCTTTAATTTCTTTTATTTTTCACGATCTCATTTGATATCTCATTACTAGTTAGAAAGGAATCGTGTCAAACTATATACTTCCCAATATTTAAGCATTCAGCAACAAACATTGACTATAAGGAAATCATGCATATTGATCAATAAAAAAATTACATGTTTTATAGATAAACTAGACCATAATTTAGAGTTTACTATACATCTTAAGCTTTATATATCATATATACAAACTTGCTAAAACTACATACATATATTGCGCTTTACTTCACTCAGGCTAGCACTTTTCTTGCACCAATTTAAGGGTTCTAGCACTTAGAGTACGCCTTGCAGCCTTGACAACACTGGTTATGGTATTATCTCAGTAGCAATCTAGAAATCTCCCATTCAAGTACAAATCCTAATATTAAGCATATATACCTACATTCAGATATTATCTCAGTAGCAATCTAGAAACAAGATTTTGCAGAAACATGTTTAGTCAAAGGCACCTCTATAACTGTATAAAATTCATTATGCAACATCATTTATTCTATGGCTATAAAAAATTGTAAACAGATATACTACAACTTATCCTAGAAAAGATGTCAAGTCAGGAACATCTACAAAGTGCAGTAAAAATTATAAAAAAATGAGAACACTCAATTACATTTTATCATGATTAAGCTACTAAGAAAGGTAACCTTTGACAGTTTTAACACGCTAAAGTGAGAATTAAGTTATGATAGAAACCACCAAACTCTCACTAATCTACCATACCTTTAAAGCAACAGGAAGGGAAGAATGTGAATTTTCAAATTGCTGCTGAGCAGTAGCTTTGTGTTCCATTAGCCCTTTCTAAAATGTGACATCAATTTGCTCGAACATAGATTTGCATGACATCTCAAATGCTGGAATAACAGAAGTTTCCAAGCTAGACCTTAATGCATTCTGAGGATGAATACAGCATTTCTCTAATTGGCAGAACAACTTTATCCGACGGAGGAAAAAGAAGAAGCAAAGGAATTAGCCGACGGTCTAAAAATGAGATTGTTTTAGAAGCTCTGAGGGAGTTTTAGAAAAAGGGTTCTTGCGAATCGAGTTGGACATGGTTGTGCTGATGTTCTTTTTGTGATAATGGACGAAAAATGGGGAGTGTTGAAGGAAGCAACTTTCATGGCGGAAACTTCGAGATGAGGATATAAAACAGGGAGAGGTTCATGTAATGGCTTCTTCAACATTGAAAATAGATTTGGGCTCTGCTAAAATGGCTTCGGTTCTCCCTTGACCAAACTGATTTGCAACCCAAAGGGAAGGGGAAGGGGAAGGGGAAGGGGAAAGGGAGAAGAAGGCTGTCATTTTCCGAAAAATGTCTTACCGAATTCAAAAGAGTAAGACATTTTCCTAAAAGAAGACCTCATTTTCCCAACTTATGTAAAATATTTTACCGTAGGAATTTATTTTCACCCAACCAAACATCAGAAAAGCCTGAAAAGCTTTTACGGAAAAGCTTCTACAGGTTACCAAAAAGAAAGTTAATGGTAAGTTTTAATTCTGATCACTTAACTAAAAAAGTCACTAAATCATTCAAAAGTTTTCATTGGATTGTTAAGTTATTTAAAAAAAAAAAGTTTCATCGACGAGCTCCAAGCGACAATTTGACAATCTGACGGTCGGTGTCAGAGGTCAGAGAAAAAAGTTGTTTGAGTTTTGGTTCTCAAATCCGTGATGTCCAAAGTTATTTCATAAAAAAAAAATTGTTATGTAGAAGAAAAGAGGAAATAAAGCTTTCGATTAATGCTATTAGTGTGAACAAAGAAAAAAGCCATATAGCATTAATTTTAAGTTTTTAATAACCCAATGACTTAAATGAACGATTTTAAATAATTCAATGACCAAATTACAATATTTTTGCTAGTTATGTGGCCAAAATAAAAACTTACCTATGTTTTAGTGACTGATGGTGTAGTTTACCCTTAAAAAAAACTTAAATAAAACCTCCAACTCAAACACAAAACTCAACTACGAGATAAAGTCTATTCACTTTACAAAGCTTCATTCTTGACCTGAAGACAAAAAATTATTACCAAAAAGAGAAGGGCAAGTAGAGGCCTCCACTAGAGACAAATCTATAAGGTGGGGATAGGCAAGGGCCTTGCCTCGCCTTCCCACCTCCCCCAATTCAATTAAGGGTGAGCAAAATTCGATTTAATTTGAAAAAAAATTAATCTCAAGTTAATCGAATTAAGTTATTTAAAATTTTCGAGTCAACTCAAATAAATAATTCAAGTTTCGAGTTCTATTCAAGTTGAATTTTAAAACTCGAATAACTCAAATAATTTGAATAATAAATTAGTGTTAATACCCCTTTGGTCCCTGTCAAGTTTGAAAATGAGTAAATTGGTCTCTCTCGACAAAAAATACCAAAATAATTCAAAATAATTTTTAAAATTTTTAAAATTTATATTTTAAAAAAAATATAAATAAATATAAAAAAACCAATGAATATATAAAGAAAGTTAAAATTTTTAAAATTTTCTAAAACAATAATTTTGGGATCTAAATAAGTTAATCAATAATTTAAGTTTACCATACTAAAATATCATTTTTTTTCTTATTTTGCTTTGAAAAAGTTTTTAAATATATGGTTTCAAATTTACGTGCTCTAATATGAAATTAGTTATACTCTAACAATATTTTTATTTGACATTTTTAATTTTTTAATTTTTTAATTTAACTCGAACAATTTTACTCTATTCAACTCATCTTGAATTCCATTCACTCAACTCGATTCGAAAAAATTCATATCAAGTTAGGATGATAAACTCATTAAATCGGTTAACTCGAAATTTTTTCACTCGATACGATCGAACGCTCACCCCTAAATTCAATCCCCTATTAAATGATAAAATTTTACTTTGACCCCCCCAAATAAAAAAAATTGTTTGATCAATTAAAAAATGATGATATCATAAATTAATATATAATAAAATTATATTTTGATCTTTCAAAAATTTATAATTCAATTCTGCTTCTCCTATGAAATATCTTTTGGATTCACCTCTAACCTTGGCCAATTTCTTTTCAGATTACTATCATTTTTTTCTTTTACAATTTTTAGTATTTTTATTCACAAAAATAGTGAAAAAAATATTTTTAATCCTCAAAAGTTTTAAATTTGGTATTTTTCATCTTACTCTCTTAAGTTTAAATACGCCAAAAGTCCTTGTACTATTTAAAATTTAAAATTTAGCTCTTATACTTTAATTTTAACACATTGAGTCCCTGTGCTTTTTTTATTTTAAATTTTTGGACTCTCCATTTAAATTTGCCGTTAAAGTTAACAATGTTAAAGTAAAATAACTTTTTTAGCCCTCAATGTTTATAGTATTTTGTCAATTTGGTCCTTACCCTTTAAAGTACATAAAAATGTAATTTCATTTTAAATGGTAAGGACCAAATTGGCAAAAATGTAAATGTAGAGGGTTAAAAAATTTGTTTTACCTTTGACACCGTTAACTTTAACTAAAAATTAGACGTAGGGACTAAGATTTTCAAAAAAAAAAAAAAAAAATTCAATGTCTTAAAAGTAAAGTATAAGTCAATAACTTGACCGCCCGCCATCGACGTGCATGCATCAGGGCTGAGAATTAATAATAAACAATAAATATGTGTGGTGAACTTCAAGTGTGACAGGTTAATTTTAATATTTGTAGCATAATTTCTATCCTATAGCATAGAATTGAGGAGGCTAGCCAACTACTTACCAAGTATTATATTACGACAAGTCATTATCAAAAAAGAATTAAGCTAATTAGTTACCTAAAGACTGAAAAAGTCCAAATTGTAAAACACGCAAAACTATGAAATTAACAAATTTAATAAAAGGCATCGGTTGATTGATTTCCACATTGTTCATTAACCTTCTAATTAGGGATATAAATCGCTAATATTCCTTAATTAGCTTAATTTTACCTCTCGATTTCAATTTTACCAAATTAAATAAGTTAATCTAGTTTATCTTTTGACCTCACCAAACTAACTCGAGACGATCAAATTGGTTCCTGGTAAGATCTCATCTCAGTATCACTTGTCTAGGCTTTCCCTTAAGGGTGTTAATCTTAAGTTTTGAATTCTATTCGATTTAGTCTAAATTTTACGATTTAGTCCATGAACCCAAAATTCAACCAACCAACATTTCCATCAACCAACCACTCTAGATTTAACTACTCATGATCATTTCTAACTGTACAAACATCAAATATTCAAGTGGAAAATGGATTAACTTAAACTCAAAAAAAAGTTAAAAAAACCATTTCTTGCAAAAGCTTGAAGAATACAACAATGACATCATGATAGATAAATAAAAACACCAAAGATTAGATTTTTAATGGGTAAAATAAAACAAAGCTGAATGAGATTAAGTTGAGATTGAGTAAAATTAGTGCCAAACTACAATATACTTACTAACTACTTAAACAAAATCAAAAAAGAAAAACCTTAAACCCTTAAAAAAAGAAAATGACTAAACCCTAAGCTAAAAAGATGATAAAAGTAGAAAATGTGAAAAGTGGTATGTTTTTCTTAGCTAAAAAGTGGCTTTTGATCTGATTACAATCCAAATTTTGTGCCTAAAATGCCTCTCAACGTCTATTTTTGTTTGGTGTTGAAATTGGACAAAGACTATCCCTGCAATCATTTTTTTGATCGCAATACCTCCTTCTAAGTTGGACAAACACACTAAATCACTTATTAAAGCAAAAGGCTAATGCTAAAAACATGAAAAAAAGTTCAACTTGCTTGAGAATAAGCTCATCAAATGTAATGGAAGGCCTACTTTTATGTATCAAATTACGAAATATCAATAGGGACTACATTTTAAATTTTAAAAGAGTATAGGAACCTTGTACATATTTAAACCTACTTTCTTACCCTGTATTTGTATTAAAATTATTAAAAGAAACAAAAAGAAAAAGAAACAATAGAATAGAAGGTTAAACAAAAGAAGGGATATATTTACATTTTGTTTGGTAAGTTAAAATTGATGAAAGAAATAAAAGTAAATTTAATATTTCTTATATGAGTAAACTATACAAAGAATTAGAAATGATTTATTTTGGGTAAGCAGAGAGTTAACAATCTCAAAAGAATTTGATAAAAGTATAAAATTAACAAAAAAAAATTAAAATAGATTTTAATACATTAATCTATGGATAAAGATAAGATTGTTATTTTTTAATACTATTTAAAAAATAGTTAATAATCCAACAATATATACCAAATAAATTTGAAAAATTAAAGATAATTTTAAAAAATAGATAATACAAATAAAGTTGTTACAAATTAGAAAAAAAGAGAGGCTAATAATCTAAAAATACGTAAAACTTTAGCTATCATAATTATATATGTTGATTATTTTGAGAGGGGAAACAATTGTATGAAACTGTGATTTTACATCATCCCTATCTCTTTCCAATAGGAGGATGATAAATCAAAATTTTATTCCTGATTTTTAACATTTTTAATTGGATTTGGATTTTTTTCAAGACAAAAAAGTTGAAAATTATGAGGAAAAATTTTATTTGTCATTCTCCTATTGAAAAGGGATAAGGATGACATAAAATCACAGTTTCATATAATCCATTCTAAATTATCCCAAATGTTAACCATAGTAACATGTTGAGTAATATTTTTCTTGTATCATATTAAGGGAAACGCATGGGGTATTTATACATATTCCTTCTACTATTGTTACAGCTCATAATAGGGCCTACTATTTTGCCTCGGTCTTGGGACCGATGGCACTGACATTTCTTGTCTTAAGTGCTGACATTCTCTGGGCATCCCTTAGCTTATTGGACACGTGTTTGCGGAGCACGTGATCCTTTCTGATCCTTGGACTAACACCTCCAGCGAGCGCCGTACCCGCCGGTCATGAGCGGGAGTCCCTTGTAGGGCTTGCGATCCCTTTTGCGGACATAACTATAGACCCCATTTCTGCGAGGCTTACGTGAGCTTCGCTGCCAAGCTTTTATCTTATTTGGTCAGGCACGAATCCATCTCGGTTTAAGAATTCACCCAATTGAGACATTCATTCAAAACTTGAAACCATTACCTCATTCTCACCACAGCCTTCTTAAGCTAAAAAAGAGCCAAAATCGGACAAATAGAGCTTTCAAGAGCCACATGGGCTAGACATACGCCCATATGTCAGCCTATTTTTATTTCACACCTTGCTTCCCAAATACACAGAAAAACATAATTTTAGGCTTTCTAAACATTCTAAAGTCTATAAATACCAATTAGAAGAAGAGAGAAAGGAGCCATCAGAGAAGATCAAAGAAAACACTCGAAGAACACCATTGGAATCAACTCGAAAGTGGATCTCCATCAAGATCGAAGATCTCCTTTTAATTTCTTTCAAAGTTTTATAAGTTTCTTTATTTCTTGTGGTTTTTCTGACTTTGAGATGTTTCTATTTAGGATTATGATTTATTTTATTTAATTTCTGTTTTACGCAGTAAATAATTTATTCTCGTTCTCAATTATGTATGTTTATTTCTTGTTTTATTATTTTCAGGATATTAATTCATATTTAATGTGTTTAATTCAGTAAAGAAAAAGTCCATATTAAAGAATAAATCTAGTATAATTGAGTGGAGTTGTATGCAATCTTAGAAATAGGACGACATAAATCTATTGGATTAGAGTAAAATATAATAAGGGAATCCATAATCGAGTTAATGCAACGATATGGGTCTTAATTAAAAAGAGATTTCAATTAATTAACCTAGAGTCAGTTGTTCTTACTCTCGAAAGAGATAATATAATTTAGGGTATTCTCTCTCATTGGTTAATATTCGATTATTTCCTTAATTAATTCTCTGTTGCGTTCTTAGCTAAATCATTTTAGCAATTTTAGCTTTAAAACCAATCAGTCTAATTTACTGGCTAAATAATAAGAAAACGATAATTACTAATACTTTTAGTCCTTGTGGATATGATATCTTTACTCACCATAACTATATTATTGTTCGATAAGTGCGCTTACCTTTGTTGTATTTATAGTTAGTTTTGTGACCATCAAATTTTTAGCGCCGTTACCGGGAACTAAAATATTAAGACCACTTTATTTTTATTAATTTAGTAATATTTTATTTTATTTTATTTTTTATTTTAGTTTAAATTTTACATTCTTATTTTCTTTTTATTTGCTTCTGGCAGGTTCCTTTAGTTTATGACTAAAAAAAATTCATTGAGATCATTGATTTACGACAGTAAGATTGATGAGGAATGCAGAGTCAACAAAATATAGTAGACAAACAAGAGGAAGTCATTATTACTGAGGAGATTGATGATAATTAGAATAATTAGCTACCTCTTGCAGTTGTTGCAACTCCTGTTCCTCGTAAATTGAGTATTGTGAGACCCACCATTGCTGCAAATAATCTTGAACTGAAGCTAAACACTATTCAAATGGTACAATAATTTTTTCAGTTCGATGGTTTACAAGACGAAGATCCAAATAATCATGTGGCTAATTTTTTGGAAATGTACGATGCTTTCAAAATTAATGGCGCCATTAACGGTGCAATTCGCCTACGATTATTCCCTTTCTTATTGAAAAACAAAGCTAAACAATGGTTAAATTTTTTAACATGAGGTTCTATCACCACATGGGCACAAATAACCGAAAAGTTCCTTCTAAAATACTTCCCACTAGCTAAAATAGCCAAGTTGAAGAATGACATTTCTTCCTTTATTCAAATCGATTTAGAGACTCTATATGATGTATAGGAGAGGTATAAGGACTTATTGAGAATGTGCCCTCACCATGAGTTACCTTTATGGCTTCAAGTTCAAACCTTCTACAGTGGTTTGAATCCTTCAACTAAGCAATTAATCGACGCAGCAATCGATGTTACTCTAAATCATAAAACACCTGAAGCAGCTTATGAATTTATTGAGAAGATGACATTAGATAATTATCAGTGGCAAGTCATGAGGAAAAAGCTGATAAAAATAGTCTGTCTTTTATTTAAGTGCAGGTACATCCGGTGATGCAATGCGATGCAAATAGAAGTGGAATGAACAATCCAAAATGCTTACCCTTTCGATTCTAGCATAGAGAATGAGCAAGTCAATTATAAGGATAATAATTCTAAGCCTCAAAATAAACTTTATAGTAACAATTATAATGCAAGTTGAAGGACCATCCCAATTTCTCTTGGGGTGGTCATGTAAATCAGAAAGCACAACCCCTTCCGATATTCCAACAACCATCTTATCAGCAAGAGAAGAAGCATGTTTTCGTGAGACCACTAAAAAATCAAAAAGCATCAATTTAAGGGCTCGAGAAACAAATAGGTCAGCTTGTTACCTACACGAAATACTAAGTCACCCGGACTGTATGACTCTTGAAAATAGCTCTATTTGTCCTATTTTGGCTCGTTTTTCTCTTCTTTCAATCTCAAACGCTCTTCTAAGTATAGAAACATGAATTTAAAGGATTAGGAGTATCAAATTCACTAATTTTCTTAATTAATCATCTAAAAATGTATTAAGAATGTGATTAAAATAAGTTACTTTTATAGCTTATTAAATATCCCGACACTTAAACGTTTGCTTGCCCTCCAGCAAAATCCTGAACTCACATTTAAGTTAATATTTCTCAACTTGTAATTCCCGTCAATAATATCTCAAAATGATTTACAAATAATCATGCATTGGCAGTTCAACTAAAAGGGCACTAAAGTCTCAAACAATCCAAGCTAACATTTTGAAGCACGAAAACATAGGTGTCTCCCCTAATTTAAGTAATTCCCTTTAATTCAAAAATAACAAGAATTGACATCTTCACTAAAGATTCACTCAAGCATTAAAAGTGTTTAAGATTCAATAAAATCCACTCAATAGTCAAAAAAGAAATGTCATTACTATAGGCGTACATGAAAATCAAATCTCCACCACTATGAAATGATATGATACACTAATCAAAAGGTCTTTAAGAGGTTGTAATGGGAATTAGGTTAAGTGTATGGAAAATGCCAGAAAAGTTGATTATAATCGAGATCGAATTGATAAATTACTAAACTAAAAAAATAAACAAATTCTGAATTAAAAACAATTTTATAAATCAATACCAAAAACAAGCTTCTTCTCAAAATATGAATTTAAATGTTCAAGCTCAATCAACAAATAAAGCTAATTAATAATCAAGAATAGTAAGAAATAATTCAGCAAATCAACAAGAAAAGTATGACTCGGCAACTAACCAAATCAAATCTCGACAAAAAATGGAGTAAAGAAAATGAGAAAAAGTCACAACGAACAAAAAATGAGTTATGTGTTAATATTAATGGGTTAATCAAGAAACGGTGTGTTAAGATCAACGGGATTCACTAAGGGTTAATGTAACAACTCGTTTTTAGTGAAATTAGAACAGTGATTTCAGTACCACAATTCGAGTTCGTAAGAAAAAATATTTTAAAATTATTTTATAGTCTACCGTATGATAGGAATATCATATAAAAATTTTACTGATTACAAGTTTAATTGATAAAAAGACCAAATTCCATTAAATGTAAAAGTTGAGTTCTAATAGCTATAAATATCAAATTCCAGTAAACCACGTTATTGAGATTTTTAAGTCTGTCGGCGAACCAAGTAGTGAACAAGTTTGTCTTATCAAGTCGGGGGTCGAAACCTAACATTGCTGCCTAACTGGATGAGGGGATAAAAGGAAAAGTCTCGTTTGGGTGAATCTTTTGATTTAGTAAGGTTGAAGAGAACTAAATCAAACTGAAGAAAATCAACTAATCGAAAGTGGTCCACGCTTACCGCACTAATTGTTGAGTAATATTTTTCTCGTATCGTATTAAAGGAAACGCAGGGGGTATTTATATGTGTTCCTACTGCTACTGTTACATCTTGCTTTTACGATATCGCTCTTGCTTCATTGTTTAATAGGTGTTCTGTAAGTCATATCCATCCGAGTTCGTCTTGTATTTTAACTACTGTTGATCTTTGCGATTTAAAAAGGCTTTTTCGAGACTTGTTTGTAAGAGAAAATACGAGACTTTATTTTTCTACTTCTTTTGGTGATTGATCATCATAAACCCTAATCATGTGCTCCCAGTCTGCAGTTTATGTTTTTCGACCTTTTTGAAATGAAATGATTCTGAAGAAAATAAAAATTTCCTATTCCTAATCATTATAACAGTAACGGGCACAAAACATTAATTTTAGAGACTTTATTTTTCTACTTCTTTTGGTGATTGATCATCATAAACCCTAATCATGTGCTCCCAGTCTGCAGTTTATGTTTTTCGACCTTTTTGAAATGAAATGATTCTGAAGAAAATAAAAATTTCCTATTCCTAATCATTATAACAGTAACGGGCACAAAACATTAATTTTATTTTTTAATTTGACACTTTGCTTCTCCCCTCTTTTTTGCAAGAATCTGTAAAGACCTATCACTAACATCTTCATTACGAGTCAGAATTCTATCTACTTCTTCAAGACGAAAGAAAGTCTATGTTTTTACTTCACTCTCCTAACTTTCCTTTTCCTGGTCAAGCTCACAGGCTGATGTCTTATCTTGAAACCGTAAACCTTAACCAAACACTAAACCATAAACCCTAACATAAACCACAAACCATAAACACTAAACCCTAACATAAACTTTAAACCCTAATCTCCAATCTCTAATCCCCAATCCCCTTACTCTCCAATCCCTAAACCCCAAACCCTAGCCCCTAGCCCTAAACCCATAACCCATAACATATAAATCTTAAACCTTAAACACTAGACCTTAAACTTTAAAATCTTAAAACTCGAAACCTTAAAACCTAAACTTTAAACCTTTAAAACTCTAAAACCCTAAAACCCTAAAATCCAAGGGGTATTTATAGATGTTCCTACTGATACTGTTACAGCTCACAATAAGGCTCACTATTTTGTCTTGATCTTGGGGCTGATGGCACTAACATTCCCTAGGCATCTTCTGGCTTATTGGCCGCGTGGTTACGGAGCATGCGATCCTTTCTAATCCTAGGACTAACACCTCCAGTGAACGTTGTACCCATTGGTTATGAGCGAAGGTCCCTTGTAGGGATCTCCATCCCTTATGTGGACATAGCGTACGACCCTATTCCTGCGAGCTATCTTTGCAAACATTTAGCATCCCAACAGGGTCCTCAACGAACTAACCTTATGACGAATATTCTTCTTCTGAGTCAAGACTATCCTAATTGAAGACCTGGACCCTATTGGGTCATTTAGGCTGGCAATTTTCAAATCCTAACAGAACACTAATTTTTTATGAGTTTCCTTAAAAGTGTTATAACAAAACTCTACCCAAAGAACCTATTCAATCCACTACATAGGTTGCCCCATTGCAAAGTAATGTAAATATATCATAATTGTAAAATTGACTAACATCATTCAACCATCGAATTGGGGTGGTAGGCAAAAGAAAAGGCTAATCTTGTTCCACAAATACAAAAGAGTTCCTTCCAAAAATTATTAGTAAAAATAACATCTTGGTCACTAACAATAGATTCAAACAAACTACTTAATCAAATAAAATTCAAGCTACAGAAACAAAATTATAAGGCTGCGAGACTCAAGTATTTCTCTACGTTTTGCTAAGAAACTTTATAAGTTTAATAGAAGTCAACAGATTAGCTACAAAGTCTTTCAGTACTTGGTGTCATTAACACTAGATAATATGAGGCTATCCTAAAGAACCCAATTCACATCCGACTTTCCCACTTCAATTGTTCATACAATTTCCTTCAAGAATTTTGATTATCATACAATATCCTATATTTCATCAAATTTAAACACACGAGGAAGGGGTCATGATAATAATAAAAAACAAAATTATTAGTTATATATCAAATTAAATTAAAAATATTCATATCACATGCATTGCATAGGTTACAAACTAATTATCATATAATTGAAACATAAATAATAAACCTAAAATTTCGAGGAAAACATAGTCACTACAAATATAAGATCATATAATTAAGATAATTAATTAACATAGTTACCGAACATTATAAGTAAACACATACAATGCAAACAATCAAATTAAAGAAAAAAAAAACTATCATTTATTGTACCTGATAGACTAGCCTGTTGAGATAGGGTAAACATGCCTCTCAATATCGAGAGACCTTAGGCAAATAGCTTCATAATCAGGGAGAACCGCATCATCAGTGTGCTCTAAGCCTCTAACAGAGAATGGGTTGACAAAACACTATCGTAAGGCTCTACAACAGATGTGGAAACTCTGGGGAGGCGTAAACAATGAGACCCAATTTTGATTTCTTACCATAATCCACTAAAAGCGTTTCAAGAAACAGTGATCTAAGCACGAAACACCAAAAACCCTTGAAGTCCAGTACTTTTATCTGCTAGATTCCTGATCCTATCAAGGCAAAGAAGAAAAAACAGAACGAAAGAAGATTAAATAACCAACGAAGAAAAAGATGAAAATATCGAGTTTGTATTGGAAAAAGAACCAAATCCTAACATAACACTAATTTTTTGGGAGTTTTCTTAAAGGATGAAAAAGATTAAATAACCAACCCTCAACCCTCAACCCTAAACCCATAAAACCATAAACCCTTAAAACCCCAAACCCTAAATAATAACTCAACAAAACCCTAAACCTTAAACTCTAAAACACTAAGACCTTAAAAGTGTTATAGCAAAACTCTACCCAAAGAACCTATTCAATCCACTACTTAGGTTGCCCTATTGCAAAGTAATGTAAATATATCACAATTGTAAAATTGACTAACTTTATTCAACCATCGAATTGGGGTGGCAACCAAAAGAAAAGGCTAACCTTGTTCCACAAATACGAAAGAGTTCCTTCCAAAAATTATTAGTAAAAATAACATCTTGGTCACTAACAATGGATTCAAACAAACTACTTAATCAAATAGAATTCAAGCCACAAAAACAACATTATAAGGAATGAGGGGAGGGTAATAAAATGAGATAGGAAAAATAATCAACCACCACAAAGAAAGATATTTTCCCAAGAGATTTGGACAATTTGATTTGGTTATTCTAGCAATTGCAGCAAGCCTGCGAGACTCAAGTATTTCTCTTCGTTTTGCTAACAAACTTTACAAGTCCAATAGAAGTCAACAGATTAGCTGCAAAGTCTTTCAGTACTTTGTGTCATTAGCACTAAATAATATGAGGCTATCCTAAAGAAACCAATTCACATCCGACTTTCCCACTTCAATTGTTCATACAATTTCCTTCAAGAACTTTGATTATCATACAATATCCTATATTTCATCAAATTTAAAGACACGAGGAATGGGTCATGATAATAATAAACAAAATTATTAGTTATATATCAAATTAAATTAAAAACATTCATATCACATGCATTGCAGAGGTTACAAACTAATTATCATATAATTGAAACATAAATAATAAACTTAAAACTATAAATAACTTTTTTATCGTAAAGGTTAACCAAATTTCGTGGAAAACATAGTCAGTACAAATATAAGCTCATATAATTAAGATAATTAATTAACATAGTTACCGAACATTATAAGTAAACACATACATGCAAACAATCAAATTAAAGAAAAAAAAACTATCATTTATTACCTGATAGACCAGCCTGTTGAGATTAGTGTAAGCAGGCCTCTCAATATCGACAGACCTTCTGTAAATAGCTTCATTATCAAGGAGAACCGCATCATCAGTGTGCTCTAAGCCTCTAACAGAGAATGGGTTGACAAAACACTATTGTAAGGCTCTACAACAGATGTGGAAACTCTGGGGAAGCGTAAACAGTGAGACCCAATTTTGATTTCTTACCATAATCCACTGAAAGCGTTTCAAGAAGCAGTGATCCAAGCACGAAACACCAAAAACCCTTGAAGTCTAGTACTGTTATCTGCTAGCTTCCCGATCCTATCAAGGCAAAGATCCACTGTTTCCTTCCCAACTGCAACAAAAAAAAAAGAGTTAATTTAGAGATCTGACGGTAGGAGAAAAAAACCCAACTTTTCCAACACTTATTGCTTACTTGTGTAGTGGCCTCTGGCAAAGTTGATTGCAGCATCTTCTTTGCCCCTAATAAGTTGTTCAGGGTGGAATAATGGGTTCTAACTTCATCAATTATGGTCGGTTCAAGATCCAGAAAAAACAGAACGAAAGAAGATTAAATAACCAACGAAGCTGTTTAATGTATCTATTTTAAATTTTAAATCAGTGTTAAATTTTCTTGTTAAATATATTAAAACTATTTTAAAAATTCAAAAAATATATAATTCATTAAAATTTTAAAAATATCAAAAACATGTAAATTGTGAGGTGTGTTGAAATGTCTAAAATTTTAACTAATATTTTTATTAAAAATAAAAATTTCATTTTTTTAAAAAATTGAACAAATTTTAACTAATAAATCCCAGAAATACTTTCCCGAGGACCAAAATGGTTCATTAACCAACCTTAATAAAAACAACTGAACATATTAGCCAAAAGAAGCATATGTCAACTAAAAATAGAGAGGAATAGTATTCTGCTAAGCAGAAATTAAAAAAATATTATACAAATATTTTCCTAGTCTTGGAAGCAATGGAACTAGTGTAATGTTATTTGGAAAAGTAACTATAATGACAAAAATAGACTTCAAACACAGAGCGAAAACAGGAGATTTCAATATCACCCAAAAATAATAATAATAAACGGCAGACAAAAATCTTTGGGTTTCTCCCTCTCACGAAAAAGAATGAGAGGAAATATTAAAATGAGACCAACAGAGAGAGATAATGGGAAGGAAGCGGGATATGAAAAGGCTGAAGAAAACGGGCAGCTTTCTCCTATAGGTAAAGAGACGTTAGGAAAGGGGGAGGGGGGAATAGGAGATAAATAAATGAGAAATAAATATGAAAAATGTGTAAAAGAAACATAACCAAGACCGGACGAACATGGTTGGCAAGCAAACTGAGAGAAAGTGTCAGAACCAATGCATTCACCCCACTCTCGAAACGGCAATTCAGGATTCTGAAGCACTGACAATGGAGATTAATAGTACCCACAGAGCGACTTTAAAGTTTCTTTCAACAAACCACTCAGATTTTTTAGGAACCAAAAACCATAAAATAAATCCACTGAAATAAAATTAAAAAGGGTATAGATCTGAAACTAAAATAAAAATAGAAAAGCAAAAATTTGTTATGAAAGAAGAAGAAAGGAGGAAGACACAAACAAAAACAAAAAAAGAAAGCAAGAGACAGAGGGATAAGAGAATCGGCTAATTAATAGGGGAAAGAAGGGGATGTGAAAAGACAACAGGCAAAATTTTGAATTTTTGATTCCTTCTTTAAATCACTAATTCTTTATTTTGTGGATTAACAGAAATGATGATAAGGGGGGTTCGGCCAAAAAATGGAAAATTTGCAATTTTTGGTTTTTGTACTTTTCATTTTATTCAATTCAGTCCCAACCTGCTTTTTCTTGATACAAATACATATCTAGTGTCAACTTTTACAAGATGATTTGTGAGGTATGTACATGGTAAAGGGTGTGTCAAATAAGGGAGTATCCTTACCAAAAATAAATTAATCTTGGATACATAATGGGATTCATTTTAGACCATAAAAATTTATTATTAACCAATCAAATATGCTTTCATCTTTCCATCGAGATTAGTGTTATTTCGAATGAATTCTTTTTCCAAAATATGTTGAGACCTATATATTGAAAACAAGGTGATTTAATTCCTGATCACAAACCCCTAAATTTTCATTTAGAAGGATTGACCATCTCAGAAATATGCAAAAGGAAATGAAGACATAAAGTAAGAAATGCAATTCGCCTTTTCATGAATGTCAAGACAATGAAAGAATAGTGCAGGATATAACAAACCTGGTTGGCGTAACAGATACCCATGTTTGCCCAAACACGCACATAGTTTGGCTTCAAATCTAGTGCCTAAAGATCCAGACATAGACCAAAAGACTAAATTCAATAGTGTTGAAAATATGGCCACCACAGGCAAAGGGAAGTTTATCATCAAATAATTTTAAATGGACAATCTCAGTAACAGAGGCTAAACAAATCAAACTGCATATGCAAGATCTGAATGCATTAAAAAAGGCATTTTGAAAGAGATGATCAAGGGTATATGTAAATTGAGGAAGTGCATAATCAAATCATCTAAATTAACCAATAGCTTCAACAAATCAAATAACTAATTACTTGGAGCTTAATAGAAGAGCTAGTTTGTCTTCTAAGGTCCAACTAGGTGCAACATGTTATTTGGAGAATCTTTTTAGCAGCCTAAGGTTACAAAGATGGAGCAAGTAAATAATTCAACCCTATAAGAGAACCGTATAACACACCAATGCATCACTTTACCATTGAAAGATAAGAAAGAAGAGAAATAAAGGAAAAGATGATGCAACCCATATGAGTTTGGCACACAGAAGATTGACATGTTGGGTTATCACATGTTTTGCATTTCTTTATGCCATCCTTTCAATTGATTAAGCATAAGCCAAGTCCTAGGCACACTTTTTTGTATAGAAGCGAAAAAGCCCCCTTGATTCAAGAAGCACAAATTTACATATTCACCTTAATTTACTCAAAAAAGTGTTTTTTTTACATCTTGCACCTCAAATGGTTCATGTAGTTACAGCACCCTTGCCAACATTGTCAACACCTTCATAATTCATTTTTTTTTATTCTGGCCTAACATGCAAAATAGTGAGCAACACACCATACAAATTGACCCTTAGTAAAATCCTAGTACTCATATATTTTGAATTTCACACATTAAAGGTACTCCAACTTAGTAAAGAGAACCCCAAAATTTTAAGATAGGGAAAATAAATTTTTAACTATAAAAAAAGTAATTATGAAATTAACATATCAGGTGGTATACAGATAGGCCACCACTATTCAAGGGGGAATCATGAAGAGGCTACCTGTTAGGCCACCACTATTCAAGGGGGAATCATGAAGAGGCTACCTGTTGATAAGCTAATATTGCATCAGCACTCTGCACACTGTTGGCTTGTGTTGCACCAAGCTTGTTCCAAAGAGAATAATCATTAGGTTTAAGTTTCAAAGCAGTTTTGAAAGATGCAATGGCCTTATCATATTCTCTCGACAAATTATACAGAACACCAAGGACAATGTGTACGTCAGCATCCTCAGGAGACATCTGAGCAGCTTCATTGAATAATCTAGCAACCTGTATGGCAGAAAACACTTCGATTAACACCAGAATATAACAATAGCATTTCCAAAATGTAATGTTAGGGACAAGCTTCTAGTAATCTTAAGGAAAATTATATCCTGTCACCATATGTAAAACTCTAAGTCCAAAATATAATCACTGCAGTCATGGAAATCTTATGCAAAAAGACACTCTTCTAATCACAGCATTCACAACATAAGCAAACTATCCCACAGTAACATTAGAGGATGCGGCTTACACTCAAACCAAGATTGCAATATCAAGGCATTGTTCCAAAAGACAAAAACCAACCAAAAAAACAAAGAATTATACCCTAGTGTACTTACATCAGCATAATACATAGAATTAGCAAGCTCCGGTGGCGCAAGAGTACCATACTTTGGGTGATGACGTAACCATCCATATAGATACTTTAAAGCAGCAGTCTGTTCCAATTCTGAACTTTTCAAACAGTATTATTTGTTTGACACTTCAAAATTTTAATCTCATCTTGATTAAAGGGATAAGCATTCACTAACCATTTGTATGACTCACACCAAGAGCAAGAAGTACTTCCAGATTGGTAGGATCGGCCTCCTGAGCACGCATCATTGCTGCAATAGCCTGTAAAGAGATATCTAATCAGTGAATTACATTTTTTCTACAAAGTCAAATATATGGACCCCAATAAAGACCACATAAAACTGCAGATGCATTAATCAAGAATAACAGAAGTATAAAAAGGTCTTGCATAATCCATGTAAGTCTCAAGATAATGACAAGCAGACACATTAATCATCCAAAACAATTTGCAATAAATGTGAAACATTACACTTCATAGGCTTGATATAGACATAGTTTAAGATGGAACCTTATCCACTCAAATTAATTTTAATTAAGCCAAAAAGGTTTTGACATGGTTCAAGAATAAATAGAAGCGGATGATAAGTGAAATGTAATGCACTACTAGTTCATGTGACAACAAGTAATAATAGGTTAGATCCAGAACATTAGCAGCCAGGCAAAGACTGCGGCCTTAGATCCATCTGGTACTCTGACTGAAGCCTCGGGCCACTAAGATAAACATGATATCAATCATATTGCAAACTTCAATGTTTAAACGAAAAATAGCTCCTTCTATCCCTTTCCAGTAAAAGTTTTCATATATAAGAAATGAACATTGCATGGTACACCAAAGTGGCTATATCAAGCCAGCAAATACAACACAAAATGTAGCGGTACAAGAAAAAAGATCCTTTGTATTGAAAGGTTTTCTTGCTTGCTAAATCAATAGGTTGTTCTCTTTCCTAAAATATGATAGTATTCGCAGGGCATTAGACATGATTCAAAATTATTTAGATTCAGGTGGAATAGAAAGGTAAATGGTCAACCTTGCCAGGCAAAGAATCATGTTGAGTATTTGTTTGTTATGGTTGAGTATTTTGAGATAGCTATATGTAGCTAACTTTGAGTATTATATTGAGATGGAAATGGTTAATATGTGTATGAGTGTGAATGTGTTGATTTGTTGAATGGATGAAAAGGAATCGGTATGTTTAAGCTAGCATAAAGTTGGATAATTTCACAACTTAGTTCTTGGATAATTTCAACAATCATGCATGAAAAGGAATCGCTATGTTTAAGCTTGGGGAATCCGTGATGCATTGTACAATAATCGACCTTGCGAACAAACCAGATTATTAGAAAACCAAAATACAATTACTACTGCTTTGACAGTCAATATTATACGATATCAAATAAAAGAAATATGGGTATCAGGTTAAACTGGCATTTAATCCTGTTTAACCCATACATTTAACAGAATTTTAACAATTTATACAAAGGCACAATTGCTTAAACAATTTCACTAGAAATGAAGTTATGTGGTCTTAGTTGAACTTTAAGCATCCATAAAAGAAATATGGGTATCAGGTTAAACTGGCATTTAATCCCCATTTATCTCAAGTTTTAGGGCATTAAAGAATGAACTTAAGCCATGGGAGAGTGCATAAGAACATTAAAATTGAAAAGAAAAGATATTGGGATAAGAACATTACCGTGCAATACGATGAAGGGAATAGCGTGTCTATTTGGGATAAGAATCAATGTAATAGAGAATATGAATAATAAATTAGTTGACTGTAAAAGAGAGGCCATGGCTGGTGAAATCTTGCAGAACCAGAATTTCTTTCTTTCCCAAAGCATCCAACAAGAACAACCACACCGACATCCATAGATTTGAAAAGACGAACCGAAACAATATTTCCTAGGGCTAAAAACCCAAAATCTATGGATGAAGCAAGTGATTTCAATATCACAATAATAAAATAAAATAAAATAAAATAAACAGAAACGATTGAGAAGGAAGAGATGAAAACGGATGAGAGAGGAAAATTTTGAAGAGAAAGAGGTGGTGAAGAAATGGGAAGGAAGGGAATTTGAAAAGACTGATGAAAACGGGCAGAGGGAATCTTCTCCTGCCAACGGTAACTATTGCTATTTAATACACTCATTTAATAAAGTGATAATTGAGTTGTTTACTTTTCAAATTTTCATTTAATACACTTTAATATTCTCAATGTCTAAATATATTTATTTTTAAAATAATACTATTTAAAAAAGATAGTTAAAATCTAATAGATTAGTAATGTTAAATGTGGTGATTAACAAATAGAAGCCAAAATTTTGAGACGATTTTTGGACATTTCAAACTAAAAAATGTCAATTTTATTATGACGTATATATTTTTTAATGTAAATATTTTAAACTTTTCTAGCAATTCATAAATAATTTTATTGTTAGAAAATTTAATAAAATATATATCTAAAAATATAAAAGAGAATATAATCTAAAATTTTAAACTATAAAGATAAATGGATATAACTGTCTATTTAAAAACAAGTTATTTAAATTTACTATTTATAAATTTTAAATTGAATTATATTATTTGATTGATGATTAAAGTTATCTACATATTAAATTGGATCAGACTTGATAAATAGATGATATTTTCCTTAAAATAAACTTAACCTTTCAGCTTTGAAATCTATTTTTTATATAATATAAAATTTATAAAAAAATAAATAATATATTTATTAATTAAATAAAATTAGAGCTAATTCAATAACTTTTTCTTGCAAAAAGCTATGCCTCTTAACTATCAAAATGAAAATAGTTAACAGATTAATTCTTTTGCATAAATAAAAACAATAAAATGAAAATTCAAAGTAGAATGGGCACACTATTATAATTTTTTATTAATGAATTTGTTCAAAAAAATTGTTAAAGAAACTCCTCTGCTATTCTTCTATATTGAAAAGAGCATAACAAGATTTGGCCTTTGAAAAAGTTATATTCAATTTTTATGGATTGAAGATAGAATCTTTTCTTAAATATTACTATCATGATGTGCTTAGACCCAGATAAAATTAAGCCTATTTTTTCAGGCTTTTATTTTACTTAAATCCTGATGGTTTTATGTGTTTTTGCATTGTACTAATAACCTAGTACTTTTCTTCAAAAAAAACCCTGAACAACGTCGGGATATCCTTCGAATAAGATATAACCAAGCCGGGATATCCCTTTATGGGATATTCTCAATCCGAGATACCTCTGGAATGGGATATCCCTGTCTGGAATAAGCATGATTCATGGAGATATTTCTCATCACCTTCGCTCTCCCTCCCAGAATAATAAGATAAATAAGATACTCAAATAGTTAGCCTAGTTTGAATGAATATACAACAGGATTTAATGCATTAATAATCATGGAGGAGTTTTTTGAAAATTGGGTGGGCTTAAAAGGTAAAGTTGAGACGAGCTCAACCCAAAAAATAATCTAAAATTTTGAAAAAACTCAACCCGTGCATATTAAATTTTTTATATTATTTTTTATATAAAATTTTAAAAAAACCCCCAAACCGTGATAGATTCAAGCCGAGATAGCAACAAACCGGTGTAGCCCAAAACTGAAATATCCAACCCTTGAATAAGTACAAGTAACTCGGTCCAAATAAGAAAAAAAGCTCAACCAGACACTAAAACTACCAAACCGAGCACTAATATTTGTGAACCGAGATAGCATAGAAGTGGGATATACCCGAAGTAGGCTATTCACTTAAAAGAACCAATTCACTTAAAAGATTACAACTCAATTTCCCTTCATGTAAGGCCAGGTAACACAGATGAATATAATTCTATCTTTAGCCAAAATCAGTATTTTCACCACATGCATATATCAATAATCACACAAAACATCCCATTCAGCTAATATACAGAGATACCGTGGGTCTACCTAAAACTTCCGATCAAAATCCATTTGCAAATCATACCCAACAGAACTCAAACAATCCCAACTATATTAAAGAATACTTACTAACGCAAGCACCTAGCAGTATGAAAAAGAAAACATATATGCATACACGAATCATGACAATCTCTACCGTATATGATCATGAAACCCAAATCGACAAAAACCTTTGCAATTAGCAAGTCGGATGAAATTCTCCAATTCTTATCAATATCAACAAGCATCCCAATTAGATTATTATTATTATTTTTTAAACTAAAGTACAGACTTTTTGAGAAAACTAAGAAACAGAATGTCACAACTCACAACGAATTAAAAAGACATGTTATCCAGAAAAACTACCAAATAAACTCTCGGCAGTGGGCATGTACCATAGATCTAGATCTAGCTACCATTTTGAAACCAATGGCCATGTCTGAAAATTGCTTATTGAAAAAGAAATAAGTTCATGCCTGAAAAAGGGTGCCATGCCTTGTCCGATGTTCCTGGATGTCGGAATTCAACAAAGTACTAAATTTGCAAGAAGCATGATACAACCCCATGCTATTGTGATTTATCCATTTTAATAATATCAATTCAATTAGAAAAATCCTGGGAATTTTGAGATTCCAAATTCAAGCTCATATAATGATTGACTGTGATAATAGCTATTGATAAATGTTTGATGTTTATACATGATTTTAGAAAGAAAAAAGAAAACAACAAACCCCACAACATACATAGGAGCTCTCCTCTGCTGATGAAAGTTGGAAAAGTGTGGGCCATTAAACTAAGCTGCCAACTTCACAAATCAGTAAAGCCTCATGGAATAGCAAGATATTGCCATCAATCTTTTTGCACTAATAAACCTCTTGGTTGATAGAAAACATTATTGACATTCATGAGGACCTGTTTTCATTATTCGGATCTGCATCATCTTCTATTTCATCCTCGTCTTCAATGGGAATGTCACCTTAAGAAATTTTAATGGATTTAGCTCAATCAACCTATATGAGGGAATTTTATAGCATTATGTATGATATGCACAGATGCTCAAAACATTAGGCGCATTCTATGTTCTACCTTGATTGAAAGCAAATGATCAATTATCTATCCTATTAAGCTATATGAGAGAGCATCAGCACCATATTAAACACGAGAAGCAAAAGGTATTCCTAGAATCATGTATACTCTAGGTTTGACTGCATCACAATGAAGATTAACTAAAGCCGCCAAGTACTGTATAAAGGGACAATGCATCAAAACTGAGTGGGACAAGGTAAATAGAAAACTCTTTACCTTTTCGAGGCAATGAAGCAGGAGTATCCCTGGAGTCTGATGCATTATCAAGAACATAAGGAAGATCTAGCAATTCCAAGAAAGATACAGTCTGAGGATTACGGGGAGAACCTACACAAGGTGAGAAAATTTTAATAATTGAAAAGGAAATTGACCAAAAACAAATTGCAAAAGTCATGAATATTCTAGTTGCAATTTTAAATAAATAAGAATGCATTTGTTAACCAACAATTAATTCAGCTAAACGAAGATAAAAAATGATGGATAGTGATTTGGAATGACTGTGACAGTAATATCGAGATGCCTAATCATGACAGTGATAAGTGGCATAAATATGCAAACATACATGGTGAGTTTCTTAAATCCAAAAGATAAAACCATTAATGGAGATACTTTTAGCACCTCAAAGAAGGAAAAGCATCAAAATATCACCATATTATCTACCAGAAAAAGTAGTGTTTGAAACTGAATGAGAGGGGTTGTGAGGTGGAGCTGTTTGAGAAAATTCACAAGGTTTGGCTTCTCTGTCTTCTATCCTGCTCTTAACCCATTGACGACAATCTTGCATGCCGAGCTGTGTTCTCCTACACATTAGAATAGCAGTTGTCAGCTCACTAGTTCTTGTAGAGTAATAGTACTTGCAAAAATAGAAAATTGCACATTTTCAAATAAAATATTAGTCCACCCCACCCAAGAAAGAAAGAAAGAGCGAGATGAGTGTCATGGTCAAAACAAAAATGTCATATATACACACACCCAGAGTCTCCACATCGGAAGGTCAAAGGAAAGACAGTTGAATTTTCATGTTATTGCCAGCCATTCTTCATCATATTGAACCTCATAAGGTCCTGGATCAGATTCAATATCAACAATCTAAAAGATCAAGAAAGCCAGAATTCATTTATTAGCTTCCAGCAAAGACCAAAAGAAAGAACCTAAATGAAATGGTCAAAACTTATGATAGATACCTGCAAGAACTTGCGCCCTGGAAGGCATTTATCGAGTGCAAGAAATTTTGTCACTCGACCACCCTCTTCATGTTCAACAAGAGCAGTGAATTTACAGTGCAAGTGAGCTGAAAACCAATATGATGGTTTGAGTTTTTCGAGCAGCTGAGCAGCAGGCTTGCTTCCAAGAGTTCCTTGCTGGATCTAGGAAATATGTTTCAACCAACAAGCAACCAGAAATGGTCAACAAGAAAACTGAATACGCTTGATATGAAGATTTTCATTCTTTCACACATATGCATTTCCACCAAATCGATTATAATTACCTCATCTTTGAAATGTTTTTTGTAGCGAACAAGTTGTTGCCAGTTCCCATAATTAGTGATGCCGAGCGGCCAATCGTGTGAAAGGAAAATATCAATCGGTTCCTCTAGGTGCATGAGCTTGTGAACATCATACTCCCGGACATGATACCAGACCTGATAGTATTGTCATTATAAGGTGGCCTTTCATGGTGTCCTGCTAAAGGAAAGGCTAGTTCATTTCAGTTTCAAAGCTTCGACTCTCCACCCTAAATAAGAATCAATATAACATATTCAACACTCGCTTGCAATAAATAAACAATCACCATTAAAAGAACTCCAGAATAAACACAAAATAGACAAGTCAAAGAACTTCAAACCCAACCTAAACAATAATTACGTGCATTGTAAATTCCAGAAAGTCCGCCGATACGGATATTGCCAAACTTCACAACCCCAGCAAACCCCAAGAAGTATATATTTGGTGCTGCCCATCCCCCATAGTACCTAAAGTTCACACATTTCAATAGCAAAAGGTCAAATTCAAGGGCTTTTCATAAAAAAATAAAAATCCCCAAGCTAAAACATATGACGAAAAGGGGGTGACTTACAATTCCCATAAATAATTGGAAGCTTCATGATTTCCACCAATAAAAATGGTGGGAACTGGGGCAACCTCCTCACCTGAATAGTATTTCCAGAATGACTTCATCTCCCAATATTTTGGAGGCACGTTGAGGCTATCCATATCTCTTTCATTCCTGACTGCCTAAGTTGCAAAAGGAAAAAAAAAAAATTAAGTTCATATAAAAAATGAGTATTTGGAAAGTGGCAAATTTTCATATAAAAACAGCAAATTGAAGGGAGAAAGTGAGGGTGTAAGAGAAAGAACCTGGAAATCACCGCAACAAAGGAGGAGGTCGATTTTGATGTTGCGAGTATTTTCGATGTATTTAATGGTGTCGTAGACCTTGTCGAGATCTCCATGCATGCACCCTTCCACCGCTATCTGCCATCGAGTCCCAGTTCAATTTCTTGGAGACTAAAGATTTTGAAGACTTCACTCCAAGAATTCCTAGGGGAAATGGGTAAAGCCTTGACAATATCTGGTCTACAAGGCCCAATCATGTTCAATGGCGACTTTATCTTCAGGTTATAAATTCCTAGTTTTTGCCAGAACTAGACATTATAAGACAGTATGGTACAAAACTCATACTGGAATAGCATCTTGAAAGAGATTAGTATTGCTTGATCACTGATTTGAATTAATGACTTTTTCTAGTTTGTGCTCTTCCCTCAAAAGAGATTCTTGATTTTAATAACTCCAACTTAGTTACAAATGACAAGTACGGTAACTCATTGACGAAGATTACCTAATGTTCTCCATGTTCTCACTCAGCCCAGTGGTCAATTATCAGAAGATGCTCCTCGCATAGCACTATTGGTCAGCATCGATAGTAGCCAAGTCTTCAGGTTTTACTTGTTTGTGCAACTGCAAAAGAGGATTCTCAAAGTAAGGTGGGAAGAAATTCTGCAGACATATACCTTTAACAAAATGAGTTCATAGTCAACATAACCACGATTCAGTACAATGATATCATTTAGATTCACTACACCATCAATAAATCCCTCAAACTCGAACCAAGACCATAGCCAACTTAATCAACAATGGAACAGTTTTGAATGGACTAGGCCTTTGTCCAATGGCTAAAAACCAATGAATGTAACATCAATAATTAGGGCCTAAGCAATCAGTATCGATGAATATTTTAGCACCTTTAAGCAACAAATGATGGAGAAACTTACAGCTTCTGCAACAGTAAACCAATAGAAAGAACGCAAAAAGGGGTCATCTTTTGAAGGAGGGGTATCATGGTTCCAATATGTCAATTTATCAAATTTGGCTTTCATTTCCCAATCGTTTGAGTTTCCTTCAGATGCATCGCAAGCTTTCCTCTTTCCAGAGTTGTTCTTCGCAAGAACAGCCTGCAAGAGCAACCAGAAATAGTAAAACCAACAAATTTACATAAAAGAAAACAAAAATGTATGATAGAATCAAATTGGTGCTAACTTCAGTAAACAGACATCCTACAAACCTCCTAGATTTGACAAGCTTAGCAAGATTAAAGACATGAAAACTCTTCAGGAAGAGTAGTGAGCCGAATTGTGGAAACGTAAACAAAAACAGTTTTTTGAACCAAGACAATGAAGAAGAAAAAAAGAGGAAATGGTAAGCTACAACTATATCAAATGTCTGTTAATAATATTAAATTTAAAGCATGAAGCCTACTGAAACTTCCTAAAATCTAATAATCAACACAATAAAATATCTTGCACATTGTTTTCCGGATGATATTCTCCCTGTAAACAGAGAAGCATATAAAATTTCCAAACTATTTTCCTTTTCTTACCCTATTTTTTCCTCAGATTCAATGGGCTAGAAAACATCTTATCAACAAAATGTTAATAGTTTCAATGTCACAAGCTTAGACCAACAATATTCCTAACACACAACTACAACTCAGAGTTTCAGTCAACAAATATCAAGGAGAAGAAATCATCTTTCCAACAAAATCGAACTTGCAAAAATCCATTAAACCCCCCTCCAACAAAAAAAATACCAGCATATCCATTTGGAAGAGAAATAGTGGTTCCTTGAAGCTTCCTTCTTCTAAAATGCGCTTCCTCTACTGCTAACCCATCAATCTCCATCCCTACTTATCATAAAACCCAAAAGGAAAAAGGGGAAAAATCACATCTTTACCTTTGCATGATATTTAATTATAAAAAAAAAAAAAAATAAGGAGAAATAGTTACCTTTAAGTTTGGGTTTGAAGTACTGAGAAACAGTGCAAGGGCAATTGAATTTGATGCAGCATGGAAGATGATGAACCTGACCACTCAGATTTATTTTCTCGTCTTTACCGTTCAGGCTTAGGTTTATGCTTCCTGTTGTTCCCTTCTCTTCCTCCATTTCCCTTTCTCGATTCAAACCCTAAACCCTAATTCTCTTTGCACCTTAAAAATTAGACATTTTTGGGATTTTCCCGGTCCTCTGCAGCAGCACCCAATTTTCTTTTTCTCGCACTTTTGACCATCTATTTGGATATTATTTTCTCCATTTTACCTGCTAAAAAACAAAAAATGAGAGGCTAATCGGGTTTTTAATATTTATATTATATATTTTAATATTATTTATTATTATATATTTTTGAAAAGTTAATTTTTTGAATACATTTTTTTAACTATTTCAGTATGTCAAATTTCGTATACATGTTAAATCACCACATTAATTCATATCACGGATGTTAAGAGACATTCCTATAAAAGACATGAAGAGTACCTCAACACCTTTGAAAGTCAAATTTAAAGTTGGACTTAAGATTTAGAATTGAGTGTTTAAGGATTAAGGTTTAGAGAAAACTTAGATGATAAAAAAGGCGAACTAGATTGATACTTACGTAAGAGCAGAACAAAAGGTTAGTTTTAGTTTGAATCAATGACAAAACAACAAAAAATTGAATAAATAAGTAAAAGAAATACAAAGAAATGACCCTAAAGATAAGGGTGTGTTTGTTCCAGAACCAAAATTAGCATACACAAGCAGACAACAAATCATAGGACAGCTTTTACTCTTGTATAAATTAATCTAAAATTTTTGTTTGAAATGATGATTTAACGTGCCACGTCAGCTTATCGTTACACCGTTAACGACAATTAATGGCTCAGTGACTAAAATATTACAACTCGATAACGTAAGTGACTAAAATGTAATATTTTAAACATAAGTGACTAAAATGTAACATGAGATAAACAAAATTAACTATTGTAATAGTTTACCAAAAGAAAAAAGGTTATTGCTCTTTCTATTTAACTTTGAAGTGTTCCACTTGTAGGTGTAGGTGTTAAAATCAAAATCCATGGGTTTACCTAAAACTTCCAATCAAAATCCATTTGCAAATCATACCCAAGAGAACACGAACAATCCCAACTATTTTAAAGAAAATATACCCAATCCTTACTAATGAATGCAAGCACCTAGCAGTATGAAAAAGAAAACATATATGCATACACGAATCTTGACAACCTACACCGTATATGATCATGAAACCCAAATCGAAAAAAACCTTTGCAATTAGCAAATCGGTTGAAATTCTCCAATTCTTCAATTACTATCAATATTAGCAAGCATCCCAATTAAATTATTATTATTTTTTAAAACTAAAGTACAGATTTTTTGAGAAAACTAAGAAACAGAATGTCACAGTCTGGAATCTTATATGCCGGTTTTGATCGTTTAGTGGGTACTTCGCATTTCTATAAAGAATGGAAAACTATTGAAATAATTATATATGCATTATTTAAATTTCTGCAAAACAATTAATTAAAATATTTCTAAAAATATTCTTATAAATATTAAATTGGATCCGACCTGTATTATCATTTAATATAAATGAGTTAATATAAAGAACGTTTCGGTAATTGTAAACTTTATCGGAAAAATAATAATTGAATCCTAATAATATTTGTTCATGTATTTGTCGTTTTTTTTAAACACCTATTTTTTTTAATTTAGGTCACCTATTTAGAAAATCCTAATAATAACCAACTGATATAGCATAAAACAACCACAAAGTAACTCACAGACCACATCAATAAATTTCAAACACATAGCAAAAACAAAAAAGCACAAGTAAAAAAGCATAAATCTTAAATTAAAATAGATAAAGCCGAAGACAATGTTGAAGCAAAGATTCATACCTGAAATCAGTCTCTGATGAAGCAGGGGTTACAAAAATCGCAACAAAGAAACGACAGATAAATAAACCCACTGAAATATAAGTAAAAAAAAACATTGATCTGAAACCAAAATAGAAATGAAAAGGCAAAGACAGACAAAGACAAAGTTCAAGATTCATACCTCAAAATCATTATCCGATGAAGCAGGGGATTTTAAAAACCACAAAAAACAATGTAGCGTGTGTGTGTGTGTTTTGGCCTTTGGTTACCCAAAGCTAAAAAAATGAGTGGAAAAAGTTTCAAAGAGACCGAGAGAGAGAATCGATAAAGAAATGGGAGGAGATTTGGATTGAACAGATATATTTGAGGATTTGTTATGAAAGCAGAAGAAATGAGGAAGAAAAAGAAAACAAAATAGGGAGACCGAGAGAGAGAGAGAGAGAGAGAGAGAGACGACTAATAAATGGGTTTATTAAGTGTTGTAGTTTAAGTGTGGGATGAGGTCTCAATTTGGGTTTTTATTTGGGGTTTCGATTTTGGTTTGAGGTTTCAATTTCAATTTGGGTCTTACTAGAATATGGCTTTAGAAGCCTATAAATAGATATAGTCTATTCCTCTTGTAATTATTCGAATTTGACATAGTGAATTTTCTTTTCATCTGCCTGTGGTTTTTTTCCGAAAGAGTTCCACGTAAAAATCTGTGTGTTCTTTATTTTTATTTTATTTTATTTTATTTTTCACAAATTGGTATCAGAGCTTCTGAGTTATTCATCTCGATCACAGTAATGGTGTCTTTGAAGTATGAAATTCTGCTGTTGGATCGTAACACCAGATTTACGTTGTGGCATATTAAGTTGCAAGCAGTTCTTGCGCAGATAGATCTGGAGGATGCCCTGCTAGGGATAGATAAGATGCCTTCGACTTTAACAGATAAAGATAAGAAGCGTAAGGATCGAAAGGCATTAACACAATTATATCTGCATTTGTCCAACGAAATTTTGTAGGATGTGATGAAAGAGAAGACCGCCGCTACATTATGGAAGAGGCTAGAATAAATATGTATGTCGAAAACTCTAACAAGTAAGTTGCATATGAAGTAGCGTCTTTATGCTCATCTTTTGGAGGAAGATGCGTCTGTACATGAACACTTAACAGTGTTTAAAGAAATTCTCTCAAACTTGGAGGCCATGGAGGTTCAGTTGCTAAGGAAAATCTAGGATTGATTCTACTTTGTTCGTTGTCCCTGTCTTATTCAACCTTTAGAGACACGATTTTATATAGCCGCGAGTCTCTCACAGTTGATGAGGTTTATGATTTTTTGACCTCGTATGATAAGATGAAGCATCTTGTGGTTAAACTCGACTCTCAGGGAGAGAGTCTCATTGCTCGTGGGAGACAAGATCGGAATGCTGATAATGATCGTAGAAGGACACAGGAATGAAATCCTTACGGTAAATTTAAGGGTAGATCTAAGTATTCAAACAGAGGTAAAACTTGTAACTTCTACAAGAAGAAGGGCACATTAAATCTGAGTGTTATAAGCTACAGAACAAGATTAAAAGGGAGGCTGCGAATCAAAAGGGAAAACAACCAGAAAATTTCGCTGAAGCTGATGTTGTAGAAGACTACAGCAATGGTGAACTTTTAATCGCTTCTGTCAATGATTTTAAAGTAAGTGAAAAGTAGATACTTGATTCAGGCTGCACCTTCCATATGAGTCCCAATCGAGATTGGTTTACAACTTACGAAACAGTGTCTGAAGGTGTTGTTTTGATGGAAAATAATGCTTCATATAAAATCGCAGGTGTTGGAACAATTAAAGTTAAGATGTTTGATGGAGTTGTCAGAACACTTAGTGACGTACGAAATGTTCCAGAATTGAAGAGAAATTTAATTTCATTGAGTACTCTTGATTCAAAAGGGTACAGATACACAGCTGAATGTGGGGTTTTAAAGATTTCCAAAGGTTCTCTTATTGTGATGAAAGGGCAAAGAAAGACTGCCAAGTTATATGTTTTGCAGGGTTCTATTGTTATTGGTGATGCAGCTGTCGCTTCCTCTTCCTTGTCAGATGATGATATTACTAAACTTTGGCATATGCGCTTAAGGCATATGAGTGAGAATGGCATGGTAGAATTGAGCAAAAGAGGACTTCTTGATGGGCAAGGAATTTGCAAACTAAATTTCTGTGAGCACTGTGTTTTTGGGAAGCAAAAGAGAGTTTGATTCACCAGAAGAATCCATAACACGAAAGTAACGTTGGAGTATATTCATTTTGATCTGTGGGGGCCATCCAGAGTGCCTTCGAGAGGTGGAACTAATTATATGCTAACATTTATTGATGATTTTTCCAGAAAAGTTTAGGTGTTCTTCCTAAAGCAGAAAAGTGATGTGTTTTCCGCATTTAAGTCTTGCAAAATTATAATTAAAAAATAGATAGGAAAATAAATAAAATACCTCCGCACAGACAATGGCTTAGAGTTCTGTTCTTATGAGTTTAATAGATTGTACAAGCCAGAAGGGATCGTGAAACACTTGACAGTTTGTCATACTCCACAGCAAAACAGCTTTGCAGAACGAATGAACAGAACGATCATAGAGAAGGTTCGATGTATGTTGTCAAATGTCAATTTACCGAAGTCGTTTTAGGCAGAAGCAGCCTCTACTATATGTTTTTTGATCAACCGATCTCCATCCGTTGCCATTGAGAAAAAAACTCCACAAGAGGTATGGTCTGGTAATCCTGCTAATTATTCTGATTTAAAGATTTTTGGGTGTCTTACGTATGCTCATGTTGATAATGGAAAATTGGAACCGAGATCCATTAAATGTGTTTTTCTTGGTTATAAAGCTGGTGTAAAAATGTATAAGTTATGGTGTCCTGAAAATAGAAAAGTTGTGATTAGTAGAGATGTTGTTTTTGATGAAACTGCTATGCTACCTAACTTATCTCTTAAAGACTCTTCAATAAAGAAAATCAAAAGCAGGTGGAGCATTAGATTAATACAGATTCGACTCTTCAAGCCAGTATAAAAATTAATAATGGAGTTGCTTCTTCACCGCAATACTCTATCGCCAAAAACAGAACTAGAAGAGAAATTAAACCTCCAAAGAAGTATGCTGAGGCTGATTTAGTTGCTTATGCTTTAAATGTGGCTGAAGATATAGATGCGAATCAAGAGCCATCTAATTATTCTGAGGCGGTTAGCTATGAAGGCTCAAAAAAATGGATGTTTGCTATGCAAGAGGAGATGAAATCACTCCACAAAAACAAAACATGGGATCTTGTGAAACTTCCTAAAGGTAAGAAGACTGTTTGTTGAAAATGAGTGTTTAAAAAGAAAAAAAGGGGCTCTAGGAGTTGAAGAACCCAGATATAAAGTAAGGCTTGTTGTAAAGGGTTACAGTTAAATTCCAAGAGTGGACTTCACAGATGTGTTCTCCCCAGTTGTGAAGCATAGTTCGATTCGAGCTTTGCTTGGTATTGTGGCCATGCATGATTTGGAGCTTGAGTAGTTAAATGTAAAAACTGCATTTTTGCGTGGAGAACTTGAGGATGATATTTACATGCAACAACTAGAGGGTTTTACAGTCTCAAAAAAAGATGACTATGTTTGCTTGCTGAAAAAGTCCCTTTACGGTTTGAAGCAATTACCAAAATAGTGGTACAAGAGGTTTGATTCCTTTATGACTTCTCTTGATTTCAAAAGAAGTAGTTTTGATAGCTTTGTTTACTTTTAGAAAAATAGTGATGGTTCTTTTATGTATCTACTTCTTTAAGTTGATGACATGTTGATAGCAGTAAAAGATAAAGGAGAGATTAGAAAGGTCAAAGCCCAACTAAGTGAAGAATTTGAGATGAAAGATTTAGGACCAGCAAATAAGATACTTGGTATGGAGATTCTCAGAGATAGAAAAAAAAGTAAATTGTACCTAAGTCAAAAGGGGTACATTGAGAAAGTTCTTTGCTGGTTCAATATGCAGAGTGCTAAGCCTGTTAGTACTCCTTTAGCAGCCCATTTTAGACTTTCATCGGCTTTATCTCCACAATCAGATGATGAGATTGAGTACATGTCACATGTTCCATATTTTAGTGCAATGGGATCTCTCATGTATGCTATGGTTTGTTCACGTCCAGATTTATCATATGCAGTCAGTGCAGTTAGCAGATATATGGCAAATTTCGGCAAAGAACACTAGAAAGCAGTTTAGTAGATTTTAAGATACTTACGAGGTGCTACTGATGTTTCCTTATAGTTTGAAAGAACTGAAGATGGAGTCAATGGGTATGTTGATGCTGATTTTGCTGGAGACCTTGATAGAAGAAGATCTCTCACAGGTTATGTCTTTACAATCGGAGGTTGTGCAATCAGTTAGAAAGCCACTTTGCAAACTACAGTCGCTTTGTCTACCACTGAAGCTTAGCACATGGCGATTACTGAGGCTTGTAAAGAAGCTATTTGGTTGAAGGGACTCTTTAGTGAACTCAATGAAGACCTTCAAATCAGCACAGTATTTTGTGACAGTCAAAGTGCCATCTTTCTTACAAAAGATCAAATGTTTCATGAGAGAACAAAACACATTGATGTTCGGTATCATTTTGTTCATGATATTATTGCTCGTGGTGATATTGTTGTGAGCAAAATTAGTACTCATGAAAATCCTGTAGATATGATGACTAAGTCACTTCCTATAACCAAGTTTGAGCATTGCTTAAACTTGGTTGGTGTTCATTGTTGAAGTTAAACCCTTAAGGGGTTTTATTGAAGAGGTGGAGAACTTGTTCGTTGAGAGTTCACGATAAAGAACTTGTTTATTGAAAATTCGTGTCAAGGTGAAGATTGTTAGAATTAAGTGACTCGAATCCTTATTTAAATAAAATATAGTGGTAAAATAAAATAAAAGAAGAATCCATATAGAATTACACTTCTTTTATTTTATTTTAGAATAAGGTTTTTTAAACCTTATTAAATTCCATCTATTTGATATTGATTAGAATAAGGTTTTTCAGTCTTACTAGAATATGGCTTTACAAGCCTATAAATAGACATAGTCTATTCCTCTTGTAATTATTCGAATTCGACATAGTGAATTTTCTTCTCCTCTGCCTGTGATTTTTTTTCCCGAAAGGGTTTCCACGTAAAAATCTGTGTGTTCTTTATTTTTTTTATTTTATTTTTTACTCACAACAACTATGCCAAGCAAGTGCAAAAAAAAAAAAAAATTCAAGATGGAGAATTACAAAGTTAACACACCATTGGCTTAAAATGAAAAGCTTAGCGAAATGATACTTTTACCAAGGTTGATAAAACTAATTACAGAAGGCTAATTGATTGCTTGTTGTATCTGACAACTAGACCAAACATGATGTTTGTCATCAGTCTTCTTTCTGAACAAGAAAAGAGTGTTGAGGTAATTGATTTTGGTGTTTTATTCCACAACTCATCTGAAGTGAAATTTGTTGAGCTATGTAGATAATGATTGGACTGAATCATGTGATGGTATGAGAATCACTTTAGGCTATCTATTTATGATTGGTTCAAGTATATTTGCATGAAACTCAAAGAAGCAATAAAATGTGGCAAAATCAACTACAGAAGCAGAATATATTGCATTCATTGTGAATCAATAATTCCGATTGAGAAAATTGTTGCCAAATTTGGGCTTGACTCAAAATAAGGTAATAGGGATAAATTGCAATAATCAATCAGTTGTGGCAATGGAGAAAAATCTAGTTTTCTATGGCTGAACGAAGCACATAAAGAGTAAGTACCATTTCATTCGAGAAGTTGAAGCAAAAATTATAGTAAATTTATTCTTCTGCTGTTCAAAAGGCCAACTTACAAATATTTTGACTAAGACAATTTGAAACATTGAGGAAAACTCTTGATGTTTCCATTGAAATAACAATGATTGTTGAAGATATGTTATTTTTAATGTTTAAAATATTGTTAATATTATTTTATTTTAACTAGATTTGTTATTATATTTTAGTGATCAATCATAATCCTTGTGAGAGATTTAAGATAAAGATGATGACTAAGATTTAGGTAAGGATTATGTTTTGAATAAGAAATATTATATGGACACAAATGATTGCTGTTCAAGATATAGTTTAGATAAGGTTTTCTACTATTTGTGTTACATCTTTTTTAGCAGTCAAGTAAAAAAAAAACCAAGTTTGTTCTACACTTCTTTCTTCCTTTTGAGAGTTTGTTTCTTGTATCCCTTCCAACAACATCTTATTTTTCTTTCATATTTATAAGAAATTAGCATATTTTCAATATCCCCATCCACCATAGTATAACTTGTAAAAGCTATGGGGAGTAAAGAAAGGGGCAAGTTCAATTGCAAATCTATCAACTAGCAGTCTTCAAGATGTGGCTCCCACTCAAGAAAAACATATCTAAAATATATTAGCAAAAAAGGCAGGAATAGCAATACCAGACAATGGGGCTATCTAACAGACGTAACTGGAAAGAGCTTGGTAATAGCCACACATAGTAGTTGGAGAACATGCCCACAGTTCTGAAGAGAGAACTACGAACCACATTCCACTCTAGAATTGAAATATTGGAATCGATAAATAATATACTTGTGAACCTTCCCAAAAAGCATTCTTCTTAACTTCGGGCATCATACGCTCTGAATACCTCTCAGTTCCATGTGGACCATGATCAACAAAACTGATCAAATATGGAAAAAGTAGTGTTCAAATACTCTTAATATTTACCACAAGAAATGATAAGGGCTTTCACACCCGGTTATATGACAGGATAAAGATGTTGCTTACCAGTCAATAAAGCTGACATTAATAAGCATCAGGTAGTTGTAAACATAGTCAAAGTTGTGTAGTGGTACACAACTGCAGAAGAAGGTTTAAAAAGGGGAAAAGTTTAGATGAGTAGTACCTATGATGAGAATCTTATGGCATGAAATGTGATGCCTTAACTACCTAACTGAAAGCAACATAAACTACTGGTTATCAGAATCTAAAAGTGAACGTGCCAATAGTCTCCTTTCAATATCGACCATGAAAAATTTTCCCAAACCACTTGCATTTTGATACCTACTTCTTAGGAGGCACTATATAGTATATTCAAGCAGACGTGTGAATTTAATGATGGAAAAGTAATTTTAAAATAAAGAATAATGATTAAAATAAAGAATAAGTAATTTTAAAATCGGTTAGGCTTGGAATAAGGATTAAATTGCATGAATTTTATTTTTCGAGCCTAGGGACAAAATTGTCATTTATGAAAAGTATAGGGGCAAAATGGTATTTTTGCTTAAGAAGTGAATTAAGTTGATTTGAATATGGAATGTAATAAATTGATGATTAAGTTCATTTATATAGATCCGAAAAAACCAAATAAAGAGTTAGGTCGAGGAAAAGAAAAAGTGTTGGATTAGTAGACTTTCATACACGACCAAGTGTCGAGGTAAGTTTGTGTAACTAAATTGTGTTTATTCTTATGTTTGAATTGAATGTGGTAGGTGTTTATGTAAATTATATGAATGTTATAAATGTATGAAATAAACACATGTCTGATAATGCCCGAAAAATGTTAAGTTCCACTTGAATAATAAAATTCGATGGATACATGATTTCTCGTATTGATTATGGTCCTGCATATGTTGCAGACACACTATAGCTTGGATGAGCAATCTATAGCTTGGATGAGCAATCTTGTTATAAGCTCTCTCGAGTATCTTGTTATATGGTTCTTGTGAGCATCCTAATTGGTAGTGATCCTGCATGTGTTGCGGACTACCATATCTTTTTGTGAGCGTTCTGTTACATGATCGGTTGTGATCCTGCATATATTGCGGACACAAACGCAGTTTTTTCTGAGTATCCTGATATAGGCTCTTATGAGCTTCCTGATAAAGCTCACTTGAACTTCCTATTGTGCTATCCGGAGCTCCCTGATAATAACTCTATGGTGTTACCTGTTAAGCTCAATGAGTTACCTGTTTAAACTCTTATGAGTTTCTTGATATAGCCCGGATGGGTTTCCTGTTACATGGCTCACATCAGTATCCTGTTATATGGCTCAAGAGTGTGCTTCCAGAATATGTACCCTAATAGGTACCCCTGAATATGAATTGACAGATCATTGATTTGTATACCTCGTGTATACTATATGGTATCCATTGATATTTCAATAGTTCAACGGATAAAACTCTTGATGAAAGAAAATAAGAGTAAATATGAGTTATTTCTCAAATACCCTTGAAAATACTTGAAAAATTATTATATGTTGAGCTCATCCCTATTTTTCTTGATTTTCATGTAAATTATAGGACTAACTTGTTTGATGAGAACTTGTGTTTAGGAAATTGGCTAAAAATGTTTTGGATGCATGTTTTGTATGATTATTTTAAACAAACATTATTGGTAAGGTAAATTCTTGTTATACGAACTTACTAAGCATTAAATGCTTATTTAGTTTCATTTTCCTTTGTTTATAGTGCTCGGAAGCTCATAAAGGTTGGAATTTAGTCGGAGCATCATCACATTATCCTTCAACCCGTTTTGGTATAAATAGCAAACTTATTTTGGTGAAATGGCATGTATAGGCTAAGTTGGGTAAAATGATGAAATACTTAGGTTGTAACTAGCCATTGGAATAGCTAGTGTAAAGTATTTGTTGATGTATTATATATGGTTTAGTCATGTTTGATGGGTGATGGAATAATCTTACTATAAGAAGTATATATATATATACAATCTATGGATGAATGGTTTTAAATTGGTATAATTGACTCCATAAATCTATAATCACAATTGTGATATTGGTAAGTTTAACTACATAAACAAATGAGATAATAAGTCATGCAAAAGACTTGATTTTGGTTGATTTATGTATGTAAGTGTTGATGTAGGTGCAAGGTAAAATGGGTGAGAAATAAGGCTTGGAAAATGGCATTATTTTGTCCACTCGGGTAGACACACGTGCATGTGTGTCAACCGTGTGTGACACATGGCCATGCGCATGAGCGTGTGGTTTGGCTGTGTGTCCCCTGCATCCTTAAAATTTAGAAACAAAATGCTTAGAATTGATTACAAGGGCAGAGACACAGGCATGTGTCTTAGCCTTGTAAGACACAGGCGTGTGTCTTAGCCGTGTGAGACACACGGCCTATCACACGGGCGTGTGAATACTGAACTTAATTTTTGAAAATTAAAATTGACCACACGGCCTAGCACACGGACGTGTGGTTGGACGTGTGGCATAAGTCTGAGAGTTACACGAGTAAAGACACGAGCTTGGACACGGTCATGTGCCTCATATCGAATGTCACACTACCTTGGACACGGGCGTGTCATTGGCCGTGTGAGCGACATGGCCTGGCCACACAGGCATGTGTCCTCTATATCTAGAAAAAGTTTTAAAATTTCTCGAAAAATTTTAAGAGTTCCTGATTTAGTCCCAACTTGTTTCTAACTTAAAAATTAGGCATCGAGGGTCCATTTAAGGGACGATATGTCTGAATATACTTGGTTTCTGAGATGAAGAATAAGTGACATGAATTAACTATATTTGTTCTGTAAACTCTGGTAATGCTCTATAACCTTGTTTTGGTAATGGATATTGGTTAGGTGTGTTACATCTCAACCTCTGTCGGAAAAATTATAGGCGAATGGTTTGATCAGTACCGTCATAACATGGATACATGAAACACATTATGGATCCTTTCCAACTCTGACAGTAACTTAAGTCAGTAAGCCACTGGCCAAATTCTCTTAATAATGTTGTATGGCCCGATAAATTACGGACTCAATTTTTCTTTGTGGCCAAATCGGAGAATTCTCTTCCAAGGCAATACTTTCAGAAACACTTTGTCACCGACCTGAAATTCAATATCTTTACGTTTCAAATCCGCATACGATTTATGTCGATCTAAAGCTACTTTCAAATTGTCATGAATCACTTTCACTTTCTCTTCAGTCTCTCGGATCAAATCAACCCTGTGTATCTTTTTCTCATTAAGCTCGGTCCTGTACAATGGAGTTCGGTATTTACGACCATATAAAGCTTCATACTGTGCCATCTTTATGCTTGATTGAAAACTTCTATTATATGCGAATTCAACCAATGGTAAATATTTTTCCCAATTACCTTCGAACTCTAAAACACAGCATCGAAGCATATCTTCGAGAATCTGAATCACTCTCTTAGACTGACCATCAGTTTAAGGATGATATGCGGTGCTAAAATACAACCGCATACCCAAAGCTTCTTGTAACTTCTTCCAAAATCGTGATGTAAACCGTGGATCTCTATCCGAAATAATGGAGATCGGCACTCCATATAATTTGACAATCTCAGAAATATAAACTCAGCTAATCTGTCAAGTGAGAAGTCTATACGTACCGGAATAAAATGTGCGAACTTTGTCAACCGATCAACTACAACTCAGATAGCATCTTCTCTTTTCGGAGGTAGGGGTAACCCCGATACGAAATCCATCGTAACTCTATCCCATTTCTACTCTGGTATCATCATTGGCTGTAACAGTTCTGAAGGTACTTCATCTTCGACTTTAACCTGTTGAAAAATCAAACATCTGGTTTGACAGCCCTATTTTGACCCTAGTCGGGAAGTGGTTTCGGGACCGCTAAACCGAGTCACTGAAATATTTGAATATAATATTTTATGTCTAAAATATGTGTTTATGCCTTGTGAAATTTTAAATGCTTTAATTGTTGCAAATTGATGTGAAATTAATTGAAAATGGACTTGTGTGAAAATTTTGAAAATGTGTTAGGTAAATTTTGAAATGGCCTTGTATTATGTGACTTTAAAACATAAGGACTTGCATGTCAAATTGACATTTTTTTTAGTGGCCGGCCATGTGGAATAATCATTGAAATGTGTGTATTTTATACATATATTTGTATTATAATATAATTATAATTATATATGTTAGTGGTGTTATAATAAAATAAATAAAATAGTGAAAGGTGAAAATAACAAGGCTTAGTTCATCTTTAGTTCTTCATTTGCCGAATATAGGAGGGAAAGCTAGGCTTTCGGTCACTCTTTGATTTTTTGCTTGATTAAGGTAAAAATTTCATGTTATTTCCTTTGAATTTTTTTAAGTGTGGTTGATAGCTAAGTATTTGACTTAGCCCATTTTGAAATTTTGAATTCTATAGTGATTTGGGCATTCGGCCATGATATGGATAGTAAGAAATGGTGGTTGTTTTATGCTCTTATGAGTAAAGATGGATAAGTGAGGTTTAAACTTGTTAGATATGCATAGTAGTGGTTTAGGTGCTTTGGGGAATTTTGGCTAACATGTTTGTGCTTACTGAAATTGAAGTTGAGGTTTTGAGCATAATTTGTGTAACTTGTGAATGAAATACTTGAAATTATGAATTAGGAACATGAATTTAGTCGGCTACTTAAGACAAATTGTCAAATAATGCTCAACATTAGTGTTATTTACTTAATTGGCAAATTGAGCTTAGAATAGGTGAATTCGTGGGTATGGGGCCAAGTATTTATATTCAGCCATTAGCTAGATTTTATTAAGATTTAGATAATTGAGAATTTAGTCAATATGCTTAAAAAGAAGCTTTCATGGTTGCCGAATTGTAAAGTGAGAAGTTGCTAAGTAAAATTGATGTTAAAATCAATGAAATAGAGAATGGTAGGTTTAATTGAAGAAGTCATGCTTTGTGTGCCTTATTTGCTTATTGAACATTCGGCTTTGTCCCTAGAGAATGAATGAATTGATGATAATTGTTTATGGGAATTAGCTTTGCCATGTTTATGTTAACAAGATGAGAAATGAATTAAGATGGTCCTAGTGTGTCGATTGGGAGCTAGGAAATTGAGTTAAAGATAGAAGATAGTGAGTAAATATTTCATAGACATTTTTGACACTTAAGTTCACATGAATTTCAGCTTAATAAGTGATCACATATTCGGCTCTTGATGATTATTATGTCATGAATAATGAGTTTGATTAAAAGGTTATGTAAACTTGATCTAATCAATAATTTAGTTGTGACTTGTAACATAGTTGTATTTGGCCGAATGTGTATGTAAAGGAAAATTATGTGTGTGTGTGTCATATTGGAATGAAAGTGTAATTATTGAATGAGAGGTATGAATAAGGTTTAATATAATTAAACTTGTTTAACATAGCTCAAGAGCATAGAGGGGCAACATCGAATAAAGGAAAAGCTAAAGTCACGAAATAGCCAACCCGAAATTTGTTCAGAAAGATACAAGGTAAGTCTTTGAGTAATGGAACTTAGCTTATGATTTGATAAAATCATGATATATAAGCATAATAAATAAATTGTGACCTAATCGCTCTACTTGAATTACGTAGTGAGATAAATAATTTGTGCATATGACTTGTAGCCGAATGGTTATAGAAATCATGTTGGATAGCGAAACGAAATCGTGTTCTTTGTATGTGGCTATTGAGCCGAAAGTGGAATGGTTGATAAGCATGTTGTGCTTGTGTTCTAGTAATGTAAATGAAATGCAAATGTGTTATGATATATATATGTGCATGATAATTGAGGATTATAACCGGGCTAAGACCGGCAGGCCTTGTGTGAGATTTATATCTGGGCTAAGTCCCGAAGGCATTCGTGTTGGTGTTATATCGTGGGCTAAGTCCCGAAAGAATTCGTGCTGGTGTTATATCCAGGCTAAGTCCCGAAGGCATTCGTGCTGGTGTTATATCCGGGCTAAGTCCCAAAGGCATTTGTGTTGGAAATGTGTGATCTTGCTGTAATAATTCCAATTAATGTGCATCACAACCTTAAGATAGTTAGGTATGTACCGTATATACGTTGTAAAATTTGATTCAGTTTAAATTGTGATTATTCATTTGGATAGTGCTCTTCCGACCATTGCTTAGGGTTGTATGAAGTCTATAGCTTATTCAGGATACATGAATTTTGATTCAAGTGGAAATATGTTAAGATTGGCTCTGAACATGTGAGTATATTGGTTGAAGTGTGAAGTAACATGAATATGTGATTATGTGTATATATATTTATTTAGCCTTGTAATTGAATTAGATGTATTCGGCCAAATGATGAAGTTGGTTGGATAAAAAGAAGTTATCTATGTGATATGAATTTGTGTTTAAGGAAAAATTTAAAATGACAGCATGAACAATAGTGGTATATTTAGTCATGGTTACATTCGGTCAGAAAAGATGATAAGCCTTGTGAATGCTATGCTTTAATTTTAAATGATTTCATTGCTTAAAACTTACTAAGCATAGAAATGCTTACTCTGTTGCCCTTAATTCTCTATTTTATAGATCTCGTTCGTTAGCTACGGTCTCGGGAATCTCAAAGTCAAATTTGTCCACACTATCTAAGCCCATTCGGTACTCTAGTAGCTGAACATTGATAATGGCATATGTAGGCTTGACTTTTTGATGTTAAATAAGTATCTTTTTGATGATGTATATATGTATAGCCATGCGAAAATGGCTTGTTAAGTCACTATATGTGTTCCACATAGCTAAGGTGAATGTGTGGTTGATATTCGATTAATGTTTTCAATCTTTTAATGTGAATTGAACTTAAGAATAAATCAATGTACCCATTAACTTGAGATGACTCTTTGTATATTGTATAATTGTAAAAAAAAGAAAAAAACAAGTTGGAATTCGGTTTTTATAAGTGTGCCAACAGGAGTTATTCGAATAAAGTTAAATGGAATTTCGTGCTTGTATGGTAATACTCCTTAACCCTCCGACGACGGGTACGAGTTAAGGGTGTTACATCTGGACACAAAATCGGAAATGTTGCGTTTCATACTTGACCACCAGAACATCTGTCTCAAATAACTGTACATCTTATTACTCCCTGGATGAACGGATTTGTGCAAAATTTCCTGTATAAGCTCAGGATTCTTTGGTACACAAACTCTACCTCGGAACAACAAAACAGTCATCGGATCTGACCTAAAATTTTGAATCAATAGTCGACTCACATTGCACTCTTTTAGCTTGTAATTCATTATCACATTTCTGAGCCTCGCAGATTTGTTGAGGAAGCATCGATTTAGCTTTTAATTTGGCTAATATCGAACTACCATCAGACAAAGTCAATCACATATTCATCGCTCGCAAGGTAAACAAGGATTTTCTACTCAAAGCATCCGCGACTACATTCACTTTTCCCGGATTATAATCAATCACTAACTCATAATCTTTCAACAGTTCGAATCATCTTCGCTGTCTCAAATTCAGATCTTTTTGTGACATCATGTAACAACCTGATTTTGACCCTAGTCGGAATAGTGGTTTTGAAACCACAAATCCTAGTTAGAAAAATATTTTAATATTATTTCCATGCCTATTATAAGTGAATTGATATGTGTGAAAGTTTCGTGTGAGAATTTAATTGTTTGTGTGCTTAATTTGTAAAAAGGACCTAATTACGTAAAATGTAAAAGTTGCCTGCTATTTGTTAAAAGCGCCTATTTGACTTGGCTTATTAAATAAGAGGTCCTTATGTTGTTATTTGACTATTGAACTTATGAGTGGACATTATTGGCCTTGTTAATGATGTTTTAAATGTTATAAGGCTAAGGGTAAAATGGTAAATGATAAATTAATGTTTGTTTAATTAAAACAAAAGCATGAAAATAGCCATTATCATCTTGTTCATGCCGAAATCGAAGAAAAAAAAGGCTAGGTTTTGTGTTCTAACATTCGGCCATTGAAGAATTTTATTAAGGTATGAGTTTTACTCGGTTTTTGATGATTTCTACATTTTTGTGATCGTTGTTAAGTGTTATAGCTAGCCCATGCCTCAATTTCTGATTTTTTTTGATGATTTTAAAATGTGCCATGGATGAATTCATGATCTTTGTGATGTTATATGTTGAAATATGAAAGCTTGGTGTTGGGTTTACATGTTTTGTCTTTAAATTTTTGATAAAATTGAGTAATTTGGGCTAAATTGTAAAAATGTTATTTTGAGGGACTAAAATGTGAAATAAATGAAATGTATGGACTTGTATGAGAGCTATGAAAATTTGACTAAGTATGTGTATGAACAAATTTTGTGTATTTTGTGGTTTTGTGAATTAAGGACTAAAGTGTCGAAATGTGAAAATGTGAGGGCTATTTTGCAAAATTCCCTAATTGTGTGTATATGGATTGTTTTGAATGATTAAAAGGGTTAATTTTGAATACATATAGATCAAGAAAAGAAGAATTCAGACTTAGACCGACAGTAATCAAAGATTATAGAGTAAACAGTCCGAGTCGATAAATTCCGAGTACAAGGTAAGTTCGTACTTAAAGCATAATGTTAAAGTATATTTTGATGTTTTGATTATGCATAGATTGTATATATATCTGGTTTGGATGAATACAACAATGAATCAATAGTATTTGGCACTAAGTGTGCGATTTAAACTAGCTTCGGCTATATGAGGCACTAAGTGTGCGATACCTAAGTGGTGGATGATATTATGTATGTAAAGTTCATTGAATTGGTATGATCATATGGATCGAAAATGTGTAAATACTTATGTGTTGATGTTTTATGTTTTATATACTGTTGATGATTTTAGTACGGGCTTACTAAGCTTTTGAAAGCTTACTTTGTGTGTGTTTGCATTGATTTATAGATATCGAAGCTACTGCAAGCTCGAGGAATGTCAAGGATCGTCACCACACTATCGAACCTCATTTTGATACTTTTGAAAATGTATATTTGAAGTATGGCATGTATAGGCTAGCGGTTGTGGGATTATGTTTTGTGATGTATATACTTAGCCATGTAATTTGGCTAGTTGGTGTTTAAACTCATAGTTGATAATGGCTTAAGGAATGTGATGTTAATATGCAATTGTGGTATATTTTAGTTGGTAAGTTTTGGTAAGTTTAGATTGAGATTGAATGATGTATGGAAGGAACTGTTTTGGCATGATCCTATCTTATGTTGGCATGAATTGGTAAGGTTTATAAGTAGGAAAATGATTAATATTGTTATGTTATAAATGATAAATGTTTTGGCATAAAATTGGCTAAAATAATGGTGCATATATGCTTGTTTCTTTGCTTGTAGGTTGACCCAAATTTGGGGTGGCAATTTGGCTATTCAAATGGCCTATTTTTGTCCACACGGGCAGAGACACGGGCGTGTGTCTCAGCCGTGTGTGACACATGGTTATGTTACACGGTTGTGTGTCTCCTGGGGTAGGGACCCTACAATTGTAATTCAGATCCGAGCACGGCCAAAGCACACGGGCATGTGGCTAGCCGTGTGGCCCAAGTCAGACTCAACCACGGCCAAGGTATACGGGCGTGTCTTATAGTCGTGTGGGCAAGTCAGTAGCTATGCCCTGTTTTGCCACGGCTTAGACACACGGACGTGTCTAAGGCCGTGTGAGGCACACGGCTTATTCACACGGACGCGTGACCTTTTAAAAGTTAAAAATTTTTATAAGTTCTAAAACGTTTATATGTTATCAATTTGGTCCCGAATGCATGGTTAAACATTGTATATTCGTTTTTATGTGAATAATGAATGTGAATGAATGACTTCTATTGGTAATGTGATGATATTTGATGTTTGATAGTTCTGATATGAGTTACAAGTCCGGTAATGCCTCTTAGCCTATTCCGGCGACGGTTACGAGTTAGGGGTGTTACACATCAGATACTTCAAACTCTTGTGATCGGTAAATATATGGCATTTTTCACCAAACATATAGTGTCGCCAAATTTTTAATGCAAACACAATTGCGGCCAACTCCAAGTCATGTGTCGGATAATTCTTCTCGTACATTTTAATTGTCTGGAAGCATACGCTATCACTTTGTCTTCTTGCATTAAAACACATCCCAAACCGTTTAATGACGCATCACTGAAAGTCACAAATTTTTTATCTGACTCAGGCTGAACCAATACGGGTGCTTCGGTTAACAGTGCTTTCAACTGGTTAAAACTTTGTTGGCATTTCTTAGACCACTCAAACTTTACATTTTTCTGTAATAATCGAGTCATCGGTGTAGCCTTTTACAAATCTCTGATAATAACCCGCTAATCCCAAAAAGCTTCTGACCTCGAATATGTTTCTTGGTGGTTTTCAATCAACAACTGCTGAAATCTTGCTCAGATCAACTCTGATGCCTTCCGCCGAAACAATGTACCCTAAAAATCCAACTTCTCGGAGCCAAAAACCGCACTTGCTAAATTTAGCAAATAGTTGTTTATCACGCAGAGTCTGTAACACAATTCTCAAATGCTCGGCATGCTCAGATTCGTCCCGAGAATATATTAGGATATCATCAATTAATACAACAACAAATCTGTCTAAATACGGCTTGAAGATTCTATTAATCAAATCCATAAATTTTGTCGGGGCGTTAGTTAATCCAAATTGCATAACAAGAAATTCATAGTGCCCGTACCTAGTCCTGAATCTAGTTTTCGGCACATCTGAATCTTTAACTCGCAACTGATAACAACTTGATCTTAAATCAATTTTTGAAAATATCGTTGCATCTTTCAACTAAGCAAACAAGTCATTGATTCGCGGCAATAGATACTTATTCTTGATCGTAACTTTATTAAGTTGTCGATAATCGATACACAGTCTCATTGAACCATCTTTCTTCTTAACGAACAAAACGGGTGCACCCCAGGGCAAGAAACTCGATTGTGCAAAACCTCTATCTGTCAATTCTTACAATTGAGATTTCAACTCTTTCAACTCCATAGGAGCCATTCTATACGGAGCTATCGATATCGGTGATGTTTCCGGTACTAACTCAATAACAAACTCAACCTCTCTGATCGGTGGCAACCCGGGTAACTCTTTTAGAAACATATCTGGATATTCACAAACCACTGACACTGATTCAATCTTCAATTCAGACACTTTTGTATCCAGTACATATGCAAGGTAAGCATCGTAACCTTTTCTCACATACTTTTGCGCTAACAAAGCCAATATCACAATAGGCATCCCATTTGAATCATCGGATTCAATACGAAGAGTCTCACTGTTTTAACATTTCAATACAATAAGCTTTCGTCTCCAGTTTACAATCACATTATGTAGAGTCAACCAATCCATACCCAAAATCACATCGAATTCATCAAATGGTAAAAGTATCAAATCTGTCGGAAAACTGTAACACTGAGTCATCAAAGGAAAATTCTTTCAAATTTTATCAATTAGGACATACTGATCTGAGGGGTTCGATACCTTAACCATGAATTCAGTGGACTCTACAGGTAAACTCTTACTAGACACTACATTTGTACATACATAAGAATGGGTTGATCCGGGATCAATCAAAGCAGTTACATCAATGTTATAAAGAGAAAAAGTACCAGTGATAATATCTGGCGACGATGTGTCTTCGCGAGCGCAAATAGCGTAAGCTCTGGCTGGCGCTCGTGCCTTGAATCTCACTGCAGAATCTCTTGTTGCACCTCGGCTACCACTCATATTGCTAGTATTTCGGGGTAGTCTCCCTCTAGCAGCTGTATTGCTCGGCCTAGCAGTTTGAGCTTTTTCTTTCTCAAACTTCTTAGGGCAATCTCTAAGGTAGTGGTCGAAGGAACCATATCTGAAACATGCTCCGTTTTTCACTTGACACTCGTCACAATGTAGCTTGATGCAATGTTTACACTCGAGTCTAGCATTTCTAGCACTACCCACACTCGCTACAGATGTAGCATAGGGTTTAGGACTGGAGTGTCTTGCATCTCTATCTCTATTAGAATGCCCCGCAGAAATAGTAGGACGGTAGTGCTTTTTTTTAGATTTCTTCAATATTGATTGATGAGACTTTCTCGTAAATCTCTTTTTCGAATCTCTAGCTTCAAATTCATCTTTTCTCTTTTCTTTTCTAAGCTCCTTTGTTTTGTGTGCTCTATCAACTAACACAACAAATTCTTTCAGTTCAAGTATTCCAACTAAAAGCATCGTCCCCCGCAGCCTGATCATGTGACCCAGTCTCAGTTTCCTGTGGCACGAATGCCTCCTCAGCTGGCCTATGCCCTGAGGATGAAGATTCAGCTTGCACCCTTCCGCGACCCCGTCCGCGACCTCGACCACGAGTTCCTCTTGTACTCATATCGAATTATCTGATTACGAATTTTATGACATTAGTTTAATATTTCAGTTATTTATTACAAGATGTCTTATAGAAATATAGTAGTTCAGGGATTGTTCTCGCAACGTCGTAGCCTAGCTATAGTCTCAATCTTACTGTTTTACAGCTCTACCCTATCTAAAGTATCATAGTAGGGTCTCAGTTCTATCTATAGCATCATATCAATATCACACGGTGTAAAAGAAAGTATACTTACAGACTTGGTGCCGGGATTCAGTGTGCTACTTCTTTCTCCAAACCATTTAAAACTTAAAAACATGTATTTGGTCACAGAAAATAGAAATTCTTAAAAATTGATTTAAAATACCCTTGTTTTTGAAATTCTTGATTTTAAACCCGTTTAGAAACCCACAGCCGAGTTGTTGCAACTTGACTCTGATACCACTAAATGTTACACCCCAATCCCGACCCAGACATGTCATATTGAAGTTTTTAAGAAAACCCATGTCTCTTTCAACGTCCTTCTTAGTGATTTAAAAGATAGTCTTTGCTAAATTATCAAAGTGAATGGAAGCTGTGCACCAGGTAGGTATCCGGAACAGCGGAGGTGAACCATGAAGGCTGCTTAAGTACCAAGCTCTTGAATGGATCCAATCCTAGACATGCCCACAACTATTGCCACACTTTGGTAAACGAGTTGAAATTCATTTAAGTAGATATTTTTGATAAACCGATTAATTATATCGTTGCATTATTTTGAAAACGAGTATCATTTTGAAAATGCGCCCTAAGTCTAGCCCATTTTGAATTATTATCAGAAAAATATAGAGTTATTAAAATAAAATAATTCCAGAAAAAAAATAGTTAAAATGGCCTTATTACAACCCAAAAACAAATAATATTAATAGTTAAGATAAAACTTAAAAAAAACCGGTTACTTATTGCAAAGTTCAAAAGCGATCACCATGGCCACTCTGAATCCCCTCCAGCTCTAACTCTCCTCATCAAGGCTCACCTGCAAGGTTAAGGAAAAGGGGTGAGTTTGGGAACTCAGTGTGCAACAAGCCCCTTTCGGAGCCCAACTAATATTAGCATACTGGGCCAAAACCTTTCGTTTAACGGTTACTGGGCCGAAGCCTTTTCATAAATCAAATCACCGGGCCGAAGCCTTTTCATAAATCATATCACCGGGTCAAAGCCTTTACTGAAGATGGTATGGCCCATAAGCCCATTTCAATTTCAAATGAAATATCAATGAATGTATGCAAGCCCATTTGGGGAGACTACTCAGCCCACCATCCGCTACTCTCCACCCGTACCAGCCAAGCTCTCCATGTGGGGAATAACTCAACCCACCCAACCAAACTCTCCATTGGCAGCATAGCTGCTATATCATATAACTAGAGGCCTAGCCTCTTTTAATAACTGGGGCAAAGCCCTTTTTAGTAAACTGGGGCAAAGCCCTTTTCGCACTTCCGCCATTTACATCAAACCTAACCCATGCATATAATATGAGTATATCGTAGCATATCATGTGCATATCATAACATATCATGTGCATATCATGTCATATCATGTATATCAATATCTCATTGATCTTATTCATAATTAAACCCTAGGGGTATAATGGTCATTTTTACCTAGGGCAAAATAATTATTTTTCATATTTTAAGGGTAATTTCGTAAATTTACCAAATATTATGGGTTTTCCACGTTCATTAACAATTATCAATATTTCCAAGTGTTTAAACAATGATTTTAACGCACTTTATCAAATTCGGGCTTTTGGGCCTAAAACCCCTAAGGGCCCTACGAATGCCGATTTAGCCCATTAAGCCCAGTTAACCCAAATTTTACAACAGTACTAACCGTGTTAACATACAACTTTTCCAAGTTCTATTTTCTATCAATTTTATCCAAATGGGCCCGGAAGCCCATTGGGCCCAATTTCAGCCCATTGAGGCCCAACTTACCATCGTGCACAAAATCGCTCTCTTACCTGTTCCATCGATCCAAACACCAATCATATCGTATTTATCGCATCTAAAACCACATGCAAAATCTCAAGTTCTCGAAATGCCGGAATTTTAGCATTTCAGCTTTTCAGCGAATATTAGCCTAAGCTACTACGAGGGTTGTTACACACCTGTTTTGTGACGTTCACTAAGAAAGTCTCCCACGACAACCTACAATTAATCACCATCAATCTTAGTTTACAGTTCATGCTAATCAAACCCAAAGTCCACTTTACCATAGTAGGCCAAAGAACCCCTAATAGCCATAGATCACTTACCTTCACAGGGTCCGACGATTTGATCCAAGTTTATCCAAAACTGATACTCCAAGCCTTGTTGCTCCTCCAAAGTACACAAACCATAAAAGTCAAATGAAAAGGCCTAGTAAGGCTTATACCTCAAATCGACAACCTCCCTAAACTATAGGGGGTTTCGACTTTGCGTAACATTTATACTACTGAATCGATTTGGAAAATGAGTACTTACCACAGTCTTTCCTCCTGCACTGTTTAGACCCAAAGTAGACTTAGCCCTTAACCACCTAGCAACCTTCGAACCTTAGAGGTCTATAGGTTCGACTAAGCCCCTAGAACTAAGGTATTTCGGCTTTTAGGACCAAGAAAAAGAAATGGTGTGGTGGCTTGTATTGGTGTTGTCATCGGGGACTTTTAGAGTTTGAAGGGATCGGTCACAACAATGAAGAGGAAAGAAGGATGCTGGTCTAAATGAAATCGGCACAATCAATCTTCAAAGGTTTCGGCTCTTGTGGCTATTTGGCAAGGGTGATGAAAAGAAAAGGGAGTAGTAGTTTGGTTTTGGAAAAGAAGAGAAAGAAAGATGGATGGAAAGAGTGGTGATTTCGGCTAGAGAAGAAAAAAAGGAGGAAAATGAATCAACATCTGATGTTTAAACAAAGGAAACGGCACAACTAAAGCCCCTATTACCGAAATTCTAACCTAAAACCCCTAAGCCGATTTCTCCTCCCTAACTTCCCACTATTCGGCCAACACTAAGCCTCCATTCAATCCCTAAAATCTCTCCCCTTATCATTCCTTAATTCAAGCATTTGACTGATTCAAACTCTCTCCAATAGAGTTCCATTTGACTTCAAACTTCTGCATGCTTAAGACATAAAAATAACAACACAGTTGCCAGCTTAGCGAATCGAACCTTGGCATTTCCCCAACCACTTACACACCATTTTTTTAGCTCCTTAGTGGCGTCACTTAACCACTTTGCCAGAGGCTTTCTTGCGTTATATTTTACCCATATCTTTTAATAAGGCCACCTATCCAATGCCCCTAACTCCTTAAGTCTAAAATTCAAAAATTCTACCGGGTTTCGACCAACACATGGGCCTTCCATAGGCCCATTTACATACTCCAATTATGAATTTCACAACCAGATTCCAAATTTTAAAACTTTTACCAAATTCTCAAAAATTACAAAAATCCTAAAAAATCAGGGTGTTACAAGACCACACGCCCGTGTGTCAGGCTGTGTACCTTTCGAAATGGCCTCACACGCCCGTGTACTAGGCCATGTGAACACTGGAGGGTCTATTGACTTGTGCCACACGGTCAAGCCACATGTCCATGTGCTAGGATGTGTGAAACTACTAGCTTGCTTTTCAAAGAAGTTACAAGGGACTCACGACCGTGTCATCTGGCCGTATGTCACACACGGCTGAGATACACGCCCTTGTCTCTGCCTGTGTGGACAAAAATAGGCCATTTTCCAAGCCATATTTCTCACCCAAATTGGTACCAACCTAAGCTCAACAATTTACATACAACCATGGCATAAATAGGCATTCAAAACCAACCAATATGAAGTTTATAACATGTTATAATATCACACACAATCATAATACTCATAGGTACCTCAATGGACCATTTATAACATGCCAAAATATGTTTCCAAAATCTACCTAAATGGTCAAACATATATGAGTTATAATGCCTAAAAATTAAAATGCATGCCACTTCTCAATCTCAACCATTTGGTACCCAAAATACCAATTTACAAACAAGGCATTCACATGACAACCATACATCATATACAATAGTGCCATTTACATATTTACATAACAAAAATATATCCACAATACGAGCCAACACAAATGGCTAAAACACAACAAAACATGCAGGCTACCATTAGCCAAAATGACCTATACATGCCATTTAACCAAAAATATAAAGTCAAAAGTACCAAAATAACGTTTGATAGTGTGATGCAATTTTCGACAACTTCAAATCCGAATGAGCTTCCGAAACACTATAAAACACGAAAAAATAAACAAAGTAAAAAAATTAAGCTTAGTACGTTCGTAAAACACAGAATTAAACTTACCATTTAAGCACAAATTTAGGTAAGTAACTCAAAGCATAACTCAATTCAATTTGGCCGAAGCCTATCACATAACCATTCACCAAGTTAGCCATGTATACACATAAAAGCCGAGAATCATATATGAATTCAACAATTATTAAAATTCCATGTACATGTAACGTCTATACCGTATATCCGTATATTATATATAAACCATCTCCATGTAAATACCTGTACTAGTTCGTATCGAACTTGTGTAATCTCGTAATAACACTATGCCTGTTGAACCACTTAGAATATCGTTAGATACGCGGGTAGCACACACGAAGTGTATTGAATTGTAATCCGTTAATTCTTATACCTATATGCTCATACGAGCTATAAATGGTAAAATCATCCGAGCTGAACAACGGTAAGCTCATAATAGTTGAATACCGGTAAGCTCATAAGAGCTGGAATCGGTAACCCTAATGACATGTCATTTGTATCCTACGAATTCCTAAGGTTCAAACGGGGCTCGTATTCTTTATATGTCGTCTGTTATACGCTCGATAATTATACATAATAATTAAAGCATATAAATATGCAACTTAATTTCACGAACTTACCTGAAACTCGTACGGAGAAAAACGATCGTTTAATCGATAATTTTGTCCTTCCCTCTAGCTAATTTCGTACATTGCTTTTCTTGATCTATATAATCAAATTTAACTTATTTGTGCTTTATTATATTCAATTCAATCCAAAATTCATGTTAAGGAAAAATTACCATTTCACCCATTTACTTTTGATTTCTTTACAATTTAGTCCTTAGGCTCGTAAAATGAAATTCATGAAATTTCACCACACCCAAGCCTAGCCGAATATCTTATAAGCCTATAACAGCCCATACATTTCAAAATTTCACACATTTAACACATAATTTTCATATTTCTCAATTTAATCCCTATTTGATAATTTCATTAAAAATCACTTAACAAAAGTTGTTTAATTAACAACAAGGATTCATTTTCTTCCATTAAACTTCAAGAACAATTAAAATGCTCTCATGGAAAAACCCTAGACTTTCAATTAGTCCCCTAGTTAGCTAGGTTAAGCTACAACGATCCCGAAAACATAAAAATCATTAAAAATAGGATAGAACAACATATACATGCAAGGAGAATGTCTAGCCAAAATTAGCAAGCTTCCATGGAGGTTTTTCTCTTCTAATTTTTAGTAGAGAAAGATGGACAACAAGATGGCTTTTTGTTTTATTTAATTTTCATTTATTACTTATTTACTATTTTAACCTTACTTAACTTTAAAAATAACAAAATTGCCAAGCCATGTACATCCACTATCACCTTTAATGGTTTAATTACCACATAAGAACCTCCACTTTAATTTTCTATAGCTGTTTAACACCTTTAGTGTAACACCCCTCACCCGTATTCAATGCCAGAATAGGGTTACAAAGCATTACCAGACTTATAGATTAAATAACCATCCAATTCAAATCAAAATTCATCAAAAAAATGCAATTCAAATCAAATACATTCAAATTATCCCTAATATGAACCTACGAGGCCCTAAATATGCTTTAAAAGTGGTTCGAGACTAAACCGAGAACTCAGAAGACTTTTACAAAACTTAAAAAGTTTTTCAAACTGCAAGGGTCACACGCCTATGTCTTAGGCCATGTGGACATTCGAAATGGGATAGCATGACCGTGTCTTAGCCCGTGTCCTGTAACTCTTTGACTTACCTCACATGGCCAGACCACACGCCCGTGTGTCCTAAAAATGGCCACACACGCCCGTGTCCAGGCCGTGTGCCAGACCGTGCCAAAACTAGAGGGTATACTGACTTGTACCACACGGCCAACCACACGCCCGTGTGAAAACTGGAAGCAACACGGCCAAGCCACATGCCGGTGTGCTAGGCCGTATGAACAAAAATAGGCTATTTACCAAGCCATTTTGCCACCAAAATTTCATGCACTTACATTAACCCAAATGGCACCAAAACAAGGCATATATATGCATCTAACACAACCTCAACCAAGGCTACAACATGCCATTTCAACACCAACGTCAAACATGTTTTAAACATCATATTTTGTCAATTCAAATCATACTAAATTCACACTCACAAAATATCAATATGACTACTTTCAAATATATCTTGTTTTGCCTAGATTCACTAGCATACCAATTAACCAAATCTTAACCATTTGATACCTAAGCTATTCAACCACAATTAACCATCTTCCAAGCAAACATAAGCAACAACATACAAGGCATTAACGCATATACATTCACAAACAATTCAACCAAAATAAGCCAACTTACATGGCTATATACAAAATCAAGCTCTGAACATTTACAAGCCAATTCACATGGCTAATTTCAAGAGTAACATATATACCAAAATGACCCAAAGTCCCTATACATGCCATATATTCAAAATGCTTAAGTTCATAAGTACCAAAACGATAAATAGATAGTGTGATGGAGTCTCCGACGAGTCTCGAATCCGAGCTAGCTTTGATTCTCTACAAAACACGAAAATATTACACAAAGTAAGTTATATAGCTTAGTAAGCTTGTATGAAACAAGCTCAATTAGTCACAAATATATAATTCAATAATTCAAATTTATCAACATGTATTTTACTTTAACTAACAAACCTTTCATGTACTCAATCATGAGGTTATACATAACCTTCACAAGTTTCATCGATTTGAAGCTTATACAACTCATGTACATACCTGTAACATCTCGTATCAATCACATACAAAATCATATCTTTCGTTTACCCGTTGAACCATTTCGAAATAATATTGGATACTTGGAAAGTCCTGCACACTAAGTGCCTCATAAATATAGCCGAAGCTATCTCAATATTGCACAGTAAGTGCCATCATATATATGCTCACTCTCGAGCTATCAACGGGCCTGTTCACACAAGCTGTGGGTTGAGACGTAGCTACGCGGTGCTGCAAGTTGTCAAGTATCCGCAACAGATGTCAGAATACTTAGCCACCGGTAGGACGTACATGACCAGCACCTGGATCACATAATCACAATATCGGTAACCCCTAATGACATGTCATTCGTATCCTAATATATTCCTAAGTTTTAACCGGGATTTTTAATGCCGAATCATCGTCGAATCATGGTCACACATATCCGTAGTCTCGCATTCACATTTTATGCAATATCAAAGCATAATAAATTCATTTATAATAAAGCTCATTGCATATGAACTTACCTTAAATGCAAAAAAGATGAAATTAGTCGATTATTCTGAGACTTTGTTCTTTCCCCGATCTAAGTCTGGATTTCACTTTTCTTGATCTATATGTAATCAAAATTAACTTATTTAATCATATTTTTATTCAATTTAATCCACAACATAATTTAAGGTAAATTTACATTTTTGCCCCTAATATTTTAACATTCTTATAATTTAGTCCTTATTTCATGAAATCACAAATTCATGCAATTCAATCTACACCCATGCTAGCCGGGTTTTCTTAGTACACATATCAGCCCATATTTTTCATTTATTCACACTTTTATCACATAATTTATCACATTTCATAATTTAATCCCTAATTGACATTTTTCATAAAAATCACTTTACAAATGTTGTTTATCTAATAACAATCATGCATTTTCTACCATTAAACATCAAAACACATGATCATTCATCAATGGAAAAACCCTAAACTTTTAAAAATTTCTTAAATTAGTCATTGGGCTAGCTAGATTAGGTTACAACAATCACAAAAACATAGAAATTATTAAAAACGGAATCAAAAATTGTACCATGCAAACAATAAATGATAGCCGAACTTCCAAGCTCCAACAATGGCTTTTTCTTTCTTCCAAAATCAGTCAAGAAGATGATAACCAACATAGTGCTTTGTTTTTCTTTAATTTGATAACATTTATTTGATAAATTATATAAATAACCTTTATAAAGAACATCAAAATTTACCTAATACATGTCTAAACATGTCCACTCAAACAACCATTGGTTTAATTGCCATTTAAGGCCACCCATGTTAAAAAACAAGAAGCAATTTAACACTTTCTACTTCTAGCATGCAAGTTTTGCACTCATTGCAATTTAGTCCTTTTTATCGATTAGGCATTCAAACGATAAAATTTCTTAACGAAATTTTCACACCATCATTTAATCATGCTTTAAAAATTAAAATAATAATAAAATAATTATTTCAATCTCAGATTTGTGGTTCCAAAACTGCTGTTCTGATTTGACCAAAAACGGGCTATTACATTTAGCTAATAGAAAACAAATTTTGCACTTTACGCAATTTAGTCCTTTTTCACAAATTGAGCATACAAATGGTAAAATTTCTTAACGAAATTTTTATACTATAATACTATCATGCTGTAGATATTAAAATAATATTAAAATAAATTATTCGACTTTTGATTTGTGGTCTCGAAACCACTTTTCTAATTTCACTGAAAATGGGCTGTTACAAAAATAATATTTTTGTTCTTATTAATAATATTGAGTTTGAAAATGCTCTCATACATATATCATTTCCTTACAAAAATTCCTCCCTTAGACAAAATAAACTTATTTGCTTCAAAAACAAGTTTGAAACCAAACTTATTCAATAGACTTTCAGACACTAAATTCTTCCTAACTTCTTATACATAAAGTACATCATTCAAGGTTAAAACCTTTCCAGAAGTGAGTTGTAATTCAACAGATCCTTTGCCTTTGATTGTTGTAGTGGAAGAATTTCCTATGTACAAGACATTGTCATTTTCACATTGTGTGAACTTTGTGAACATGCTTTTGTCTTTGCACACATGTTTGGTTGTTCTGGTATCAATCCACCATGCATTATCATCTTATGCCATATTAATTTCAGATATCATTGCAACGAATTTTTCGTTATTATCAGCCTTAGAAGATGATTTCTTCTTTAAAAATTGACATTCATTCTTGAAATGTCCCGGCTTACCACAATGATAGCATGGGCCCTTTTGTTTCTTTTTGAACTTAGGTGCTCTGTCAGTCTATTTGAACTCTCTCTTGAATGGTTTAGTAGTTTATACTTCCTCCGTAATATGCAGTTTGACATTTTCAAAATTTAGGCTCTGATCTTGCTTTCGATATTCTTCTTCAATACGAAGATGGCTTGCCAAAGCCTCAAGAGATATTTCCTTGCTTATGTTTTAGACTTCTTTTAAAGTCTTTTGAAGATGGAGGAAGTTTGTCTATTATGGAGGATACAACAATCATTTCATCCATTTTCATATCATATTGCTTAAATTGATTCAACATTTTTTCAGTATCACGGAATTGTTCCATAATAGAACGACATCAACCATTTGATAATTATTGAAACAACTGACAAGAAATTTCTTACTTGTAACATCTTCGGTCATGTATCTTATCTTCAATTTGTCCCATAATTCTTTATCAGTGACCTCGTTTTGGTAGGTGTCGGACAAACCATCGGATAAACCATTTAATATGTAGCCCATGCACAAGTAATCAGCATTGTCCCTTTTTTACCTTTCTCAAGTTGCAACAACAGATTCATTTTCATTCTCTTCAGGTCTTGAAGTATCCAAAACATAGGCAATCTTCAAAGTTGATAATAAGAAGTGCATCTTTTTCTACCATCGTCGGAAATTGCCACCATCAAATCGATCAAGTTTGACAAAGTTGGAAGCCAACTCTCTTAGTGTTTCACTTTCATGTGTTATGGTAGTCATCATGAACTACAACCTTAAAGTTTTTAGTACAAATCTCCGATGAGGAAAATCTTGAACACACGAACGAAACTCAAACAGAAAAAGAAGAAATAAGATAAGGTTCCAAGGCGTGTATCAAGCCACTATCTTTAAGGTTATATTCGCCCCCACCTATTTTTGTGCAAATGAGTTTCAAGCAAATTAACCTTGATGATACAATAAAGCCAATGACTAGTTGTGTTTTGCACTAATGAGAATAATCCACTAAGCACAAAGAAATGTATAACAAGAAACTCAATTTCTACAAAGAATTTCTGCAGTAACTCTTTATAGAACAATCTAATAATATTAGCAAATGAGGAATGATAGAAAGAACTTTTAGAACTTGTTGGTGTGATTTCCAAATGAAATCCCATTCCTATTTATAGGAATTTTCATGTCTCTTTGTAGAGACATCTTTCGATAGGTATCTTTATAAATAAATGAAAATAATAATTTTTCATTTAATTTTATAACTATTCAAGTAATATTGTTTGAATAGTTATAATTGTTTTTCAAAAATCAAATGATATAACTTTTGACCAATGACCAAAAGATTTATCTTTTGATTAATTACATTCATTCATTTATAGTTATTGGAATACTATAAATATTTGAAAATGTTCCAATAATAATAATATATATTAGTATAATGCAAATGAATTAAATTTATTTATATCGTACAATTTTTTTTTAGATACACCAAAATCTCAACAATTAATTGTAACTTTTGCTTAATGTGATTTAATTATTTGGTGACAGTAAATTGTGAAATGAGTTATATATATTTATCATTAACTTTTAAAATTTTAAATGAATAAATTATTTAAAAATAAAAAATGAATATATAAATACCTGTCAAAAAGACTGTAATTTGTGTATATTCATAAAAACCATGCATTTGTAAGAGCCTAAAAACTATACCACAATCATCAAAACAAGTTGTCAACTTAGTAACTAAAGAGTATCACATTTTTATTTAGAAATATCTCTGGATATTAATATTGCCAACAGCAAATAATAGAACTAAAAATCAAGGGTTTTTTACTAAAATAGGACAAAAAAATTAACAAAATACCAAAATAATACAAAGTAAAAACTATGTACCAAAATGGTACATTTGGGGTGGTGCCGCCTATGGCAGAGGCATGACCACCCCATGTCGAGATCGTAAATTATCAGTAGTGCAGTCAAATTGCAGCAGAGACTAAAATGTAATAATATAAAGTATTTAGGGACTGTTATGGAAATATTCCATTTAGAATGGCTGGTGAAAAAAGGGATGGGTGCCGCCTGACAGTGTGGCGGCACCAACTTTAAATAGGGCTAATTTCCTTATAAGCCCTCCTTATTTATTATTTTATTTTATTCCCCTTCAACTCACTATATTGTTTTTTTAAACAAGCCCTTAACATATTTTTAATTAAATAAGCCCTTAATTTATAGTTTTTACTCATAAAAGCCCTTTTATTTTAATATTAAAGTAAATATATTTTACCCAAAGTAAAGTTATTTAAAAAATATAAACTAATTCACATTTTAGGTTGATGTGAATAGTTTATTAAATAAAAAAATTTTAAAATTTCTTGAGAGGCTTATATACATGATATTCTTAACTACTCTTTCAAAGATTTTATGTTGATGTTAAAGTGTATATAATTTTTATTGCATCAACAAAAAATTTAAGATAAAAGCTTGAAATTCAAAATATATTTACTTTAATATTAAAATAAAAGGGATTTTATGAGTAAAAACTATAAATTAAGGGCTTATTTAATTAAAAATATGTTAAGGGCTTGTTTAAAAACAATATAGTGAGTTGAAGGGGAATAAAATAAAATAATAAATAAGGAGAGCTTATAAGGAAATTAGCCCTATTTAAAGTTGGTGCCGCCACACTGTCAAAGCGGCACCCCATCCCCTTTTTTTTTCACCAGCCATTCTAAATGGAATATTTCTATAACAGTCCCCCTAATATTTTACATTATTACATTTTAGTCCTGCACACGCAATTTGACCGGCAGCTCAGTAATTTCGATCGACATGGGGTGGTCATGCCTCGCTGCCATAGGCGGCACCACCCCAGATGTACCATTTTGGTACATAATTTTTACTTTGTATTATTTTGGTATTTTGTTAATTTTTTTGTCCTATTTTAGTAAAAAACCCAAAAATCAAAGCATAAGAAATGAAGCCAAATTGAAAATAAAAGCAACCCGAAATCCAACTCTAGAAATTAACATAACTTCAAATAGAAAAGCAGGCCCTGTTTAATGAGGAGGGGGGCAGGCGTTAGAGCTAAAAACATTCGGACACATCAAATTCCAAATGGACTTGAGCGAAATAATCAATAAAGGTCAACTGGGTATTCATCTAAGCTGCTGCATATTGATATAGCAAGCGAGGAACTTTATGAATATATACACCTTTTGTAACGAGAAAAGAGGGAATTGGAACTTGGCCTGGGACAGTGATCCCTAATGCGCTTTAAGACGAAAACTCTGGCAGTTGGCTGAGGTTAGATGAACAAGGGAGAAGAAGACAGAGTTGGAGACCAAACTCAATGAACTACGCTGTTTGAAGGAACTCTTGACATTAGAAAAAGGAAAATTATATAATGCAAGGGAGATACGGGGGGTGCCTCCCGCATGGAAAGCGGGTGCTCATTATATTTTTCCCTTTTTTATTTGTTAATGGCATAAATGATAATAATTTTATTTCTTTATGAATGCTTAACCTAACAACAATATGTTTGCATCTTATATGATATCTTACATAAATACCATCTGAATTAATTGTTCTTTTAATATATGTACAACCATTATTTTAAATACTTTAAATATTATTTAATTGATTTACTTTTTTTTATACAAATTAATGGACCTTTTACATATTCATATATACAAACTAATTTAATTATATTCATTACTTTTATGTTTAAAACTACATAAAATAAAGAATACGAGATAATATAGTAGTTTTATAATCTTATTTAAAAACGCATAGTTTTATAGTATAGCCATATATTAGAAAATCTATAAAAGAATACAAGATAATTTCCATTTATTTATGGTATTATTCATAAAATTATTATAAAAGGATTTAATATATTTTAATTTAGAGTTCAATAATATAATCAACAACGAATGTTTTATAACAAAAATTAGTTCAATAATATAATCGGGGGTAAAAAAAATTAGTTTGAAATTTTCTCCAAACTTTTATCTTTTATCATTTTTGATAATGGATGAAACCTTAAAATGTATTCTTGCAACATTTGTTAGAAAAAATTCAATTTTAAGCTTAAAGGTAAATATCAATTAATAATAACAATATTGATTATTATTTTATTTGTAGTTACCATCTTCTCAAGATGGTCATAAATAATTATTAGATTATGATATATTTATAATGCAGAACAAATATTTTTATAAGTTCATAGTAAAAAAAAAAAAAAGGATTCAGTTAAATTGATGAAGTTAATATTTTGAAGTGGTAAATATAGGTAGGTAAAAAGAGAGTTTTATTCATTTCTCAATTAAATTTGCAATTTAATATAAATATTAAAACTTTTAAAACTTTTTCCGAACTAGTATTTTTCATAATGAAACTTATTATACATAAATACCTGGTCACAATATGGGTCCCACCAAACATCCCTTTATATACATCTCTTGTCATTAGGGCTAAGGGGGATATTTTTGGGATTCTTCCTATCATATAGTTCTTAACTTCTTCTTTCATCATGGAGCTCTTAATCGGTGATGGCTCTCTGTCTTACTCCAAACCTCCTCCATTTTCTCCTTGTATCAACATAACCTATATTTGAATTGAAAGTTTGCAAACACTTGTTTGACCAAAACAGTTAAAACCACGGTAGTCAATGCGGATTAGGTATATCGATATTTTTTAAATATTTTTTACATAAACATATTTATAATCTAATTTTTAATTTCTTGATAAATTATACATTTAAAAATATTTTCCACTCGCACATGTATATATTTATAATCTAAGTTTTAGTTTCTTCATAAATTATATGTTATTTTGGTCCAACAATAAATTATATATTACATATACATGTAAATATATCTGACTTATATCCATATAAATATGTAAATATGAGGTTTAAATTTAATAACTTCTAATTTTAAATGTAATTAGGATAGAATTAAAATGGTTAGGATAAAAATTTTAAATGTTGGTTTAAACGGGTATAAGTTAATATTGACTGAAACATTAACATAGACTACAAAAAGGGTACCTACCTACCTACTATCATGGTTAAAACCCTTCTAAAAGTACATTTTTAATTCTATCATGTGTTCTCACTTTGACGAAAATGATTTAATGTTAAAGCTTAAAACGTGTGTTCATGCTTTTTAAAAAACCAATGTTGAGCTTGATGGTAATGTTCAGTTACTGATAACAATATTGCTACAATTATTTTATTTGTAACTACCATTTTCCCCCAAAAAGACTTACTATTCATTGAAAAAAAAAAAAAGACATGCTTACTAAATTATAACAGTCAGCGCAATGCATTCAACCTGTCATAACTGACATTAACTTGAGTTTCCTGCACTCTATATAAAAAGGTGCAGAACACAGTGTGGTCATGGGAGCTATGATATATGGAATCAATGTCACACAATGATTATTGGGAATTCAGTAAGCAATAATCAATACAAGCAATCGTTCGAGGATAATATATGCTCCCCGATTCAAATAGGATTACTGAAGCTACAAAACTGGATGATTGGATCCTCTGTGCTCATTTAAATAGAGTTAGGAGTTGTATTGATATTGATCATGTCTAATGTGGTTTTGGAACATACCCATCAACAGCAAAGTTTCGAGTGGCAGCAGGGATTGCTAAACGAATTCCATCAAGTTCAGGACTTGCAACTATTTGACATCCCAGACGAGACCTGAGATCATTCAAGAACATGGCAAATGGCAATCTATTTAGATTGAATTTCACACACACACACACACACACACACACAAAAAAAAAAAAAAAATCCTCCGGTAGATTATGAAGAAGGGACTCACGTTTCGGTAAGCCCAAAGGCCAGGTCCAACATGTCATTCTCCTCATCAGTTGGATCTTCCAATTTATTATAGTACTCCATGTCCTAACAAAGGAGTTAATAGTTAAGAGCATAATCAGGTTGAAATAACATTAGTATGTATTAGCATAAACTAATTAACAGCACGTTTGGTAAATATAATGCCAATAGCATACCATCACTATGACATGGCATGTTGAACAAGCAAGTGAACCCTCACATGCTCCTGAAACGACAGTACAAACAGACATTAATTATTAGCAATGAAAGGGTTCGGTAATCGAATTACCCCAAGAAGATAAGAGTTAGATCCAAGGAAAGCTAGAAAATTATGGGTTCAATTATGGATCATGATCCTTGCCTTCAAGTTCTATATCATTTTCATGAGCTGCTTCCAGCATAGACATTCCAATAGGCACTCGTATGGGGATTTCTTCTCCATCCTTAGATACAAATGTGACAGATATCCTGCCAATTAAGACAAACTACCATGAAGAAAAGCGACCAAAATTAAAAAAAAAAAAATTCAATTTAAAGAGCAAATGTTTTGGGGGGCACTCAAAGTCTGCTTTCAAAGTTGGTGAATGTCATAAGTTGCAATCTAAATCTCCCACCAACAAAAGAAGTGTAAGAGCCACGTCATGCAGAGATGAACAGTAGACCAGAAAAGCACACCAATAAAATCCACAATTAATTAAAGGTGCATGCATACGCAGATGCAAGTCCTATTAACGGGTTCCGGAGCTTAGGATGTTATCCAACCAAAAATATTTGCTAAGGCATTAATTGACCACCAAAGTTCAAGTTTGCTTCGAAGCATGCCAAATATGTCAAATAATAATTCATCCTGACAAAGAAATGCTTTTCCTAAGTAGTATCAATATAGAATTAGCTTAAAATGACAAGTTGTAAATCAAATTTACGTTTGTGTATTTCTTCTTTAATGTTTGTGTTCATTCTAAAGAACGAAAAGGAATCAGGGAGTTTACATAATCTAAATAGATAATTCACCAATCTAAGAAGATTAGCACTAAATAAAAGATCCATCACTTCATCCCACGGTCATAGACACCATGTTCTTACATTTATATTTAAAAAGAACTTACGTTTCTTTCTCTTCATCCCCTCCTGCAGAAGCACCACCGGAAGCTGAGGTAGAAAAACCGTGATGCTTTTGAAATATGGAACCTTGAAAGGCTCTAGTTTCTGGCAGTAATTCAAGCTGTCCAAAAAGAATTGAATAAACAAGAAAAAGATTATGGGAAATTTTCCCTAATAATTTGTTGAACAAGAAATCTTTTATTTTTTTCAAGATAAATAGTTATAATTGAAATCCTTTCTTATCCAAATCTGAAAGCATAATATCAACCTTATATATGTCGTTCTTCAATGTTTATACCAATACCAACCATAGATTTGTCATACTTCAATGTTTCAGCAATTATTTTCTAAATATCCTGGCAACTATTTTTACCTCCAACTTATTAGTATTCAGATCTCATCAAATGTTTGTCTGACTTCAATCATATTTTCTAATGTAATAGTCATCCAAGATTAAGCACTATTAGTCTATTTTGCTATCCCTTTGACAAATCCAATAATTGCCACTATAACTAACATTAATCAAATCATTCCATCTCCTTAGAAAATAAAATCAATGCCATACTATTTCCTTTCTGTAGACACGACAAGAGACCATTCTTTCACAAGAAAACTGATCTTCACTAAGCCATCATAAGCTCATAAAAAACCACAATAATTTCATTATGTTAACAACTAATATATTCAAGACCGTCTAAAGCAAAATCAGCTTAACTAGAAAGAAGGGAAATTATTGATCGTGTCATTTGCTCATTGACTAGCATAGTTAACACATTTCTTCTCCTGATATCATGACTAGCTACCCATAAAAGAAGCTAATCTCATTAGAGTTCACAACTACAACTTCCACTTTAATCCTGATAAACTACTATGTTTTCCATCATTTACACTCCACAGTCCAAGATTCCTACAGAGTCAAGCATGTCATAAGCGGCAGGATAACTTGGCCAATTGTCAACAACAACCTATATATTCTCTTATTGAAACAAAAGAAAATGACCATCACTAACCGAAGACCACTGGTACTGATTGCAAGGCCTTTGTGTATATCTTGCTCTAGACATATATGCATATCCACCTGTCAAAAAGAACGCAATCTGTGTATATCTTGCTCAAAAAGATAGTTTCATACAAACCATGCATTTGTAGGAGCCTAAAAACTATACCACAATCATCAAAACAAGTTGTCAGCTTAGTACTTAAAAGGGTATCACATTATTATTTAGAAATATCTCTAAATATTAAAATTGCCAACAGCAAATAATATAACTAAAAATCAAAGCATAAGAAATGAAGCCAAATTAAAAATAAAAGCATACCTCTTGACAGCTCCTTGGCAACCCGAAATCCAACTCTAGAAAGCCTAGAAATTAACATAACTTCAAATAGAAAAGCAGGCCCTGTTTAATGAGGAGGAGGGCAGGCTTTAGAGCTAAAAAGGTTCAGACTTTAACAAACACATCAAATTCCAAATGGACTTGCATATAGAGCGAAATAATCAATAAAGTTCAACTGGGTATTCATCTAAGCTGTTGCATATTGATATAGACAAGTAATTAAATCTCCAGAAAAGAAGACATAATGAAAAAAGTGGCCGCCGGCGAGGAACTTCAGGAAATAAAATATAAATATATACACCTTTTGCAACAAGATCAGAGGGAATTGGAACTTGGGCCTGGGACAATGATCCCTAATGCGCTTTAAGACAAAAACTCTGACTAGGTTTGAAGGTAAATAGTGGCCGCCGGCGAGGGCAGTTGGCTGAGGTTAGATGAACAAGTTTTTTTTGAATAATATGCGCCGTAGAGACTAAAAGGGCGAAGAAGAGAGAGTTCGAGACCAAACTCAATGAACGACGCCGTTTGAAGGAACTTTGATATTAGAAAAAGGAAAATTATATAATGTAATGGAGATGCGGGTGATCGAACCCGTGCCCCTCGCATGCAAAGAAATAACTTTTTATAAGAAAGGGAACTTTTTAACAACCATGCAGCCAGCAAACAACAATCGTATAAAATAATAGGTGCTAATGTTATTTCAAATAAAATCATGAGATTGTAACGAGATACCTTGGGTCAATATAAATAGCCAAGTCAATTAAAGGATTAATTGAAGTCCCCCTTAAATACTACTGACATCCTCAAAAGAGAAGCCTTCTTTTGCTACATAATTAACAATTCTAAAGTAAAAGATGAGTATATTAGATTTTTTAAAAAATAAACCAGTAATACGATTCAAATATGAAACTTTGAAAGAAAACTCTCACTGTAAGATAAAAAAGGCAAATTTATTGCATTCTTTATAAGGAAGAAAACAACAACACATAGTTAATAGTTAATATCTTCTAATCCAACATAATAACCACTCGTAACTACTTGTAATAGAGATGTTGAACGATGTTCCCAAGCATGTTAAAATTGGCAACTACTAAACCCTAAACCTCGAGCCATAACCATTAACTCTAACCCCTAACACTAGACTTTAAGCCATAACCATAAGCCTTATAAACATAAACCCCTAACCATGAAACCTAAAACATTAAACCCTAAACTTGAAACCTAAAACTTGAAACTAAAAACCATACAATTTGAAATCCCAAAACCACGAAACATAAACCATGAAACCTTAAAGTCTTAAACTATAAGCCATAAACCTTGAGCTCTAAGCCCAAAACTCGAAACCATAAATCTTAGATCCCAGAGCCCTAAGCCATTAACTTTAGCCCTAACCCTTAAGCCTTCAACCCTCACCTCGACCCATAACTTTAACCTCAAACCCTAAGACCTAAACTTGATTCCCAACCCCAAACCTTTAACCCTCGGCTTAAGCCTTAAACCTTTAACCTTAACTTTAAACCTTAACCTTAAATCTTAAACCCTAACACTAGACCCTTAAACACTAAACCCTTAACCATAATAATGAAGCCTTAACCCTGACACTAAGCTTAAACTTAGACTTATAGATCATAAACCCTTAACTTACCCTAGGCCCTACATCTTAGATCATAAACCCTAGACCCAAACCTTAAACCTTAAACCCTAAACATTCATATCTATAATAGACTTTTTTAGTAAAATCGGAACAGTGGTTTTGGGACCACAAATTCAATGAGTAAACTATTATTTTATTATTAATTTAATGCCTATAGGGATGTTAATGAGGTCTTATTAAAATTTTGTTAAGAAATTTTAATGTTTGTATGATTAATTAAGTGAAAAGGATTAAATCGTAAAAAGTGTAAAAGTAGAGTTCCATTAGTTAAAAGGGTCAAATGGCTATGGAACTTTAAAAGTGAGTGGACTTAGATGGTAATTAGACCATTCTTATAGTTAGTTGACATTCATGGTGTAACACCCCTAACTCGTATTCGTCATCATAATAGGTTACGAAGCATTACCAAAGATTGTATTTCAAAACAATCAAAAATTTAAAACATATATTTCACAACATCAATCATAGCAAATTTCATTAATAACATATATATTGTGTAACACCCCTAACCCGTAACTGTTGAGTATTACTTGATAAATACAGAACAATTACAGATCAATCATAAAGTTTACTATTCCTTTTTCTGAAATCAAACATATTGTCCCTTTATTAGACTCTCAAGGACTATTACAAACATTAGAAATAAGTCGGGACTTAATCGGGCCTTATAAAATTTTTCGCAAAATTTACAAAATTTCTCTCATGAATAGTACCACATGTAGCAACGTAAAAAATTTCGCTTTGGTCACTAGTTGAGGCGATTATTTGAAAATTTGAAAATAGAATTTCGGTTTTAAAGAGAAAATGAGTCGCCACCGATCTTTTTTCTAGGTGTGATCGGACACCTAATAAATCCTCTTTTTTATTTTGAAAGAAAATTTATTTTTGAACAAAAATGAAGGCCGGATTTGGGTCTACGCGAAAATCCAGAGAAAAATAGGGTTCGGGAGTCGGTTACGCACGAGGAAGATATTAGCACCCTCGCGACGCCCAAAATTGGTATCTTGTTAAACACACGTTGTCTTAATTCTCAAAAATACAAGTTTAATTTAATATTTAATCGCGATCTAATTGAAATACGAGAATTCAAAATTTTTGGTTTTTTTAGAAGGACGTCTCGTTTTTAACACTAGCCAATGATATCCACCCAACATAGCGATGAAATCAGTGACTTAGTGTTGAAATCGGTACGTTGCCTTATTTATTAAAAACATAAAAAAATAATATCATTTGCAATAGGAATTTGTAAATAATGCGAACGATGATACAATTAATGAAAAATATTAAAATGCAATATTTAGAATAAAAATAACAATAATATTCACAATAAAGAAAATGATAATAAAAAATGTTCTAATAATATAATAAAAGAAATAATATATTTGTAATAATAGTAAAAAATACTAATATGAACATGAAAAATACACATGCATATATATATATATATATGTTAATAATGATGATAATGATAATAATACTAGCAATAATAATGAAATACAAAAAGCAAATATAATATAATAATACTATTAAAATAAAGTAATTAAAATAATACTATATATAAATATATATATATACATATATAATAAAAACATACACTAATAATAATAATAATAATAATAATAATAATAATAATAATAATAATAATAATAATAATAATAATAATAATAGTAACAATATGTATTAAATGGTAAAAGAATGATAGTAACAATAATTTAAAAACGATAATAGTAATAAAAATAAAAATAATAGTGATAATAATAATAATAATAAATAGTAATAGTAATAAAAAAATAATAGTAATAATAATGGTAAATACAAATAGTAATAACAATAAGACAAATAATAAATAATGTAAGGTTTGAAATTATTTAAAAGATAAAAATAAGTGATGAGATATTAATAATAAGAGTAATGATATATAAATAAAATAAGTGTGCTAAAATATATATATATATATTAAATTAGTTAACATAAAAATAATAACGTATGAGTGAATACAAAAAAAGGAAAATATAATAATAATAATAATAGCAATAATACAATAGTAATAATAATAATAATAGTAATAATGATAATAGTGATATTAATAATAATAAGAATAATAGAAAATATTAGTACATTAATAACAATAATATATGTTAATAACAATAATAATATAAAAAAATAATATGGTAAAAATTAGTAATAATATGTTAATAAAAATAATAGTAATGGAAATAATAATAATAATAATAATAATAATAATAATAATAATAATAATAATAATAATAATAATAATAGAAAAAACATAATAATAATATTTAATAAAGGAACGAAAATAAACAAAAAAGGACTAAAATTGAACTAAAAACAGAGTTTTGGGGCAAATTTAAAAAGAAATAAAGGAAAAAGGACCAATTCGGGCACGCGGATAACAAGGGAGGACCAAAATGGGCAATATCCCCTCCTCCCAAAATGCACAGCGCCAAGAGGGACCAAATTGAAGGTCAAAATAAATTATAGGGCAAAATTATAAATAATGAAAAATCTAATCTCAAAACAATAAAAAAGCGGAAGGGCTAAAAGTGCAATTAGCCCTTCCGTTAAAAACACGTGGATCTTAGCCTGGAGCGGGTCGGGTCATGGGTTGGAGCTCAAAACGACGTCGTTTTGGGAGTTAATGGCCAACCCCAAAACGACGTCGTTTTAAGGGGCTATAAAAGTCAAGTTTTTGAAAAACTTCAGGGAGGCAAACTCTACAAATTCGATTAGCTCTAATCTTTATTCTTTATTGAAAAACCAACATCGAAAATAGCTCGGCATACAAACTGACATTCAACTCATCTCTCGGATTATGAGTTAATTTTTGAAAAAAGTAAAAATTGAAAATACCTCAGTGTGTGACCTGAGGCTCAACTCACCTCTCGCAATATGAGTTGATTTTTTTGAAAAACAGAAACTAAAAAGCTCAACTCACTTCTCGTAATATGAGTCAAATTTTAAAAAAAAAACATAAATTGAAAATACCTCAGCGTGTATCCCGAGGCTCAACTCACCTCTCGTGATATGAGTTGATAGAAACTAAAAATACCACAGTGTGTGACCCGAGGCTCAACTCACCTCTCGCAATATGAGTTGATTTTTTGAAACACAAATTGAAAATACCTTAGTGTGTGATTTGAGGCTCAACTCACCTCTTGCAATATGAGTTGATTTTTTTGAAACATAAATTGAAAATACCTCGGCGTGTGACCCGAGGCTCAACTCACCTCTCGCAATATGAGTTGATTTTTTTGAAAAATAGAAATTGAAAATACCTCGGCGTGTGACCCGAGGCTCAACTCACCTCTCGCAATATGAGTTGATTTTTTTGAAACATAAATTGAAAATACCTCGGCGTGTGACCCGAGTCTCAACTCACCTCTCGCAATATGAGTTGATTTTTTTGAAAAATAGAAATTGAAAATACCTCGGCGTGTGACTCGAGGCTCAACTCACCTCTCGCAATATGAGTTGATTTTTTTTTTTTGAAAAACAGAAATAAAAATATCAGGATACCAAAACATATCATCTGGTAGAACTTCAGGTGTCTTTTCCTTGATCCAATATAAATATCATCAAAACTTCTCGCTCTGCTGGAGTACCTGCATATGTCATGCATGATGTTATCATGATATGCACATGCTTGTCTTAAATGCCTGTATGCCTACATGATTATGCTATGTGCCTTGGACTTGTTTGTCATATATCTCTTTTCATCCCGATTCTTATGATGATCTGTATTCATTACTTCGATTCTTGACTTTCTCTTTAGGCTTTGTACCCGTTCTCCAGCTTTACGAGTAATCTGTATTTCTCAGATACCACTCTTTTGCCCCCTGTTGAACTTTGTCCTTGCTTTGAGGCCCCGTACTTATCAAATTCTTATCCGGATAATGCTCAACCTTTCTTTTGTTTAGAGTATGTCATTCTACTATTTATTATTCAAATAAACCATACGATGAGATGCATGAAAATGGTCAGGTAGGTACAAAAGAGATACTTCACAATTATTTATTTCGAAGGTGACAAACAAAAAGGTTAACCAAGGATAGTAAAAAATGTCACAAAGAAAAGGGGATCGCATTCAGTAAATACAAATGCTCTAGATATTCAACGCATGATCTCTTCCACATTACTTAATCAAGAATCTTTTCGAGCATGGCTTCTTACGTAGAAGATTTCGAGCTTTCAAAGATACTTCAAATACTATAGCCTTGCTGTTTGACCCACCATTCAAATCGCCTTTCTCTTTAAGCCCAGGTTTGCTTCATTAGGACGCCTCTCAGGTTTTCATCCTAATCCTTTTCATTCATCAAGACGCCCTTTTTGGGTTTTCACCTTGATCTCCTTTTTTTTAAGGCATAATATTTCTTTACAGCATCTGAGTTCACTGGGTTAGGTAACTCTTTCCCATCCATCTTAGTGAGAATCAAAGCTCTACCTGAGAAAGCCTTCTTTACGACATATGGTCCTTCCCAATTTGGTGCCCATTTTCCTCGAAAGTCTTTTTGTATTGGGAGAATCTTTCTCAGCACGAGTTCTCCTTCGTGGAATTCTCTTGGCTGTACTTTCTTGTCATGGGCTGCGATCATTCTCTTCTGGTACATCTGTCCATGACAAATTGCCTTCAAACATTTTTCTTCGAGAAGGTTTAACTGGTCATATCGAGCTCGAACCTACTCTACTTCCTCTAGTTTTGACTCCATTAAGACTCGTAGAGAGGGGATCCCAACTTTGATGGGTAGCATAGCTTCCATTCCATAGACCAGAGAGAAAGAAGTTGCTCCCGCAGATGTCCGCACAGATGTGCGATATGCATACAAAACGAATGGTAGCTTCTCGTGCCAGTCTTTATATGTCTCGGTCATTTTTCCAATAATCTTCTTAATATTCTTGTTGGCCGCTTCAACTGCTCCATTCATTTTCGGGCGATAGGGTGAGGAGTTATGATGCCTTATTTGAAATTTTTCACATGCTTCCTTCATCATCTTGTTGCTCAAATTTAAGGCGTTATCTGAAATGATTCTTTCCGGCAAACTATATTGACAAATGATTTCCTTTTTTAAGAACCTGCAAACTGCAGTCTTCGTCACATTAGTAAATGAAGTGACTTCTATCCATTTCGTGAAGTAATCTATCACTACAAAAATGAATCGGTGTCTGGAACGGTGGAAATGTGCAAGTGTACACAATCGTAACAAGTAATAAAATGACAAGTAAATGTCGAGTTATCGTACCCACAGGGACTGTAAAAAGCAATATTTATGAAATTAATTAAAACACTTTGGTGAGGTAAAAATAATTTTGGTTTGAAAAGAGTGATTTTAAAACTAAGCAAACAATTTAAAAAGATAAATAAAAGAGTACTAGTGCATGATTTCAATTAACATTTAATCAAGATGATATAATTGTGTTGGATTAATTATACCTTTTTAACTTAGAAATATTAAATTCGTGCTTATGCTGTTATGAATAAATTCGCGGCAACCCAGTAATTTGCTAACTTATGAACATATTTACTAATTAAAATTCCATTTATCTCTTGGACACATCCCTATGCCAATTCAACCGACTAAACAGATTTAATAAAGTAAACATGCTATCGCACATACATACTTATTAAATTAAATTATCTCTCGCATATTCTTATGTCTATTCAACCGATTAATTCAACTTAATAAACATGTAAAAGATCATGTGAAGTAACAAAGTAGCCATACCTTGAAACAATTTAATCACAACAATCCTGCAAGTTATGCAAGGCATATGTATTGCCAAATACAATGCTAATTTAATTTTCAGTTACCTTAGAAAAATTAAACATGCACTGATTAAGTACTGAGTCCATTAATTGCAATTTCAATCCGCTTAAACAATTAATTATTTAGTTATCTAAACAATTATAATGCCAGATAACCTAAGCATGATTTTACTTAATCAAGCATTTCACTAAGGCCTATAACAGCATAAACACTATTTTAACAATTCAAGTAGGCAAAATATAATCAACCCAACACGAATTAAATTCAAGCTAAATTGATTAAAATAACCATTTCAACAACAATATTATTCATGGATATGTTCATCATAAAAACAACAGAAATTAAAAAGAAAGGGAACATAAAGCAAATCCAGTGTTTCGCTGCGGCTTGACTGTTGCTCCGTTCTTTTGTCTCCGTTGTCTTCACCGAGTAAGGCTTCTATGAATCCTCGATTTCTGCCCAAGATGGCTGAAGAACACCTCTTTCTCAAGAGAGGAAATCAGCACAAGAGGGAAGGAAAATGGGATGGAAAAATTGAGAGGAAACTTTAAGAGAAGTGAAGAGAGGATGAGAGAATGTTGTGGAATGAGGGGTGTTGAGGGATGCTTTGAATGATCAGCAAGGGGTGGATTTTATAGCTGATTGTGGCTGCTAAAAATAGCAAATTCCAGCGGCCAAAGAGCCCTCCCTTGGCTGGCCACACACATGGCAAAGTTGAGAGTTTCAACTTTGCTATTTTAGGCTTGGGGCAAATCTACAAAGCCATAAATTAAGGTGGGGTTTGAATGCAATTTAGAAATATTTTGAGGGCCTTTTTGAAATCATATTTAATCAGCTAAAATGCTGATTTGGGCCAGCATATGGACGGTTCTGGGCTGCCCATTTGGTGGCTGGTTCGGTTCACCCAATTTGGTTCGACCGGTGCGGTTCAGCTGGGCCCTTTCTCCATAATTAATTAAAAATAATTTATTTAATCCAAATTAAATGGGGAATAAATTAAAATTAATTAAATTATGAATTAATATACATTTCCGGACAGTCTTAGGCTGGAAATTAGAGTGCCTCGATACTTCAAATTGCTTCTCAGTTTTGCGCTTTCAGCAGTGTCAGCCGAGCCAATTTTCGCCCTTTGCGCGAATCTGTCAAAAATAGTCAAAATTAATCAAAATTAAGTATAAATTCACCATGTTTCATATTTTTAACACGATTTAATTATTTTATAATATTTAATTATTTTTTTGACAAGAATTTAACCGGATTTGCATGAATTTAAGTAAAATTAGGTATGAAAAAGTATATAAATTTTTGCGTTTCCAGTGTCCATTAGAAGCTTTTAAGGAAATTGGCCCTATAGCATCCATGCCCCACATAAAAAAAGGCCAAGTCATGACATGAAGGGACGAAGGGGTTACATGAATTTTATCACCATAAATTTGACATTTGTGGCATTTTCGTGCAAAACTAATGCAGTCACTTTCCATCGTCAGCCAGTAATAACCGAGTCTCATAATCTTCCTGGCCATAGTGAAACCATTGGCATGTGTCCCACAAATTCCCTCATGGACGTCTTCAAGTATTTTTCTAGCTTCAACAGCATCTACGCATCTCAAGAGCACTTGATCTTTTCCTCTTTTGTACAGAATGTCCCCATCAAGAACAAATTCTACTGCCATTCTTCTAATTGTTCTTTTATCATTCTCATTTGCTTGTTCGGGATACTTTTGATTCTTGACATATTTCAAGATATCATGGAACCATGGCCGTCCATCTGACTCTTTTTCAATGCTGAAACAATGTGCAGGGACTTCATATGCTCATTTGAAGAGGCATTATTTCTGTTTCTCTGTTCACTTTGAACATTAAAGCCAAAGTGGCCAGGGCATCAGCCAATTGGTTTTCTTCTAGTGGGAAGTAATTAAAAGTTATTTCTTTGAATTCTTTAACCAATTCCACCACTAGATCGCTGTATTTAACTAATTTCGAATCTCTCACTTTCCAATCTCCATGGATTTGGTATATCACCAACGCTGAGTCCTCGTACACCTCTAAGATTTCGATGTTTCGTTCAATAGCTACACGAAGTCCCATGATACAGGCCTCATATTCCGCTGTGTTATTGGTATAGAAGAAATTTAGCCTGGCAGTGAACGGATAATGGTTCCTTTTTAGTGATACTAAGACTGTTCCAATCCCATACCCCAATGTATTTGATGCACCATTAAAGCTCATCTTCCATGACTTTTCTTTGGATGACTCACATTCTTTTCCCGTAATGCACATTAAGTCTTCATCTGGGAAATCAAATCTCAATGGCTCGTATTCCTCTGTTGTTTGAGTTGCTAAGAAATCAGCTATTGCACTCCCTTTTATCAACTTTTGGCTCACATAGACGATGTCGTATTCTGATAAAAGGATCTGCCATCGTGCCATTCTTCCTGAGAGTGCAGGTGATTCCATCGTGTACTTTATTGGGTCTAGCTTTGAAATTAACCATGTCGTATGATACAACATATATTGCCTGAGCCTCCGAACTACCCAAACCAAAGCGCAACAGAATTTTTCAATTGACGAGTACTTTGCCTCATACTCTGTAAACTTTTTGCTGAGATAGTAAATCGCCTTTTCTCTTTTCCCTGACTCATCATGTTGCTCCAGTACGTAACCCATTGAATTTTTGAACACAGTCAAATACAATATTAACGGTATTCCTGGAGTTGGCGGTACTAGCACCGGAGAACTAGACAAATACTATTTTATCTTGTTAAAAGCCACTTGGCACTCCTCATTCCATTCTCCCGGATTATGTTTTTGAAAGAGTCAAAAAATTGGGTCACACTGGTTGGTAAGTTGAGTAATGAACCGAGCGATGTAGTTCAACCTCCCTAAAAATCCTTTGACTTCTTTTTGCGTGTGCGGAGGTGGTAGTTCTTGTATGGCTTTTATCTTATCTAGATCAACTTCAATGGCTCTCTCGCTAACGATGAAGCCTAGCAATTTTCCCAAGGTAGCCCCAAACGTACATTTGGCTGGATTAAGCTTCAGCTGAAACTTTTTTAGTCTTTCGAACAACTTCCTGAGGTTCCCAACATGCTCTCTTTCCCCCTTAGATTTGGCGATCATATCATTGACGTAAACTTCTATTTCTTTGTGCATCATGTCATGAAACAACATCACCATGGCCCTCTGATATGTTGCCCCAGCGTTCTTCAATCCGAACGGCATCACCTTATAGTAGAATGTTCCTCACATCGTTATGAAAGTAGTTTTATTCATATCCTCAGGAGCGATCTTTATCTGATTATAACCCAAGAATCCATCCATGAACGAAAACAATGAATGTTTGGCTGTATTATCCATCAATGTATCGATGTGTGGCAAAGGAAAATTATCTTTAGGACTTGCTTGATTCAGATCGCGATAATCCACACACATTCGTACCTTACCGTCTTTCTTCGGTACTGGAACTATGTTAGCTACCCATTGTGGGTACTTGGAGACTTGTCGGAAGCCAGCATCGAATTGTTTCTTGACTTCTTCTTTTATTTTTAACAGCATTTCAGGTCTCATTCGTCTTAGGTTCTGTTGAATGGGTTTGCATTCTGGTTTCAGTGGGAGTCTATGGACCACTACATCCTCATCCAATCCTGGCATGTCCTGATATGACCATGCAAATACATCATTGTACTAATGAAGCAAAGTGATCAAATCATATTTAGTGTTATCTGAAATGGAGTTCCCATCTTCACTTCTTGCCTCCTTTCTTCATTTCCCAAGTTTACTATCTTAACAGATTCTTGATGAGGTAGAATCTGTTTATCTTCTTGTTCTACCATTCTTAGTAAGTCAGGAGACGAGACATAGTTTTCAACATTTCCCTCAGAGTCGAACTCTCCTAAACAAATAGCTTTCTCGAAATCGATTTTAATATTTGTAACGGGTTTGTTCATATTTTGATATCTGAGCACCTGAAAGTTGAATAAAAAAGAAAACTATAGAGGAGCATCAAAGTATTGGGACCAACAAGTATAATGGCATGATGTGAGATATATGCAATGACAGGCTGTGAGAAGAGGGAAAAATTATGAAGTTAATGAGAATGAAAAGACCATGACAAAATGCATCTCCATTAATGTTCATTTAAATGATAAAGAGCAAATCATAAGCTCTTACAAAAGAATCCCTACTATTACTTAGGGACACACAAAAAGAAGAGTGTTAACATTGAGCATTACTTTGGAGAAGACTTAGAAACTACAATGAGATCCACAGCAGTCCAATTGTTCAAAACGAATCTAGGAGGACAAGGGCGTATCATTGAAACATCCTTAATTGCATCATTTCCTTTGTCAATGACATTTATACTGACATTCTGAAGACCCCTTTCAATTAAGAACAACGTGCTTCGTGGATTATCTTGCCCGGGGTATATCATTCTTGCAGATGTAATTGTTTTTGACAAAGGAGGGTACGTTATGGGCTCCCATTCTAGTTCTCGGCCTAAGGCTCTTGAAACCCTCCTTTCTTGATTTTTCTGCAACTGTTTTCTTCTTTGTCGTATATCCGCCTGGAACCCTAAACCATATCGAGCCTTATGGGGCACTGGTTTTAGAGCTCTAACTATCCCTTGCTGATATCTTCCCAAACCTTTCCTCGCTCGGGCTCCCTTTCTCACAGCCAGCTTAATTCTCATCTTAGTATTCCTTGACAGCTTAGGCATGGGAATTTTATTTCCTTCAGCAACGAACGTAGCATTGATGAATTCGAAAGAACGGAAGGAACATTCTACTACATTCTTGCTTACTTCGAGGTATGGTATATCAGCAGAGATAGATGCGATAATGTCTTCTTCACCCACGACAGTGACCAAAAGACTATCCATGATAAACTTCACTTTTTGATGGAGAGATGAAGGAACTGCCCTAGATGAGTGGATCCAAGGCCTTCCTAAAAGGCAATTATACGAAGGCGTGATGTCCATGACGTGAAACTAGATGTCATATATATAGGGGCCCACTTCTAGAGAAATTTTGATTTTTCCCATGATTTCTCGTCTTGTCCCATCGAATGCTCTTATTGTAGAGTGACAAGGCCTAAGATAAGATATATCAATTGGAATTCTAGAAAGCGTAGCCAAAGGTATGACATTGAGTGCTGACCCATTATCAATGAGCACATTCGGTATTATATAACCCTTGCAACGGGTTGTGATATGTAATGCTTTTACGGAGCCCCTACCATTTAGCGGTATTTCGTCATCACTGAAAGAAATAAAATTATCCGCGTTCAGGTTATTCACCCATCTATCAAGTTTTTCGACAGACATATTGCTTGCCACGTAAGCTTGATTTAACACTTTCAGCGAAGCATTTTGATGTGGTTCTGAATTCAACAGTAGGGATAATACTGAGATTCGTGCCTGTTGTTTGCTTAACTGTTCCACGACGTTATATTTACTATGCTTGATGAACTTCAAGAATTCATGTGCTTTCTGTTCATTCACAGGCCTTTTAACTTCTTGTTCGGATGGAGTCTCGAGTTCGACCTCGGCCTCATGTATCGGTGTCTTTCCTTTCTGCTTCAAGTCATTAGTCTTTTTCATTGGTTCGGCCACTTTAGAATAACACCTCCCGCTACGGGTGAAGTATCCTAATTCGCCAACATTTCCGGTCGTGACTTTGGATTTTTCACCTTAAGGTATGATAATGTTGACACCATATTTCCATGGTACTGCCTTATTGTCTTTGTAAGGGAAAAGAGATGGTACTTCAATTATCTTCTTTGGTTTCACTTGCTCCTTTTTTGCATCGTAATAAATCACCAATGGTCGATCAGCACTATAAGGGAAACCCGATGATTTATTATCAGAAGTACATACTTCTCCTCCATCGGCCTCTTTTATTTTGTTAAAGATCTCAACTTCCTTATTGTCCATCATTTCTTGAAGTAGTTTTCTGAATCCTTCACAAGACTGGATGTCATGCCCCTCGATCCCATGAAAATCACAAAAATATTGACTTTTTGTGTTTCCTTCTTTGAAAATTCTGTTGGGATGACTGAACAGTCCCTTTTCAACCATTACCTCCCAAATCTTTCGTAGCGATGTCTTTATTTTAGAAACATAACTTTTGGTACGCTACCTGTCTTCTTTTATCACCGCGCTCACTTTCCTTTCAGTATGGTTAGGGAGCAGATTTCCAGCCGTATTGCCAGTACCATCAAATCGTAGAGTGCCTGCATCAATAAGACTTTGAACCCTCCTTTTAAAGGCTAAACAATTTTCTGTAGAATGCCTCTGGTTTCTAGCGTGGTACATGCAACTAGCATTAGGATCGTACCATTTTGGGTATAGAGGCTTCAAGGGTGCCATATAATGTGGGGATATTAATTATTTTTCCAACAGCTTTGGGTACAGCTCTCCGTATGACACGCGAATTGGGGTGAACTGGGGTTTTTCAGGATTAGATCTTGTCGGTCTTTGTTCATTTTTGGGTTGGTTTTGAGCAGGCATGGTATTTGGTGGGAACATGGCAAATGGTCTTTGGTTATTTGTGGCATAGATGGGGTAAGGAGGAGGTGCTTGATAGTAAGGGTTTTGGGGAGGATAATAGAAGTTTGGAGGCGGATGATATGGAGGTCGTGGCTGGGTTGGGTAAGGATTAGAAGTGTGGTGGCTCCCAGTTCCCACCATATGGGCTTCTGCCTCTTTTTTCTTTACAGGTGTTGCCCTTTTCGAGCTTTCAAAACCTTCCATCCTTCCACTATTGATGGTATTTTCTATAAGTTCCCCGGATATTACAATATCTGCGAAGTCTTTCGTGGCACTTCCTATCAACTTATCATAAAATGGTGTTTTCAAAGTGTTGATGAAGAGGACCGCTATTTCAATTTTAGTTAATGGGGGTTCTACTTGGGCCGAGATATCCCTCCACCTTTGCGCGTATTGCCTAAAAGTCTCCGTTGGCTTCTTTTTCATCATCTGCAGAGTTAGCGGATCAGGTACCATGTTAGATACATGCTTGTATTGTTCACAAAATACTGATGCCAAGTCTTTCCATTATCAGATCCTTTTTCTACTGAGTTGATTATACCATCAAAGGGCTGATCCGACCAAGCTGTCTTGGAAACAGTGTATTAGCAACTTATCTTTATTCACGTAACCAGTCATCTTCTGGCAGAACATGATAAGATGTGCTTTTGGACATCTCTCGCCATCATATTTTTTAAAATCTGATATTTTGAATTTCAGAGGCAAAACCAGATCGGGCATCAAACTGAGCTCTTTGGCACTTAATGCAGAGAAGGCTTCAGTACCTCCTATCGCTTTGAGTCTTTCTTCCAAACTCTTATACTTATCCTGAACATCATGATGATCCGTTTTTAACATGGCTATTTCTATCGGATCATCCAAATCTGGAACATTGAGATTGGCAGGATTAGCTCTGGGGTTCGATACGAATATACCTTGCCTTAGATGAGCAGGGGGTACGAGTCGTTGCTCTAAGCTTGTAGGCTCCCCTTGAGGATATCCTCTTTGCGTTGCATGGGCGTGAGGTGGAATGAATCCTGGGGGATAGAGCGGATCCTGATCATGATTAACTCTTGACTGAGGCTCCATAATGTCAGGGCTCTGCATAGGTCATTTTCCTTTGACCAAAGCTGTCATCATTTCCATCATTTTGGCCATCTGATCTCTTTGCTCGAGCGATTCCTCTCGAGATCTTAACATCAGATCTCTTGCTTCCTGTTGTGACTTGGTCAACTGATCTTGCAATTCTCTTTGGGTCCTTTTCATCCTTTCAATTCTTTCATTGAACTCGGCTTCCATAATTTTAGCTTTTCGGCGTGTCCTACAAGGATGGCGTGATTCCAGACTTAGAGTGTCGCAGCTGCGAATTATACGGTTTTAGCCTCAGTGAATGATTATGGTGATATGTACATGCAATGAATGGATGAATGGATGAATGATAAATGATTGTTAGTCATGAATGCATGTGTAAAAATTTGGTGTTGATTTCATGATGCCCCCTACTTAGGCATTTCATTAATCAAAAGAGTCTATTACAAAACGTTTCGCTATCTTTGATTCAACAGTTACACAAATTTTCTAGCCACATTGCCTTGTTTCTTCACTCGTTCTAAGAATTCTGATATGCTTGATCTTTAACTCGGAGGGAATTGGCAACTGAGAGCTTCAACTTCGTCTGATAATTGCACAACTTGCATAGCCTCCTCATGAATTTCATTGATCAAAAAGCCGAGTTGCATTTCCTTTTCTTGGAGAGCTTTTTCGTAAGTGCGAGTGTTTCTGTCGTACTGATCATTCTTTTCTTCTAGAGCCTTTAGAAGAGTATCTAACTGTTGCTGACGAGATTGCAGCATACTTTCTAGATCTCGTATTTTTCTTTTTAGATCTTGACGTACGGATTAACTAGTCACAAATTCTCCAGACACAGTTTCATACTCAACATTCTTCTTCCTTCACTCCATCATAGCACGCGCAGCTTTTTCTTCTTTTTTCTTTGCTTTCCCTTTCCAGAATTCCATCCCACCTTTGATGTTGCTTAATTCTTCCTTCCATTCTGCCGATGATTTGCCCAACCTACTGTTTTTTATAGTGCTTCTTAATTTCTTATTTTCTAAATGAAGATCCCTTAAATCGTTTCTTACGATCTCAGCCTCTCTTTGAGCTTTTTCGGTTTTAGATTTTTCAATTTGAACATCGATCTTTAGCTAGTAGTTTTCCTCTTGAAGAGAATTGATATCTTGTAACAGCTTAGCCTTTTCACATTCAAATTCCTGTCTTGCTATTTCCAACTCGGACGGTATTTTATCTGAGAAAGGATTCCGGAAAGTATAATCCGTCGGCGAGAGTTGTTGACTGTTCACTCGTCATTGCCTCCATATGTAATAATCTTGAGTAATGGTATCAGTGTAGAGAGCTAACTCCATTAGGTGAATTTCCTTCCAAGACTTTGCAGTATCTCGGACCCTTTTCATGTAACCCTCACCTGTAAAGGCAAACTCAGACTGTGCCAATCCTCCGGTAGCAGGTATGAACTGTCGTGAAGCAAACTATCTTTAAACCATTAATGAGGCATACCCAACTCCTCCCCATAATCCTAGTAAAGGCATCCAATCTTGGCTTCCACATTTGTATAATAGAACAGAAGACGGATCCATGGTGCTCTCTAGGTTATATCTTCGGTGCGAAGGTTCTGAAAAACTGAAACCCAATTCTGTTCGGTGACATCCTTTGGCCAATCCTTCTCAAGGTAAGCTTTTAATGGGGTGAATGTTTTTGAAAACTTGTGGAAAGGTGTGCGCTCCACTTTCCAGAAATGGCTTAGAATCTAGACATTAAGTAACTGCGCGCATCCGATAAAACGTCCTTTATCTTTCCTCCTACAACAACTCAGAGATCTAAAAGTCTCAGCCAAGATAGTCGGGACGGGGTTGATCCCTTGCCTCAACCTTTCGAAGAAATCCACTACCGTAACTTCTACATGCCCGAGAACTTTTGGGAAGACAATTAATCCATAAATGGCCAAAGCAAACAGATCCATCCTCTTCACAATATTTGGATGGTTTTGAACTAAATCTCGCAGAGAAAACCATGGAACACAACTAACTTCATTCTTTTTCTTTATTTGTTTTTCAGCCCACGTATCAGTCATTCCCGTCAACCTCACTAAATTTTTCTTGAAGGTCATTGGTTTAGGCTCTTTCACATATATCTTGCTGAATTGTACATTGTCAATGCGAAGCAAGGCAGTATACTCTTCTATGGTCGGAGTCATATCTTCTTGATTGAAAGTGAAACATTGGTAAGCTGGATCCCAGAATCGAACCATGACTTGAATCAGTTGTTCGTTTACGTTGACGGCGATTAAGTGAGCTATATCCCCGTACTTTTTGGTGAAGATGCCCCAAGTGCCTGAATCCCACTGTTTCTAAATCTGAGTCAAATCCTCGTGGTTATTCTGACGAACATTTGTAGCTACTTGCTCGGGAAGATTGGAGACACATCCTTCCGTTAAACTGTTCCCTTTCGCTTTCTGAGTTTTCAAAGACCAGTCTCGAATCACGGCATTTTTCTCGGTCACTTGTGTAATTGACTCCTCCATCAAAAACCCATTTTTGGTAACCAATCTCTAATCAACACCTTCCTAATCAAGATGCCTATGATGCATGATGAAAAATAAAAATAAAGACAAACAACCTTGGTTAGCAATCACAACAAATATGAACTGAGAAAAACTATAAAAACTTCAACAAATTAAGCTGCCCGGTTCAATTCTTTTGCATAAACAGTGTAAATGTAAAGGAAATGAAAGGCAAGAGGCGTTTCTCCCATGTACTTATTTTGGTGACTATTAACGGACAGAGGTTCAGCATGGCTCTAATTAGGTGGCTCATATGGTTCACTACATGCGGTTTTGATTCTAGATAGGCACTCGAATTGTTCGTACTGTCATCTGCTAAGATTAGTATAGAACCTCGGTCATTGCCTATCATAGGCTTGTAAGTTCAATTCGAGGGATTACATTTACTTATACCTATGCGGAGGGACAGGTTAACTCACGAAAGCATAAGTCATATGTAACCCAGAAGTATTCACTAGCCTATGCGGAGGGACGAGTTAACTCATGAAGGCATAGCGTTTACTTCCACTTAAGCGGACGGAGCCCGGGTAGAGAGCTCATGTTATGCAAAAATGCAAGTGCACGGTGTGTGGGGAGAAACTCACAAACCTTTACATTTTATTTAAAAACTAAACTAAAAAAAACTAGAACCATAAAAACTTAGAGATGAAAATCAACAACATAAAACAAGTTAGAAGAATATTTACAACATGATGCAAATGCATGACTTTTCAAAAACAAAATTTAAGGATCACGACTAAATATTAATTTCAACAAGGAATTTTGAAAATTTTGACAACACGCGTTTAATTTTAGACTCGACTCTAAAAAAAAAAGTCCCCAGTGGAGTCGCCAGCTGTAGCGACGTAAAAAATTTCACTTTGGTCGCTAGTTGAGGCGATTATTTGAAAATTTAAAAATGGAATTTCGATTTTAAAGAGAAAAGGAGTCGCCACCGATCTTTTTTCTAGGTGTGATTGGACACCTAATAAATCCTCTTTTTTCTTTTGAAAGAAAATTTATTTTTGAACAAAAATGAAGGCCGAATTTGGGTCTACGTGAACATCCAGAGAAAAATAGGGTTCGGGAGTCGGTTATGCACGAGGAAGGTATTAGCACCCTCGCGACGCCGAAAATTGGTATCTTGTTAAACACGCGTTGTCTTAATTCTAAAAAATACAAGTTTAATTTAATATTTAATCGCGATCCAATTGAAATACGAGAATTCAAAATTTTTTGTTTTTTTAGAAGGACGTCTCGGTTTTAACACTAGCCAATGATATCCACCCAACATAGCGATGAAATCAGTGACTTAGTGTTAAAATCGGTACGTTGCCTTATTTATTAAAAACATAAAAAAAATAATATCATTTGCAATAGGAATTTGTAAATAATGCGAACGATGATACAATTAATGAAAAATATTAAAATGCAATATTTAGAATAAAAATAACAATAATATTCACAATAAAGAAAATGATAATAAAAAATGTTCTAATAATATAATAAAAGAAATAATATATTTGTAATAATAGTAAAAATACTAATATGAACATGAAAAATACACATGCATATATATATATATATTAATAATAATGATGATAATGATAATAATACTAGCAATAATAATGAAATACAAAAAGCAAATATAATATAATAATACTATTAAAATAAAGTAATTAAAATAATAATATATATAAATATATATATATACATATATAATAAAAACATACACTAATAATAATAATAATAATAATAATAATAATAATAATAATAATAATAATAATAATAATAAACAATATGTATTAAATGGTAAAAGAATGATAGTAACAATAATTTAAAAAACGATAATAGTAATAAAAATAAAAATAATAGTGATAATAATAATAATAATAAATAGTAATAGTAATAAAAAAATAATAGTAATAATAATGGTAAATACAAATAGTAATAACAATAAGACAAATAATAAATAATGTAAGGTTTGAAATTATTTAAAAAGATAAAAATAAGTGATGAGATATTAATAATGAGAGTAATGATATATAAATAAAATAAGTGTGCTAAAATATATATATATTTTAAATTAGTTAACATAAAAATAATAACGTATGAGTGAATACAAAAAAAAAGGAAAATATAATAATAATAATAATAATAGCAATAATACAATAGTAATAATAATAATAATAGTAATAATGATAATAGTGATATTAATAATAATAAGAATAATAGAAAATATTAGTACATTAATAACAATAATATATGTTAATAACAATAATAATATAAAAAAATAATATGGTAAAAATTAGTAATAATATGTTAATAAAAATAATAGTAATGGAAATAACACTAACGGTAATAATAATAATAATAATAATAATAATAATAATAGTAATAACATTAATAATATTAGAAAAAAATAATAAGAATATTTAATAAAGGAACGAAAATAAACAAAAAAGGACTAAAATTGAACTAAAAATAGAGTTTTGGGGCAAATTTAAAAAGAAATAAAGGAAAAATGACCAATTCGGGCACGCGGATAACAAGGGAGGACCAAAATGGGGAATATCCCCTCCTCCCAAAACGCACAGCACCAAGAGGGACCAAATTTAAGGTCAAAATAAATTACAGGGCAAAATTATAAATAATGAAAAATCTAATCTCAAAACAATAAAAAAGCGGAAGGGCTAAAAGTGCAATTAGCCTTTCCGTTGAAAACACGCGGATCTTAGCCTGGAGCGGGTCGGGTCATGGGTTGGAGCTCAAAACGACGTCGTTTTGGGTGTTAATGGCCAACCCCAAAACGACGTCGTTTTAGGGGGCTATAAAAGTCAAGTTTTTGAGAAAAAAAAATCATTTGTGAGCATGAAGGAAAAAAAAGAAGAGAAAGAAGAGAGAATTCTCTCTGAACTAGGCCCCTGCTCCGGCCAGGAAGGCCGCCGTCGCCTCTTTTTTGCTTAATAACATATATATATTTTGGTATAAATTTGCAAAAAAAAAAAAGGAACAAAAAAGAAATAAGAGATTTGGTAAAAATGAATCACCTTAGGCTTTCAATCTTGATTCTTTTGGTATTTAGATCCTCTGATTTGGTATTGTGCTTCTAATTTGGTATTACTCTTAGTCACTTTTCTTGTGTTTGAAAATATGGTATATGTATCAAAACTGCCGAAAAAAATTACAATATTTGGCTTTTCTTTTATAGCCATTTTTACATGCTTTCATTATTATTTTTTGTTGTTTCTTTCTTCTGCCTTACGCGTTTGCTTCATTTTTGCAGGGTATGGCCGGTGGAGGTGATTGGTGGAGCAGGTGTCGCCAGGGGATGGTTGCAGCTATCAGTGCAAGTGGCTAGGGTTTTTTTTTGTTATGTTTAGTTTAGGTGTTGGGCTTTTGGGCTGCTAGGGTTTTTCATTTTTGGATAATTAGTTTGGGTTTGGTTTTGGGCTGATGTAATTGGGTGGGTAGTTAGGTTAGTTTAGTGGGTATTGGGATTAAATTTGGGTTTAGTTGGTTGGGGTTTTGAGTGTGGGTTTTATGTATGAGGTCAAAATTGGCCTACAACACTACACACGCCCGTGTGGTCAGGTCGTGTGGTCACACATGCCCGTGTGGCTTGGAACACGCCCGTGTTCCTTATCCATGTAACTCTTTGTTTTGTCGTCATGTACAAAATAAGGTCACACGGCCAATGCACACGCCCATTTACTTAGGCCATTTGGTCAATTAGAATTTCATAATTTTTCATAAACAAGTGAAGACTTCACAAGGCTGTATCACACGCCCGTGTCTAATGGCCGGGTCACCACACGGTTGAGACATACGCCTGTGTCTCTGCCTGTGTGGCCAATTCGAAACTAAAATTTAAAATACAGGGGACACACGGCCGGATCACATGCCCATGGACACACGGCCTAGACACATGTCCGTGTGTTTTACCCATGTGGACAAAATAAGGCCATTTCCTAGCCTTATTTCTCACCCCAAACTTAACCATTTTCCTGCATCAAAACTCACATGTATATACCAACCAAATACAACCAATTCAAACTTAATTTCCATGTTCCAATTTGATGCATTATTTCATATAACATACTTATCATATAATATCATATCATATCATCCCAAAATATACATTGCTAGCCATTTCAAATAGCTAGATTACAACCAACATACTAATTCATCATTTGGTCTCATTGGTCTATACATGTCATTAGATCAAAATAAATTCATCATTTATACCAAAATCAAAGTGAGGATAGCGTGATGATTTCTTCGACCAGATTCCAACCTTCACGAGCTCTGAGCACTATAAAATAGGGAAAATAAACCTAATAAGCATTATATGCTTAGTAAGTTCATATAACTAAAATTACACTTACCAATCAAGTTTAACAAATAAATCATACACAAAACAAAATATCCATCAACGTGGCAATTTAGCAAATATTGCCTAAACTCAACCATTCAATCAAATAAGTTAGTCACAAAAATACCAAAATGCATAGATGAGCTCACCATGCCATTTCTTCTTATTTCACTTATTATACCATTTCCGTTGAATTATTGAATTTCCGATGGGTATTTCCTTTTTTCCAATTGTACACTCGAGGTGCAGATTCCTTTTCAAATAGTATACATAAAGTGTACATTTCCTTTTCAAGTGTACACACAAAGTGTACATTTCCTTTTCAAGTGTACCATTTAGGTACATGTATCCTTTTCAAGTATCGCCCTTTCGGGTTAAATTCTTTTTCATAATGAGATAAAAAATTACCCATTCGAAATAACCTTTACTGCAACACATGCAAGACCTCATTTACAACGGTAATCACCTATCCAATCGGTAATCAATATTCGAACAGATTTTTGTACCTTTTCATCAATTATATATATATATATCACATTTCAACATTTTCATGCTACATATACATGTCATTTACATATCATAATTCTCACAAATCAATAATCAAATCAATACATTTTCATACTTAATTAAGTTATACGAACTTACCTTGATAATTGTTCGTATCACTAATCCGAGACTTACTCTTTTCCTCAATCTTTTTCTTTGTTTGACACTTCCGGATCTATATAAAGAAAATTAATCATCAATTCCACATTCAATTAAGTCCATTTCAGACTCTAAGCAAAAATACTATTTTGCCCCCAATCTTTTAATTAATTCTAATTTCGTCCCTAGGCTTGGAAATTGAAATTCATGCAATCTACTCCTTATTCCAAGCCTAATCAAAATTCTAATATAACTTTTACAGGACATGTGTTTCATAAATTTCAGAATTTTTTCATGAATTTAATCACTTTTCAATTGAGTCCCTAAACATGTTTCCATTAAAAATTACTTTGTAAAAGTTGATTATCTATCAACAACCTTTCAATTTCTATCATAAACTTTAAATTTGCAGCATATTCATCCATGGAAAATTTTCTAAACTTTGATTTCCTTTCAAATTAATCCCCCAAATAGAGAAATTAAGCTTTTCCGATTTCAAAAATTTGAAAATTACTAAAAACGGGATATAAAACTTACCAATTCAAGCTTGAAAAGTTTCCTTTCTCTCTCCTAGGGTTTCCATGTATTTTATGGAGAAGATGATATAAAGTAAGGTTTTTATTTCTATTTAATCATTTATCATCTTTTAATTATTTTAATTTTCAGTTTAGTCCTTAACCTTTTTCAATTTTTCCATGAATGATTCACCAAAAATATCTACATGTTTTTCATCAATGGTCTAATTTCCATAAAAGGACCTCACATTTTGAATTCCATAGCTATTTGGTCCATATAGCTACTAGAATTCAACCTTGACATTTTATTCAATTTAGTCCTTTTTAAAATTAAACACATAATCGATAAAATTTTCCTATAAAAGTTTTCATGCAATATTCCTACCTTATTACCTATCATTTTATGAAATTTAAATAATTTTTTTCGGGCTCAGATTTGTGGTCTCGAAACCACTATTTCGATTTTACTGAAATTTGGGCCGTTACATATTGTCCCATATACGAGCCCTCGAGGCCCTAAAAACACATTAGAAACAAATCATGATTAAATTGGGAACATATAGAATTTTTTGAGAAAAGATGAAAATTTTCAAACTGTAGGAGTCACACGGCTGTGTGGCCAGGCCATGTACTAGGTGGTGTAACTGCCTGACTTGCAACCCTTAGTAAGCTACAGGGGACACACGACCGTGTGTCATACACGGTCGTGTCTCCTGGCCGTGTGTCACACACGGCTGAGACACACGCCCGTGTCTCTAGCCGTGTGGACGAAAAATAGGCCAGTTCCAAGCCATTTTTCTCACTCATTCATGCACATACCTACCTACAATCAATTTTCCACATATAAATAAGCCTTCAAGTTGCACTTAATACATGCATAGCCAAGCTAAATTAATAAGACATATATTCATATAACCAATATGCCCAAAGGGCACCTCAATCACAACAACTAAAATGTAATTTATATATGCAAAATTTAGGTACAAAACAACTAACTTGTAATCAATTTCATGCCAACTTTTATCTCCATATTCACATACTATAGTCACACTCATTATACCAATTTTGCCATTCAATGTTCATTAACAAGCATTAGCACAAATAGCCATAAATGTCAACCACATTACCTATACCAAATAACAACATTCAAGCATATCAAAGGACAACTCATAACATACAGTTTTAACTACCATTCCATCTTCCATCAATCAAGCACCATAAGCCATGATATCAACCATTATAAGTCCACAAACATTTATCAACCTAACAAACATTTCAATCACTCAAAATACCATAATTACAAGCCAAAACATAATGGCTATAATATCAACCAAAACATCTATATATGTGTATATTTAAAAAATTATCACTTAACTTGTTTTCATGCCAAAACATAACATAATTGATACATAATAACCATACCACTTTGGCCATTTAAAGATACATTAACACATATTAATTTTGGTAATTTCAAAACATACACCAATTTGACCATATTAACTGCAACCAACAAGATATCAATAGTACCTTAAGTACCTCAAATCCAAGGCAACATTTAATACCATAATCATCAACTAAAATGACATAAATATACCAAACTCATCGATCAAACATTAGACATAGTCCACCTATACATGCCATCAAAACCAAGACCAAAGCATTAAAATCTATCGATAAAATCGATGGATAGTGTGATGGATCTCCGACTAGCTTCCAACCCGATCGAGCTTCCGATAATCTGAAAAGTAAGAGAAAGAAAACCCTATAAGCAATTAATGCTTAGTAAGCTCGTATAAACCATAAGCAGAATATTACATTTCAATAATGAACATTATAGGTTAAATATAAACCTCTACCAATGCCGCAAGATTTACCAAACCATAATTACTAACTCATAAGTGAGTAAATTCATTAATGTCACATATATTTATGATTCACAACATGAAAGGATTTTATGGGACGTAATGTATAACCATCAACCTTTCTATAAGATTATACATCTTTCAATTTACTTACTTTCGTTTCTATTCCCAATGCTTATCATAAGCCTCAACAACATTATTCGTTCTCAATTCAGTGTCTTAATCCATGACATAGATAGATTTATTCAAAGCATAAACAATTTAAACATGATAATACAAACAAAACCATAAACATCAATCATATCCACAAGCTTGGCATAAGCTTAAGCACATCAACAGCACATGTTAGTTCATTTAAACATGATTCATATGAATTTGACATGGATAACCACTATACTTGAGCATGATTCAATTGGATATATCATCCGTCTCAACATAACATATTTTTCATGTAACTCACCATTTCAAAGTCTTTTATACATGTACATGTCTTAGTTCGTATTGAACCTTACCATTTCCTTTTCAAATCATGCTTGTTGAACCGTTTAGAATACCGTTGGATACTCAGGATAGCTCACACAAAGTTTGTTAACTCATATAATTGTAATTTGTCAATTCCTATACATATATACTCACATGAGCTATGAATAAGTATACTGACACGAACTGTGAAAATGGGTCTGCTCACACGAGTTGTGGGTCGGAACGTAGCTACACGATGTTGCTCACACGAGTTATAGAGTATCCGCAACACATACCAGACCTCAGCCGTTGGTAGGACGATCAAGATCAGCACCTGAATCATGTGAACCTTAATGACATGTCATTTGTATCCTATGAATTTCTAAGGTTCAAACGGGGCTCAGTAGTTGTCGTACGTCGTTCGATTTAGTCGTTTCATAATACGATAAATTGTATAATAACATATATATATTGATTAATTTTCAATAAAAATCATATAATAACATTCAATTTAACCATCATTATACATAATACAGTTCATACAAACTTACCTGGCTGAATTGTAGAAATGTCAAAGTACAAGAGCATTTTGGTAATTTTCTATTCTCCTTGATTTTCTATCCGATCTTGATCTAAATTAATAATTTCATTCAATCTATTAATTTAGACAGTAAAATAATTTATTTTATTCAATTTAGTCAGTTTTGACATTGTTACAAAATTACCCCTAAAGTTTTACTTTTATTCAATTTAGTCCCTGAGCCTAAAACATGCAAATTAACCATTTTACCCAAACCTGAGCCTAGAAAAATACTTATGTCATCAATACAGTCCATTATTTTAACAATTTCACATCAAATCCTTGTACTTTTACTATTTTAATACTATCTTAACAATTTAGTCCCTAATCAGAAAATTCATCAAAAATCACTTAATAAAATAATTTTAAATAACAAATAATTTTTCAAAATTATCATTTAACATCTAAAATCACAAGGTTTATCAATAACAACATTCAAAATCTTTAACAGTTTCAAAATCGAAGGTACGAGCTAGTTGGACCTAGTTGCAACAATCTCAAAAACATAAAAATTTATAAAATTGGAGCCAAAATCACATACCATGCAAGTAAATTGTCCATGTCCAAAATATTTATCTCAAAATCCATGGATGTTTGGTTGATGAAAAAGAAAACTAAACAGATGATAACAAATTAACCTTTTGTTTTATTTTAATTTAATATAATTATCAAATTACCATATTAACCTTAGTTAATAATTAAATAAAACATCAAATTCATGTCCATTATTGTCCACTAACACCTTGAATGGTCTAATTACCATTTAAGTCCCTTTTCCTTTATTCAATTAACCATTTAATCACTCAAATCAAATAGTGATCAAATTTTACATCTTTTACGATTTAGTTCTTTTTAATTAATTAACTATCGAAACGTTAAAAAATTTTAACGAAATTTTAATATCAACTTAATGACACTCTGTAAATATTTATAAAAATATTTACGGCTCAATTTATAGAAACGAGGTCCCGATACCTCATTTTCTAAAACCATTTGACCTTAGGGTCTTACCACTCGAACTTAATAAATCGCTTAAATAGCATAAATTATCAAATCAAAAACCTTTTTAAAAATCACATTTGACTCGTAAATATTAAATAATAATATTTATGAACTTACTCGTCGAATTTGGTGGCCTCGAAACCATTGTTTTCGTCACCACTGAAAAACGGGCTATTACACGTGGCAAGTTTTTATTTAAATTATTAAAGTTTTAAAGGTTAAAATTGTAAATGTGTAATTGAAGGTTAAATTAAATAAAACCAAATAGCACTCATCTTCTTCAAGCTTTGTTTCAACCAAATATTAAAAGAAAAGAAGTCATTTTAGGGTTTAAGCATTCAGTTAGCTTTCTCTCTTGTATGTAAGTGTTTGTGAGTCCCGTTTTTAATGATTTCTATTTTTTTTGAGGTTATTTTAGCTTAATTTAGCTAGCCCGGGGATCAATTTGTAAAATTGTTAAAGATTGAAGATTATGCCATGAATTTTTTTTTATGATTCTTGATGTTTAATGATAGATTATGAGTCCTTGTTGATAAATAAACAAGTTTTGTAAAGTGATTTCTGATGAAAATTGCATTTAGGGACTTGTTTTTAAAAAATAGTAAAACTTCATGTTAAATTTATGAAATGATGATTCGTATGGGTTGGTTTAAGTCTCTAGAGAAATCGATTAGTTTGAAAGGAGGATTAAAATGCTTAAATTTCAATTTATGAGCTTAAGGACTAAATTGTAAAAAGTTAAAATGTTATGGGCAAAATAGTAATTTTGTATAAATATGAAATGTGGACTAAATTGAATACTAGAGGTATTAAATAGATTGAATTTGTCTATTTAGATCAAGATAGACCACGTACGAATTTACATCTGGGAAAAGCTAAAGCCTCGGATTAGTTCGACTTTGTTTTTACGCCCTAATTGTCAAGTTAAGTTCGTATGAATAGTTATCATTTTAGTGCTATTTCAAGTAGTCTGTTATTATGTTATTTATCATGTGAATTGATCGATATATAAATAAATCAATGCCACGGCGGTTATTGAGTCCCGGTTGAACCTTAGGAATTTATAGGATACAAATGACATGTCATAAGGGATTTCATGTTTTGGGTGCTGGTCTTAAATGTTCTATGATGGATGAGGTCCTACATTTGTTGCGGGTACTCCAAAGCTCGTGGGAGCAGCATCATGTAGCTTACATTCTGACCCACAGCTCGTGTGAGCAATAATGTAAAGGAAAGGTTGCGGTTATATGTTTAAGCACACTTCGTGTGAGCTTTCTCGAGTATCCGATGATATTCTAGTTGGTTCAACGGGCAAGAAAATGGATTGAAATGGTAAGCTTCCTAATGGTGTTATGCATATGTTCATGGAAAGGATGAATGATTCAAATGATGCACTTGCATATGGAAATGACTTATCATGTGGATAATCCAAATGAGTTATGTATAAATGCACTAACTTGTGTATTGATGATGATGTTTAGGCTTGTGCCAAGCTTGTGGTTTGAGATACATTGTGCTTATACTTATTGTTATGTAAATGAAATGGTAAGTTATGTTTCATTTTCTATGAACTTACTAAGCATTATGTGCTTACGTAGTTTCTTTCCTATGTTTTATAGATTATCGAAAGATCGATTAGTTTGGAAGCTCGTGGAGATCTATCACACTATCCAGCATAAATATTGGTAGTTTTTGAATGTTTTGGCCAAGGTTATAATGGCATGTATAGGTGGACTTGTAAGAGTGTTTAGTTGAATGTTTAATGGATGAATTGGTATGTATAACTTGTGCAAGTTCTCTTGGTTGGTACCATTTGATACCTTGTCGGTTGTGTCATTTTTGGGTACTTGTGATGCATGAGTGAATGGCTCAAATGGTATATTTGTAGTGATATGTTAATGGCCATGTTTGTGGCATGACTTGATAGAAGTTGAATTATAATTGATGATGGAAATGTGACCAAATATGCATGTTTAGGTAAGTTTTGATGTTTGCATTTTAGGTGCATTGAATGGCATATTGGTTAGTTGATTTTAGGACTCTTGAATTAGTCATTATCTGTATGTTTTGATAGGGTTTTGATGCCTTGATTTTGTGCACAAAAGGCCCTAAAGTTTATGCTTGAGTTGGTGTTGGAAATGGCTTGATTTTGGGCAAATTTATGTCCACACAACTTGAGACACGTGCGCGTGACTTAGCCATGTGTGACACACGGCTTGATGACACAGCCGTGTGTCACTTGTAGGTTTCTTTGCATGCAAGTCAGTAAGTTACACGGCTTGACACACGGGCGTGTGAGGCAATTTCGAGAGTTGCACGGCCTGGCACACGGGCGTGTGACCTTACTTAGAGAGTTACACAGGTAAGGACACGGGTTGGGACACGGTCGTGTGTCCCTAGTTCAAAGGTTACATGGCCTGAGACACGGGGGTATGTCTCAGCCGTGTGAGGCACATGGCCTGACTATACGGCCGTGTGACCCTGTATAACTTTTTCATAAACTTTCCAAACGATTTCAATTTAGTTTTGAATTGTTTCTAAGGTGTTTCTAAGGCCTCGAGGGCTCAATTTAGGGACGATATGTATGTGAATGATTGTTTTATAACATGTTTATGATAATGTATGAAATGTACGTTTTAATGTTTCGTTTGTACGGTAATACTCCGTAACCCTAATCCGGCGACAGATACGAGTTAGGGGTGTTATAATCTCCATTTACTCTAGTTCTTGTGACTTTAAGCTCTTACTTTATTAAATAAAGCCATTGTATTGACTTAAGCTCCCAACATCACGTTTATTTTCCAGAACTTGATAATATTCTAACTCATTTCACCTTTCTATAAGATCCATCTCCAAGCTTGATCTATCAACAAAATTTTGTAAACAAATAGGCAAATGATTGCAAAAACATTTTAAATAAAATGATGTTTAGGATTTTGGATTTAGGGCTTAAAATTTAGAGTTTAGGATTTAAAGTAAACTAAATGCTCAATTTTGGCTTAAAGATTTTAAACTCTTAAATGAGTGAGGGCCAAATCTTTCATGATGGTTGATTAAAGACCAAACTTTCTTAGACTAAGGAATTTTGCGAGCAGATGTACGACCAACAAAAGCCCTTGTTTGAATTGTTCCATAAAATTTTAGTGACCACTTTGAATTGCAAAAGTTTTTATTTGAATAAGAAAAAGTAATCTTTAATCAGCCACTTTTACACTCAAGATGGAAAATGCTGTAGTGAAATGTTTAAGCTTAGAGTAAGCATTTAATCCTTATCATGACTAAGCCAAAATATGAGAACCTTCCGGCAGTGCTGTATAAAAACTCGAGTCCTTTCCGCTCTGGGGACAGAATTCACGAGCGTCTAAAATAGATTTATAGGCACAGGGATCAATATTCCATAAAGGCCCACAGAGTCCACACGTTGAAAAATATATCTAAGAAATTATGAAAAAGAAAGCTCAAACGTCAAACCACATCCATACATTGAAGGAGAGGCTATCCGTAATCTTACCCTCTCGTTTCAGTCATCCACCAATTACTTACCGCTCACTTATGCACTTGTACTTAATCAAAACTAAAACCTGTGTGCCTTTGCTACGCACCACTTCTTAAGCAACTTCCTCTACGATCATAATGGTGTCGGTTACTGTTTCTGTAGCCAAACCAACCCTTCAGGTTCATTGCCGCTCGTCTTATTAACTAGTGCTGCGTATCCCTTTTACTGATCAAATCAACGTTTCTTTTTTCTTCCAGGCAAATGCAAAGGGTTTTGCGGAATTCTCAGGTCTGCGCAACTCAGCTAGCCTTACCTTTGCCAGGAAAACCTCGGATGACTTTCAATCAGTCATTGCTTTCCAGACATCTGCTGTGAGTTTGACGCTGGCTCTATCTATCAGCTTTATCTCAGCATCTCCATCCTAGGCTCCACCCACCGTCATATTGTTACCTTAACTCTGAAGAGAACTTTTTTTCTCTACTGCAGAATGCAGAGTTGACGATGCCACACACGCACGATATATAATGATCAATATCTATGTATTTCCTATAGCATTTGCGTTGTTTATTTATAACTAGTGATAGTTGTAAAGAACCGGAAATCGTCTTAATAATATAATACAATGCCAAAGCTCACGGCTGTCGTTTGACCATAAATTCCTCAGCAGACTTGCAAGTAGCGAAAGGGACAACTGAACTGAAAATATCTTCAATTGTCCCTTTATACGTGTTACACTACACGGTTTCTTGAAGAGCATTTAAATCTTATCTTGTTTATGAATGACGTGCCTCGCAATTTTGGTTCGCAGATGTAAAACTATACTGAATCTATCATTCATTCATCTAGATATATATATCCTTAACTTCTGGTTAAGTTTCAAAATACAATTGGAACTACCTTGTTCCTTTTACTTATGTGCATCTTGTTTGTAGTTGGGAATCAATAATGGTGGACACCGGAAAGGCGTGGTAGAGGCAAAGCTAAAGGTCGCTATTAATGGGTTTGGTAGGATTGGCAGGAACTTCTTAAGGTGCTGGCATGGCCGTAAGGACTCCCCACTTGATGTCATTGCAATCAATGACACTGGTGGTGTTAAGCAGGCTTCTCACCTTCTCAAGTATGACTCTACCCTTGGGATATTTGAAGCCGATGTTAAGCCTGTTGGTGATAACGCCATATCTGTTGATGGCAAGGTCATCAAGGTCGTTTCTGACCGCAACCCCGTCAACCTCCCATGGAAGTAAGAATTTATGTTTCTCATATCTCTAGTTCCACAATAAAATGCCTCAGATTTTCATATAAATTAACAATTCCTAAACAATTGTTGGTTATCATTCAAAATGACAATGTTGATGCAGAGACTTAGGGATAGACCTGGTGATCGAAGGAACTGGTGTGTTCGTCGATAGAGATGGTGCAGGAAAGCACATCCAAGCAGGAGCGAAGAAAGTGCTCATTACTGCCCCAGGAAAGGGTGACATCCCGACCTATGTTGTAGGAGTTAATGCTGACATATACAACCCAGATGAGCCCATAATCAGTAATGCTTCTTGCACCACCAATTGCCTTGCTCCCTTTGTCAAGGTTCTGGACCAGAAATTTGGTAACTCCTTTGACCAGATTGTCCCCGTGCCTACAAATTTCTTAGTTTGCCTCGGTTTTTTAATTCGCACTTCTTAAAATGGTTCGAATCAAGTGGTACGTATGTTTAGTAGATATAGCACTGATATGCCTATTTAGAAGAATGGCGCTTTTCTAGTTATACACCTAGTGCCTAGTCAAAGATTCCAAGTCTAGGCAACCTTCTGACAGTTTAATAGTTACGAACAGAACATGAAGGCATGCGATAATACAGAACTAACATAATATATGGCAGGTATAATCAAGGGCACAATGACTACAACTCATTCATATACTGGTGACCAACGATTACTTGATGCTAGCCACCGCGACCTCAGGCGTGCTAGAGCTGCAGCTCTCAACATTGTTCCGACTTCAACTGGTGCAGCGAAGGCTGTGGCCCTTGTACTCCCTACTCTCAAAGGCAAACTAAATGGCATTGCCTTGCGTGTACCAACACCAAATGTCTCGGTCGTTGACTTAGTTGTCCAGGTCTCAAAGAAGACCTTCGCTGAAGAAGTGAATGCTGCTTTCAGAGAAAGTGCAGAGAAGGAGCTTAAGGGTATCCTTTCTGTATGCGATGAACCCCTTGTCTCAGTTGATTTCAGGTGCTCTGATGTGTCCTCCACCGTTGATGCATCACTCACCATGGTCATGGGAGACGACATGGTTAAGGTGATTGCTTGGTACGACAATGAGTGGGGTTACTCTCAAAGAGTTGTAGACTTGGCTGACATTGTTGCCAACAACTGGAAGTGATTCGAAATACTTGTCTGCAGTGTGATATGGTTAATTTTTGCTCACCTCATTTCTTTTCGGCTTTCATCAAGAATGTATAATTTTAACGTGGACCGTATGCAATAAAAATCCTGCTTTCACTTTGACGGCCTTCCTCCATGCTATATATGCTATTCTCTTGGTTGAAGCATGGAGTATAATAAAAAAAAAAAAGTTTAATTCATATACTATAAACCTAATTAATTTAATCCTTATTTGAGATTAGTGCTAATAATAAGAATAAAGCTTTTCATCTTCCGAATATGGATGCTTTTCTATCGGCTTTAGTCTCTCTAGCTCATAAATTTATATGCCTATCATTTTATGCGAGGTGAAACTCTCACAGCTCTCGAACAGAGTACAAATACAACTTTCCCTCCCTCGCCTTTCTGGTTCCCTTTCATCCTTTTTATCCTTTCCTCTTTTTGAGGGTAAACCAAGAATAGGCAGACATTGACAAACATGTTTAACATTGCAACTTTGAAAGGGTAAGGATGGTTTCACTGCAGGAATGTGTGAAATTTAACAACGATGCTTCTGTTGTTAGGTCTGCTGGAATTGCAGGGATTGGGGGAGTGCTTAGGGATGATAAAGGCCAAGTTCTTACATTATTTTATGGGCCTGCTTCTTCATTGGATCCTGCTGTTAGTGAAACCATTGCCATTAAGGCTGCATTGGAGGTTTTTGACCAGACTTTCTGGAAAGGAAAGGCTCATTTGGTTGTTGAGTCAAACTCTGAAGTGACCGTTTCCTGGTGTAGCCGACCTGCATAGAGACCTTGAAGATTTCTGGACCTCTTCCGAGTTATGTGCATGTGCAAATTCCTTGGCTGATTCACTTGCAAAGGATAGTGCTTGGCGTGAGAGTTTGTTCACTGGTTGGCGGTAGTTTCCTAGTAGGTGGTGGCCTGGTTTGGTGTATTCTGTTTTCTGGTGTATTACAGTTAGGCCGTAATTGATAAATTGTTTTGTTACAGAGCGAAAAGAAAAATAATAATCTGCCTTACAGAAGAATAATCATATATATATTTCAAAAAGAGGGAAGGGGGGAGGGGGGGAGGGGGAAAAAAAGTAACCTGGTGCATCTCAATCTCAAAAGCACCATACATCTTTAAAGTAATAAACAACAAAACCTTACCACCATCTGTCAATAAAATATTTAGCATAGTGTACGCAGTACTAATCTTTCAGCAGCACGAGAGCTATAGCCTTCCCAACATCCTGCTCATTAAAACAACCAATGTTTCTTCTTTGGCTTCTGAATTGGGGCACCTGGAACAAAGACGTTAGAACATTTTGTGCTTGAATATCCAAAATCCACATAGGCTCAACCTAAAATCATGTTTTCACCCTAACCTTGGATCTCATATAGTGAATTGTAGTGTACCTCAGACCAGAAACTCAACCACAGTTCTGCATTAATTCAGACAGAAAGGATGAAAACCGTAATGATGCATTCATGGATATCAAACAGATTTTTGAACCTAAGCAATCAGTACAGCACGTTTCTTGTTAAAGTGTAAATGCAGTCCAAGTGGGAGGATATGAGAAACAAATTCAAGTTAACCGAAAACCAAACAGTTTGGTTGAATAAAATGCTTATTTTTTAAGAGATTCCATGGCAAGCTTTATGTTAAAGGGACTAGGAAATAGAAAAAGCTGTGGCACAACGAATGCCATCAGGTCCCAGGATGGAAGAATGAAAAGCCAGTCTTACAAGTCAGTAAGTTTATTGAGCATTCTCAACTTGAGACAACCAAAAAAAATTATTTGGGAAGTAAGACTCATGTGCAAGCAGGATTATTTTTAGGAAAATGGGAAGACGAGCAGTAGGCTGCAGATTTGGGACCTTGACCTTCAAGCACACTAAAGTATGCACCCATGTAAAACACAAACCGATAACGGTGAATTGAGGGATGATGAATAAATACATTTTTAAAAAATGTTACAGGGAATGACAACAGTGTTTTCCCATTTAAAAAAAAAGAACTTTCCATTCTTACCATGTTTAGGAGGCTGGCTTTGTGGCATAATTTCAATAAAGCAAGTATCTCTGAATGATGTCAAAAGGCATATCTTTGCTGCAAACTGCAAATACGCAAATAGCACATATTACACACTGATATTGAGGCATTTTACTTGGGATATTGCAACCTCAGAACACATTCACAATACTTAATTGGGAATTTTTTTTAGAAAAATTATAAAAAAAAGAAAAAGAAAGAAAGGATAAACTCTTGAGACATTTCTAACAATATTATCACAACCATATCATCATTATCAGATATTTATAAAAACCAACAAAGAAGTCAACATCTAATATATACATATATATATATATATATATGAACATTTAGATACGTTAAAGGCTAAATTATAAAATATAGATGAAACTAGGCAAATGAACAGAAGTTTCACAGGAGAAGTCACAAAAAAATTGTCATTCAATGATATCTGAGATATTTGCATAACAAAATACTTCAGTTGAAATAGTATTTAAACCATCTGCATGCTGATTTCCAATGTATTATATTGGGGTTGGGATCCTATCCAATACTTTTTCATCCATTGCTTTTTAATATACAAATCATTACCATTTAAATGGTGATTAAAGTTGTATTGGATAATAATGGACATAAAAGTAATGGATGGGAACCAAACCCATTATATTGTGCATGGAGGGTTAAAGATAATAAATGAGAGAGATGCAACAGAAACTGACAGCTTAATGATATGATACAATATGATGACTACCTAATAGAAGAGTAAGATAAAAAGAGGCAGGAATTTATGATAGTTTTTACGAAGACAACCTTATCAGAAGCTGCTTGTAAGGTAACATGGTCCCCCCACTCTCCAGATCTACACAATAAGGTTAATTAGAATTTAAAACCTTCACTGTGAGCCAAAAATAAAGTTAAACTAAACTCTAAAACAGAAGTATCAGTTCAAGTAACACTTGTCACGTCAAAGCAGAGAGTGTAAAGACCCTTAATGAAGCAACATACTTTGCCATTTTCTTGCAATATCGCTTGTATTTCATTGGAACATATCCTTCATACAAGTTACGGTTGTCTTTAAGCTGGAATATGGAAAAGAAAAAAATAATAAAAATAAGTATTCATTTAAAATTAATTAATATTTCTTTTCATCCTGCCTTTGGAATACCTTTCACAAACCTAAAACTCCAATTTATTTTTCAGAGAATTAAGTTAGCGAAGTTTAAATTGACCATATAAGTTCAAAAAAGAAAAATAAAAAAATAGGGATAATATTGATTGTTAATATATGGAAAAGAAGGAATGTCAGCAACAAGAGCTTGTATGCTGCCAGTGGCTAAATGTCTTTATACTGAGTTGGGGCAGGTGCCATCACTTCCAAGATAATTTTACATAACTTTAATAGTTCATAGTGGTAGTTTGACACTAATCAAAGTTAAAGGTGCTAAATATCTTCAGTTTGAATGGTAGAAAATTAAAGAAGAGGTAAAATTTCACTATGGCTATGATTTAGAGACAAGAGGAAGGAGCTGGAAGAAATTGCAGCAAAAAACATTTTGCCATAATTCTCAAGGAGACAGCCGCTGCCAAAGTAGATACTCAGGGGAGCACTAAGAAGAAAAGTGGTACTCTTAGCAGAAAGAACAGTTAAAAGAGACAATATGGAGATATATTCAACTGATAAAAAGATGTTGAGACTGGGCTTTATACTATTTTTTTCGGGGACTATAGGTAAATAGGCTATGAAGCTAGTATATATATCATCTTTGATTTTGAACTAAACACCATCTAAACACTTATAAGTTTAAGGGCCTTTTATTTAGTTTCACATAAAATATCTACATCCAATCCGCTGTTCATGTCAAAAAGACACTGTACCTGTTTAACAATATCTTTCCGAACATGCTTGTGATACTCAGGGGACCTGTACATCTGATCTGAAAGTGCACGAAACTGCAACGCAAGGAGGCCTGATTTATAAAGCCTGACTATGAAAATGAGGTGAAAGGATCTGAGAGAGATAGATTAACTTCAACCATTATTTGGTATTACTGTACCTGACAGTTCCCATCACCAGAGACCTTCACTTCATATAGACCATAAACATTAAGCCTGAGAAAAATCAGGGATTTACTAAATACTTTTATTCAAGACATATATAGAAGTCCAGAAATCTCTAAACAAAGATATTCTAACATGAGCCTAATCACATTTTTCTCAATCATATCCTAAAAGAAAGAAAGAAGAGGTAAAGCTTCAAGATGTCCATTAGACATAAGGAAAAAGCATTGAGGCTTGAAAGTTAAAGGTCCAAGAACGAACAAAAGTATGCAGTAGTTACAACCTTACTCAAAGAAACATATTGCATAAGCTAGCTTAAAGAAAACAACTAACAGAAGAGTCATTTATGCCTACTTCTGATGTTGCGTGAACCTTAATATTTCCTCCATCAATATGAAATATTTATGAGTCGCATGCAAACAGCTGTGCATGCTTAGAAATGGTTGTACATAGACACACATACTGACAAATACAAAGATTTGTGAACTGTCAATTTAGACAAATGTCTTGTTGCAGACCTAGGTCACTGAGGTAAGCATAGACCAAATTATTTTGAGCTCTCTGTAAGGGATAAACTCACAGGCTTCAGTGAAAAAAAGCAAATATTAAAGAAAAGGAGAAAAGGCTAGCTGGTAGACTGCTGAGCGAGGAGCATGCAAGAATGCAGGGATAGATTTATCTTACATATCAGATCTCTCTCTAAGATAAACTAGCATAGTAACATCTACATGGAAAAAAAGAGTGAATTCATCTCCAGCTATTGTATCAAGAGAGTAAGAAATTCAGTACATAAAACAAGGAAGATTTTTCAAAGCAGTGGAGACATATAAATTAAAGTGCAACTCTGAAGAACATGACTTAACTAGTATGTTGTTTTGACGAAATTTCTCACTATAACATTCTTTACTCATCTAAATGATTCCTTTCATATAAACATTTAGATTCCATTTGGTTGATACTACTACTATACGAAAAGGAAACTACTATAAAGCAAAAGCAGAAGGTAAAATGCAGTATTATAGTTGACTAATAAATGGATAAATGATTAAAATGTAGGACCAGTTCACTAAATGAGTTAAATTCTTCAGATTTATCAATACATACAAAGTATACAAACCAAGGCGTCTTCCAATTTTTATCAACAATGCTACATGGATATGTATATCCATGATATTTCTAAACATATTCCAAATGAATGAAGCTTAGAAGAATATTAAGAAGCTTTTAAATCCATGCTTTTGGAACTGTTAAGCATAAGACATACCTCTCTAGAAGACGTTGGTGATCCAAACTTGCATCATGTATGCTGGGAATATAGGAGTTTATGTGTGGGACATGCTGAAATTTCAAGTATTATTCATTTAAAAGAGAATAATAATCACTAAATATCAATTAAAAGTAGCAGCAACAAAATTAACGTAATCAGCAAGAACTGCACGGATCAGACAAACTTGACAATGCCATAAAAACTTCATTGGGAAAAAAAATCTCAGTAATGGCCCCGTGAAGAAGCAGAACGGATTAATGATGATAAAACAGGAAAGCATCAAATGCATCGTTTCCCAGATGTAATGAATGCTAAATGAGAACTGTGAAGACGTCTTTTTCTTTGAATTTAAGGAGGAATGAGGGGACAAAATAAAACCTACTGAAATTTATTTAAAATGAATTCAGTTAAAGCTAAGACAGACAGAGCCATGGAAAAGAAAAAAAAAGGGAAACTTCAGAAGTTGACGGAAATAAATTAAATCAACAAGAAAAAAGAAAAAAAGAAGGGGAAAGTGGGACTGCATACAGGAACTGGTGCAAGACCAGAAAGGCGTCTAGCAACAGCGCCATCTAACTTGGAAAATTCTTCTGATAGCACAACAGCAATCATCTGGTCATCCTCAGTATCCTGATGACTGCTCCAAGAGGTTGAGCTAGAACATTCACCCACGTGCTGTGCTCCATTCCTCATAGTGTAACACAAGCCGAAATGGAGAACTAGTCCTCGATATAAGACTCAACTAAAAAAGGTGCTGAATGCTAAACCGCCAGAGAAAGAAGCTTCACAGAATGAAAACCATTCTTACATGTGTTAGTAAAGACGAAAAATATGTTTGATCGTCGGTTTTCATTCAATTATGATCACATTATAGTGACATTATGAAGGAATGAGCGGAGAAAATTAACAAGCAAGAAACACAAAAAGCATCCATGCAAGTGATTGGTCAAGATTGTAATTGGATTCTTTTCTTAATAAAATTTAATTAATAAATCATTTTTCTAAGCAATCTGCCTGTATATGAAAATTATTTAAGGAAATTCGTTGGTATTGACCTAACAATAAGATCCAGGGATTAAGGAAGGAATTAAGGGGAAAGGAAATAATAATTAATAAGGAAAGATATATTCGATTCGATTAGACATCAACAGAAACATGGCATCATCTATCTATCTAATCAAATATGTAATGGATCTTCCAATGTTGAGAAAGTAAATAGCAATTAAGAAACAAGTGGGCATATATCATGAAGCTTAAAATCTGGAGTGAAAGGAAGAAAGACGCCCAACTTACTAATGATAGGAATCACCGAAGATATGTTTGCAGTGGGCGGCGAAAGATGAGAGATGGGTAGATTGAATTTGATGGTGATCAGACTTTCCGAGTCTTGGAACGGAGGAATTCTTTTTTGTTTTTTAATTTATATATTCTCTTTCTCTGGACTGCTTCCACGGATGTAAGCAGAAGAAAGAGAAGAGGAGAAAATATTTATTTGTTTAGATTTGAAAAAGGCTGTCTCCCCATTCTAAAACCCTGAATGAGTCCTCTAATAGGTTGGGGTTTTCCGTGTTTGGTAGTTAGTAGTTGGCTTTCGCGGTTTCTGCGCATTAAGACAACTCAACTCGCTCGTCACTTGTGTCGTGCCTTTTTCAATTTCCTTTTTCTTTCCCCCATGGCTTTTACGTCCCACAAAGATCTTTACTTTTTCTATTATTATTACTTTACTACAAATCAGCCACGCTATACTGTATTTATTTTCTTTTTTTCTGTTTTATCACATTTTTATAGACTAAATTGTCTAAAAAGTCCTTTTCCATGTATATTTACGAAAATGAGCCAATTACACCATTATTTATCGGGAAGAACCGTTTTTTTCAAAACGTGCCTACGTGGCCGTGTTTTAGAGGAAAAAAAATCAGGAAATCGCTTCCTAGAGGAAGCGTTTTAGTGTTTTGCTGACAAAACATTTCTTCTAGGGAGCGATTTCATTTTTTTAAAAATTTCAATGGTCAATTTTTTTACCGCTAAGGGGTCCTAACGGTAAAAAAAGAGAGTATAAAACTCCCTCCTATTATTTCACACATAAAACTCTCAAATTTAGCAAAAAAAATCTTTAAATTTCTCCCTAAAGCTCTCAAATTTTTCATTAAATTTAGAAAAGCTCTTTATAATTAGTTATTTACTTTAATTTTTTTCTAAATTAGTATTATTTTTTTATAATTTCAAAAATATCTGATCGTGTTAGCAAAGGCCAGGGAATTAATTCGTCTCGATCATAAACATATCTCCGTCGAACAAATGAAAATGGTAACAGTTTATTTTAAATTTTGAATATTTTTGAATATTTTTTTCATTTATGTAATTTTAATTAATTTTAATGTTTGAATATTATTTAATATTTTTTCATTTATGTAATTTTAATTAATTTGTATTTTATAATTTTTTTATAACAGTTTGTAAATCAGGTGTTACAATGTTATATTCGTAACATGTCTGATCCGCCATCACCGTTGATAGAAAATTACTTGAGGGAAGCGGGTTTTTGGCACGCGGCCACTATAGGCCGGGGGTGTAAGTTAGACCCAAAACTTATCAGAGCATTAATAGAGAGGTGGAGACCGAAGACGCACACATTCCATCTTCCATGTGGAGAGTGTACTATGATTGTCACTCGTGATAAGTTTTAAAATTTATAAATGATCGTACTTAAACTAACTATTATCACGACGAAGGCAAGTGCACTTATCGAACAGTAGTATAGTTTTAGCAAGACCAGAAATCGAACCCAAAGGAACTAAAAGTACTAGTATTAACTTTCTTTTTATTGTCTAGCCTAAGAATAATGGGGGTTATTTATCTAAACTAATTTACTACCTAAGAATGCACAGAAAATAGATTTGGGGAAAATACTTTTTAGAAAATTCGATTGATTAAGACAATACCCAAGGAAAAATCCACCTAGACTTCACTTGTTATTTGACTATGAATCCGACGATTTATTCATTCAACTTGTTCCGTAGAAATCCCTAATTTATATTATTATCTCTCTCGAGACTAACAACGTCTAACCCTAGATTGAATAATTGAAATCTCTTTCTAATTAACACCCTAGGGTTGCATTAACTCAATCTATGGATTCCCTTATTAGGTTTCACCCTAATCGGACAAAATCTTGTCACCTTATCTCTAGGCATGCAATCAACTCCGCTTAATTATGACAAATTTACTCTTAGATAGAGACTTTTGCTCCTCTGAATAAGCGCATTAACTTGAATTAATATCCTGAAATACCGAAGCAAGAATTAAGAACACATAATTAAGAACAAGTTAAATATTTATCATACAATTCAGATAATAATAACAAGATTCGTCTTAGGTTTCATACTCATTAGCTATTTAGGGGGTTTAAGTTCATAACTATAAAGGAAAACATAATGAATGCAAAACATAAAGAAAACCCAAAACTCCTGAAGGGAAATTGAGGGGAGATCTTCAGTCTTGATGAATAATCCGGCTTCTGAGATTGATCAATCGACTTTCTTCAAGTAATTCTTTCCTTCCTACTCTGTGTGTCTCCTTTAATCCTCCTCTAGGATGCTTAAATAGGCTTTAGAATGCCTAAAAGCCCTCAAACTTGCCTTTTTCCGAATAGAACTAAACTTGGGCTTGACAGGGACACGCCCATGTGACAAGCCCGTGTGCGATTACTTCAGGCCATGGTCAAGTCTGAGAAATAGACACGCCCGTGTTGAGGTTGTTTTAGGCCGTGTTCGAGCCTGCTAGAATGGCACGAGCTTGTGTGCTACACGTGTGAGGAAGTCCAGGCTGTGTTGTTTTCCTATGTCGGCCTATTTTCTCTATTTTTGGCCCGTTTCTTGTTCTTTTTGCTCTCCTGTGCTCACCTAAGTATAAAACATGAAATTAAAGGATTAGGAGCATCAAATTTACCAAATCTAAGGAGAAATTATTCATAAATGTGTTAAGTATGGGATAATAATATGTATAAATTACGGTTTATCAAATACCCCCACACTTAAGTGTTTGCTTGCCTCAAGCAAAATCCTCAATTCACAATTCAGAGTTCCTTTTTCTCAACTTATAATTCCTATCAATAATATCTCAAACTAATCCATAAGTAATCATGCATTGAGAATTCAATTAGAAGAACATTAAAGTTTCAAACATTCCAAGTCGAGTATTTTATCACGAAAAGCGTAGGCATCTCCCCTCATCTAAATAATCACCATTGATTCAAAATTTCACAGAGTTTAACAACCTTGATAAACAGTAAATTATACATATTTATAACCCACGCTTAACGTATTTTATGAATGATTTCTCCTTAGATTTGGTGAATTCGATGCTCCTAATGCCTTAATTTCATGTTTTATCCTTAGGTAAGTATAGGAGAGCGAAAGGAACGAGAAACGGGCCAAAAACGGAGAAAATAGGCCAAAGCACGAAATCAACACGGCCTGGACCTCTTCACACGGGCAGATCACACGGCCGTGGCAATCTGGCAGAATTGAAGCACGATTTATACGGGCAGCTCACACGCCCGTGCCAATCTAACAGGCTAGAACACGGCCTGAAGTAATCGCACACGGTCGTGCCACACGGGCGTGTCCCTATCGAACCTTAGTTGAGCTTCATTCGGAAAAGGCCAAATTTTAGGGCTTCTTAGGCATTCCAAAGCCTATAAATACACCCTAAAGGAGGAAGAAGAGGGAGACGGAGAATACGGAGTAAGGAATTACTCCGAGGAAGCCGATTGATCCATCGAGGAAGCCGGAGCCACCATCAAGACTGAAGATCTCTCCTCAACCTCCCCTTCAGGAGTTTTGGGTTTTCTTTATGTTTTGTAATTTTTATTATTCTGAGATGTGTTCTTGCTTAGTTATGAACTAAACCCCTAAATACCTAAGGGGGATGAAACCTATGACTAAACCTTATTATTCTTTCTGAATCGTATGATAAATATTTAACTTATTCTTAATTACGTGTTCTTAATTCTTGTTTTGGTATTTCAGGATATCACTTCAAGTTACTACTCTTAGTTGGAGAAGGAATAGACCCTGACTAAGAGTAACTTTGTCGTAATTAAGCGGAGTTGATTGCGCGCCTAGAGATAGGGTGACAAGATTTTGCTAAATTAGGGTAGAACCTAATAAGGGAATCCATAGATCGAGTTAATGCAACCTTAGGGTGTTAATTAGAGATAACTCTCGGTTATTCAACCTAGGGATTAGACGTTGTTAGTCTCGAAAGGGATAATAATATACATTAGGGATTTCTACTGAACAAGTTGAATGAATAAATCGTCTGGTTCGGAGCCAGAATAACAAGTAAGAGTCTATGTGGATTTTTCCTTAGGTATTGTCTCAATCAATCGTTTTCCGCAACAGTAATTTTCCAATTTCTATTTTCTGCAAGCTCTTAGTTTAATTAGTTAGTCAAAACAATCCTCTTTTATTCGACTAGATAATAGAAAGACGATCATTACTAGTACTTATAGTCCTTTGGGTTCGACAAGCCGGTCTTGTTAAAGCTATACTACTGTTCGATAGGTACACTTGCCTACGTCGTGATCATAGTTAGTTTTAAGAACGAGTCATTACAAATTTATAAAACTTATCACACGAAAAATCGACGAACAATCCTCACTAAAGATTCACTCAAATCACTCGAGGTGTTTAAGGATAATGAATTTAGCACTCAACAGTTAATATGAAAAGTTATTACCATAGGCTTACATGAAAATCAAATCTCCACCACTATAAATTGAGATGATACATCAATCAAAAGGTCTTTAGAGGGTTGTAACAAGGCTTTGGTTAGAGGGTGTGGTTACAAGCTAAAAGAGAAGGTTAGAATCGAGATTGATTTAAAGAATTACTTAACTAGAAAAATACTAAATCATTAATTGCATACAAAAGAGCTTCTTCTCAGAATATGGAATTTAATACTTAAGCTAAAAAACGAAAGATCACTACTAATATGTATATATGTATGCTTTTTTTAAGAACAAGTTAAATAACTAACTATCAAGAATAAAACATAGCTAAACAATTTATTCAAATTAGATCTCGACAAAAATAGGGATAAGATTAATTTAGGGGATTTCAACGATAATGAGTTATGGGTTAATATTGAGGATAAATCAATGAAGGGGATGTTAGGCTCAAAAGGGTTTACTAAGGGTTAATTGTGAAGGTAGGCTTTTCATGGCATGAGTGGGTTAAACCTAAGTGCTTTTATCATCTTGACATATCAAACTAAATGGTGTGGTCTTGACGTGCATAATCAAGCAAGTTCTAGAATAACAATTCGATATTGACGCACTCAAAGCAACAACAAAAGTGAGCATGAAAAAAATTAATAGATGCTTTAAAGGCTCAAAATCTCACAAAAATTATGGCTTTTTGATGTTTAAACCCGTGGATTTCAGCTCAAGATAATACCTAAACTTGGGGAAAACAACCTAAAAATTTTAAATTCGCAAAAATTAACTTATCATGGTTAATTCTCTAATGTCTTAATGTTTAAATAGTCAATGCATGAATGCCTATGTTTTAATTCAAGTCATATCAATAAAAATCATAAATTAATCAAAATTCATCCTAAAAATGATATAAGAGATTTACAAGAGAGCAAGACAAAATTCAGATAAAATTTAGGGATTTTTCTAATAGTGATATAACTGACTCCCCCCACACTTAAGATGTATATTGCCCTCAATGTACAAAGATAAAATTAGTGGCAATCATAGATGTAAGATCATAAGATAGGGAGACAAGTGAAACTTCCTAAATGTAAAATGTATGAACTCCTTAGGTTGAAGTTATGTAGATTGGAGGAGAATACTCCGGTGGTGGTAGAGGTTGCGTTTCACAAGTGGCGGTTGTGGAGAACCTTTTCCAGTGGAGTTTGAAGTTCCTAAGTGATAATGAGCTTTAGACTGTGATAAAATCAGGAACTCTTTTAAGGAATAAAGAGGAATAGGATTACTCATGGAGAAATAATTGAATATAAAGTACTTAATAATTATAAAAATCTTAAAAAATGAAATGAAATAGTTTTAAAGAAAAATAAAATTAGAAATAAAGGTGTTTGGGGCACACGGCCGTGGGGTATGCCCGTGTGCCTTTTATTTAGCCCGTGTTTTTCGTGGGTTTCAAATTTTGGGCATGTTGAGGCACACGGCCGTGTCGCACAGTCGTGTCCTTCTTCATTCACTTCTCCCACGCCCGTATGTGTAGGTCCACGCCCGTGTTAATTTGACATGTTCGACCATGGTTTCTACACGCCCGTGTTGTTTTGGCAGGATCGTCCATGGCCATGTCGCACGGTCGTCGCAACTTGTCGCATCCCATGTTGGGGAAAAATTTTTTCCCTGTTGTCATACGGTCTATAGGACGCTCGTGTGCCTGGCCGTGTGAGTGTGGAAAACCTATATTCAAGAGTTCAATTAGTAAGTTAGGTGTTAAATACTAGAATTTAAAGAAGTTAATACCGTTAGTGCTCGAGTTGCCTCCCAAGAAGCTCTTATTTATAGTTTAAGCTCGACTTACGTTGATCTCACACGGTCGTGGTGGTTTAAGAAGTTTACACTCCTCATTCCTACTATCAGTTTTATCAAAATAATGTTTTAAGTGAGTAATATTTACCTTAAACGTGCCAAATTTGGAATGATTTACCTCGACTGTATCGTATGGGAAGATGTTAAGTACCGTAAGAAGGATTGATCCATTCGGTTCAGAAGTGGTAATATGAGGATCTGCGGCATCTAATAGTACTTGGTCTCCAACCTTAAGTTGATTTTGGGAAAAAACTTAGCTCATCATGACGTGTTTTCAGTTTATGTGTCCGCCGTTCATCTAACTCCTTGATTTGTAGCCTTCGTTCTTCATGGATAAGTCCTTTGTTGTTGCTTGAACATGGCTCAAATATGTCCTTCGAACTTATTTCCTGCAAAGTAGGTTGCAATATATGGTCAGTCTTAGCAGAATATTTTATACAACCACCTTCAACTTTCGATGTGTTGCTTGAATTGTGAGCTTGAAGGGTGATTGTTTCGTCTCTCACACGAAGTGTGAGTTCACCTGTGCCAACATCAATAATTGTTCTAACAGTTGCTAAAAAGGGCCTTCCTAAAATTAAAGGAATGTTACTATCCTCATCTATGTCTAGAACAACGAAATCCACTAGGAATATAAATTTGTCAATTTTAACGAGTACATCTTCAACAATACCCTTAGGAAATTTGATAGTTTTATCTGCTAATTGAATGCTCATCCTAGTTTGTTTGGGTTTCCCAAGACCTAGTTGCTTAAACATTTTGTGAGGCATGACATTGATACTAGCCCCTAAATCAGCTAACGCATTGTTCACATCTAGACTACCAATTAAATAAGGAATTGTAAAACTCCCTGGATCTTTTAATTTACTAGGCAGCTTATTTTGTAAAATAGCAGAGCAGACTGCGTTTAATTCCATATGCGACGCCTCATCCAACTTCTGCTTATTTGCTAAAAGCTCCTTTAAAAACTTCATTGCATTCGGCATCTGCGAGAGAGCTTCAATAAATGGTAAGTTAATATGTAATTTCTTTAAAAGTTTAAAGAATTTACCAAATTGTTCGTCTGAGCGGTCTTTCCTTGTCGCATTGGGGTATGGCACACGAGGTTTATATTCTACACTTACCAGTTTCTGCTCATTGTGATCTATTTTACCTTTACCTTTGCTTTCTGCAGCCTCTTGCTTTGGTTCTGGTTCAGATGCAAGTAAACCTTCCTCATTTCTAATGTTAATCGCATTGAGTTGTTCCCTTGGGTTAGGTTCAGTATTACTTGGCAAGCTACCTTGTGGTCATTCAGAAATTAATTTAGACAGCTGGCCAATCTGAGTTTCGAGCCCTTGGATCAACGCTTGTTGATTTTTAAGTGCTATCTCGGTATTCTGGAAATAAATTTCTGACACCACGATGAATTTGGACAACATCTCCTCAAGGTTCAGTTTCTTTTCCTGTTGATAAGAGGGTTGTTGAAAACTCGAAAGATTTTGTGGCCTTTGATTTCCTTGACCACCCCATGAGAAATTTGGGTGGTTCCTCCAACCTGTATTATAAGTATTACTGTATGGGTTATTTTGATGTCTAGAATTATTGTTACCTATATAGTGGACTTGTTCCTCTTCAGTTGTAGGATTGAAGAGTTGATATTCTGTATGTACACCTCCTCCACTTGAATCACACCTCATCACTGGATGTACCTACGTAGAACCAAGTAAACTATCAATCTATAAATGCCTACTCTTTTGGTTGGCTTAGTCCTCATGACTTGCCAATTATAGTTATTCAATTACATCTCCTTAATAAATTTGTAAGCTACTTCAGGTGTTTTGTTGTTGATGGTTCCACCAGCTGCTGTATCAATCATCTGTCTTGTCGAAGGGTTCACACAATTGTAAAATGTTTGAACTTGCAGCCATAGAGGTAACCCATGGTGAGGACACCTTTGCAATAGATCCTTGTATCTCTCCCATGCATCGTAAAGTGTTTCTAAATCTATCTACACAAAAGAAGAAATATCATTCCTTAGTTTAGCTGTTTTAGTAGGTGGAAAGTATTTTAGTAAAAACTTTTCAGTCATTTGTTCCCAAGTAGTGATTGATCATAGTGGTAACGAGTTCAACCACTATTTAGGTTTATTCCTCAATGAAAAGGGAAATTGCCGAAGGCGAATGGCATCGTCAGAAATGCCATAAATCTTGAATGTGTTGCAAAACTCCAGAAAATTCGCTAAATGAGTATTTGGGTTTTCATCCTGCAAACCATCAAACCGAACAGACTGTTGTATCATTTGAATTGTGTTAGGTTTCAATTCAAAATTATTTGCAGCAATAGAAGGCCTAACTATACTCGATTCAGTTCCTGTTAAAGTAGGTTTAGCATAATCATACATAGTACGAGGAGCATGATTCTGATTTACTGGGTCAGCAGTAAGCACAGAAGGTAGGGGATTTTCCTAATTTTTGGCCATCTCCTCGGTTGTAGTTGGAGTATCTTCTTCTTGCCCTTCCTCTATGTATCTTAGGCTTCGCCTTATTTCTTTTCGGTTTCTGCGTGCTGTGCGATTGATTTCTTCGTCAAAAAGTAATGGTCCTGACGGGTTTCTTCTAGTCATAAACTATAAGAACCTACTAGAAGAAACAAAAAAAAAGTAATAAAAATCAAAACAAAATTTAAATTGTAAAAGTAAATGGCTAATGTAATAAAAATCGAGTGTTCCTAATATCTTAGTTCCTCGGCAACGACGCCAAAAACTTGATTGTCACTCGCGATAAGTTTTAAAATTTATAAATGATCGTACTTAAACTAACTATTATCATGACGAAGGTAAGCGCACCTATCGAACAGTAGTATAGTTTTAGCAAGACCGAAAATCTAACCCAAAGGAACTAAAAGTACTAGTATTAACTATCTTTTTATTATCTAGCCTAAGAATAATGGGGGTTGTTTATCTAAAATAATTTACTACCTAAGAATGCACAGAAAATAGATTTGGGGAAAATACTTTTTAGAAAATTCGATTAATTAAGACAATACCCAAGAAAAAATCCACCTAGACTTCACTTGTTATTTGACTCCGAATCAGACAATTTATTCATTCAACTTGTTCCGTAGAAATCCCTAATTTATATTATTATCTCTCTCGAGACTAACAACGTCTAACCCTAAATTGAATAATTGAAATATGTTTCTAATTAACACCCTAGGGTTCCATTAACTCGATCTATGGATCCCCTTATTAGGTTTCATCCTAATCGGACAAAATCTTGTCACCTTATCTCTAGACGTGCAATCAACTCCGCTTAATTATGACAAATTTACTCTTAGACAGGGACTTTTGCTCCTCTGAATAAGCGCATTAACTTGAATTAATATCCTGAAATACCGAAGCAAGAATTAAGAACACATAATTAAGAACAAGTTAAATATTTATCATACAATTCAAATAATAATAACAAGATTCATCTTAGGTTTCATTCTCCTTAGGTATTTAGGGGGTTTAAGTTCATAACTATAAAGGAAAACATAATGAATCAAAACATAAAGAAAACCCAAAACTCCTGAAGGGAAATTGAGGGGAGATCTTTAGTCTTGATGAATAATCTGGCTTTTGAGATGGATCAATCAGCTTTCTTCGAGTAATTCTTTCCTTCCTACTCTGTGTGTCTCCTTTAATCCTCCTCTAGGGTTATTAAATAGGCTTTAGAATGCCTAAAAGCCCTCAAACTTTTCTTTTTCTGAATAGAACTAAACTTGGGCTCGACAGGGACAAGCCCGTATGACACGCCCGTGTGCGATTACTTCAGGCCGTGGTCAAGGCTGAGAAATAGACACGCCCGTGTTGAGGTTGTTTTAGGCCGTGTTCAAGCCTACTAGAATGGCACGGGCGTGTGTGCTACCCGTGTAAGGAAGTCCAGGCTGTGTTGTTTACCCATGTCGGCCTATTTTCTCCGTTTTTGGCCCATTTCTTGTTCTTTTTGCTCTCTTGTGGTCACCTAAGTATAAAACATAAAATTAAAGGATTAGGAGCATCAAATTCACCAAATCTAAGGATAAATCATTCATAAATGTGTTAAGTATGGGATAATAATATGTATAAATTATGGTTTATCATACTATCACTTTGGAGGACGTCCAGTTACAATTAGGATTGCCGGTGGATGAGGCCGCACTCACTGGGTCCATTCAACCTGCTAATTAGGGAGCCATATGCAACGATAATTTGGGTGCGATTCCGGATAATATTTACGGAGGTCGGATCGAGATGGGCTGGTTACGAGACACATTCTCGGAGTCGGGGAATAATTCGATTGAATTAGAAAGAATACGATATGCTCGGGTATACATCCTCGAGATGATTAGAGGTTATCTGATGCCAGACTTGTCACAAAACCTCATAAATCTGAGGTGGCTTCTGAAACTCGTTGATTTTTGGGGGTCTGCCATGTTAGCAACATTATATCGGGAGATGTGCGGGGCGACGCCACCAAATAAAGCCAAAATTAGAGGTTGCCTATCACTACTACAATCATGGGCTCGGTTTCGCTTTCCATTTTTACGTCATCGAGTGAACCACCCATATACATTCCCACCATAACAAGGTAAAATTTTTTATTTGATTTTACAATTATCTATAGATTTAAAGTAAAATTGTATGCTGAAAATTTATTTAATTAGGTGGAACCATTCGACAAGTTATGTTGGAATACCTATCGCTCTTGAAGATATACTGCTTCTATTACACCAACGGTCGGAAGCGCAGTAAGTATTAAATAAAATATATATACATAAAATAGTCGTTTCATATTTAGTATTTAGTACTATGTATATAACTAATATTTTTATCTTGTTCATATAGTTTCAATGGACACTATACGAGGATCAGACAATACGGGTAGTAATTCTGGAAGAATTCTTTCAAAATCTGAAGATTTGGCATGTTAAGGTCCCATTGGTCAACTATTCTATCATCGAGATGCACCAGGCGGATAGAGTGTTGCGACAATTTGGATTTCGAGAACTGATTCTTGAGGAACCTGAGGTGCTCTATGACCAGCACAAAATTAACTTACGGTAAACAAATACGAATTGGCCATTGTTCTGGTCAGAATATATCAAAATTTGAGAAAACTGGTATGATCATATACTTGATTGCGAACCGATCATCGTCCTAGAGTTAGCATGCACCCCAGATTACATGCCATGGTTTAGGATCTATGGCAAGCCATATTTGCTGTCGAAAGAGTAGAAGCATCGGCAAATCCGTATGGAAAGGGAATGGCAGTGTCCTTTAAATCCAAGGAGAAAAGATGATGGCACGGACCCGTCAACAGCGCTCACACAATCATAGGGCCCATCAACAGCGCCCACACAATCACCAGGCCCAATGCCTGAACCAACGATAGCCACATCACAACCCCTTCTGATTATGCTAGGTGCGTATCCTAACCCTTATATGTTTCCTTTTCCCAGTCTTATGCTAGGTTAGAATGCATGGCCTGATGCATCTCCTTTCCCAATAACTCTGACTCAACTGATGGTATATAGGCCATCGTCATCAGAGGGATCGCACGGGGCACCGTCAGCGAGCTCATCTCATTACCATTCCTCATCGTCTTATGGGATTCAAACATCTCCGCCGTGGGTGATGCAAATACCTCCACATTCTTTATTCTACCAAGGTGGGTCATCCTTCTAACACCCATAACTGGAGCAACCAAGGAGGAATCCAGCGCGTAATCGTCGTCCACCCCCATGTGGCACTGATTCCGACTGGCATATACATTATTCTTTTTAAATATATTTGTAGAAGTTGTTTCTATATTGTTTCATTTAATAAAAAATGAACTTATTTTTTATATTTTAATAGTAAATTAATTTTATAATTTTAATAAAATATAAGTTCTTTTGAATAAGGTGGAATAGAAATAATGCAACATCATTTCATTACAGCAATTATCAACTATTTCAGTTTGGACATGATCGAATTGTATGACCACACAACTTCTGTTGGTTCGTTTTTTCTTAGATATCCATATTATTAGGTATTCTACTCGAGCAAGGTCGACCTTTTGGTTTGTGACGTAATTCTCTATCCTGTAACAACTTAAACGGAGTAAGCAATATAGACGGCCACTTACGTTCATTTGGGACCGATGGGAATACGTGTCTCCAAACAGTGTACATGTTTTCTACTTTGTACACTTCGTCGACATAGCTCATGGGATCCAAATAGAGATTCTGACAAGCTGCAATTGCATGGGTGCATGGATAATGAAGTGCGTGAAACGTCCCACAGTCGCAAGTCCTATTTATTAGGTGTACATGATATTGCCCGTCGGTAATACATTGGCTCAATCTATCAAACTCCGTCACACGAAACCATAGGTTGTCACGATCGTGACACACAGTGTGCATCGTGTTGGCTCTTGCATTCACTTTGTTAATTTCTTGCAATACCTTCCATAACCATACATGGCCTCCTTGCATTTGGCCTTTATAACTCGCTGCCGCTTTGGAAATAGTGCCTCCAAACGAAAATATGTCTCTTGCACAACCGATGTTATCAGTAAATGATGCGTTCCTTTTAGAATAGAATTTATGCATTCAACCAGGTTTGTGGTCATATGACCATATCACAGGCTGCCGTCGTATGCTTGTGTCCACTGTTTGAAGGGTATGTTACAGAGGTAGTCTGCGCATTGATCGTTAATTGAACGCAAAATCCCCAACATCTCATGAACACGGTCTTTATTGATCTTGTACCCTGCCAATATAAGTTGATAGCAAAAATTACATACCAATATTCCATTCAGAATAAATTGCATATTACAACTGAAAGTATATTAATAGAGATTAAATACCCATGTTGGTCACTTGCTTTCGTTCAGTCGTAGACCGATATTACTCGTAGTAGTTGGACGTAACATGCCTTAGACAATACCAATGGTGTGTGTGATCCCATAGGCTTTCATGTCGCTTAATTGTGGCTAGTATTCCAGTGCCCCGATATGATATAACGCAGATGTTAGGTTGGGGCCATACATGCCTTCTTAACCTAGAAAAAAAGAAATCCATTCATCAGCTGACTCCCCTGATGTTATTGCAAACAAAATTGGAAGGATTCTTTCACCGCCATCTTGTGTCACAGCTAGCAATAGCCGATGGGTATATCTACCATACATAAATGTACCGTCAATTTGTACCAATGACATGCAGTACACAAATGCATCCCGATATTGTTTAAAGCTCCAGAACAGTTGTTTGAACACTTGGAATCCACAGAGTAATCGGTCATTGTAGTACGCAGGGACTGTTTCAAGGTCTGTTATGCAACCCAGGACATACCTCTCCAGTACCTGACACCACTGCCAAACCTCATTCTATAAAGCGTCCTACCCACTATGCATCTTTTCCAACGCCTTTTGCTTAGCTATATAAGCCTTGCGGTAAGAGGCGTGTACCTCATTTGGCTACGAATACTGGCAATTATGCATGACACAGAAGTCCTGGGATCCGTCTTCAAAATCAGTAGTATTAAGCTAGCTATCATGCCTGAATCCATCTTGGGATGATCTTGTGAAACACTTGTCAACGAAGTACGTTAAATAATGTAACAATAAGTAATAACATTATTATTCAAAACCCTAAACACCCAGTGATACTGTACTGGCAACACAGGTATGTGGAACTTTGTACTTTTTTATCTCCCACAAGCCTGTCTTTTTCCTTAAAGAAGCCATTATTTTCCATGAACATGTACCATCTTACACTACACACTTGGCCTCGAACTTCTCGGATTTAGATTTAACCACGTTGTAGTTAACCCTGTGATTAATGTTATGTTGTTTCAAAGCACCAAGAAAACTATCCTTACTGGAAAACTCCTTACCAACTTCCAAATCACCCGAATCCAATGTCGAACCTGTACGGTCACGCGTTCTGTGTGGTAGATCTGGAAACTCTACGGATCTTCTTCTTCTTCATCTAAACCCCCTTCAATGTCTTCAAGTTTGGATGGAACAGGCTCCGGTTAAGAAAATAATACAACTTCTGCACCATCGGGGCCGGGCTCTTGAGGTGGATCCACATCGGACTCATCATCTAACCCACCATCATCTACAACGTACGAGGTCCCCTCGTCGGTGGACGTAGTAGGGAGTACATCATCCCTTCTTGTGGACGTTTCGTAACGTCCCCAATAATATGTGGATTGCCAACCACTAGAAGTTGATGTCATTCCCTAATACATATTTCCAGCATCGAATATCGACCCACCAATGTGCATGTCCCATCCACTAACCGAGTGTCATGTAGGGTTATGTTTTCCATACTGCCACCCAACATGGGTGCTTTCGTGTTCTGCCTCCCACTAATGGAGTGTCAGCTAGGGCTCGTGTATTCCTCTCGAACAACAGTTGATGTTGAAGTCGCAAATGTTTCATTTGGCGATGAAAATTGAACATTTAACTCAACATAGCGTGACCCACTAGCGAGATGAGTTTGCACCATCGCCTCAAAGCTACGAACACCTTTGATATCAAAAGAGTCATATGTCACGGGATCAATCAAAGCACAAAATCGATATTTAATAGAAGAAACCCTACTTGGCGCCGATTTGAAGATTTTGCACCTAATTCTTTTACAAAATTCTGTAAAATCTATACTCTGGTTAAAAGCCATTCGCGCTGTGTTCTCTGATAAAAAACAACGCCATTCTCGGTGTCACAGACCTCGCCATCATAGTAAATAACAGTACTAATACGTTCACTCATCTTCAATTTCTATTTTACTTAGCCTCTCTAATTTTTCTTGCTGAAAATTATGCAACCTGAGAATGATATTTGCCTTGTTTATAGCCTAAGGCCAAGCATGAACTACAGTAGAAAATAGCGTCCACGTGAGAGCTTTTTTCAGAAATTTTGCTGACATTACATCCTGCTTGAAGCGTTTTTGACACTATTTGTTTAGAAACGTCTTCTCAAAATTTTTTTTTCAGGAACTACTATAGCAAAAGAGCGTCCACGTGGTAGCTTGCTGATAGTGCATCCTACTTGAAGCGTTTTTGACACTATTTGTTCAGAAACGTCTTCTCAGAATTATTTTTTCAGGAACTACTTAGCAAAAGAGCGTCCACGTTGGAGCTTTTTTCTGTATTTTTGCTGACAGTGCATCCTGCTTGAAGCATTTTTGACACTGTTTATTCAGAAACGTCTTCTCAAAATTATTTTTTCAAGAGCTACTATAGTAAAAGAGCATCCACGTGGTAGCTTTTTTCTGTATTTTTGCTGATAGTGCATCCTGCTTGAAGCTTTTTGACACTATTTGTTCAGAAATATCTTCTCAAAATTATTTTTTAGGGTAAAAATAGTCAATTTTGTTAAAAAAAATATACACAATGTTATTTAAAAAAACTAAACCCTAATTTAATTAATTTTAACCCCAAATCCTAAACCCTAATTTAATTTATTTAAAACCCTAGAACCCTAATTTACTTAGTCTATTTAAAAAATATATAAACCCTAATTTATTAAACACAAAACCCTAATTTAATTTATTTTAAACCCTAACTTAATTTATTTAAAACCCTAAAGCCATAATTTACTTAATCTATTTAAAAAACATAAACCTTAAGTTATTAAACACAAAACCCTAATTTGATTTATTTTAAACTTAAAACCCTAAAACATTAATTTACTTAATCTATTTAAAAAACATAAACCCTAATTTATTTAACACAAAACCCTAATTTAATTTATTTTAAACACTAACTTAATTAATTTAAAATCCTAGAACCCTAATTTACTTAATCTATTTAAAACCCTAAGCCCTAATTTATTTAAAACCCTAACTTAATTTATTTAAAAACCATTAACCCTAATTTAAATAATTTTTATAAAATAACACTAAATATTGATTTATTTTTAAAAACTCTAAAACCCTAGATTATTTTAACAAAACCTAAATACTAAACCCTAACTTATTTTTACCAAAACCCTAATCCTAAAACCCTAAAAAAACCCTAGGAACTAAAGATGCAAATATGCCTAACATCTAAAAATATGGAGGAAATCGCTCCCTTGAGGAAGCGTTTTTGCCACGTCAGCAAAACGCTTCCACGTAGGTGCGTTTTTGGCTGACGTGGCGAAAAACGCTTCCTCAAGGGAGTGATATCTTGGTTTTCCCCCTAAAACAAGACCACGTAAGCGTGTTTAAAAAAAAAAAAGCCCTTTCCGATAAATAATGGTGTAAAAGGCCCACTTACGTAAATATGCATGGAAAATGGCCTTTTTAGGTAATTTAGTCTATTTTATAATATTTAATTAATTCTAAAAGATATAATTTCATGTTAGTGTTTATAATTTTTTTCCTTTTATCTAAAATAATTGAAATTCTAACATTTTTACCCTCTAATTAAATGAAAAAAATTATTTCAAGTTAGTGTTTTTTGTATTGGCAAGTCTTAGTTTCATATTATTATTATAATACCTGCCAAAGTATAACTGAAAATTTAATAATTTTATATTATAGTGAAAGTATCACATAACTTGCATATGTGTAATTTTATATTCCAGGATCGATGTTTGTAAAAATAAGGCCAGGTTATGATTCCTAGGTCAAACTATCAAAAAGCAAGATAATGTCTTGAGAAAACGAAGTCATGTCTCAAGACATGCCTCCCCTGTTGCAGCATTTTTGGTTCAAAGTTTGAAGTTTCAAGTCAAAGGCACCATGTCTCGAGATAATGGCCTCTATATCTTGAGGTAATACCCCATGTATCAAGATACTGGATTGAATTTTCACTAATTTAGTTTCAATGTTTTATAACTAGAGAGGCACTTTAGGTCTCAAGAATTGCATGGTAAGTCTCGAGGCTTACACACAAAAATGCTTGAAATTGTTTTTGAAGTCTTGAGACATGCTCTTAGTGGCTCGAGACGGTCCATTTTTTAAACAAATTAATGGGTGTAATAAAAAAATTAAACTTCATAATGGAAAAATGTAAAAAAAAAAATGGAAATAAGTACAAAATGATGTTGAATCATCTTATACTAATAATATATATTGATGTAATATTCAAGAGTTCATTGACTCAATCTCTTAATGGAAATAAGAAAAAGATTTAAACTTCATAATGGAAATAAGTACAAAAATATTTCAAATTGTTAATAACGAGATTTGAATCAGGGGAAAATAGAGAAAAAGCAACCATCTTATCCAATCTAGCACTATTAGGAAATGTTGCCAACCATCGAGCACTATCAGGAAGCGCCGGCATGTTGGTGCCTTAGATGTGCTGGAGCATGAAGCACCATCAGCACCTGGGGCCCTTGTATATGTGGGAGCATTGAGCACCATCGTGAAACTTCGGGCTGAAAAAAATAGAGGGGTAATGTCAGACCGTCGGGCACTATCGATAAGTTGGCCAGAGGGGTGGTGCCGAATCGTCGGGCACCATCGAAAGTTGGCCGAAGGGGTGGTGTCGGAGCGTCGGACACCATCGAGAACCATTGAGCACCATTTGAAAGCATTGGCACGTTGGTGCCTTTGATGTGTGGGAGCATTGAGCACCATTGGTATCTGGGCCCTTGTATGTGCAGGAGCCTCGAGCAACATTGGCAATTTAGGCCTCAGTTGGTGCGGGACCATTGAGCACCATTGTGTACCATCAAGAATCGGCCTAAAAAAATAAAGGGATACTACCGGACCGTCGGGCACCATCGACATGTTGGCTGGAAGAGTTGTGTCGGACTATCAAGCACCCTCAGCAAGTTGGCTAGAGGGGTGGTGTTGGACCGTCAGACACTATCAAGCACCATTGGGCACAAATGGGAAGTATCGACACGTTGGTGCATTAGATGTACGGGAGAATGAAGCACCACTAGCACCTGGAGCCCTTTTATGTGCGGGAGCATCTAGCACCATCAGCAATTTAGGCCACTATTGGTGTGGGAGCATCGGGCAACGTCTGGCTCATAAAAGCGGAAGGGTAACACCAAACCGTCAAGCACCATCGATAAGTTGCCTAGAGAGGTGGTGCCCGACCGTCAGGCACCATTGAAAGTTGGCCAGAGGGGTGGTGCTAGACTGTCAGACACTATCAAGCACCATCGAGAAGTATCGATACTTTGTGCATTGGTTGTTCAGGAGCATCGAGCACCATCAGCAATTTAAGCCCCTGTTGGTGCAGGAGCACCGAGCACTATCGTGAAACATTGGGCTTAAAAAAATGGAGGGAAAATGCTAGACCGTCAGACACCATAGGAAGTTGGTTAGAGGGTTGGTGCCGGATCATCGTACACCCTCGACAAGCTGGCCAAAGGGGTGGTGTTAGACATTCAGACACCATCGAGAGCCATTGGGCTCTATCAAGAAGCATTAACACTTTGGTGCCTTGGATGTATAGGAGCATCGAGCACCATCAACAATTTTGACCCTCGTTGGTGTAGCAGTATTGAGCACTATTGGGAAACGTCGGGCTCAAAAAAGTGAAAGGGTAATGCCAGACTATCGGGCACCACTGACAAGTTGGCCAGAGGGGTGGTGTTGGATCGTAGCATTTTGTTGCCTTAGTTGTGTGGGAGCATCGAGTACCATCTGTAATTTAGGCCCTTGTTGGTGTGGGAGCACTGAGCACCATCACAAAACATTGGGCTCAAAAAATAAAGGGAAATATTAGACTGTCGAGCACTATCGACAAGTTGGTTGGAGGAGTGGTGTCGGACCATCGAACACCATTGAATGCTTGCTGGAGGGGTGGTGTCGGACTGTCGTGCACCCTCGACAAGTTGGCCTGAAGGGTGGTGTTGGACCTTTAGATGCCATCGAGAACCATCGGGCCCCATCGAGAAGCACCGATACTTTGGTTCCTTGGATGTACGGGAGCATCGAGTATGATCGCGTGATTCGTAACTAGTAATAAATATTTATAATGAAGATCAAACCTAGACTAACTATTATCACGACGAAAAGGAAAGCGCACCTATCGAACAACAGTATAGTAATGGCAAGACCGGGATATCGTACCCAAAGGAACCAAAAGTACTAGTAATAACTATCTTTTTATTATCTAGCCTAGGAACAAAAAGGGTTTGTTTATTAAACTAATTATCTAATTTAATTAAAGTGAAGAGAAGATTTGGAAAAGACTTGAAGAAAAGTAATTGATAAAGATGACACCCAAGGAGGAATCCACTTAGATTCCACTTGTTATCTGACTCTAAACCAGACGATTTATTCGCTTGACTTGATCCGTGAGACTCCCTAACCTACATTATTATCTCTTTCGAGACTAATAACGCCTAACCCTCAGTTGAATTAATTGAAATGTCTTTCTAATTAAAACCCCTAGGAAGTAGTAAATCGATCTATGGACTCTCATATTAGGTTTCAACCTAATTTGGTAAAATCTCGTAACCCTATCTCTAGGCATTTGATCAACTCCGCTTAATTATGCCAAATCTACTCTTAGGCAGGGTCTATTCCTCCTCTGTATAAGCACATTAAATCATGAGTCAATACCCAAAATATTAACTCAACATTAGAAACACATAATTAAGAACAAATCAAGTATTTATCATATAGTTCAGATAATAATAACAAGATCCATCATAGGTTTCATCCCCTTAGGTATCTAAGGGGTTTAGTTCATAATGAAATAATAGTACATCTCAAAAGTATGAAAATAACAAAACATAAAGAAAACTCTAAAACCCCTGAAAGAATTCTGAAAGAGATCTTCAGTCTTGGAGTAGCTCCGGCTTTTGGGATGGATCGTCTGGTTTCCTTCAAATAATTCCTGGCATGTGGTTCTGCGTTCTAGAAAATTTCTAGAAGCCCCGGAAAAGTCCCCCTTAGTAGGTCATACTTAGGGTGTTTTTATAGGCTTTGGATTGGCTTTCTTCTTCCCTAAGTATCCTTTTTCCGTGTAAAATACAACTCTTTGAAAAAGGGACACGCCCGTGTGCCACGACAGTGTGACATGTTTGCCAGGCCGTGTTCCTTTCGCTAAATTTCACATGGCCGTGTGGGTCAATGGCCAGGCTGTGTGAATCGTGAAATCCTTGGACGACACCCTTGACAGACACGAGCGTGTGATCAGCCCCTGTGGCAAGGCTTAGGCTGTGTGATCTTCTTGATTTGGTCCTTTTTGTCTCTTTTAAGCTTGTTTTTGGCTCCTTTTAACTCTTGGTGCTCTCCTGAGTACAAAACATGAAATAACCAGATTAAGAGCACCAAAATCCAGAAATCTAATAGTAAACATCCATAAATATGCTAAGCATTTGGGGTAACAATATGTATAATTTGGCGTTTATCAAATACCCCCACACTTAAGCATTTGCTTGTCCTCAAGAAAAACTCTCATTTACTGCTAGAATTCATTCCTTTCAAGCACATAATCATTATCGATAATGTTACAAATTATTCCACGGAGAATCATACAATGAAAATTCAACCATAGGGGCATTAAAAACCTCAAACAATCTAAATCGAATATTTTGATAATAAAATTATAGGTAATCTCCTTCCTCTAAGTAATTAACTTTAGTCCTAAATATAGAAGAGATGACATCCTCACTAAGGATTCACTCAAATCACTCAAAGTGTTTAAGGATCAAAATTAAGCACTCGATTGTCTAACATGAGGTGTTATTACTATAGGCTTGCATGAAAATCAGATCTCCACCACTTGTGAATGATATGATACACAAATCTTTGCATGGTTATAATGGGGTTTAGGTTACGGGTATGGATACGAGCTGAAGAAACAAATGTTAGAATCGAAATGATTTCAATATATCACCCCACTATCAAAAACTTAATTACTGAATGACAACAAATATCAAGAACTATATTACATGAGCTCTCTTTTTCATGACAACTTTAGCTTGCTAGAATAATAAAATTGAGGTTAGTTTTTTTTTTAGAACAAATCAAGTCAATACAATATAGAAGTTATACTCCATGATTTAGTAACAAAAATTGATGATCATAGTGAGGTAACAACATTAAAATCAATCTCGATAAAAACGGTCAAATTAAGTAAAGGGATTTCGATAATAATGGGTTAATGGGTTAATGATGAGGGTTAATAAAAAAAAAAGGGTTAGTAGGCTCAAAGGGGGTTTACTAAGGGTTTAATTATGTGGGAAGGCTTTTTATGGAGTAAGTGGGTTAAATCCTAAGTGCCTTTATCATCTTAGTATATCAAATCATACGTGTGATCTCGACATGTATAATTGAAGCAAGTTCTAGAATAACAGTTCAATGTTGACAAACTCAAACCATAAAAGAAGTGAGCAAGAAAGAAAGCTAAATGCTCAAAAAGGCTTAAAAAATCTCACCAAAAATTTGGGTTTTTGATGTCATTCCTGTATACTTAAGATTTGAAGATAATACCTCGATTGAAGAAAATAATCTAAAAATTTTAGTTCTCAAAATATCAACTTATCATGCTTGATTCTTTAAGGTCCTACAATCAAATACTCATGCATAATTCCCTTGGTCTAATTCATGACATATCAACAATAATTATGTATTAATCAGAATTCATTCTATCAATATTATGAGAAAATCACTTAAGCACAAGACTACATTCAGAGATTTGAGAATAATGCAAAAAGTTAGGTTTCATGTTTATGTTCACCCCCCTACATTTAAGATGTACATTGCCCTCAATGTACAAAGATAGACTATTCAAAATAAAAAAAATCATAAGAGGGAAGGAGGTGAAACTCCCTGTTATATGGATGCGGAGCTTGATTCTGAGGTTGTAGTGTTTGGGGAAAGTAGTAGCTACCATTGTTCTTAGCTAGGTAAAGAAATTGGGTCGTTGAACATGGCATTCGTTTTGTATTGTTCCCTGTTTGTTTCCTCATTCCGTAAAATATTCCTAGCAGCTTGCTTAGAAATCTATAGAATCATGAAGAGCTTATTAAGAGTTGGTGTGGAAGAGAGTGTAGTGGGTTTACTTGTTAGAAATACCAGAAAAAAATGAAGCAAGTAAAATTTACTAATATAGATATGTCTTTTATTAGAAAATAATAAAATTGAAATGAAATTAAAAATTAAGAATAAAAATAAAAAGAAAGATAAAAATAGAAAGATAGGAGGATTCAATGATCCTCGTCAGTGGAGGCCTCAGGTGGTGGTGCTGGAGTGGCGATGTGAATTTGACGGTGGTTTGGGGGTTGGGGAAGTGAGAATCTGGGGAATGGTGGACAGAATAGGGATTAGGGGTTGGGGAGGGGTAAAATTCGACTAGGGTTTTGAAAGAGGGGAGAAGATGAACAGTGGTTTGTTTATATAGGGGAGGGGCACACGACCTATGGCCATGCCCGTGTACCCTGAGAGTGAGCCCGTCTTTTTCGAATTTTTTTCAATTTGGGTTGTGCCCGGCTACTATCTTACGCTCGTGTGTCTTGAGCGTGTGTGGTATATGGCCATATCACACGGTCGTGCTTAGCTTTGTTCGCTTCTCCCACGCCCGTGTATATAGTACCATGCCTGTGTATTGTTGTCCACGGTTTAATGGCACGGGCATGTCGTACGCCCGTGTTAGAGAAACAGAATTGAGCCTTACCCCTGGCACGCCCGTGTTTTTCCATTTCCACGCCCGTGTTTATCTATTAACCTTACCCACGGCCATGTCGCACGGCCGTGGGGATTTATCGCCTCCCGTGTTTTGGGGAAATCTTTGCCCTGTTTCCACATGGCCGTATCACGCGGCCGTGTCGCTTCCCCTGTTTTGCCACGGCTTTAGGCACGCCCGTTTGGGTGGCCGTGTGTTCTGAAAGTTTATGCAATTCTAAAAAATTAATTATTTAAAGTGTTAGAAGTAAGAAATCAAAATATGTTGGTACCGGGGTTGCCTCCCGAGAAACGCTTGTTTATAGTCTAAGCTCGACTTACCTCTCTGTTGATTTATCATGGTGGTTTGAAGAGTTCATACTCCTCGTTCCTGCTGTTAATCTTAAAATAAGGTTTTAATCGGGTGTTGTTTACCTTAAAAGTGCCGAACTTGGGATGACTCACCTCAACCGTGCTGAATGAGAAAATACTGAGTACCGTAAGAGGGATCTCCTCATTTGGTGTGGTAATGACAATGTGGGGATTTGTGGCATCTAGTAACACTTTATCGCCTACCTTAAGTTGATTAGGAGAGGTATCGAGCTTGTTTTGGCTAAGTTTCGATTTATCATGTGTTCTCGGTTTGTGTTCTCGCCATTCGTCGAGCTCCTCTATTCGTAGCCTTCGTTCTTCATGGATGTCTTTGTTTTCTTCATGATAGTAGCGCACTGTCTCTGTTGTCTTGGTTCGAAGAGGTTCCTGTAAAAACGACTGAATATTAGTTTTATCATCGACAGGTTTTATAGCATCTTCCTGAGTCTTAGAGGTTTTGACTGAGTCGCATGCGTGAAGTGTTACTGCGTCATCACCTACACGAAGTGTTAGCTCTCCTGTGCCGACATTAATAATTGTTCTGGCAGTTGCTAAAAAGTGTCGTCTTAAAATTAAAGGTTCCTCGTTATCCTTATCCATATCTAGGACGACAAAGTCTACTGGGTAAATAAACTTATCAATTTTGACGAGAACATCTTCAATAATACCCTTAGGAAATCTAACTGTTTTGTCAGCCAATTGTATGCTTATCCTAATCGATTTGGGTTTACCGAGACCTAGTCGTTTAAACATTTTATAAGGCATAACATTTATACTTGCCCCTAAATCAACTAAAACATTATTCACAGATAAACTACCAATTAAGCAAGGAATTGTAAAACTCCCTGGATCTTTCAATTTGTTAGGTAGCTTATTCTTTAGAATAGCTGAGCAGACTGCATTGAGTTCCACATGTGATGTAGCGTCTAATTTTATTTTATTGGTCAGAAGTTCCTTTAAGAATTTTGCTGAGCTGGGCATCTGCAAAAGAACTTCAATAAAAGGTAAGTTAATATGTAATTTCTTTAGGAGTTTGACGAACTTACCAAATTGTTTTTCTGTTCTATCTTTCGTCATCGCTTTAGGATATGGCACACGAGATTTACAATTCGTACTTACCGTTTTATTATAACTTATCTCACCATCACCTTTGCTTTCCGCATTTTCTTCCCTTGGTTCTGGCTCAGTCTCATCGCATCATTCTTGAATATCAATTGCATTGAGCTGTTCCCTTGGGTTTGGTTTAGTATTACTTGGTAGGCTACCTTGTGGTCGTTCGGAGATTAGTTTGGATAGCTGGCCTATTTGAGTTTCGAGTCCTTGAATTGATGCTTGTTGATTTTTTCGTACTGTCTCAGAATTCTGGAAACGAGTTTCAGACACCGAGATGAATTTGGATAACATCTCCTAAAGGTTCGATTTCTTTTCCTATTGATATGGTGGCTGTTGAAAATTCTGAGGATTCTGTGGCCTCTGATTCTGTTGACTACCCCAAGAGAAATTTGGGTGGTTCTTCCAACCTGCATTATAAGTATTACTATATGGGTTATTTTGAGATCTAAAATTATTGTTACCCATATAGTTGACTTGTTCCTCTTCGGTTGTAGGATTGAATGGTGGGTATTTTGTAGGCACACCTCCTTCACTTGAATCGCACCTCATCGCTGGATGTACCTGCGTAGAACCAAGTAAACCATCAATTTTTTTATTCAAAAGTTCTACCTGGTTTGACAACATGGTGACCGAATCGACGTTATAAACGCCTGCTGTTTTCGTTGGCTTAGTCCTCATGACTTGCCACCGATAGTTATTTAGTGACATCTCCTCAATAAATTCAGAAGCCTCTTCAGGTGTCTTGTTATTGATGGTTCCACCGGCAGCTGCATCAATCATTTGTCTTGTCGAAGGGTTCACACTGTTGTAGAACATTTGAACTTGCAGCCATAGAGGTAATCCATGATGTGGGCACCTTCGCAAAAGGTCCTTGAATCTCTCCCATACGTCGTAAAGTGTCTCTAAATCCATCTGCACAAAAGAAGAAATATCATTACGCAACTTAGCTATTTTTGCCGGTGGAAAATGTTTTTATAGAAATTTTTTGGTCATTTGCTCCCAAGTGGTAATGGATCCTCGTGGTAGTGAGTTTAACCACTGTTTAGCTTTATTTCTTAGTGAAAAGGGAATAACCGAATGCGAATGACATCCTTAGAAACGCCGTTAATTTTAAAAGTGTCACACAGTTCTAGGAACTTTGCCAAGTGTGTGTTGGGGTTCTCATCCTGCAAACCATCAAACTGAACAGATTGTTGTATCATCTAAATCGTGTTAGGTTTCAGCTCAAAATTGTTAGCAGCAATAGCAGGTCTGACTATACTTGACTCAGTTCCTATAAAATTAGGTTCGGCATAATCATACATAGTACGAGGAGCAGGATTCTGATTTGCTAATTCAGTAGCTGATTGTCTTGATTTTCAGCCATCTCTTTATTAGTAGTTGAGATATCATCCTCTTGCTCTTCCTCTGTGTATCTTAAGCTGCGCCTGATTTCTAGTCAGTTTCTACGAGCTGTACGATCAATTTTCTCGTCAAAAAGTAACAGTCCTGACGGGTTTCTTCTAGTCATACACTACAAGCACCTTTCAGGAGAAAGAAGAAGAAATTTAGTAAAATAAAAATAGAAATAAAGTTAAATTGCAAGAAAAATAAATGGATAAAGTAATAAAAATTAAGTGTTCCTAATATTTCAGAGTCCCCGATAACAGCACCAAAAACTTGATTGCGTGATTCGTAACAAGTAATAAATATTTATAATGAAGATCAAACCTAGACTAACTATTATCACGACGAAAAGGCAAGCGCACCTATCGAGCAATAGTATAGTAATGGAAGACCGGGATATCATACCCAAGGGAACCAAAAGTACTAGTAATAACTATATTTTTATTATCTAGCCTAGGAATAAAAATGGTTTGTTTATTAAACTAATTATCTAAACTAATTAACTAATTTAAGTAAAGCGAAGAGAAGATTTGGAAAAGACTTGAAGAAAAGCAATTGATAAAGATGACACCCAAGGAGGAATCCACCTAGATTTCACTTGTTATTTGACTCTGAACCAGACGATTTATTCATTTGACTTGATCCGTGAGACTCCCTAACCTACATTATTATCTTTTTCGAGACTAATAACGCCTAATCTTTAGTTGAATTAATTGAAATCTCTTTCTAATTAAAACCCCTAGGGAAGCAGTAAATCGATCTATTGACTCCCATATTAGGTTTCACCTTAATCCGGCAAAATCTTGTAGCCCTATCTCTAGGCGTTCGATCAACTCTGTTTAATTATGCCAAATCTACTCTTAGGCAGGGTTTATTCCTCCTCTGCATAAGCACATTAAGTCTCGAGTCAATACCCGGAATATTAACTCAAGAGTTAGAAATACATAATTAAGAACAAATCTAGTATTTATCATATAGTTCAGATAATAATAACAAGATCCATCATAGGTTTCATCCCCTTTAAGTATCTAAGGGGTTTAGTTCAAAATGAAATAAGAGTACATCTCAAAAGTATGAAAATAACAAAACATAAAGAAAACTCTAAAACCCCTGAAGGAATTCTGAGAGAGATCTTCAGTCTTGGAGTAGCTACGGCTTTTGGGATGGATCGTCTGGCTTCCTCCAAGTAATTCCTGGCGTGTGGTTCTGCTTTCCAGAAAAGTTCTAGAAGCCCCAGAAAAGTCCTCCTTAGTAGGTCATACTTAGGGTGTTTTTATAGGCTTTGGATTGGCTTTCTTCTTCCCTAAGTATCCTTTTTCCGTGTAAAATACAACTCTTTGAAAAAGGGATACACCCGTGTGCCACGACCGTGTGATGTGTTTGCCAGGCCGTGTTCGTTCCTCTAAATTTCACACAGCCGTGTGGGTCAATGGCCAGGCCGTGTGAATCGTGAAATCCTTGGAAGACACCCTCGACAGACACGGGCTTGTGATCAGCCCGTGTGGCAAGGCTTAGGCCATGTGATCTTCTTGATTTGGTCCTTTTTTGTCTCTTTTAAGCTCGTTTTTGGCTCCTTTTGACTCTTGGTGCTCTCCTGAGTACAAAACATGAAATAACCGGATTAAGGGCACCAAAATCCACAAATCTAATAGTAAACATCCATAAATATGCTAAGTATTTGGGGTAACAATATGTATAATTTAGCGTTTATCAAAGTACCATCGGTAATTTTGGCCCTTTTTGGTACCGCAACATTGAGCACCATTGAGAAATGTCAGGCTAAAAAAAGTAGAGGTGTAATGTCAAACCGTCGGGCACCATCGCAAGTTGGTCGGAGGGGTTGTGCTAGACTGTCAGGCACCCTTGGCAAGTTGGTCGAATTGGTGGTGTCAGACTGTCGATCACCATTGAGCACCATCAGGAATCATCGAGACATTGGTTCCTTAGATGTGCGGAAGCATCAAGCACCATCGGCAATTTAGGCACCTATTGTTGCGGGAGCATCAAGCACCATTGGGAACATCAGGCTCAAACCATCGAAGGGGTAATACCAGACTGTGGGGAACCATTGTTAAGTTGGCTAGAGGGGTGGCCCCGAACCATTGAACATCATCGAAAGTTTGTCAGAAGGGTGGTGCCAGACTGTCAGACACTATCGAGGGCCATTGGATACTATCGGAAAGCATTGGCATGTTGGTGCCTTTAATGTGTGGGAGCATCGAGCACCATCGACACTTGGGGTCATTGTTGCTGTGAGACCATCGAGAACCATCGGGAAACGTCAGGCTTAAAAAAGTAAAGGGGTATTGCCAAACATTGGGCAGTATCGATAAATTGGCTGGAGGGGTGGTGCTGGACCGTCGAGCACCCTCAATAAGTTGGTTGGAGGGGTGGTGCTAGACCGTCAAGTACCATCAAGCACCATCGGGCACTGTTAGGCATTATCGAGAAGCACTGACACATTGGTGCAATGGATGTGCGAGAGAATCGAACACCACTGGCCCCTGGGGCCCTTATATGTGTAGGAGCTTCAAGCAACATCGGTAATTTAGGCCCCTGTTGGTATGGGACCATCGACACCTTCAAGAAATGTCAAGCTTAAAAAAGCGTAGGGGTAATGTCGAATCGTTGAGCACCATCAACACGTTGGCCGAGGGAGTGCTGTCGGGCTGTCAGACACCATTAGAAGTTTGTTAGAGTTATGGTGTCGGACCATCGAGCACCCTCGACAAGTTGGCTGGAGGGGTGATGTTAGACCATTGGACACCATCAAGCACAATTGGGCACTATCGGGAAGCATCAACACGTTGGTGTTTTGGATGTGTAGGAGAATTAAGCACCATCGATAATTTACGCCCCTGTTGGTACAAGAGCATTGATCACCATCGGACAACGTTGGGCTAAAAAAAATAGAGGGGTAATGCCGAATCGTCAAGCACCATTGACAAGTTTCCCAGAGAGGTGGTGCCGGACCGTCGAGTACCTTCGAAAGTTGGACGATAATATGGTGTCGGACCGTCGGACACCATTGAGCACCATCGACAAGCATCGACACTTTGTTACCTTGGATGTGCAGGAGTATCGAGCACTATCGACACCTGTGGCCCTTATATATGCAGAAGTATCAAGCACTATCGATAGTTTAAGCCCCTATCTGTGCGGAAGCACCGAGCATCATCGCGAAATGTTGGGCTAAAAATATGGAAGGGAAATGCCTAACTATCGGACATCATCGGCAAGTTGGCTAGAGGGGTGATGTCGAATTATTGGACACCATCGAGAACCATCGGGCCCCATCAGGTAGCATCGAAAGTTTGGTGCCTTGGATATGTGGGAGTATCAAGCACCATCGGTAATTTAGGCCCCCTGTTGATCGAGGAGCATTGAGCACCATCGAGAAATATCGAGCTAAAAAAACGGAGGGATAATGCTTGACCGTTGGGCATCACCGGCAAGTTGGCAGTAAGGGCTTTGTTGGACCTACAGGCACCCTCAACAAGTTGGTTGAAGGGATGCTGCCAGACCGTTGGACACCATTGGGCCCCATCGGGAATCACCGACACATTGGTACCTTGAATGTGTAGAAGAATTGAGAACCATTGGAACCTAAACCCTTGTATGTGTGCGAGCATTGGGCTCCATCAACAATTTAGGTGCAAGTTAGTGCGAGAGCATCGAGTAGTACCGTAAAATGGCACGCTCAAAAAAGCAGAGGGGTAATGCCAGACTGTCAGGTACTGTCGATAAGTTGGCTGAAGGGGTGGTGTCAAACCGTCGAACACCGTTGGAAATTGGCCAGAGTTATGGTGCTAGACTGTTGGGCACCCTCGGTAAGTTGGTTAGAGGGGTGGCACCAGACTGTCGGACACCATCAAGCACCATCAGACACCATTGGGCACTATCAGGAACACTAGTACGTTGGTGCAATGGATGTGAGAGAGAATTGAACATCATCAGCACCTGGGCCCTTGTAAGTGCGGGAACCACGACCAATATCAACAATTTAGGCCCCTATTGGTGCGGGACCATTGAGTACCATCGTGAAATGTTGGGTTCAAAAAAGTAGAGGGGTGATGCCAGACCATCGGACACCATCGGCATGATGGCAGGGGGAGTGCTACCAGACCATCGGACACCGTTAGAAGTTTATCGAAATTGTGGTGCTGAACCGTTCGGTATCCTCGACATGTTGGCCTAAGGGATGGTGCTGGACCGTCGGACACCATCGAGCATCATCAGGCATCATTGGGTACTTTTGGGAGCATCGGCAAGTTGGTGCATTAGATGTACAAAAGAATCAAGTACCATCGGCACGTAGGACCCTTTTATGTGTAGGAGCATTGAGCATCATCGACAATTTAAGCCCCTGTTGGTGCGGGAGCATAAGTACCATCGGCAACGTCGGGCTCAAAAAAGCAAAAGGGTGATGCTAGACTATAAGGCACCATAAACAAGTTGGCCATAGGGGTGGTGTCGAACCATCAGGCACCCTCAGCAATTTGGCTAGAAGAGTGGTGCCTGATTGTCAGGCTGGAACAATCGAACACCATCGGGCCCCATCTAAAAGCATCGGCACGTTGGTACCTTAGATGTGTAGGAACTTCGGGCACCATTGATACTTGAGGCCCTTGTATGTGTGGGAGCATCGAGTACTATCGGTAATTTAGACTCTTTTTACAGTAAGAGCATCGAGCACTAGCGGAAAATGTTGGGCACAAATAAATGGGGAGGTAATATTGGATCGTCAGGCACCACTACCAAGTTGGCAGAAGGGATGTTGTTGAACTGCCCGACACCCTCAGAAAGTTGGCCAGAGATGTCTTACTAGATTGTTGGACACTATTGGGCACCATCGGTAACCATCGGGCACTATCGGTAATTTAGGCCCATGTTGGTTTGGGGAATCGAGCACTATTAGGAAACGTCAGGCTCAAAAAAAGGAAAGGGTAATGTCAGACTATGGAGCACCATCAACATGTTAACCAGAGGGGTGGTGGCGAATCGTCAGACACCCTTGGCAAGTTGGTGGGATAAGTGGTGTCAGATTGTCGGACACCATCGAGTACCATGGTAACCATCGGGCACCATCAGCAATTCAAACCCTTGTTGGTACAGAGGCAGTAGCGCACTATCGAGAAACATCGGGTCCAAAAAAGTAGCACAGTAATGCTAGATCATTGGACACTCTTAGCAAGTTGGCCAGAAGGGTGGTGTTGGACTGTTAAACACCATTGAGCACCATTAGGCCCCATCAGAAATCATTGACATGTTGGTGCCTTGGATGTGTGGGAGCACCGAGCACCATCGGGATTCTTCAGGCTTAAGAAAGCAGAAGGATATTGCCAGACCGTCAAGCACTTTCGTCAAGTTGGCCAGAAGGGTGGTGCCAGGCCATCGGGCACCTTCAGTAAGTTGGCCGGGGTTGGTGCCACACCGTCAGACACCATTGACCACCATCTGAAACAATCGGGTACCACCATCATGTTGGTGCCTTGGATGTGTAGAAGCAACCAACACCATCGGAAAACATTGGGCTCAAAAAATCGGAAGGGTAATGTTGGACCGTTGGGCTATTGGGAAATGTGTCCATATTGTAGTAAACATGTAATTATTTTCTATTTATTTAAATGATGAATAAATAAATAAAGTTAATTTCACATTTCACTATTCTATCTTTTGTATTTTCTGTCTTTTATATTTTGCTTGTATAGTGAAATTGTGACAAGCAAATATTAGCTTGTTAATTATCTAAAGTTTAAATTGAAGATAGGTGGCATTGTAAAGAACATTTACATTGCAAGAAAGACAACTTACTTCAGTAGATAATGTAAATGAGTCTGTAATCTCATAAAAGAATCAAAGTGAGCATTTGATTCAAATATTGAGAAGGATTATTATGTCGTCTACAATTCCAATTGGGAAGATGGCTAGTCTTGGCTATCGGAGCAGTTGACTCCATGAGTAGAGACATAGACGTATTCATTGGTAGAATGATATATTAAACTGGACCCAAGATGAATTAATTTTGAATTCGTTTATGAATTAATTCACTTGTGAAGTTCATGGTTTGATTTACCTAAATCCTGATTTAGTCACTAACCATACGTATGCAATTCATGTGCTTTGATATAAGTGGAGGCTTATGCTCTAAAGATGATCGAGCCCATAGTCGGTACGTTGAGTACATGACTTGTGAATGGCATGGCTTTACTAGCAACAGTGGAATTCATAGCTCAATTAAAGAGTTAATGATATCCTCTCATTGGCATTGTGAGGATTGATAAATATGGAACGTGGCCACGGGTTGCTTGTTCTCGAACAAGCAATTTATCACAATCATATGTTGAGAGTGATCATATTAATCATTAAGAAGGCACACTTGTGACAATAAGATAAAATATGATTGTATTGAGTAAACAAATTTAACTCAAATGAATCAAGGATATCATATGAGGGTAACACACATAATGTTGTCATTGGACAAAACAGTTGGATGAATTGCTTTTGTAAAGAGTATATAATAAGGAATTTTTAAACATGGTACTTCTTGTGGATTGAATCCATGATTAAGTAATTTTGAATTATCAAAATGATACTTTTGGACATAATTGCAATCACTAGAGCCTAATTGTATATGTCCAATTGGTCCTTCTAGCTCAATAAAAGCTCGATTGGACTGCATTTGAATCAAAAGAAAATTCTATGACTTTTGGAATTATTTAATTGAGTCCATTTATTCGATGTGGAATTAAATTATGTGGTCGTAAGAATTTTCCTGAAAATTTAATTTCGAAAATTTAAGTGATTTTTGGAAAAATTAATTTTGATCAAATAAAATAAAATAAACCAAATCAAATCAATTAAAATTAATATGATATTTTTGGAAGTTAATGTTTAAGTCAAACAATTAACCCAATGGGTAATTGAACTTAAAAATTGGACCTGAGGTCGTAAATTGAGCTCGGGAGCCCAAAACTAAGACTAGGACCCAAAAACTAATCAAACTGGGCTCGGTATGTGAAACCGGGCCGAAGGTCCAACTGGTGGCTACACTGGACCAGTTGGGTCGTCATTGACCTGGCGGAACCGGCAGCAGTTGAACTCGCTCTGTAACACCCCATACCGGCTTGGACACCAAGGCGAATATCAAAATGCCACACCACTATCTCACTACTTTTTCATCTAAAACAACATGTTATTTCTCATGCTCTTTTTTTTTCGATTAATATTAACATAGCACTATCATGAATTATAAACCATACAATCACTTTATGTTGATAAACCATGCTAAGAATTCATAAAATAGCATAACATAGGTATTAACCATGCATTAGGACCACTTATCAAATTTTCCCAAAAAGGTTACATAGGTATCGATACTGCCTCTATGGTATCAATATTTCCTTTAAGTGGTATCAATACGGCCTAGAAAATCGATACTAAACTAGCATTTTGTTTCTTGCCAAATTTCAAAACATCAAAAAATATTGGTACCTTTCGCAAGGTATTAATAATTACACCTTGAGTATCAATACTCGGGCCAAGGTATCGATACCAGATTGGTATTCTGATTCCCTATACTTTCGAGAATGCAGAGGTATCGTTTTAGAAGCCCTAATATCGATACCTCTACTTCATGTAACAAAAATTCAGTATATAAGAGCAGTTAAACCATTCAAACTTAATCCCTAAACATCACGCTTCATTCACCTAGTCATATAAGCATCAAAATGTCTAAAACAATAGTCCAAATACCATATCCAAGTCCACATGCTTCCAAATATACATAATATGCAAATGATCCCAAGTACGTCTTAACAATCCGATATAAATGTCTACCACATTGCATTTTTATTCCCTAGAACTAGAATAAGCAAAACACTTACTATAATGAATAAAGAGTGGCTTGGATCAATCCCTCAACGGCCACACCGCTCACACCGGGAGCACAACTACTCTGCAAAGGATAAATAAAGTTGGCGAGCTTAACAAGCTCAGTGAATGCCTAGAACAACCACTGCACAAACATGTTGTCATGCATCAACCAAACAACATACAATATATTACCGAAACGTCATTAACTAAGAGTCATAATTCACATATTTAGTCATATTCCATGTATTCTTTTACACATTATTTATATGAATGTTTATGCACATATATTCTGACACATATCAATCACATATAAGCACATATAATTACATACAATCACATGTAGTCACAATGTATGATAAGTTGGCTCTTGAGATTATGAAACGTAAAGTGGACTCTATCACCACTCATCGAAGACATGGATCTCCAACACACCACACATAGACTCGTAAAGTCAAACATATTTCGTAAGTGAAGCATATAGCTAACACTCTCCAACACACCACACATACATATCCCAGTGAATGTAGCTTGGCTCACATTCCCTTATCTCTCTAAAATGGCCCTTGGGCCTCAGCGCCTCCTATATCACAACACATCTAAGTGAGTACTTACAATCCTATGGCATGCCAACTATATCCAACAGCCTCATTAAGTCACAAGGCCAAAATATTCATATTAATATCACATATTTACTTACTGATTTTCCGCACATATTCATTGTATGTTCACATTATGAACACAATGTAATCTCTGACATATAGCATGAGAACATACCCTCATATTTACTGTCACATGACATGAATAACATAATCTCATAGTCACTTTCACAACAGTCAACATAAGCTCATAGCATATATCATAGCATCTCATATATGTTCATGATTTCACAAATTCACAAATTCACAAATAAACATTTTTTATATTTAATCATAAGTGCGAGAACACTTACACTCAAAATTTAGAGTAGGGGTTTAGGCTACCTCTAAATTCCTAAATACACAATAAATCATCTACAAGCTGTGATTTTAGAACACTCACCGATTATCAAATTTCACCAAAAATTAAGAGCTTGAACTAGCTCTTCCTTCAACTTAGAGTAGGCTCTAATGAATCTGAGGCTTGACACACAACAACCACACGATACACTGTCAAGTAACAGCTAAGGACTCACTTAAACCAACCAAAATACAAGCCTAAACTACATCATCATATAGCTAAACCCTTTAGCATGACAAACTTAAATTTCAAATAACTCGGCCTACACTTAATATTTTCGTACAAAACAAGTTTCATTCATCTTCATACTCATCTACGACTAATTCCCAAACTTTAAACTGCACAAAACTACACGTTTCAAGGTATCAAAATTTTTCGATAAGTTTTGGCCATAACAACGAAATTTCATTAAAACCCAAGAAATTCTTGACAAAACTTCAAAGTTACTTTAGAAAGCTTTTAAATAGGTTAAAACTAATTGAAAAACACTTTAAAACCAAGTTTTTATCCACAAACTCGAAATTCACCATTAAAGATCCATTTTCAGCTTTTATTTAAAACATGCGTTTTAATGGCTAAAAATTTAATTTAAAAAACTAAATAACATTTAAAACTAATAAGAAGATGATTGATTACCTTTGACGAAAGAAAAACAGACGAGAAACCCACACTCAAGGAAGATGATGAAATTGGTGAGATTTTTGGGTGTTTTATTGGAACCTTTTGAAGATAAATGGCTTGAGAATTGACATAAATCAAAAGGGAGAAGATTTAACAACCAAAATCGATGAAAAGAACTTGAGAGAGCAAAAATGGCATAAGCAAGAAGAGAGCAAAGCTTTTTCATGAAACAAGCTGAAAATGGGGTTTTTAGGTTTTCAGTTTTGACCCTATTACAATTCAGTCATTTTTCCAAAATTAAAGATATTTAAAACTCATTTTCAGAAATTGACTTAACTTTATGAAAATCGTTATTGAAAACATTATCAAATACCAACCTTATGAAATTTTGAGTTCATAGAGGCCAAAGTTCCTAAAATAGCCTCAAAATTGCTAGGCCCTATTTTGGGGTGTTACAGGCTTAGGGTGCCGTAAGGGTGTCGCACCTGTATAACCAGACACGACAATGTCGGTGGCTGTGTAACAGCCTGATTTTTAATGATGTCGGAAATAGTGGTTCGAGGCCACCAAATCTGGCAAGTAAGCTCATAAATTTATTATTCAATATTTACGAGTCAAATATGGTTTTAAAAAGATTTTTGATTCAGTAATTTACATTTTATAATGAATTATTAGGTTCAAGTGGTAAAATCTTAGGTCAAGTAGTTTTAAAAAGTGAGGTATCGGGACCTCGTTTCTATAAACTGAGCTGTAAATATTTTTATAAATATTTACAGAGTGGCATTAAGGTGGTATTAAAGTTTCGTTGAAAATTTTAACGTTTCGATAGTTAATTAATTAAAAAGGACTAAATTGTAAAAGATGTAAAATTTAATCCCTAGTTGATTAAATGGGTAATTGATAAAGGAAAAGGGACTTAAATGGTAATTAAACCATGGTCAAAGTTTCCAAGCGGTAGTGTTATGATTGATTCCACTAGCTTTTGGATTAATTGTTCTTTTAGTCCTAATAAGTTTGGGACTAAATTGTAATAAGTTTATTTAGTTAGCATTTAATTAAATTGAAAGACCAATTGTGAAATTAAACCTTCTTTTGATGGTAATTGTACCATATATTTATGTAATGCACAAATATGGGCATAGATTTGGTGTTTTAAATTAATTATTAACTAAAGTTAATATGGTAATTTAATGAACTAAATTAAAATAAGTAAAATAAAAAGGAAGAAAGATATATTTTTTTTTTTTGTACTTTTCATCTTCTCCAAACCACTGTAACACCATGGCAAAGAATAACTAAGGTTCAGCCATGCTTTAATTCATGAGTAGTAAGCTATCTTTCACTCGTTTCTTTTAATTTTTATGTTTTTGATATCGTTCCAACTAGGTCTAGCTAACCTATACCTTCGATTTTGAAACTGTTAAAGATTTTAGATGTTTTCATTGATGTATCTATATGATTTTTAATGCTAAATAATGAATTTGAGATATTAATCGTTATTTAAAAGTATTTTGTTAAATGATTTTGATGAATTTTTTTCGATTAGGGATTAATTCGTTAAATTAATAAAATTACAAGGATTTAATGTGAAATTGTTGCATAAATGAGATTTTTTGAATATCATGAACATTAGGCTAGCTTGAGTTTGCATTAAAAATGATTGATTTGCATGTTTTGGGCTTAGGGACTAAATTGAATAAAAGTAAAACTTTAGGGGTAATTTTGTAAAAATGTCAAAAATGACCAAGTTGCATAAAATGAATTTTTTTATTGTATGAATTAATATATTGAGTTAAATTATTAATTTAGATCAAGATCGGGTGGAAAATTGAGGAAAATAAAAAATTACCAAAATGCCTCTAAATTTTGGTATTTCTGCAATTTAGCTAGGTAAGTTCGTATAGTTAAACGTTAATGTTTATTTATTAAATTGAAAAATAGTATTATGTATTTATTCATATCTATTGTTGAAAATAAAATTGTTGTTGAATTATGAAATTGAATTAAATGTTCAAAATAAGTACAACGCAGGATTGAGTACAATCGTTTTGTGGCAAAGGATGAGTTGACGGATAAGACCATGGTTGGACCATGGCAGTGTTTATGTGTAAGGCCATAGCTGGGTTATGGCATTTTAATAAAAAGACCATAACTGGGTTATAGCACCTTGAACGTAAGACCATGGTTGGACCATGGCAGTATTTATATGTAAGACCATAGTTGGGCTATGACATTCTGATGATAAGACCATAACTGGGTTATGGCATTACGAATGTAAGACCATGGCAGGGCCATGGCAATGCATGTGTAAGTGTCATGGGTTGCGCATCGCATTCGAGGGAGCTCATTTGGCCCAATCGGACTGATCTATTGCTTGGAGAGATGGAAAGCCCATCTCCGGAGTTTGGTAAATAGGAAAAGTCATCTTCAAAGATATGCTGGACAAATATGGAAGGTGAACTTCAAAGATATGTTATCATAGACATTAAATGTAATCTTTAGAAGATACGATTATGTAATCTTAAAGATTTGATATCTAGTGTAACACCCTATACCCGAGTCTGAGGCCGGGATAGGGTACAAGGCATTACCTAACTCATTCACATACATTCACAAACATACATGTAAAACCAGGCTATAAAATTTCTTTTAGAATCAATTTTGTCAATAATCACTCAAAACGTCCCTATTATGGGCCTACGAGGCCCCAATCATGCCTTGGGAATGGTTCGGGACAAAACTGAAAAGTTTAAAAAATTTAGGAAAATTTCATGCATTTGGAGTCACACACCCGTATGGGAAAGGGGCACACGCCCGTGTGGCTCGGGATAGGCCCGTGTATGGGAAAAGGGCACACGCCCGTGTGGCTCGGGACACGCCCGTGTATGGGAAAAGGGCACACACCCGTGTGGCTCGGGACACGCCCGTGTCTCTACCCCGTGTGGAATTAATTTTCATTTCAAACCTATAGGGATTTTTACACGGCTTAGCACACGCCCGTGTCCATGGCCAGTGTCCCTCATACGGCTAGGACACACCCATGTACAAAAACCTTGACATTCTGTTTTTGACATCATTATTCATTTAGGGGCACACGGCTAAGGCACACGCCCGTGTGCTAGGCCATGTGGCGAATTTAATTTTTGCATTTAAGGTGCAGACTTCACACGGCCTGGGTACATGCTCATGTCCTATGGCCGTGTCCTTCACACGGCCGAGACACACGGTCGTGTCACTACTCGTGTGTTTACTACTATGCATACTGACTTACAAATTCAAGGTGTAGAGGACACACGACCAGACAACACGCCCACGGGGCTGACCGTGTGTCAGACATAGCCTAGACACACGCGTTGTGTCTACTCATGTGGACAACTTTGGGGCTATTTTCCAAGCCTATTGTCACCCTCAATCACTCACATACTTAGCTATTTCTCATGGCTTACAACATAGTACATTTAAACGTCCAAGCATACCTAGTTAATATTGAAACATAATTTTATGATGTCACTGAATCAACTTGTGTATGTTATTATTCTTTCATGGAGCATTCCACACTAATTTCATGTTTGTTAAGTGTTGATAAGCAATTTCAATTTCCTCTTTGTATCTATGTGATGACCATACTCATAAGTCATAATTCATTCATCATTCACAAGCACTACACAACATCTCATGGCAATAACACAATGCATGCAAGCAAAGTTAAGTTTGCAACCTCATAAACAACTATTAGCCATATCACATGGCCATATACAAAATGAGTATCAACAATACGGGCCTTCAAAATTGGCCAATAAATATGACACATTTCACAAAATGACCAAGTTCCTATACATGCCATACTCAAAATCTAAAGGCTAACTATACCCAATTAAATCCAATTGATAGTGTGATCGAGCCACCGATGTTCTCTGATCTCTAAGCTAGCTTGGCGATTCTACAAGAAAGTGGAGAAGAGAAGAAAGTAAGCATTAAGCTTAGTAAGTTTATATGTAAATAATTAGAAACAATAATCATGCATTATTGTACATATTATGGTACAACTTATCCATCACCATCAATTAACCAATTCATCATAAATGCCCTAATCCCCATGGTACTCATCAAATTTTAACTTCATGATGCTTTCTATGTCCTTTTATCGAGATTTCGTCATCTTGATTTCTATTACATTAGGCTAAGTAAACGTACCTGTATCTTTTTACATGATCACTTATTCGTTTCTCAGTTTGGCACAAGCTCTGAATTTCCCGTTGAATACTTGGAATACTAAAAGTACACAGGATTCTTGTACACATGTTAGGATGCCAATGCCATGTCCCAGACGTGGTCTTACATGAGATCGCAACAACTTGATGCCAATGTCAGGTCCCAGACGTGGTCTTAAATGGGATTTTGTCTCGGTGCCGATGTCATATTCCAGACATGTCTTATACGGGACCTCATCTCGATGCCAATGCCATATCCCGGATATGGTCTTACATAGGATCACATATCGATACCAAAGCCATGTCCCAGACATGGTCTTACACGGGATCTCAACAACTTGATCATCATGATATGTGTACCTTAGTCATACCTAGGATTCAACCGGGACTTTCAGCACTTAGTAACTTTATAGATCACCATTAGATCATAGTAAGTCAAGTCATAATGGTACATATACATTTAAAGTAACATTTAAGCATTAAATACATAGTAACATAAAATGTGAAATTATGTACACACAAACTTACCTCGGCACAAAATGTAGTAAAATATTCGGTTTAGTCCACAACCTTACTCTTTCCTTGGTTTAGGTCCGAACTTCATTTTTCTTGATCTACAATAGAAAATTTAGCTAGTTTAATCATCACATTGTTCAAAACAGTCCATAAATCTTACCTTGGCAAAATTTTAGTTTTACCCCTAAACTTTTACATATTTGTAATCTAGTCCCTAGGCTTGTATAATGAAATGCACTCATTTTCTTTTCCATTTAAGCCTAGCTGAATTATTCTTGCTCTTATAGCAGCTCACATTTCTCATAAAAATCAAATTTTTACCTTCCATTTTACACCTTATTCACTTTAGTCCCTTTTAGGTGTTTTCATGAAAAATTACTTAAGAAAAGATGTTTATCTAACATCAAACTTCCATATTGCTCTATAAATCATCAAAAGAACATGCATGTCACACATGGGTATGTTTTTGAACATAAACCCTAGCTCAAAATATGGGTAGAAATAGATAGATTAAGCTACAAGGATTTCAAAAATACAAAGAACATTGAAAACGGGACTTAGAATCACATACTATCAAGCTTGGAAATGTTGGAAACCCTTGCTATGGTATCCCCCAAAATTTTAGCCAAGCAAGGAGAAAGATGAGTAAAACTTTGACTTATTTTTCCCTTTTTAATCTTTTAATTACCAAATGACTTAAATGCCCCTTTAGCCTTTCTTTTAAATTTTTCCCATGCATGCCCATTTTTGTCCAAAATTATAGAAATTGGGCAAATTGCTCTCTAAGTTCTTCAAATTAATAATCTAAAGCAATTTCATGCTTAAAGCTTTTAGAACATGTATTTTGCAACTTATTCAATTTGGTCCCTAATTTTAAATTAGACACCTTGATCGTGATTTTCTGTGATAAGTTTTATAAATTTATAATTAATTGTTCTTGAAACTAACTATTATCACGATGTAGGCAAGTGTACCTATCAAATAGTAGTATAGCTTGAGCAATGCCGGATTGTCGAACCCAAAGGACTAAAAGTATTAGTAATGACCGTCTTTTTATTATCTAGCCTAAGAATAAAAGGGTTTGTTTTAACTAACTAATTATCTAAATTAAGAAGTTGCAAAAAATAGAATTGGGAAATTACTTTGGAAAAATGATTGATTTAGGACAATACCTAAGGAAAAATCCACCTAGACTTTACTTGTTATTTTGGCTCTGAACCGGACGATTTATTCATTTAACTTGTTTCGTAGAAATCCCTAAGTTATGTTATTATCCCTATTCAAGACTAATAACGTCTAATCCCTAGGTTGAATAATTGAGACTTTTCTCTAATTAACACCTTAGAGTTGCATTAACTTGATCTATAGATCCCCTTATTAGGTTTCATCCTAATCTGGTAAAATCTTGTCACCCTATCTCTAGGCGCGCAATCAACTCCACTTAATTATGACAAAGTCACTCTTAGCCAGGGACTATTCATCCTCCAACTAAGAGCGTTAACTTGAATCGATATCCTGAAATACCAAAACAAGAATTAAGAACAAGTCAAATATTTATCATACAATTCAGAAAATAATAACAAGATTTGTCATAGGTTTCATCCCCCTTAGGTATTTAGGGGTTTTAGTTCATAACTAAATAAGAAAACATCTCAGAAGAATAAAGAATACAAAACATAAAGAAAACCCAAAACTCCTGAAGGGGAAATTGAGGAGAAATCTTCAGTCTTGATGATGAATCCGACTTCTAAGATGGATCAATCGGCTTTCTGGGAGTAATTCGTTACTCCCTACTCTCCGACTCCCTTTTAGTCTTCCTCTAGGGTGTTTAAATAGGCTTTAGAATGCCTAAAAGCCCTCAAACTTGCCCTTTTCCGAATAAAACTTGACTAGGGCTCGACAGGGACACACCCGTGTGACACGCCCGTATGCTACTACTTCAGGTCGTGGTCGAGGCTGAGATATCAAAACGCCCGTGCTGAGGTTGGATTGGGCCGTGGCCGAGCCTGTTAGATTTGCACGGGTGTGTTCTCTGCCAGTGTGAGGAAGTCCAGGCCGTGTTGTTTTTCCCTGTCGGTCTGTTTTCTCTATTTTTGGCCCGTTTCTCATTCTTTTCGTCCTCCTATGCTCACCTAAGTATAAAACATGAAATTAAAGGATTAGGAGCATCAAATTCACCAAATCTAAGGAGAAATCATTCATAAATATGTTAAGCGAGGGATAAAAATATGTATAAATTACAGTTTATCAAATACAACCACACTTAAGCGTTTGCTTGTCCTCAAGCAAAATCCTCAATTCACAATTAAGAATTCACTTTTCTCAACTTATAATTCCTATTAATAATATCTCAAACTGATCCATGAGTAATCATACATTGAGAATTCAACTAAAAGAACATTAAAGCTTCAAACATTCCAAGTTGAGTATTTAATCACGAAAAACTTAGGCATCTCCCCTCATCTAAGAAGTTACCATCGATTCGAAATCTCACAGAGTTTAACATCCTCACTAAAGATTCACTCAAAGCACTTGAAGTGTTTAAGGACAATGAAATCAGCACTCATCAGTCAATATGAAAAGTTATTACCATAGGCTTGCATGAAAATCAAATCTCCAACGCTATAAATTGAGATGATACATCAATCAAAAGGTCTTTAGAGGGTTGTAACGAGGCTTGGTTAGGGGGGTGTGGTCACAAGCTGAAAGAAAAGGTTAAAATCGAGATTGACTTGAAAAATTACTTAACTAGAAAAATATTTAATCATCACCTACGTACAACAAAGCTTCTTCTCTAACTATGGAATTTGAATACTGAAGCTCATAAACAAAAGATCACTACTAATATGTTTTTTTTAAGAACAAGTTAAATAACATAAACTAACTATTAAGAACAAGACATAGCTAAGCAATTTATTAAAATCACATCTCGACAAAAATAAGGATCAAATTGATTGAGGGGATTTCAACAATAATGGGTTAAGGGTTAATATTAAGGGTAATACAAGGAATGACTTCTTAAGCTCAAAGGGGTTTACTAAGGGTTAATCGTGGAGGTAGGCTTTTCATGGCATGAGTGGGTTAATCCTAAGTGCCTCTATCATCTTGACATATCAAATCAAATGGTGTGGTCTTGATCGTCGATTTTCCGTGTGATAAGCTTTATAAATTTGTAATGACTCGTTCTTGAAACTAACTATGTCACGACGTAGGCAAGTGTACCTATTGAACAGTAGTATAGCTTTAGCAAGACCGAAATATCGAACCTAAAGGACTATAAGTACTAGTAATGACCGTCTTTTTATTATCTAATCGAATAAAAGAGGATTGTTTTGACTAACTAATTAAACTAAGAGCTTGCAGAAAATAGAAATTGGGAAATTACTGTTGTGGAAAACGATTGATTGAGACAATACCTAAGGAAAAATCCATCTAGACTCTTACTTGTTATTCTGGCTCCGAACCAGATGATTTATTTATTCAACTTGTTCCGTAGAAATCCCTAATGTATATTATTATCCCTTTCGAGACTAACAACGTCTAATCCCTAGGCTGAATAACTAAGAGTTATCTCTAATTAACACCCTAAGGTTACATTAACTCGATCTATGGATTCCCTTATTAGGTTTTACCCTAATCTGGTAAAATCTTGTCACCCTATCTCTAGGCGTGCAATCAACTCCACTTAATTACGACAAAGTTACTCTTAGTCAGGGTCTATTCCTCCTCCAACTAAGAGTAGTAACTTGAAGTGATATCCTGAAATACCAAAACAAGAATTAAGAACACGTAATTAAGAATAAGTTAAATATTTATGATACGATTCAGAAATAAGAACAAGGTTTAGTCATAGCTTTCATCCCCCTTAGGTATTTAGGGGTTTAGTTCATAACTAAACAAGAACACATCTCAAAATAATAAAAGTTACAAAACATAAAGAAAACCCAAAACTTCTGAAGGGGAGGTTGAGGAGAGATCTTCAGTCTTGATGGTGGCTCCGGCTTCTGAGATGGATCGATCGGCTTCCTCGGAGTAATTCCTTACTCCTTATTCTCCGTCTCCCTTTTCTTCCTCCTTTAGGGTGTATTTATAGGCTTTGGAATTCCTAAGAAGCCCTAAAATTTGGCCTTTTTCCGAATGAAGCTTAACTAGGGTTCGCAGGGACACGCCCGTGTGCACACGGCAGTGTGTCATTACTTGTGCCGTGTGTTCGAGCACATTAGATTGGCATGGGCGTGTGAGCTGCCCGTGTGAATCATGCTTCAATTCTGCCAGATTGACACGGCCGTGTGATCTGCCCGTGTGAGGAGGTCCAGGCCGTGTTGATTTCGTGCTTTGGCCCATTTTCTCTATTTTAGCCTGTTTCTCGCTCCTTTCGTTCTCTATGCTTACCTAAGGATAAAATATGAAATTAAGGCATTAGGAACATCAAATTCACTAAATCTAAGGAGAAATCATTCATAAAATATGTTAAGAATGGGTTATAAATATGTATAAATTACAGTTTGTCAAATACCCCCACACTTAAGCGTTTACTTGTCCTTAAGCAAAATCCTCGGATCATAGTCAAAATCTCCTTTTCCTCAACTTATAATTCCGATCAATATTATCTCAAATCATCTCCTAAGTAATCATACATTGAAAATTCAACTAAAAGAACATTAAAGCCTCAAACATTCCAAGTTGAATATTTAATCACTTAGGCATCTCCCTTCATCTAAGTAGTTATCATTGATTCGGAACCTCACCGAGTTTAACATCCTCACTAAAGATTCACTCAAATCACTCGAAGTGTTTAAGGACAATGAAATTAGCACTCATTAGTCAATATGAAAAGTTATTACCATAGGTTGCATGAAACTCAAATCTCCACCACTATAAATCGAGATGATACATCAATCAAAAGGTTTTTAAAGGGTTGTAATGAGACTTGGTTAGGGGGTGTGGTCACAAGCTGAAAGAAAAGGTTAGAATCGAGATTGAACTAAAAAATTACTTAACTAGAAAAATATTTAATCACCACTTGCGTACAACATAGTTTCTTTTCTGGCTATGGAATTTGAATAATGAAGCTTATAACAAAAGACAACTGCTAATATGTATAGATGTTTTTTTTTTTAATTAAGAACAAGTTAAATAATCATAACTAATTATTAAGAACAAGACATAGCTAAGCAATTTATCTAACTCAATTCTCGACAAAAAATGGGGATCGAATTAATTTAGGAGATTTTAACAATAATGGGTTAAGGGTTAATATTGAGGGTAATACCAGGAATGGTTTGTTAGGCTCAAAGGGGTTTACTAAGGGTTAGTTGTGGAGGTAGGCTTTTCATGGCATGAGTGGGTTAATCCTAAGTGCTTCTATCAATTTGATATATTAAATCAAATAGTGTGGTCTCAACATGCATAATTAGGCAAGTTCTAAAACAACAGTTCAATATTGGCACACTCAAAGCAATAATAGAAGTGAGCATGAAAGAATTAATAGATGCTCAAAAGGCTAAAAAATTTCACAAAAATTATGGCTTTTTGATGTTTAAATCTGTGGGATTCAATCTAAGATAATACCTAAATTTGAGGAAACAACCTAAAATTTTAAATTCTTAAACATCATCTTATCATGCTTGATTTTCTAGTGTCTTAAAGTTTAACAATCAATGCATGAATACCTATGTTTTAATTTAAGATATATCAATCAAAATTATTAGTCAATCAAAATTCATTTTAAACATGATATGCGAGATTCACAAGAGAACAAAGCAATATTTAGGGATTTTTCAGATAATGAAATAAATACCCCCCACACTTAAGATGTACATTGCCCTCAATGTACAAGGTTAGATATATAAGAAAAACATAAGATCATAAGATAGGGAGAGAATAGAAACTTCCTGAGTTTTGAATGAATGAGTTCTTTAGTTTGGCGAAATGGAGGTGGAGGAGGATACTCCGGTGGTGGTAGAGGTTGGGTATCATAGATGCTGTGCCAAAAGAATATTATATCTCCTTATTGAGCAAGGCATGGTAACCGTGGCGAACCTTTTCCATCAGAGTTGGAAGTTCCTAAATGATTGCGGGCTTTGGAGCTCTATGATAACTGTGATAAAAGTAGGAACTGTTTAGGGGATATTAGGAAGAGTGATTTACTCGTAAAAGATTAGCCGATAGTAAAAATTTTTAGATAAATATTATAAGTCCTAATAAAATGAAAGAAAAATAAAAAGATGTCTTTAAATCAAAATAAAAACATAAAATAAAAATTTTTAAACATCTTCATTGCTAGATGGTTCGCGAGGTGGGGTTGGCGATGAGAGGTGGAAGTTCTGACAAATCTGCTGTAGAGTAACATCAATGTTGTCAAATCATTGAAAATATTACTGCTCGAATCAGTTGAGGCGCTCAGAGATGTCAGCATATGATGCCGCCGCATGAACTGGTCGAGAAGCCGCCGCATGAACTGGTCGAGAAGGTGGTGGTGGTGGGTGGTGAAGCGGGTCCTCGTGTTGGGTAGGGACATCATCAGTAATGTCCTCGGGAACCTCCTCTTCGGTGGATTAAGTGAGGCGATATTGGGGAGGGTAGGTTCCTCGGCGCCTCTCGATCATCCTCATACTAAGCATGCTCGAGATACATTATGGAGACATCTGGCCAATGAGAGTCAAGGATGATTCTTGAGCCGCGTTGTTGAGGAGTCCGAAGTGTCGCGCCAATCGAGTCACGTAGGGGCCAATAGAGATGACCCCCCTCCGATGTCGCTCCGTTGGTGGCAAATGGCAAGGGCGATAAAGTAGGCGAGGTCGATGACATGCCCGTTGGACATACACTACAAGTAGTAGACGTCGTGAGTAGTGACGACGCCGGTGCTCTCCCTCCGTCCTGTCAAAGGGTGAGATAAAAGAGAATGGAGGTACCTTAGAGATGGAGGGAGAGACGATGCCTTTGTGCAACTGGGGTCGTAGGTAGCCGATCGTGGGACGAGGGAATCCCAACACCGTAAGGGAGAATGATAGATGTGGCGGTCAAGGGCGTGTAAGTCATTCTCCTCTCTAAACTCCTCGGTATAGAGCCCCAAGGCGGTACCGAACTCGGGGACGCTTAGTTGGCGGACTAATCCGCCTAAGCGAAACTGTACAGTGCCGGGATCATCATAGTTTATCATCACGGTTTGAAGATGAAACGTGGAACATAGCTCCATCGTCAGCTCTAAATATGTTGGCTCGATGATCCCAAAAAATAATTCCCATGGATTGGTAGTAAGGAGGGCCCGGATTACGTCAACCAATTGGACTTATTCGATGGTAGCCCAGTTTATACAGTGGCCAGCTGCTAAAGGTCGGGCCCGTAGTATCTGAAAGAGTTCCTCTTGGGGCCCGTTGGGGAATTGGAGGAACGGTTGGCGGACTTTAGCGGTAGGACCCGACGAGGATGATGCTCCCTTCCTTTTCTTTGAGGCAGGGACGACTGTTTTCTTTCCTCGTGAAGACATTGTACCTATAATTGAAGAAAGAAATAACAATAGGTATATACATTGAAGAGCCATAACCAACCCCATTTCTTTTAACAGCATATTTTTGTGCCATTTATCAATGTGAGGACATGTGGATGAGCATATGAATGGCATGTGAATGACAAAAGAATGAAACTTTCCTAACAATCCTCATAAGTATTTCAGCCACAATAATTTAGAGTTCATCAACACATTTTTTGGGCATTGTGGCATGAAGCAGAGATAACAAGGAATGTAAAGCAATAAATTAAATGGATGAGAAAATGGCCACACACCAAGAATGCATGAACAATGTCAACTACTTTTATCATGAAATTTTTACATCTAACTAAATGAATGGAGTAAAGAAAGCATGCAATAACTCAAAACAAATGATGAATATTCTAGATTATGATATTTGAATGATGAAAATATAGAAAAAAAAATCAAAAACTTGTATATAGTCATGCTAAATAAGCCTAAAAATCAATAAAATAGAAAAGGAAGAAGTAACCAAACACTATGAAGAGGAAAAAATGCGTCAAAAATGAAGTTGGAGGGGGCACACGGGCGTGGCGTGGAGTTGCAGCGGCTAGGGTTAGGGTTTTTGAGTGGGGAAGACAATGAATAGTGCAGGGTATTTATAGATTTTAGGGCACACGGCCAGGGGACACGCCCTTGTGTCCCAATTTCAGGCCGTGTGTTTCGAGTTTTTCCTTTTTTGGTGCATCTGAAATTCGACACACGCCTATGTTCTTTAGGCGTGTTGTTTAACACGACCGTGTCACATGACCGTGCTTTACCTTGTTCACCCACGCCCGTGTGTACAATCCCCACGCCCGTGTTAATTTGACAGGTTCATCTACGGGTGGTCGACACGGGCCTGTCTCACACCCGTGCTAGTTTCTCAGTTTTGACCACAGTCCTCAGGCACGGACGTGTTGCACACCCGTGTTGTTTTGGCAGATTCGCCCACGGCCATGTCGCACGGCCGTGGCATTTTATCGTCACCCATGTTTTGGGAAAATCTTGCCCTGTTTCCATACGGTTTTACACACGCCCGTGTGCTTGGTTGTGTCCCTGTGGTAACCTATTTTCAAGAGCAACGTTAGTCATGAAAAGTGTTAAACACTAAAATTTAAATAAGTTAATACAGTTAGTGCTCGAGTTGCCTCTCGAGAAGCGCTTATTTATAGTCTAAGCTCGACTTACCTTTCTGCTGAATGGTCAAGGTGGTTTAAGAAGTTCGTACTCCTCATTTCTGCTATCACTCTTGTCAAAATAAAGTTTGAGCAGGGAATTATTTACCTTAAAGGTGCTGAACTTGGGATGACTTACCTCCACTGTACTGAATGGGAAAATACTAAGTACCGTAAGAGGGGTTTCCTCATCCGATTTGGGAGTGACAATGTAAGGGTCTACGGCATCTAATAAGACTTGATCTCCAACCTTAAGTTGATGTGGAGAGGTATCAAGCTTATTTTGGCGTAGTTTCGGTTTATCGGGTGTTCTCAGTTTATGTGCTCGCCATTCATGTAGCTCCTCTATCTGTAGCCTTCATTCTTCATGAATGGGTCTTCTAGTGTTGTTGAAACATGGCTCGTGTACTTCTTTCAGGCTCAATCTCTGCACAGTAGGTTGTATCATATTGTCAGTTTTAGTAAGATGATATGGATCATTACCTTTCATATTCGATGTGATGCTAGAATTACGAGCTTGAAGGGTGAACGTCTTGTCTCCTACATGAAGGGTGAGTTCACCTGTGCCAACATCAATAATTGTTTTAGCAGTTGCTAAAAATGGCCTCCCTAAAATCAAAAGGGTGTTGGTTTCCTCCTCTATGTCTAAAACAATGAAATCAACGGGAAATATAAATTTATCCACTTTTAAAAGTACATCTTCAATGATACCCCTAGGAAATCTTATAGTTTTATCTTCCAATTGGATGCTCATCCTAGTTTGTTTAGGTTTTCCAAGACCTAGTTGTTTAAACATTTTGTAAGGCATGACATTGATACTTGCCCCTAAATCGGCTAATGCATTATTCACATCTAAACTACTAATTAAGCAAGAAATTGTAAAACTCCCTGGATCTTTCAATTTATTGGGTAGCTTATTCTGTAGAATAGTCGAGCACACTGCGTTTAGCTCCACGTGTTACGCTTCGTCCAACTTCCGCTTCTTTGCTAGAAGCTCTTTTAGAAATTTCATTGCATTTGGCATCTGTGACTGAGCTTCAATAAACAGTAAGTTAATATGTAATTTTTTCAAAAGTTTAAGGAATTTACCGAATTGTTCATCTGAGCGGTCTTTCCTTGTTGCTTTAGGGTATGGCACACGAGGTTTGTATTCTATGTTCACCGTTTTATTATGACTTACCTCACCATCACCTTTGCTTTCCACATTTTCTTGCCTTGGTTCTGGCTCAGTCTTAATGCATCCTTCTTGAGCATCAATTGCATTGAGATGTTCCCTTGGGTTTGGTTCAGTATTACTTGGCAAACTACCTTGTGGTCGTTCGGATATTAACTTGGACAACTGACCTATCTGTGTCTCGAGCCCATGAATTGATGCTTGCTGATTTTTGAGTGCTGTCTCGGTATTCTGGAAACGAATTTCTGACACTGAGATGAATTTGGATAGCATCTCCTCAAGGTTCAGCTTTTTTTCTTGTTGATAAGGTGGCTGTTGGAAACCCTGAGGATTCTGTGGCCTTTGATTTCCTTGACCGCCCCAAGAGAAATTTGGGTGGTTTTTCCAACCTACATTATAAGTATTACTATATGGGTTATTTTGAGATCTGAAATTATTGTTACCCATATAGTTGACTTGTTCCTCTTTAGTTGTAGGATTGAATGGTGGGTATTCTGTAGGCATACCTCCTCCACTTGAATCGCACCTCATAGCTGGATGTACCTGCGTAGAACCAAGTAAACCATCAATTTTTTTATTCAGAAGTTCTACCTGATTTGACAACATGGTGA